>CM038679.1:702064684-703266174 GCA_021605205.1 Aegilops longissima | reverse complement strand
CTGCTGAACCATCCAGCTAGTTCCTCTTGAAGTGGTCGGAAGCGAGCTTCTAGACTAAGCATCATCCGGAGGTTATTCCTCTGAGCATTGGTATCACTCGGAACCCGCTCAGAGGTGTATCTCCGGATCCTCTCACAGACATAGTATCCACATAGATTGGTCAACGGTGGCTGAATATCCCCAGCATTCTTAGGCTTTACCATTTTGAATTCTAGCTCTTTTTTGAATTCACCGACCTTTGTATCTCGAACCGTCTCCAAACCCTACGAGGCAAAGAAAATTAAATGAACAAGAGAGTTATTAGTTACTTGATATTAGGAAATGAGCGAAATAGGCCGATCGATATAGGCGCAAATGAATGAAAATAATTACTTCTGCAGCATTCTTCTCATGTCGGCCCAAATCTTTGGATCCATATTCAGAGAGTCGTGGGCGAGACATTCGAGGTGTTAACTTTAATTACTAGCAGAATCCAGTGGAACCTGCGGACACGATACATGCACAGTCGTCATGCATAACTCATCGATTAGCCGCCACATACCATGCATGGAGTAAACAAAAGAGAATGTGCTCAAGAAAGAAACACTCACCCAAAATGGTAAGGAAATAGAATATCACTTTTGAGATCCTGCTTTGTAAGAAACTGCCACAGGTCTGCCTCCACGTCGGTGGGTGGCGCTCCAACACATATCCATTAACGATGTGTGGGTCAATGAACCCAACATCATGGATGTTCCTTACTCTGCATTCCTTAATCTTCATTCTGCATATATAATAGTGGACACAACAATATAGTTAGGACATATATATAGTGCAGGCAATATGAACGAGATGGGGTAGAAATTAATAAATCACTTACGAGCGTAGCAACTGATGATAGACTTGTCGAGCTCGCGCAGATTGAAAAGCTGGAACAATTCACTCAGTGCAATTTGTACATAGTAATGTTTGAAGTGATGCTCATGTCTAACTTCCGCATAAATATATTCTTTGGCGTTTTATTTTTATGTAACCCTTGTACCAATTCAGCAGACCTTTCATTTGGTCGGTAGATCCATTTCCTCGCAGGCTCGACGAGAGGCCCATTCTTGACATATGTAATTACTACCTCCTTCACTGGCGCCTCATCAAGGCCTAACAGTTCACGAAGAGTAATACCTAAGTTGGCGCTTGTTCTCGGCACCCGTTACAGTCAATCCATGTGTTGCCGCAGCTTGTATGATCTCGGGGTCATCCGGACGAAGGCTTCCACTATAAGCGGGGCAATCGATTGTTTACTTTGTTCCCGAGCTGGGCAACTTGTTTCCGCTTTGTTTACTTCGGCCTTCTCCGCTCTTTGTTCTCCTTGAACATGAGTGCCTGCCTCTGAAGTTCACGTTCATAGTCGTTAGGCAGATTCTTGGCGCTTGGGACGGTGTGCTCAAAAATGACTTAGCCCACTTCTTTTGCTTATCGAAAATACTGGCTTGGGCTCGGGCTCTCTTTTCTTCTTGCAGTCCGCCTTCCATTTCTCCAAATCAGCAGCAGCGGCGCGTCGACTTCCTCGGCACTCGTTCCCAAGGCCTTGTGGGGAGAGGCTTGATGATGGCTCCGGTACCTTTGTGGTCTTAGGTACATAAGGGTCCGGGTTAATAATCCAGACTGCTACGCCTCTTTGCGGAGGTGGATTGGGGCGGCGTCGATCACCCGCGGACGAGGATCGGGTGCGGCGGCTGATCACCCGCCGGACGTTGTGGGCTGGGGCGGCGTCGGCTGCGTGGCGGAGGTGTAGGTGAACCGCCACCGCCACCGCCACCACCACCACCGTAGGGGTGGACTTGTTGTCCTTGGCGCCTCGCTGAAACTTGATAAACTTCTTTTGCCATAGAATGAAATGGCGCTTGACATCTCAAGTCTTTTCTCCCCTTGGTGTAGCAATGTCAATCTCCGGTCCTCAAACCCTTGGACTATGTCCTCCACCGTGACACGAGCATAGCCATCTTGAATGGGGTTGTTGTGGTGGAGTGCTCGAGTAAACATGGTAAAGCACTGCCGATGGCTACCTTCATGGACATGTTCCCGATAGGATAATACAGATGACATTCTTTCATCTCCTTTATATCGTCCACGGGGTAGCGAGGAGGCTCCGGTGCAGTAATTTCGACCTCCGGTGCAGTAATTTCGACCGCCAGAGGCTCCGTGCAGTAATTTCGATCGTCGGTGCATCTGCACCAGCCGGTGGGAACCTCCGTGGAAGCCACGCTGCTTCTCCGCTGCTGGCTTCCGAGATCCGCTGGATGATCTTCATGCTGCACCGAGCTGCATCTCTTCGCTACTAGTACACTCATGGTTTTCTTCATCACATCCATTTCCGATGCCAACCGCGCCACAACATCTGCTTCCCGATCCATCTTTCTCTTCGGCGGCTTCAAATCGTGACGGGTCATCGTTCGGGGAACCCTATTTTCCACGGAATGTGCCCCATGCCTCGTACACGTCCTCCGTGTTCAGGATTCCCGAGGGCTTTTGTCAGTAGCGTCGTTCTCTCTGTTGAACTTGATCTTCCCTGTTGAGCATCCTTCATTGCGTCAATAAGGGCTTGGGTGGGTTTAATTAATTTGCCCGGTAAACACACTCCCCTGTCTCGGGTTCAGCGTTCCCCATGCCCGTACCACCAGCTTTTGGCCCTTGGGTCCCATCCTCCGTACTGGGCCAGTTCCTCGCGCCCTCATCTCGTTCTCCATCTTCTCCAACCTAGGCACCAAAATCGATACCCTCCTGGCCCCATAACATGATTGTACTCCTTCTTAGCCGCATTTTCCTTATTTTTTCGATATTTCAATGAACTGCTCCGATTTCTTTTGCTTCACAAATTCTGGCCAATCATGTTTCAGTTTCTCATATTGTCCTTTGAAATCCGAGTCTTGTTCTGCTTGACAAAGTCACGGGCTAGATTTTGCTTGAATTTCCGAATCGTCGGCCATCTTATGAAGAAGCGAACTGTTTGACTAGCCTCCTCCTCTCCTTGTTTTCCTCAATCTTGTTACCCTCCTCATCGAATTTGTTGTATTCGGAGGTAGAGCGAAATGTTCCATAAGCTTCGGAAGCAATCTTTTTTGTTCTCTTATCGACAAAAGTGAAACCATCAATTCGTGCCTTCTTTGGCTCATTCCACTCTGGGCGGTGATCGAGGCGTTGTCTCTAACAATGGCTCCGCATTGGTGACAAACTTGGTGGCGTTCTTGCGGGGCTCCAGCTGACCTGCGGTTGCCTTGTCGACAACCTCGATGGTGCATGTTTCTCCTTGTTTCATCGTCTTGGTTGCGCCACGCTTTGACGTACTCGATTGTTTGACGATCCGGCGAGGCTAAAATAAGAAAGAGAGTCGCGTTAGTACACACATATTTATTCAAATCAGTTAGTTTATATCACGGAGGCTCAATGTATATATATACCTCGGCGCCGAGGTGGTTGCTACTTCCATTTGAAGATCGTCGTTTATCGGCGTTTCTTGACATCATCTTCTTGTGGCGCCCTTCATCTTCACCGTCAAGGTTCAGATAAGAAGAGATATCATCTTCTTCTTCTCCGGTCGGCACATATTGAATATCGCCGTTTATGATGCGAACATATGTGCTTCACCGTCCGGATCATAGTTGTCCATAATCGGGTCAGCTCTATCGTCGCCATTATGTCGATCCTGAAAACATGTAGTAAAACAAATTAATTAAGTGAAGAAGGGCGGTGGCGGTGGCGGTGGCGAAAGGGCGGTGGCAAAAGGAGGGGCGAGAAGGGGTGGGAGAGGGTGTCGCGGTGAAGCGCGAGGCAGGCGGCAGGCAGCAGCGGCGTCACGGAGAGGGAGGCGAGACAACACACACGGAGAGGGAGGCGAGGACAACAGACAACCACGTGGGTCCCGGTTGGTCTGGCGGCGAGCAAGCAAGTGCATAACAGGACAACAAGCAAAGCTAGACATGTTCTAACGCGGTATGAGGTGATACCGGTGAAGGGGAAACATCCAGAAAGTATCCCGGTGTTCCGTGTTTTCGGACGAGATGAACCGGAGGAAAGTTGCGTGTTTGCTATGCTAGGGATGTGTGGTGGACGAGCGGGTTGCGTATCCGGATTCGTCTCTTCGTTCGAGCAATTTTCATGTAGAAAGTTTTTCATCCGAGCTACGGATTATTTAATATTAATTTTCAAAGTTTTAATTCATTTTAGAATTAACAGAATTAATTTAATTAGGAAATGCCATTATGACGTCAGCATAATTAGGGCAGTGGGGCCCGTCTGTCATTGACCTTTTATCTAATTAGGTTATTAAGGTTAATTAACAGGGTTAGTTAGATTAATTAACAAGATTAATTAAGTTAATTAATTGGTTAATTAATTAATAATTTTAATTAATATATTTTTTCCTGCTTTTTTCTTTACATTTCAGGGCGCGGGCCCGTTTGTGATGTTGAGAGGGGCCTAACAGGCGTCTTGGCGTGCGGACTTGTGGGCTCACGGGCGCGACCACGGCGCCACAGGCGAGCCAGGCGATGGCCTCGGCGCGCCACCGGCGACAAGGAGGCAGCCGAGGCGGCGAGGTAGCGGGGCAACACGGACGTGGTCCCGGCGAGTCTGGCGCTCTGCCGTCGATGAAAGCGAGAGCAGCGCAGGGGCTGCGGGCGGAGCGGACGGCGTGGGGCGGCAACAGCGAGGAACCGGCTCTCGGGGCGCGAAAAAACCGCAGATCGGGGAGCGAGGCGGGCGACGGCGGGCGGCCGAGGCGACGTCGAGGCGGCAGCGGCGCGCGAGGGCGAGGGCGACGGCGGCGCGCGAGGGCGGTAGCGACGAACAAAGGGAATCGGAGAAGACGAGAAAATTCAAGAAAAATTCACATATTCAAATTTTCTTCACTTTTATAAAATTATTCGTGTTTTGAAATTTTGTTCGGAGTTTCAAAAATGTTCGGGTTTTCACAAAATTTAGGAGTTTCAAAAATTTTCCCGTATTTAAATTTTGTTCATGGATCAAAAATGTTTGTGCTTTTGAATTTTGTTCAAGTTTCGTGATTTTTGCAAATTCGCTGAACTGTTTTCATATCTGACGGACTCTTTTAAAACCTGTGATTAACTTTTTCAAATTCGACGAATTTTATCAAAATTGATGAACTTTTTCAAATTTCGTGATTTTTTTCAAATTTGATGAACTTTTTGGCGCTGCTAGGGTTTGGCGGGGCGGCGATGGCGCGCAGACGAGGAGGAGCGCCAGATCCCATGTGAGCCTTGAGCGAGGAGGAGGCGGCCGCCCGGCAGCGACGGCGCCGCCGCCGCCGAGCCAGCGCCAGCAGGGGACAATCGGGCGCCTCGCTGCTCGGGCTCGCCACCCACGGCTGCCAGCAAGGAGCGCGAGAGAGGAGGGAGGCGGAGCAGACGAGGAGGAGGCGGCGACGAGGAGGGCGGGGAGGCGGTCGGCGATCGGGCGGGCGACGGCGCGGCGGCGGCGAGGCGGCGAGGGCGGCGGCGCCGAGGGCGCGGCAGAGGCAGGCGGCGGCGTCGAGAATCGGAGAAGACGAGACCCGCGATGGCGACAGACCTTGTATTTATAGCCCCTTTAGTCGCGGTTGGCGGCGACCCATGACTAAAGGTACCCTTTAGTCATGGGTTGCCTGCCCAACCGCGACTAAAGGGTTTTGCACGTTTTTGCGGTCCGCGCCCCACCTTTAATCGCGGTTGGGCAGGCGACCATGACTAAAGTTCCCACCTTTAGTCGCGGCTGGTCTCAGCGACCAGCGACTAAAAGGCCTTGTGCTGCCCGCCCAAAGTTTAGTCCCACCTCGCTAGTTGAGAGAGCTCGAGAGTGGTTTATAAGCTGCTGCTGCGCCACCTCTCGAGCTCCTCTCAACTGCAGGCTTCGAGCCTAATCATCACTAGCTATGTGCTGTGGGCCTACTTGGCCTCCTGCGGGCTGAATCTGGCCCATGTAGGGTTTCTAGTCGTATTCAGGCCGTGGGGGTCCGATGGCGGCACTATTTTTTCCAGTTTTTGTTTTGTTTTCTGCATTATTATTTATTTTTGTTGTTTTTTGCTTTATTTTTAATTCTTTTTGCTTTTAGTTTTAGAAAATTATAAACTTTCTGTTAGTGCCATTAGTTTTCAAATTTGAAAACACTTTTTTGTTTTCTTTGTTGCTTTATTTATTTTATTTTGTTTCTACTTACAACAAAATACTTAGTGACACTATTTTTTCCAGTTTTTTGTTTTGTTTTCTGTATTATTATTTATTTTTGTTGTTTTTTGCTTTATTTTTAATTCTTTTTGCTTTTAGTTTTAGAAAAATTATAAACTTTCTGTTAGTGCCATTAGTTTTCAAATTTGAAAACACTTTTTTGTTTTCTTTGTTGCTTTATTTATTTTATTTTGTTTCTACTTACAACAAAATACTTAGGCGACACTATTTTTTCCAGTTTTTTGTTTTGTTTTCTGCATTATTATTTATTTTTTGTTGTTTTTGCTTTATTTTTAATTCTTTTTGCTTTTAGTTTTAGAAAAATTATAAACTTTCTGTTAGTGCCATTAGTTTTCAAATTTGAAAACACTTTTTTGTTTTCTTTGTTGCTTTATTTATTTTATTTTGTTTCTACTTACAACAAAATACTTATTGTTGCTATTTTAGTCGCTGGTCGCTTGCCCAACTTGCGACTAAAGGCCGCTTATGAGTTTAGGGTTTTCCGCCATTTCTTCCCTGTCTTCCGCCTCTTTCTTCCCGCCACTTTCTTCCCGCCTCCTGTCTTCCCGCTCCCATTTTTCCGCCATTTCTCACTACATATATATGTAGCCCGGCTTGCCAGCATTATCACATCTCTACAATCTCTCATCACTCTCTCATGGCTTCCACCGCACCCACTCTAACCTACCAGCAGGTGGAGGAGCTTTGCGCCTCGAACTACCCTTGTCCACCGGGCTACGCGTCCCCACCGGCTGGAGCCTAAGCGCCGGGCGTGCAGTCCCTCCGTCCCTCGTGTACTGCACGGCCGGCGGCCATCACGAACCACTACTACCTCGACCTCACGCCGGAGCAGCGGATGAATCCCGCTGGCATCCCGATAACCAGCATACTTGGGGCGCCTTCTTCATCAATCGGCGTGAGAGGGCGCTCGCCAGGTATGAGGAGGACGGTCGCCTCACGGGAACTTCCACGAGGCGGCCGTCGGCTATGGTGGTATGGCGGACTCTGCGAGCGTCATGGACTACATCACGGCGGCGATATCCCCGCTGCGCTACCCTCGATTCGAACCACGGCGCCGCCCGACGACGGCGACGGCGGCGGCGACGACAAAGAAGCGGCAACGACGGCGGCAACTTAGAAGCGGCGACTACCAATACAACGGCGGCGGCGGCTATGAAGACTACGGTATGCATATTATCGCCTAGGCAGGAGTATGACTAAATCACTCCAAATTTCATGTATCATCGGTGGTATCTCGAATCATTTGAAAATGGACACCAAACACATCACGGGTAATATAATTCACATGATCCATTCAACAAAGTTTGGTACAATAAATTATTACACATCATTTCTTCCCTTGTGTCCCTGCTTGCTTACGATTGTGCCGTATCCATGGAGCATCCTCATCATTTAACTTAATGCTTGGGTCGGTGTTCACTTTGAAGGCGGAATTTCAGCAAACATATTATAATCTTGACATGTCTGTCTTGTCCTCCACTCCCACGATGTTTCTTTTCCCTGAAAGAACAATGTGGCGCTTTGAATCATCGCATGATGTACTGATCGTTTTCTTATCTTTCCGTTTCCTCGGTTTGCTACTCATGTCCTTCACATAGAAAACCTGAGCGACATCTTTCGCTAGGACGAATGGTTCGTCAAGGTAACCAAGATTGTTGAAATCCACCATTGTCATTCCATATTGCTGGTCCACCTTTACCCCACCTCCTGTTAGCTTGAACCATTTGCACCGGAACAAAGGGACCTTAAAGGAGGGTCCATAGTCAAGTTCCCATATCTCCTCTATGTAACCATAATATGTGACCTGATGCCCATTCTCGGTTGCTGCATCAAAGCGGACACCACTGTTTTGGTTGGTGCTCTTTTATCTTGGGCGATCGTGTAAAATGTATTCCCATTTATCTCGTACCCTTGGAAAGTCGTTATAGTCGAAGATGGTGTCTTGGCCAACATGTACAGCTGATCTACAACATCATTGTCATTCATTAAATGTTTTCTCAACCAACTGCGAAAGTCTCCATGTGGGCCTTCCTAATCCAGGATTCAGGCTTCCCGGGTTGTCGAGCGTAAAATATTCTTGTGTTTCTCAAAGCACGGAGCCACCAAGCTGGAATTGGTCGATCTGGTGTGGTGTGCTTCATCGAGAATGGCCGTCCATACATATCGTTGATTTCCTTCCGATCGTGCCTTTTCCACTTAGTCTCCCCTCGTGCGCGATCGAGGAAGACCAATCGGCTTAAGGTCAGGAACAAAGTCAACACAAAACTCAATTACCTCCTCATTTCCATAGCCCTTGGCGATGCTTCCTTCTGGCCTAGCACGATTCTGAACATATTTCTTTAATACTCCCATGAACCTCTCGAAGGGAACATATTGTGTAGAAATACAGGACCGAGAACGAAAATCTCTTGACTAGGTGAACCAGGAGGTGCGTCATAATATTGAAGAAGGATGGCGGAACACCAACTCGAAACTGACAAGACATTGGATCACATCGTTCAGTAACCGTGGTAGAACTTCTGGATTGATTACCTTCTGAGAGATTGCATTGAGGAATGCACATAGCTTCACAATGGCTACTCGAACATTTTCCGGCAGGAGCCCCCTCAAAGCAATCGGAAGCAATTGCGTCATAATCACGTGGCAGTCGTGAGACTTCAGGTTTTGGAACTTTTCTCCGCCATGTTTATTATTCCCTTTATATTGGGCGAGAATCCAGGCGGGACCTTCATACTGCTCGGGCATTCAAAAAGATGACCTTCTCTTCTTTGGTCGAGCGTAGCTGGCACGACCTTGAAACCATTCGGATGCGGTCATCGTGGTCTTTCAAGCGTTGCTGGTCCTGCCGTGCTTCCTTTGTATCATTTGTCTTCCCATACACGCCCAAGAAGCTTAGGAGTTTCACGCAAATATTCTTCGTAACGTGCATCACGTCGATTGCAGAGCGGACATCTAGGACTTTCAATATTCTAGCTCCCGAATATAGATTTCTTCTTCCACATGGCTGCGTGCCGTCGGCTCCTTGAACTGATTGTCCGCCAGACCCTTTCCAAAGATGACTTTCAAATCCTTGACCATATCAAATACCTCAGCACCGGTCGTTCCGCAGCTTCGCCGGTGATCTGCCTTGCCGTTGTAATGCTTGCCTTTCTTTCTTCTTGGATGAATTTTGGAAGAAATCGGCGATGCCCAAGGTACACGTTCTTCTTACAATTTGGCAAATGTACACTTTCAGTCTCATGTAAGCGGTGCGTGCATGCATTGTATCCCTTATTTGACAGTCCCGAAAGGTTACTAAGAGCAGGCCAATCGTTGATGGTTCACGAAAAGCAACGCTTCGTGGTCAAATTCCTCTTGTTTGTGCTCATCCCACACGGACACCACCCACAGCTGTAAAAGTTCATCAACTAATGGCCTTAGGTACACATCGATGTCGTTGCGGGTTGCCGGACCTTGGATGAGCACTGGCATCATAATGAACTTCCGCTTCATGCACAACCAAGGAGGAAGGTTGTAGATGCATAGAGTCACGGGCCAGGTGCTATGGCTGGAGCTCTGCTGCGCCAAAAGGATTCATGCCATCCGTGCTTAGAGCAAATCTTATGTTCCTTGCGTCAGCTGCAAAATCTTTGAACCATCTGTCGATCTTTCTCCATTGCGTTCCATCTGCGGTGTGTCTCAACTCCCGTCCGACTTACGGTCCTCTTTGTGCCATCGCAACAACTTGGCATGCTCTTTGTTCCTGAGCAGACGTTTCAACCGTGGTATTATAGGAGCATACCACATCACCTTGGCGGGAACCCTCTTCCGGGTTTCGGCCCTCAACATCGTCATCGGGGTCATCGCCTCGATCTTATAACGCAATGCAGGCATACCGGGCATTCATTCAAATTCTCGTATTCACCGCGGTAGAGGATGCGATCGTTGATGCATGCATGTATCTTGAAACCTCTAAACCTAGAGGGCAGACAACCTTCTTTGCTTCAGTGCGTCTTGGCGGGCAACTCGTTATCCTTTGGAAACATATTCTTCAACATTTTCAGCAAGTTTTCAAATGCCGAGTCAGCTACACCTGCCTCTGCCTTCCATTTCAGCAAATCCGATGTGCAGCCCAGCTTTTTCAGACCATCATCGCATCCGGGTACAGCGCCTTTCTGTGATCCTCTAACATGCGATCCAAATTCTCCCTCTCCTTTTCAGTTTCGCAGCGTCTCCGTGCATCAGCAATGGTCCGACCAAGATCATCAACGGGATCATCACGTGCCTCTTCTTCACCTTCCCCTTCACCTTCAGCATCCTCCATGAAAGTATCACCGAAATGAGCAAGATAGCTTTCATCGATGAAATCATCCCCATCTTCATCTTCTTCCATTATAACCCCTCTTTCTCCATGCTTGGTCCAACAATTATAGCTTGGCATGAAACCCTTCTGAAGCAGATGCATGTGAACAACTCTTGAGGAAGAGTAACCCTTCTCATTCTTACAGATAACACATGGACAGATAACAAAACCCCCCCGCTTGTTCGCATTAGCCACTACGAGGAAATCTTTCAAACCCGTAGTGAACTCGCCGGAGAGTCGGTTACCGTACATCCATTGCCGATTCATCTGCATTATTATAATATAAAATATATAATTAACCATCATGCATTTGTTAAACTAACTAGCTACAAACAATATAAATTAAACAATGAACTACACACATGCATATTGACACATCAAAGGTTCATCAAGTTGCTAACATGATCGAAGAGTGTGGCTCCAACACTTCATGTCATGTTTGTTTCATGCTCTTGGGGCATTTCATCAAACACCTTATGTGCATAAGAGGAACCAAAAGCAAACCTACACCCACTTGTGAAGAGAATGGCTCCAAATGGCTAAGTGTTGGCTGCTGGATGGGTATATATAGGGAGGGCTTTAGTCGCGGTTGGCCTGGCAAACCGTGACTAAAAGTGCCGAAACCTTTAGTCGCGGTTGTCCCAGCCAACCGCGACTAAAGCCCCTCACGCACCAGCTGGCCACCGAGCGCCTGAGCCCAGGCCTTTGGTCGCGGTTCACCTCCAGAACCACGACTAAAGGTCCCATTAGTCGCGGTTCCTACAGCTTCGCGACTTATGGGGCTGGACGGAAGCCTGTTTTTCCACCAGTGTTCGAGCAAGCACGCCAACCTATCATTTTTGTCCAACTAATTTCTTGTGATTGAGATTCGGCGCCCGCGAATGCTGACCAAAGCAATTCGTGATCTTTTTTTGTTGGGACCACACTGAAATGTCCTTGCAGCCTCTCCGTTCGAGCGTTCCTCGTGAGAGATGGCGTGCGATGCATGGCAGGCCTCCACTCATCGCCACCGTATACATAAAACTGAGTACAGCTGGAAATTTGTCTCGGGTGTACGCAACGCAGGAAACGTACCCGACGCCACACGAGAGGCCGGAGGATGAGCAGCGACGGTGAACCCCACGCTGCCGAAACGCGCTATTAAATCGCCCCCGCCCCCTTCCCATCGTCACACACAGACACAAACTACATGCTCTCTCTGTCTCTTGCAGATCCACTGATCTCCGAGGCACCAAGGGACAGAGGCCATGGATAACAAGACGGCGGCGGCGGGGGTTGTGAACAACTGGTCCTGTTGCCCGAGCGAAGACCAGTTGGACAAGTTCGGTGCGGAGACCAGGCACCCAGCGACGGGGAGGAACACGACCCCCGAGGTACTCCATCTTTTTTTTTTTTTATATATTGTACTTTGCTTGCTACACATACACTTTCCCCGAGGTAATTCCATCTTATTGGACTAGTATTCAGATCTGAATGTTCTAATGATACATGAACTCGAGCAACGTCAAACACTATGTTGGAAAAGTACGGATATAAGTTATTATATGTCAAGTAGTATATGTAAAATGGGGCGGATCCATTTGATAAGTTGCACAGTTTCGATAATCCACTATATGCGCAGTTTCGATAACCTTTACACCATTCAGAGGATGTTGAGATGCATCAATCTATGTCTTCTCTTATCCGAAAAAGAAAAAAAGAAAAAACCATGCCTTCTTTCCTACCACTATTAAACATGCATTAATGTGTGACCTTTTTTAAGCCAGTAATTAATACAAATCGAATGAATACCTGCTGAAAAAGAAGAAGAAATATTATTTTTGAATTAAATGACAGAAATTTATTGAATGATGAGGCCCTTGGTACGAAAGAAGTGTTGATACGTTCGATTTAAAGGCCACATGATGCATACCATGGTAACTACGTACTAACTGGGCGAAGAGCTATGCTAACCTCAAATACATTTTTTGCCTATAGATTTGCATTTGTTATTAGCGCCAAGACTAGTTGGACCAATAGAAACCATAAAAGGTAATAATTATGCTCACTGGTAGAATGCTTGGCACAAATGGAAATTGTTACTGCACCAAAGCAGATTATAGGAAACACATATACCACTGAATAACTCGTTGGTGCATGGAAAGGTTCACACACATGTGAAATTTGTTACTACTGGCTGGATGTAATTCGTTTATTCATGAGCATTTTCTTGATATGTGTTTTGTCTTTTGTTATTTATATTGGTATGAACGATGCATTCACTAATTTATGAAATGTATAATTTTTAATGATTAAATATTTTACATAATCACATATAGATATGCACAGATTGTTAAATAAATGACATGATTTTTCTGGCATCAATTTTTTTTTGAAGTTAAGAAGAGTCTACTTTGAATATTAATACCTAATTTTTAATGTTGTAATCTCGAGAACTTTGTTGAAATTTCATTGAAAATGCGAACCTGATAATCTCACTTTCAACGAAATAGGTACCTCTCTTGGATTCTTTGCAGACATCATCACACAACCTTGAAGTTCTACGGGACCGCGACTACTCTCACAGGGAAAAAGATTACGGTGAGGGATGGTCCACCGATGAGGAGATCATGGATCGTCTATGGGAGGCTCCGACAAAGATTACTCCATTGTCCAAGAAGAAGAAAGTAGAGTGGCAATATATGGATAACTTCACCGATGAGTTGCATGAACCGGATTGTAAAGTGTCTAGGCTACCGATGCAAGCATACCAGCATTAAAAAAATATCAGGACAAGGATCGTCGTCTGCAGCAATATCTATCAAAAGCATGTAATTCCAACTCCTTCGCAAGAATATAAAGCAGCAAGAGCAACCAATGGCGATCACAAGAAGTCCATCATGGATCTCTACCGCCGTGTGGACATGCTATACCACTTTATGAGAGATTGTGACGAAAAGCTCGAGAATATCCACAGAAAAGTCATGGTGCTTTGTCAAGCTGTCAAGAAGAAAGTAGAGTGGCAATATTTGGGGAACTTCATCGATGAGTTGCGTGGACCAGACTGTAAAGTGTTTGGTCTACCGAAGCAACCATGCATGCAAGACAAAATATCAGGAGAAGGGCCCTCGTCTCCAACACAATCTATCAAGCATGTACTCCCAACTCCTTCCCAAGTATATAAAGTAGCAAGAGCAACCAATGAAGATCAGACGGAGTCCATTATGCATCTCTACCGCAGTATGGACATGCTATACCACTTTATGAGAGATTGTGATGAGGAGCTCGAGTGTCTCCAGAAAACAGTAATGGTGCTTGGTCAAGCTGTCACCAACTCTACACTGCCACCACCATCCAAGGATCATTCATAATTTATTGCATTCGGAACCTCCCAAGCTTGGTGGAGGTTTGCCCCGTATCGTGCATGCCTTTCTACTTTACCGTGCAAAAATGATGTCTCTCTTTAGTAGCATCTTTATTTTCTGAATTTTTTATTTTGCAAGTGTGTTATCGTCTGCCTAGAAAAATTATATGGTTGTATCCACTGAGTGAAACATAATAATGATATATTTGTTTGTTGGACATCAGCTTAATCGTTGCCATTTAATATCCTAGACTGGCAACTCTCTTTATCTTGTTTTCGATATGCACTTCATGGACTTTCCAACATCAGGAGCTTGTAGGATGACGCTATTAGAGCATCTCTCACCAATCCCTTATTACTCCCCAAATTTACTCTTCTAAAAAAAATGTGGTTTCTAACCAAACCCCGAAGACTTAACTCCTTAAAAAATAGAACGCAAATTCATGCAAACGTTGATTGAAACTAGTCCATCAAACTTGATTCGAATTCGATTCAAACATTAGGTTATATTATATTTACAAAACTCCAAACAATATATAAACTAAGATAGCAAAATGGGGCGCATAAATTTGATAAGTTGTACAGTTCCAATAATCCACTATATTATGTCAAGTAGTATATGTAAAATGGGGCGCATACATTTGATAAGTAAAATGGGGCGCATACATTTGATAAGTAAAATGGGGCGCTTACATTTGATAAGTTGTACAGTTCCAATAATCCACTATATTATGTGCAGTTTCGATAACCTTTACACCATAGAGAAGATGCGAAGATGCATCAATCTATGTCTTCTCTTACCTGCAAAAAGGAAAAACTATTCCTTCTTTTCAACCAGTATTAAACATGCACTAAACCATAATTGCAGGGAGTTAAATGTGCATTAATGTATGACCTATTTTAAGCCATTAATTAATACTTCCTCCTTCACGGATTTCTTTTTGCTCAAATAGATGTATCTAGCACTAAAATCCATTTAAGCGACAAGTAATTTGGGACGTGTGGAGTATGAATCAAATTGTGGCTTCTTTGCAACCTCTAGTGAATCAGTATTATTTTGGGCTTCTATTGACTCAGACTTTATTATAAATTAGATTTCGGCTTCCTTTGACTGAATGTGCATGGTTTGAGTTCTTTGAAATAGCACCAAGTATTATGAATACCTGCAGAAATTAAAAGGACATATTATTTCTGAATTTAATGGCAGAAATTTCTTGAATGATGAGGCCCATGGGTACGAACAAATGTTGATACGTTCGATTTTAATGCCATGTTCATGTATACAATGGTAACTACTAACTAGGCGAAGAGCCTTGCTAACCACAAGTACATTTTTTGCCTATAGATTTGCATCGGTTATTAGCGCCAAAACTAGTTGTAACAATAGAAACCTTAAAAGGTAAAAATTCTGCTCCTTGGTAGAATGCTTGGCACACATGGAAAGTGTTACTGGCTTACTGCACAAAACAGTTTGTACAAAACACATATACTAAATAACTCATTGGTGCATGGAAAGCTTCACAAATGTGAAATGTGTTACTAGATGTAATGCATTCATTCATGAGCATTTTCTTGATATGTGTTTTATCTTTTGTTACTTATATTGGTATGAACGATGCATTCACTAATTCATGAAATATAAATTTTTAATGCCTAAATCTTTTACATAATCACATATGGATATGCACTGATTGTTAAAAAATGACATGATTTTATGGGCATCAAGGTTTTTTTTTTTAAGTTAAGAAGAGTCTACTCTGAATATTAATACCTGATTTAATGTTGTAATCTCTAGAACTTTGTTGAAATTTCATGGAAAATGAGAACCCTGATAATCTCACTTTCAATGAAATAGGTACCTCCCTTGGATTGTTCGCGGACTTCATCAGACAACCTTGAAGTTCTATGGGACTGCGACAGCTCCCACAGGGAAAAAGATTACAGTGAGGGATGGTCCACCAATGAGGAGATCATGGATCGGCTATGGGAGGCTCTGACAAAGATAACTCCATTATCCAAGAAGAAAAAAGAAGAGTGGCAATATATGGAGAACTTAACCGATGAGTTGCAAGGACCAAACTATAGAGTGTCTGGGCTACTGAAGCAAGAATGCCGGCATGCCAAATTATTTGGGCAAGAATCATCGTCTGCAACACTATCTATCAAGAATGTACTTCCAACCCTTCGCAAGAATATAAAGCAGCAAGAGCAACCAATGCCGTTCACAAGGAGTCCATCATGAATCTCAACCACATTGTGGACATGCTATACAATCTATCAAGCATGTAGTTCAAGAATCTCCATAAAAAAGTCATGGTGCTTTGTCAAACCGTCAAGACGAAAGTATAGTGGCAATATGCGGAGAACATCGCCGATGGGTTTCTTGGACCAGACTGTAAAGTGTCTGGGTTATCCAAGCAACCAGGCAGGCAAGACAAAATATCTGGAGAAGGGCCATCGTCTGCAACACAATCTATCAAGCATGTAGTTCCAACTCCTTCCCAAGAATATAAAGTAGCAAGAGCAACCAATCAAGATCAGACGGAGTCCATCATAGATCTCTACCACAACGTGGACATGCTATACCACTTTATAAGAGATTGTGATGAGAAGCTCGAGTATGTCCAAAAAACAGTCGTGATGCTTGGTCAAGCCGTCGCCATCTCTACACTGCCACCACCATCCAAGGATCAAGCATAATTTATGTCATTCGACACCTCCCAAGCTTGGTGGACGTTTTTATTTTGCAAGTGTGCTATCGTCTGCCGAAAAAAATTATATCACTAGTAGAAAACTGGGCATTAATCCCGTTTCACTCACAAACCGGGACCAAAGGGGGTATCCGTCCCCGTTCGTGAGGCCAAGGCGCCGGCCGGGCCTCGGGGGCCATTGGTCCTGGTTCGTCTGACACTTTTGGTCCCGGTTTTAGACACGAACAAGGACCGATGAGCCTCGCTCCTGGCCCAACACCTTTAGTCCCGGTTGGTGGCTGGAACCGGGACCAAAGGTAGTCCTTTAGTCCCGGTTTTAGCCACAAACAGGGACTAAAGAGAGGCCTATATATACCTCCGCCCCTGCCCGTGAACAGAGCCACTGCTCTATTTTTTTGGCCGACCACTGGGAGAGGTGTGTGGTGCTCTAGCTCACCTCCTATGCATATGAGGTGTTCGATGAAATGCCCAAGCCACACTTAAGCTTTCTCCTCTCGAAGCTCCTTGTCCCAGCTCCATTTTCCTCAAGATTTCTCTAGGTTTGGCGGTCCGTCCTGTCCCGTCCCCGTCCTCACCGCTGTTGATCGCCCACGCCGATCTCGTCGCTAGCACCACCATGGTAGCCTCTTGTTCTTATCTTCTTTTTAAAATAAAAAAATCTTACTTGTATGATTTAGGTAGATACTTGTATAATTTTGTTACTTTTATTATTGTTTGTTATTATATAGCGCGATGGTTTTGGTATCCGCCCTCGTCCTATCTATGATACGGATGTGACATACTATCTTTTATAACTATTTGTTTCATTTAGTGTTTATGGCAATTATGTCGATAATCGTGACATAGATGTTTTTATCTAGGAGGTATGTGAACTGGAAATTCCAACCGACCCTCTTGTCGAGTGGCTAAATTCAGTTGAAAAATAAAACAATTACTTGAACAAAAAATTGAAAAGAATTGAGGAGGAGAAGATGGCATTGGAGTTGCATGTTGCGGATGTCGTCGATGATCACAAGATCAAGATGGAGGCAATGCGCTTGAAGACTAGAAAGATTAGAAAATATGCCATTCATATTGAGGCTTGGTATCACTATGTCGTTGGATCAATTGTTACCTTAGTTGCGATTATGATCGCATTTGTTGTTGCCTTTAAATGTTTTACATAGTTTCAATGTATGTTTTAATAGATGCTCTAGAGAGCTATATGCTGTTCAATGAGAACTATGTATGAACTTAATTTGATGAATAACTTCTATTAACTTGGTCACTTCTCTATTCATGATGTTCTGTAATGGTTTTTGACACACTTAATTATTTATAATGCATGCAGATGAACCGGCAATGGATGTACGGTGACAAACGCACCTCCGAGTACATTAAGGGCATGCATAATTTTCTCGAAGTGGCTGAGGCAAACAATCAGAATGGTTTTATGTGTTGTCCATGCCCTAGATATGTGAGAATACGAAGACTTACTCTGACTCGAAAACCCTTCACACCCACCTGCTTGAGAAGGGTTTCATGCCACACTATAATGTTTGGATCAAGCATGGAGAAAGAGGGGTTATGATGGAAGACAACGAAGAAGAAGAGGATGATGACAACTATCTGCCCCCTGAATACGGTGATGCTGCAACGAGGGAAGCTGAAGATCAAGAGGAATCCGATGATGTGTCGGATGATGATCTTCGCCGGGTCATTGTTGATTTAAAGAGACAATGCCAAAGTGAAAGGGAGAAGTTGAAGTTCGATCGCATGTTAGAGGATCACAAAAAAGGGTTGTACCCAAATTGCGAAGATGGCAACACAAAGCTCGGTACCACACTGGAATTGCTGCAATGGAAGGCAGACAATGGTGTATCTGACAACGGATTTGAGAAGCTACTAAAAATATTGAAGAAGAAGCTTCCAAAGGATAACGAATTTCCTGGCAGTACGTACGGAGCAACGAAGATTCTATGCCCTCTAGGATTGGAGGTTCAGAAAATACATGCATGCCCTAATGACTGCATCCTCTACCATGGTGCATATGAGGATTTGAATGCATGCCTGGTATGCGGTGCATTGCAATATAAGATCAGACGAGATGACCCTGGTGATGTTGACGGCGAGCGCCCAAGGCAGAGGGTTCCCTGCCAAGGTGATGTGGTATGCTCCTATAATACCACGGTTGAAATGTTTGTTCCGAAACAAAGAGCATGCCAAGTTGATGCAATGGCACAAAGAGGACTGTAAGAAAGACGGGAAGTTGAGAGCACCCGCTGATAGGTCGCAGTGGAGACAAATCAAGAGAACGTGGGGGGACTTTGCAGGTGACGCAAGGAACGTATGGTTTGGTTTCATCGCGGATGGCATTAATCCTTTTGGGGAGCAGATCAGCAATCATAGCATCTAGCCCGTGACTCTATGTATCTATAACCTTCCTCCTTGGTTGTGCATGAAGCGGAAGTTCATGATGATGTTAGTGCTCATCCAAGGCCCTAAGCAACCCGGCAATGACATTGATGTGTACCTAAGGCCATTAGTTCAAGAACTTTTACAGTTGTGGAATGGAAAAGGTGTACGTGTGTGGGATGAGCACGACTAGGAGGAATTTGACCTACATGCGTTGCTGTTTGTAACCATCAATGATTGGCCTGCTCTCAGTAACCTTTCAGGACAGACAAACAAGGGATACCTGATACGACCATTTTGCGTCATGTTTTCTTACTGTTATTTATAATGTTTTTATCCATAATAATGCTTTTTGGAGTAATTCTAATGCCCTTTCTCCCACAATTTGCAAGGTACACACAAAGAGGGAAAAATTCGGCAAATGGAAATCTGGACATGAAAAAGCAACGTCAGGCTACCTATTCTGCACAACTCCAAACAAGCTGAAACTTAATGGAATTTTTTTATGGAATATATAAGAAATATTGGAGCAAATAACTACCAGAGGGGCCCCACCAGGTGGGCACAACCCACCTGGGTGCGCTAGTGAGCCCAGGCGCCCTGGTGGGTTGTGCCCTCCTCGGCCCACCTCCGGTGCCCATCTTCTGGTATATAAGTCATTTTGACCTAGAAAAAAAATAAGGAGAAGGCTTTCGGGAGGGAGCGCCGCCGTCTCAACATGGAACTTGGGCAGGAGTACTTTTGCCCTCCGGCGGAGCGATTCCGCCAGGGGAACTTCCCTCCCGGAGGGGGAAATCATCGTCATCATCATCACCAACAACTCTCCCATCTTTGGGAGGGCAATCTCCATCAACATATTTAACAGCACCATCTCATCTCAAACCCTAGTTCATCTCGTGTATTCAATCTTGCTGTCGGAACTATAGATTGGTGCTTGTGGGTGACTAGTACTGTTGATTACATCTTATAGTTGATTACTATATGGTTTATTTGGTAGAAGATTATATTTTCAGATCCATTATGCTATTTAATACCCCTCTGATCATGAACATGTTTATCATTTTTGATTAGTTAGTTTTGTTCTTGAGGACACGGGAGAAATCATGTTGCAAGTAATCATGTGAACTTGATATGTGTTTGATATTTTGATAGTATGTATGTTGTCATTCCATTAGTGTTGTCATGTGAACGTCGACTACATGACACTTCACCATAACTGGGCCTAAGGGAACGCATTGTGGAGTAGCAATTAGATGATGGGTTGCGAGGGTGACAGAACTTAAACCCCAGTTTATGCGGTATTCCGTAAGGGTCTGATTGGATCCTAAAGTTTAATGCTATGGTTAGAATTTATTCTTAATAATTTTCTCATAGTTGCGGATGCTTGCAGGAGGGTTAATCATAAGTAGGAGGTTTGTTCAAGTAAGAACAACACCTAAGCACCGGTCCACCCACATATCAAACTATCAAAGTAGCGAACACAAATCAAACCAACATGATGAAAGTGACTAGATGAAATTCCCTGTACCCTCAAGAACGCTTTGCCTATCATAAGAGAACGTTTTGGACTGTCCTTTGCCTCAAAAGGATTGGGCTACCTTGTTGCATACTTGTTACCATTATCGTTACTTGCTTGTTACAAATTACCTCGCTCACAAGGGACCTTTTCCTTCCTCTAATGGGTTTACACATATTTTGGTTGCTCTTGATTATGTTACTAAATGGGTAGAAGCTATTCCAACCAGTAGTGCTGATCACAACACCTCTATTAAAATGCTTAAGGAAGTTATTTTCCCAAGGTTTGGAGTCCCTAGATATTTAATGAACGATGGTGGTTCACACTTTATTCATGGTGCTTTCCGTAAAATGCTTGCCAAGTATGATGTTAACCATAGAGTTGCATCACCCTGTCATCCTCAGTCTAGTGGTCAAGTTGAACTTAGCAATAGAGAAATAAAATTAATTTTGCAAAAGACTATCAGTGGGTCCAGGAAGAATTGGTCTAAGAAATTAGATGATGCACTTTGGGCTTATAGAACAACATATAAAAATCCTATGGGCATGTCTCCTTATAAAATGGTTTATGGAAAAGCTTGGCATTTGCCTCTTGAGTTAGAACATAAAGCATTTTGGGCAGTTAAAGAACTCAACTATGATTTCAAACTTGCTGGTGGAAAGAGGTTATTTGATATAAGCTCATTAGATGAATGGAGAACCCAAGCTTATGAAAATGCAAAATTATTCAAAGAAAAAGTTAAAAGATGGCATGACAAAAGAATTCAAAAGCGTGAGTTTAAAGTCGGAGAATATGTTCTTTTGTACAACTCTCGTTTCAGATTCTTTGCAAGAAAGCTCCTCTCAAAATGGGAAGGCCCATATGACATCGAGGAGGTTTACCGTCTGGAGCCATCAAAATAAATAATTCCGAAGGTACTATCCCGAAGGTTGTCAATGGGCAATGGATAAAGCATTATATCTCAGGTACGCCTATTAATGTTAAAAGTAATATTATCCAAACTTTGACACCGGAAGAACACATAAAAGAGTCCTTCCGGAACACTCCAGAATCGTGAAAATAAGGAGGTACGTGATACGGTAAGTAAACGGACTCCAAAAAATCGGCAAAAATATTTTTTATCAGTTTTGGAATATTTTAGAATTTTGGAAATAAAGAAACTACCAGGAAGCGTCCCCTGGTGGGCACAAGACACCAGGGCGTGCCTGGCTTGCCTAGCGCGCCCAGGTGGGTTGTGCCCACCTGGGACACCTTCCATGCTCCGTTTTTCTTCCATGTGCTTGTCCTCCAAGATAGAAAATCTATCTATACTTCCCAAACCTGTTAACCGCCGTATCGCGGATAAATCCTCTTTTCTCTTTTCTCGCTGTTTTCTGACAGATTCAGCTAGGCCAACATCACGTCTTCCTCCCCCTTCAACAATGGAGAAGGAGACACAAGGTTGGTTCAGGATGATCTAAGGAGAGATGAAGCTGGAGAGGTTCCCATGGAGGAAGAAGAGGAAAATCCTATTGGAGTTCACTCTCCGGCCTCCGAGAGGGGCACATTAGCTTGCATCTCTACTCACCCTAATCCTCATCAAGCCATGGGATCATCGAACAATCAAGCAAGCGTGGAAGTGCAAGAAGATCTCCCACCAATGAGGCCCTTACACAGGTCACATCGTAACAATTTTCATAATTTGAATTATAATTATGGGATTGAGAACACTCCTCGTAGGCACATACCCTCCAATTGGGACATATCTCGGCCAAGGGAAAACAGTGCAGGAACCAAACCGTGGGGCCCTGAGAATAAACACATAATGGCTGAGGTAAAGAAAAACAGTGAATTAATTCATCAAGCTCTTCGGGAGATTCAAGGTCTGAAGGATCTACCCATGGTTATATTGGAGAATTCTTCTTCACCACCACCATCTTCTTCACCACCAAAGGAGAACTAAGTATCGGTTATGGGCACTCCCCTTGGCTTCCGCCAAGCTTGGGGGAGGTGCCCCAGTATCGTATCATCCCACTATATTTTTGCTTTTACTTATCTTAGTTCGATCTTTTTTCTTTAGATGAAATAAAGTTAGTTCGATCCTTTCGTATTTGTGAGTTTGCTTAGTGATCTATCATTGTAATCATGTGCAAGTCATATAATAAAGTTTAGTTTGAGTTTTCGCTTTCTTTAGTTTGATGTTGCAAATAAAGAGAAGAAATAAAGAAAGAAAAAGAGAAAGGAAATAAATCAATAATATCATATACTAATCCTATGGTAGGTGATGGCACCACATAAGGAAAAGTATAAGCAGAAAATTTTATTAGAGATTGACAAATATAGCATTAGTCAATGATGCAACTCATGAAAGAATTAATAAGGGAAGAGAAGATTAACATATAAATATACTATCCTAGAAATCTTTTGTGATTCCGAACCCTCATCAAAATATTATATGCCAAAATTGTTGACATTGAACAAGGAAGACAACTTAATTGTTTATGTTTCTTTATATTCACATAGAAGTCATATTGTCATAGATCATTTAACATGTGGTGCGTTCCCCCTATTTTTGCTAGCCAAAAATTCCGCACCAAGTATACATACTACTTGTGCATCCAAAAACCCTTAAACCCAAATCTTTTTCAAGTGCCCACCATACCTACCTAGGGATTGAGCAAGATCCCTAAAGTAAGTTGTCATCGGTGCAAAAAGGCAATGAAAATTGCTTATAAATATGTGAGATCATTTAGTGTAAGATAAAATTGAGCGTTGTACGAACTTGGATGACAAATAATAAAAGAGACAGACTGCATAATAAAGGTTGTCATCTTAAGGGGCAGTACAACGTGACGTTCTCTTGCACTAAGGGATTGAGCATGCAAACAAATAAGCGCATGGCAACCCCTGCTTCCCTCTGCGAAGGGCCTATCTTTTACTTTTATGTATTTACTTTGATGCAAGGAGTCAAAATTTTCCTTCTATTCCCTTTTATTTTTATCTTTTGGCAAGCATCATGTGGTGTGGAAAGATCTAGGCACATATGTCTAGTTGAATATAGATATGATACATCCATTTTGCATCATGTTTTCTTACTGTTATTTACAATGTTTTTATCCATAATAATGCTTTTTGGAGTAATTTTAATGCCTTTTCTCCCATAATTTGCAAGGTACACACAAAAAGGGAGAATTCCGGCAGCTGGAACTCTGGACCTGAAAAAGCTACGTTAGGTTACCTATTCAGTACAACTCCAAATGGGCTGAAACTTGACGAGGATTTTTTATGGATTATTTAAGAAATATTGGAGCCAATAAACACCAGAGTGGGGCGACCAGGTGGGCACAACCCACCTGGGCGCGTCAGGCCCCCCCTGGCACGCCCTGGTGTATTGTGCCCTCCTCGGCCCACCTCCGGTGCGCACCTTCTAGTATATAATTGGTTTTGACCTAGAAAAAATAATAATAATACTTTCGAGATGGATCGCCGACGTCTCGACGCGGAACTTGGGCAGCAGCATTTTTGCCCTCCGGCGGAGCGATTCCGCTGCGGGAACTTCCTCCCGGAGGGGGAAATCATCGTTGTCATCATCACCAAAAACTCTCCCATCTTGGGGAGGGAAATTTCCATCAACATCTTCACCAGCACCATCTCATCTCAAACCCTAGTCCATCTCTTGTATTCAATCTTGTTACCGGAACTATAGATTGTTGCTAGGGGGTGACTAGTAGTGTTGATTACATCTTGTAGTTAATTACTATATGGTTTATTTGGTGGAAGATTATATGTTCAGATCCATTATGCATATTAATACACCTCTGATCATGAGCATGTTTGTTGATTGTGAGTAGTTACTTTTGTTCTTGAGGTCACGGGATAAATCATGTTGCAAGTAATCATGTGAATTTTATATGTGTTCGATATTTTTATGGTATGTATGTTGTGATTCCCTTAGTGGTGTCATGTGAAAGTCGACTACATGACACTTCACCATATTTGGGCCTAAGGGAATGCATTGTGGAGTACCAATTAGATGATGGGTTGCGAGAGTGACAGAAGCTTAAACCCCAGTTTATGCGCTATTCCGTAAGGGACCGATTGGATCCAAAAGTTTAATGCTACGGTTAGGATTTATCCTTAATACTTTTTCTCGTAGTTGCGGATGCTTGCGGGAGGGTTAATCATAAGTAGGAGGTTTGTTCAAGTAAGAACAACACCTAAGCACCGGTCCACCAACATATCAAAGTAGCGAACACAAATCAAACCAACATGATGAAAGTGACTAGATGAAATTCCCGTGTACCCTCAAGAACGCTTTGCTTATCATAAGAGACCGTTTTGGCCTGTCCTTTGCCTCAAAAGGATTGGGCTACCTGCTGCATAGTTATTTCTACTATCATTACTTGCTCCTTACAAATTATCTTGCTATCAAACTAGTCGCTACTTACAGTTTAAGCACTTGCAGACATTACCTTACTGAAAACTACTTATCATTTCCTTCTGCTCCTCATTGGGTTCGACACTCTTACTTATCGAAAAGAGCTACAATTGATCCCCTATACTTGTGGGTCATCAAGGCTATTTTCTGGCGCGGTTGCCTGGGAGTGAAGCACCTTTGGTAAGTGGAATTCGGTAAGAAAACATTTATATAGTGTGTTGAAATTTATTGCCACTTGTTACTATGGAAAACAATCGTTTGAGAGGTTTGTTCGGGGTATCTTCACCTCATCCGGAACCACAATTAATTGCCCCTCAACCTACTGCACCTACTAAAAATGTTGAATATGAAATTCCTTCGGGTATGATAGAACAACTGCTAGCTAATCCTTATGCAAGAGATGGAACCGAACATCCTGATATGCACTTGATACATGTGGAACAAATTCGTGGGTTGTTTAAGCTTGCAGGTTTACCCAGGGATGAAGTTATGAAAAAGTTTTTCCCTTTATCTTTGAAGGGAAAAGCATTGGCATGGTATAGGCTATGCGATGATATTCGCCCGTGGAATTGGAATCGTTTGAAATTGGAGTTCCACCGAAAATTTTATCCTATGCATGTAGGTCATCGTGATCGGAATTATATGTATAATTTTTTGCCTCGTGAAGGAGAAAGCATCACTCTAGCTTAGGGGAGGCTTAAGTCAATGTTATATTCATGCCCCAATCATGAGCTCTCAAGAGAAATTATTATTCAGAACTTTTATGCTCGGCTTTCTCGTAATGATCAAGGCATGATGGATACTTCTTGTGTTGGTTCTTTTATGAAGAAAACTATTGAATTCCAGTGGGATCTTTTGGAAAGAATTAAACACAACTCTGAAGATTGGGAACTCGACGAAGGTAAAGAGTCAGGTATAAAGCTTAAGTATGATTGTGTTAATTCTTTTGTGGATACCAATGCTTTTCAAAAGTTTAGCAGTAAATATGGACTTGACTCTAAGATAGTAGCCTCCTTTTGTGAATCATTTGCTACTCATGTTGAACTCCCTAAAGAGGAATGGCTTAAATATCACCCACCTATTAAAGAAGAAACTAAAGAACCGGTACCAGTTAAAGAAGAAACTATACTCTATAATGTTGATCCAGTTGTTCCTACTGCTTATTTTGAGAAACCCCCTTTTCCTGTTAGGATAAAGTAACATGCTAAAATTGCAATTGTGGTTAACAAAAGCTCTGTCGGAACACCTATACCAGATGAACAAATTAGATTTGAACCTAATATTGCTATGGTTAAAGATCTCTTAGAAGAATATGTGGATGGGCATGTTATTTACTTCAACAAAGAAGCTGCTAGAATTGCTAAACCTGATGGAAAAGATAAACATAGACCAGTTGTTGGCGTGCCTGTCATCTCAGTTAAAATAGGAGATCACTGTTATCATGGTTCATGTGACATGGGTGCTAGTGTGAGTGATATTCCTTACAAGTTATATCAAGAGATTAAAGAAGACATAGCACCTACAGGGTTAGAAGACATAGATGTTACTATTAAACTTGCTAATAGAGACACCATATCACCTTGTGGGATTATTAGAGATGGTGAAGTCTTGTGTGGGAAAATAAAATATCCTATTGATTTTCTTGTTCTTGGTACCCCGCAAGATAACTTATGTCCCATTATCTTTGGTAGACCTTTCTTGAACACAGTTAATGCTAAGATAGATTGCCAGAAACAAACTGTGGTGTTAGCTTTGGTGACAAGTCTCATGATTTTAATTTTTCCAAGTTTAGTAGAAACCATCATGAAAAAGAATTGCCTAGTAAGGATGAATTAATTGGTCTTGCTTCAATTGCTGTGCCAGCTACTGATCCTTTATAACAATACTTGCTAGACCATGAAAATGATTTACATATGCATGAAAGAAATGAAATAGATAATATTTTCTTTGAACAACGTCCTCTGCTTAAACACAATTTTCCTGTTGAAACTCTTGGAGATCCTCCTCCACCTAAAGGTGATCTTGTGTTTGAATTAAAAGAATTGCCACACACTTTGAAATATGCTTATCTTGATGAAAAGAAGACATATCCTGTTATTATCAGTGCTAACCTTTCAGAACATCAAGAAGAAAGATTGTTGAAAGTTCTAAGGAAGCACCGAGCTACTATTGGAAATACTCTTGATGATTTAAAGGGCATTAGTCCCACTCTATGTTAGCATAAAATTAATATGGAACCTGATGCTAAACCCGTTGTTGATCACCAACGTCGGCTAAATCCGAAGATGAAAGAGGTGGTAAGAACGGAAATATTAAAACTTCTGGAAGCAGGTATAATCTATCCTATAGCTGATAGTAGATGGGTAAGCCATGTTCATTGTGTCCCTAAGAAAGGAGGTATTACTGTTGTTCCTAATGATAAGAAAGAACTTATTCCACAAAGAATTGTTACAGGCTATAGAATGGTATTTGGTTTCAGAAAAATAAATAAAGCTACTAGAAAAGATCATTACCCTTTGCCTTTTATTGATCAAATGCTTGAAACATTATCTAAGCACACACACTTTTGCTTCCTTGATGGATATTCTGGCTTTTCACAAATACCTGTTTCTCAACCTGATCAAGAAAAGACCACTTTTACTTGTCCTTTTGGAACCTATGCTTATAGACGTATGCCTTTTGGTTTATGTAATGCACCTGCTACCTTTCAAAGATGCATCATGGCTATATTCTCTGACTTTTGTGAAAAGATTGTTGAGGTTTTCATGGATGACTTCTCTGTTTATGGGAAGACTTTTGATGATTGTTTAAGCAATCTTGATTGAGTTTTGCAGAGATGTGAACAAACAAATCTTGTCTTGAACTGGGAGAAGTGCCACTTTATGGTTAATGAAGGCATTGTCTTGGGTCATAAAATTTCTGAAATAGGTATTGAAGTGGACCAACATAAAGTTGATGCAATTGAGAAAATTCCATGTCCCAAGCACATCAAAGGTATCCGTAGTTTCTTAGGTCATGCTGGTTTCTATAGGAGATTTGGCAAAGACTTCTCTAAAATTTCTAGGCCTCTTACTAATCTTTTGCAAAAGGATATTCCTTTTGTTTTTGATGATGATTGTCTTGAAGCCTTTGAAATACTCAAGAAAGCCTTAATTACTACTCCTATTATTCAACCACCTGATTGGAACTTGCCTTTTGAAATTATGTGTGATGCTATTGATTATACTGTTGGTGTTGTTCTAGGACAAAGAGTTGACAAGAAATTGAATGTTATTCATTATGCTAGTAAAACTCTAGACAGTGCTCAAAGAAATTATGCTACTACTGAAAAAGAATTCTTAGCAGTGGTGTTTGCTTGTGATAAGTTTAGACATTATATTGTTGATTCTAAAGTAACTGTTCACACAAACCATGCTACTATTAAATATCTTATGGGAAAGAAAGATGATAAACCTAGACTTATTCGTTGGGTTCTCTTGTTACAAGAATTTGATTTGCATATTATTGATAGAAAAGGAGCTGAGAATCCCGTGGCTGATAACTTGTCTCGGCTTGAAAATGTGCTTGATGACCCACTTCCTATTGATGATAGTTTTCCTGATGAGCACTTAGCTACAATAAATGTTTCCAATAGTAGTCCTTGTCATGTTGACTATGCTAATTATATTGTTGCTAAATATTTGCCACCTAGCTTTACTTACCAGCAAAAGAAAAAGTTCTTCTATGATTTAAGACATTACTTTTGGGATGACCCACATCTTTATAAACAAGGAGTAGATGGTATTATTAGATGTTGTGTACATGAGCATGAACAGGGACAAATCCTACGGAAATGTCACACCGAAGCTTATGGAGGGCATCATGCTGGAGACAGAACTGCTCATAAGGTATTGCAGTCTGGATTTTATTGGCCTACTCTCTTCAAGGATGCTCGTAAGTATGTCTCATCTTGTAGCGACCAGACCCGAATGGATCCAGTCTCTGTGCTCAGTGTCATCCTGGATCGAATGTCGACACCACCACAGATGCTTGAAGGATTTATAGCGAGTAGCAATCACACACTTATTACATCGTTGTCCACAAGGAACTTATTACAATAATATGGCTTAAGGCCATCTAATGATAACAGCGGAAGGCTTGGAAGATAAGCGAGTCCATTAACTCCAACGGCATCACTGAGTATAGAACCACGACCTAACACCTTACTGTCGTGCGAAAAGTCTGCAACGTGAAAGTTGCAGCCCGAAACAGGTCAGCACATGGAATATCTGGCAATGTAACACATAAGAGCAATGAAGGAATAAGCCTATACTACATGCATATATGGCTGGTGGTAAGGCTCTCGGTTATATTTGCATAAAGCTGATTTTCCCTACATCAAAGGAATAACTTTATTTAACTATCATGGTGGTTGTTAAACATTGAGAATGGTTGACAGCATCCTCAATCCCAATTAAAAGGTACTCATCAAAACCCAATAACTTTTATTTAAAAGTAACATGTTGAGATTCACATGATATTCAATTACGGATACTCAAATTGTCCATAACCGGGACACGGCTAATCATGATTAGTTTATACACTCTGCAGAGGTTTGCGCACTTTTCCCCACAAGACTCGATCGCCTCCGCTTGGTTCTCGCTTTCTGAGGGTGTTTGAGAAGCGGATGACCGAGACATAGTCTTTCGAAGCGCTAGCACCTTACATGTGGGTAGACCGTACCAACCTACATCCCCTACATCAGCTAGCCTACCCGTAAGAGTTCATACGACTTAGTCAACTATGCGAGCCCATAATTGGCTTGTGGCTGCACACGGAAGTTTCAGTTTGAATAATCTTATGATCCCTTAGAGCACAGGTGGCGGTCCGAAGAAATACAGCAAGTCTGATGGAAACCAGGTGCCTCAATCCACCCAGATGTGTGTTTAGGTTGCCACCTTAGATAAACCATTAATTAACAATCTCACATCTGTCATGGATATTCACTCACCCAATCCACGTCTACTAGCATAGCATGGCATAATAAGCAAACGTAGAAGTAACTCCCAAGGTTTCATAAGCAACAGGTAATAGGTACTACCTCAATCTACTTCCCAATCCCACAATTTAATTAGATCCTAAACATGCAAGTGTTTGAGGGTTTGATCTAATGCAATAAAACTGGGTAGTAGAAAAGGTATGATCAAGTGTTACTTGCCTTGCGATGATCCATGAGACCTAGAGATTCGAAGTAACAAGCGGCGCACTCCGGGTGATCTAACGCAGACAAACAACAAACATACAATAAGTACTCATCTAATGCACAGGGAAATCTCGAATAAAAGATCTAGCCAGATAGTTCATCTCAAGAACCCTGGTTGCAAAAAGAATCGAATCAAATAAAGCATCGAAAGTCGAACTCGAGAGAGAACGACTCGGTTTAGCAATCTGAAACTAGGTCAAAATTTTACAGTAGCAAAACTCTGTGTAAGTAGGTTAGTCGGAACGGCGGTTTCGTTATGAAACTCCAGGCGCTTGAATCACCTGATTCCGATAAACGAGCAAGAAATAAAACAGATTTGAAAATCGGATCGGAAATCGAATCAGAAAAATAACGGATTAATTCCGATTTAAGAAAAAGCGACGAGCGGATTAAATAGCGGACGTTCGTTAACAGAACTAATCCAACGAACACGTTCATTGAAACGAGCGGTTCGGTGAGCGTTCGTTAAATAAGAAAACCGAAAAAATAAAACCATCTAGGTTTTTGGAAAAAACCGAACATCACAAAAAACGGATCGGGTTTTCTTAAAGAAAACCGGATCGGGCGGGCGGCGGCGGCTACCTCCGGTGGCCGCCGGCGGGCTCAGCGAGCTCGGGCGGGGGTCCGCGGTCGGGAGGGGCGGAGGGCGGCGGGGTGCTCGGGCGCGGCGGTCGGCGGCGGCTTCCTCGGCGGCGCGGGCTCGGTCGGGCTCGGGTGAGGGCGGGCGGCGGGATGAGAGAGGGGGTGGTATTTAAGGAGGCGGTGGCGGCGCTTGGGAAGGGGCAACCGAGGCAGGGCGGAGGCGGACTCGGGGCGGGGGGGCGTCTTGCGGCGGGATGCCTCCAGCAGCGCGTCTGTGAGGTTGAGGAGGTGGGCAGGGCACTGGCTGGCTGGGCAGGCTGGGCCTTGGCCCAGAAGCGCGACGCGATTTTTTTTTAAAAATTAAACCAAGCAATTAAAAAATACCAAATGAACTCCGATTTTAATAAAAACAATTTTCCCCGACTCCTAAAAATGAGTCGAACAAAATGAACTTTAAAAATGGCAAACATGCATATATTTTTAAAATGCTCATTTTTTACCTAAGCAAAATAAATCTTCCAAAACCAAATTTGATTTACTTATAAGATCTTCATTTTTCCTAAATGTTGGGAAAGTCATATTATTCCCTCTCTTAATTTTGTATAGGAAAACTTTATGAAGATAATTTAAATAAATCAATGATCCTATTTTCAAAATTTGAGAAATCCCAAATATGAAAATAATGAAACTTCCAACTCTCTCCGAGGGTCCTTGAGTTGCGTGAAATTTTCTAGGATCGGAAAAATGCGAGAAAAATATGATATGCATGATGACCTAATGTATAACATTCCAAATTGAAAATTTGGGATGTTACAAACCTACCCTTAAGATGAATCTAGCCCTCGAGATTCGGGTTAACTAGAAAATAGGTGAGGTGGTCCTGAGCAAAACTTCCTCTCTTTCCCGGTGGCTTCATCCTCAGTGTGGTGGCTCCATTGCACTTTGCAAAACTTGATAACCTTGCTGCGGGTAACTCTACTGGCATAATCGAGAATCTTAACCGGTTTTTCCTCATATGTCAAGTCATCCTTCAACTGAATTGCTTCCAGTGGCACTGTGTCTCTTAACGGTACCTCTGCTATCTCGGGGTGACATTTCTTCAACTGAGAAACATGGAATACGTCATGAACTCCTGACAGTTCTTCTGGCAATTCCAACTTATAAGCAACTTCTCCCATGCGTTGCAAAATCTTATATGGTCCAACGAAACGGGGTGCTAACTTTCCTTTCACTCCAAAACGCTTAACTCCTCGAAGCGGGGATACTCTGAGATATACTCTGTCTCCAACCTCATACTCAACCGATTTGCGCTTTGAATCGGCATAGCTCTTTTGTCTGGACTGGGCTACCTTGAGCCTGTCTCGAATCAACTTAACTTTCTGTTCAGACTCCTTAATCAAATCTGGTCCAAACAACTGACGATCTCCAGTTTCGTCCCATGACAACAGTGTCCTGCATCTTCTTCCATACAGAGCCTCGAAAGGTGCCATCTTCAAGCTGGTTTGGTAACTGTTGTTGTAGGAAAATTCTGCATACGGCAAATTATCATCCCAACTAGATCCATAATCTAGTGCACAAGCTCTCAGCATGTCCTCCAAAATCTGATTGACTCTCTCGGTCCGTCCATCGGTCTGTGGGTGGAAAGCTGTACTGAATTCTAGTCTGGTTCCCAATGTTTCGTGCAACTGGTTCCAAAATTTCGAGGTAAACTGGGTTCCTCTATCTGATACGATGCTCCTTGGAACTCCGTGTAAGCACACAATTCTGGTCCTGTATATCTTTGCCAACTTAGCACTGCTATAGGTAGTCTTGACTGGAATGAAATGAGCTACCTTGGTCAAACGGTCGACTATGACCCAAATCGAGTCATATCCTGAACGAGTCTTTGGCAAACCTGTGATGAAATCCATGCCTACTTTATCCCACTTCCATTCGGTATCGGCAGCGGTTGTAACAATCCTGCTGGCTTCGATGCTCTGCCTTTACTTTCGACATACGTCGCAAATTGCTACATACTCCATATATCCTTCTTCATTCGGTCCACCAGAAAATATTCTTCAAATCCAAATACATCTTGGTATTTCCTGGGTGAATCGAATAGGGTGAATCATGGGCTTCTTGCAAAATCAACTTCCTGATCTCTGGGTCATTGGGCACATAAACACGGTCTTCAAACCATAGGGTATCGTGCTCATCCTCACGAAATCCTTTAGCTTTTCCTTTGCCCATTTTCTCCTTTATGGAGGCAACTTCCTTATCTGCCTTTTGGGCTTCTCTGATTTTGTCCATTAGTGTCGACTGAATCTCCAATGCTGCTACATAGCCTCTCGGAACTATTTCCAAACATAGTTCTCGAAGGTTCTCGGCTAACTCATTGGGTATTCCTCCCATCATTAGGGTATTGACGTGGCTCTTACGGCTCAATGCGTCGCCTCGACATTAGCCTTTCCGGGTGATAATGCAATCTCATATCATAATCCTTGATAAGTTCTAACCATCTCCTTTGTCCGAGATTCAATTCATTCGTGTGAAGATGTACTTCAAACTCTTGTGATCCGTATATACTTCACAATGATTTCCAATGAGAAAATGTCTCCACGTCTTCAATGCATGCACAATGGCTGCTAACTCCAAATCATGAGTGGCATAATTCAACTCATGGGGCTTAAGTTGTCGTGAAGCATACTGAAACAACTCTTCCTTCCTGCATAAGCACGGCTCCAAGTCCTCGGCGTGAAGCGTGCAATACACCTCATAATCCTTAGTCGATCGGCAATATCAAAACTGGTGAGGTAACCAATCTTTTCTTCAACTCCTGAAAACTAGCCTCACAGTCCTCAGTCCATATGAATTTGTTTTCCTTTTCAACAATTCAGTCATAGGCTTTGCAATCCTTGAGAAATTCTCAATGAATCTTGGTAGTATCCTGCGAGTCCAAGGAAACTCGAATCTCTCCAACTGTCGTTGGTGCTTCCCATTTGGTTCGGTCTCAACTTTTGTGGGGTCAACTGCTATCCCTTCTCTGGATATAACATGTCCGAGAAATCCAACTTCCTTTAGCCAAAACTCACATTTGCTGAACTTGGCATACAACTGGTGTTCCCTCAGTTTCTCCAAAACCAATCTCAAATGTTCCTTGTGTTCCTCTTCATTCTTCGAGAAAATCAAAATATCATCAATGAACACCACGACGAATTTATCCAAAAACTCCATAAACACTTTGTTCATCAGGTTCATGAAATAGGCTGGCGCATTAGTCAGTCCAAATGACATAACGGTATACTCATACAGTCCATATCTCGTGGTAAATGCTGTCTTGGGTATGTCTTGCTCCCGAATCTTCAACTGATGGTACCCTGATCGCAAGTCGATCTTGGAAAACACTTTGGCTCCTTGCAAGCGATCAAACAGATCATTTATCATAGGTAGTGGGTACTTGTTCTTGATTGTTACTTCATTCAATCCACGATAATCAACAACCATTCTCAAAGATCCATCCTTCTTCTCTACTAACAAAACGGGTGATCCCCAAGGTGAAGAACTTGGGCGAATAAAACCTTTATCCAATAGTTCCTTAATCTGCTTCTTGATTTCCGCCAAATCCTTTGCGGGCATCCTGTCTGTCGCCGATATCGGGCCTGTTCCGGGCAACAGCTCGATCAAAAACTCAATGTCTCTATCCGGTGGCATTCATGGCAATTCTTCCGGAAATACATCAGGATAATCCTTCACCACTGGTACTTCTTCCTGTACCACTCCTGATAAGCAATTAACTTGTGCTCTCCTCGGCTCGTGCCGTGATACATACTTAATCCTTCTTCCTTCTGGTGTGGTGAGCAAAATTGACCTTGTGGTACAATCTATGTTTCCTCCATACCTTGATAACCAATCCATTCCTAATATCACATCCAATCCTTGGGATTCCAGAACTATTAGGTCTAAGGGGAAAACATAGTGTCCAATCCTTAGTGGCAGTCGATCACACCATTTACTAGCCATGTACTCTGCTCCGGGTGAGGTTACTAGCATGGGTGACCTAAGGGCTTGGGTCGGTAACTTGTACTTATCCACAAATCCCCTTGATATATATGAATGCGATGCACCAGTATCGAAAAGAACAACTGCAGTAAATGACTTAACCAAAAACTTACCGATTACTGCATTGGGCTGATCTTAAACCTCCTCCACATCAATGTGGTTCACCTATCCCCTGTTGAAAGGGTTTGGCTTCTTTCCAGAGCTTCCATTGCCATTTCCATTCGGCCTTCGGACGATCATTTGCATAGTGCCCGATCTTGCGGCACTTAAAGCAAGTAATGTGACTCAGTCTACCTTGGATGGTGTTGACGGGTTGGTGCGGTTCTGTCCATTGCTTCCTCCATTCCGTTCCCATTCTTGGCGCCATTATGGTTATCGAATTACCTCCTCCATGGGTATGCTGAAACTGAATTCCTGATTTAGGGTATAACGAGGCTTCGCTAGGCTCGAGTTATACTTCCCTGTCCATACTTCCGCTTACGGTTCTCAATTTGCTGCTGCTTTCCTTCAATCATGAGGGCTCAGTCTACTAACTCCTGGTAGTTGTTGAAACTTGCTACCATCAACGGCATCTGAACTCATCATTCAGTCCTTCTAGAAACTTCTCCTGTTTAGCTGCGTCATAAGTAACGTCATCCGGGGCATAACGTGCTAATTTGCTAAAGTCATCCACGTACTGGCCAACAGTCCTTCCTCCTTGGCGTAAGTTGCGAAACTCACGCTTCTTCATGGCCATGGCTCCTGCTGATACATGGGCAGTGCGAAAAGCTTGCTGAAACTGATCCCATGTGACAGTGTCTACTGGGTAAGTGGCTGTGAAATTCTCCCACCATGCTGCGGCGGGTCCTTCAAGCTGATGTGCTGCAAACTTCACTCTTTCACCATCTGTGCATCCTGCAGTGGTCAGCTCCCTTCCTATCTTGCGGAGCGAGTCATCTGCTACAATCGGCTCGGTGCTACTGGAATACACCGGCGGGTTCAGTCTAAGGAAACGAGTCAGATGATCCGCAGGTGGTGGTGGTGGTGGGTTGTTGTTGTTGTTGTTGTTGTTGTTGTTGTTGTTGTTGTTGTTGTTGTTGCCCTGGTTCTGCACCAATGTTTGAATCAGGGTATTCTGCTGCTGAATCAACTGGGTGATCTCGGGCGGGAAAACGAATCCGGGGTCGCGTCTCGGAGGCATCTGATGGGTTATAGAAAAGAAGAGAAATTTAGAATAGAATGAGGTCTAAGGGGAATCACTACCCAAATGCACATGAGCAAATGCACACAAAATCACTTCATTCAATCAAACAAGGGCTTACATCGATCTAACTATCGCAAAAGTGCGTGTACTACAATGTTTACATGGAGGGAAATACTACTAATATGTGGGGGACTTCTACAAATTTGAACCGGTGGAAGACTCCATGATGTCTGCTCCAGCTTCGTCTTCAAAGTCGGGTTCACTTGGATCCGAATCGGTGTCGTCGATGTTAATGTAGTCGCTTGGGTATTCGACATACAGGTCTTCATTCCTGAGCGCCAACTTCTTCTTGAGTTCTTCGATCTCATACTTAAGATCGTTATTGTGTCTTGCCAGAGCTACGATCTCGTCCATGTAGTCCTTGCGTGTAGTCTTTAGTTCTCCTTCCAGTTCTAGGATCCTTCCCTTTGTCTTCTGCAACTCCAACATGTCGTTGCACATTTGGTTCTCCTGGCGTCGAATGTGCTGATTTAACTCCTGGATGAACGCTACAATGGATCTATCCTTCTTGGTGCTGACGACGTCCCAGTTGTCATCTCGGCGTCCGCAAATCTGGTAGATGGTGTCCTTGAGGTCTTCTTGATAAACTTCTCCAATGCGTCCCATGGTGATGTGAGCTGCCATGCTCTTTCCCAGACTCCAAGTTGGTGCACTGAAAACACTATCTATAGGCTTGGTGATTGGGGCGAATGTCCTTCTGGAGCGTGGCGTGAATCTTCCAGCTCCTCTTGAGCGAGTGGCGTTGAAAGTCCCGGTGAAGCTTGATAGTCCAATGTTCAGGTACTTGGTGACTTCCTTCAAGTGAAATCCAAAAGGTGTGCCTTCATCTGGTTGGGTGTACTTGATCTTCGTGTCCGTCATCCTAAAGAGTAGAAAAGATGAGTTAGAAAATGGGAAGAGAGTAGTGATCTATGGCTTTAACTTAGTGGTCGTGTCCTATAGTCATCGTGTGCTCTGATACCATTCTCTGTAGCGACCAGACCCGAATGGATCCGATCTCGTGCTCGATGTCATCCTGGATCGATAATCTTGACACCACACAAGCTTGAAGGATTTATAGCGAGTAGCAATCACACACTTATTACATCGTTGTCCACAAGGGAACTTATTACAATAATATGGCTTAAGGCCATCTAATGATAACAGCGGAAGGCTTGGAAGATAAGCGAGTCCATCAACTCCAACGGCATCATCGAGTATAGAACCACGACCTAACACCTTACTAAATCGTGCGAAAAGTCTGCAAGCGTGAAAGTTGCAGCCAGCAACGGGTCAGCACATGGAATATGCTGGCAATGTAACACATAAGAACAATGAAGGAATAAGCCTATACTACATGCATATATGGCTGGTGGTAAGGCTCTCGGTTATATTTGCATAAAGCTGATTTTCCCTACATCAAAGGAATAACTTTATTTAACTATCATGGTGGTTGTTAAACATTGAGAATGGTTGACAGCATCCTCAATCCCAATTAAAAGGTACTCATCAAAACCCAATAACTTTTATTTAAAAGTAACATGTTGAGATTCACATGATATTCAATTACGGATACTCAAATTGTCCATAACCGGGGACACGGCTAATCATGATTAGTTTATACACTCTGCAGAGGTTTGCGCACTTTTCCCCACAAGACTCGATCGCCTCCGCTTGGTTCTCGCTTTTCAGGGTGTTTGAGAAGCGGATGACCGAGACATAGTCTTTCGAAGCGCTAGCACCTTACATGTGGGTAGACCGTACCAACCTACATCCCCTACATCAGCTAGCCTACCCGTAAGAGTTCGCACAACTTAGTCAACTATGCGAGCCCATAATTGGCTTGTGGCTGCACACGGAAGTTTCAGTTTGAATAATCTTATGATCCCTTAGAGCACGGGTGGCGGTCCAAGAAATATAGGCAAGTCCTGATGGAAACCAGGTGCCTCAATCCACCCAGATGTGTGTTTAGGTTGCCACCTTAGATAAACCATTAATTAACAATCTCACATCTGTCATGGATATTCACTCACCCAATCCATGTCTACTAGCATAGCATGGCATAATAAGCAAACGTAGAAGTAACTCCCAAGGTTTCATAAGCAACAGGTAATAGGTACTACCTCAATCTACTTCCCAATCCCACAATTTAATTAGATCCTAAACATGCAAGTGTTTGAGGGTTTGATCTAATGCAATAAAACTGGGTAGTAGAAAAGGTATGATCAAGTGTTACTTGCCTTGCTGATGATCCGCGAGACCTAGAGATTCGAAGTAACAAGCGGCGAACTCCGGGTGATCTAACGCAGACAAACAACAAGCATACAATAAGTACTCATCTAATGCACAGGGAAATCTCGAATAAAAGATCTAACCAGATAGTTCATCTCAAGAACCCTGGTTGCAAAAAGAATCGAATCAAATAAAGCATCGAAAGTCGAAACTCGAGAGAGAACGACTCGGTTTAGCAATCTGAAACTAGGTCAAAATTTTACAGTAGCAAAACTCTGTGTAAGTAGGTTAGTCGGAACGGCGGTTTCGTTACGAAACTCCAGGCGCTTGAATCACCTGATTCCGATAAACGAGCAAGAAATAAAACAGATTTGAAAATCGGATCGGAAATCGAATCAGAAAAATAACGGATTAATTCCGATTTAAGAAAAACGACGAACGGATTAAATAACGGACGTTCGTTAACAGAACTAATCCAACGAACACGTTCATTGAAACGAACGGTTCGGTGAACGTTCGTTAAATAAGAAAACCGAAAAAATAAAACCATCTAGGTTTTTTAAAAAACCGAACATCACAAAAAAAACCGGATCGGGTTTTCTTAAAGAAAACCGGATCGGGGCGGGGCGGCGGCGGCTACCTCCGGTGGCTTCGCGGCCCAGGCTCAGCGGGCTCGGGCGGGTCCGCGGTCGGGAGGGCGGCGAGGGGGCGGCGGGTGCTCGGCGTCGGCGGCGGAGTCGGGCGGCTTCCTCGGCGGCGGCGGGCTCGGTCGGGCTCGGGTGAGGGCGGGCGGCGGCGGGATGAGAGAGAGGGGGCGGTATTTAAGGAGGGGGGGGGCGGCGCCTTGGGAAGGGCAACCGAGGCCGGGCGGGCGGACTCGGGGCGGGGGGGCGTCTTGGCGGGGGACGCCTCCAGCGGCGTCGCGAGGAGGTGAGGAGGTGGGCGGGCGGCTGGGCGGGCTGGCTGGGCAGGCAGTGGGCCTCGGCCCAGGCGACGTGATTTTTTTAAAAAAATTAAACCAAATGAATTAAAAAATACCAAATGAACTCCGATTTTAATAAAACAATTTTCCCGACTCCTAAAATGAGTCGAACAAAATGAACTTTAAAATGGCAAACATGCATATATTTTAAAATGCTCATTTTTACCTAAGCAAAAATAAATCTTCCAAAACCAAATTTGATTTACTTATAAGATCTTCATTTTTCCTAAATGTTGGGAAAGTCATATTATTCCCTCTCTTAATTTTGTATAGGAAAACTTTATGAAGATAATTTAAATAAATCCAATGATCCTATTTTCAAAATTTGAGAAATCCCAAATATGAAAATAATGAAACTTCCAACTCTCTCCGAGGGTCCTTGAGTTGCGTGAAATTTTCTAGGATCGGAAAAATGCGAGAAAAATATGATATGCATGATGACCTAATGTATAACATTCCAAATTGAAAATTTGGGATGTTACACATCTTGTGATGAATGCCAAAGAATAGGTAATTTTGGTAAGCGTCAAGAAATGCCTATGAACTATTCTCTTGCTGTAGAACCATTTGATGTTAGGGGATTTGATTACATGGGACCTTTTCCTTCCTCTAATGGGTATACATGATACGTCTCCAACGTATCTATAATTTTTGATTACTCCATGCTATATTATCTACTGTTTTGGACCTTATTGGGCTTTATTATTCACTTTTATTTTATTTTTGGGACTAACCTATTAACCGGAGGCCCAACCCAGAATTGTTATTTTTTTGCCTATTACAGAGTTTGGTAGAAAAGGAATATCAAACGGAGTCCAAACGGAATGAAACCTTTGGGAACGTGATTTTTGGAACGAACAAGATCCAGGAGACTTGGACCCTATGTCAAGAAATAAAGGAGGAGGCCACGAGGTAGGGGGCGCGCCTCCCCCCCCCAGGGCGCGCCCTCCACCCTCGTGGGCCCCCTGTTGCTCCACCGTCGTACTCCTTCCTCCTATATATACCTATGTACCCCCAAAGGATCAGATACGGATCCAAGAACCTAATTCCACCGCCGCAACCTTCTGTACCCACGAGATCCCATCTTGGGGCATGTTCCGGAGCTCCGCCGGAGGGGGCATCAATCACAGAGGGCTTCTACATCATCACCATAGCCCCTGCGATGAAGTGTGAGTAGTTTACCTCAGACCTTCGGGTCCATAGTTATTAGCTAGATGGCTTCTTCTCTCTTTTTGGATCTCAATACAATGTTCTCCCCCTCTCTCGTGGAGATATATTCGATGTAATCTTCTTTTTGCGGTGTGTTTGTTGAGAACGGTGAATTTTGGGTTTACGATCAAGTTTATCTATGAACAATATTTGAATCTTCCCTGAATTCTTTTATGTACAATTGGTTATCTTTTCAAGTCTCTTCAAATTATTAGTTTGGTTTGGCCTACTAGATTGATCTTTCTTGCAATGGGAGAAGTGCTTAGCTTTGGGTTCAATCTTGTGGTGTCCTTTCCCAATGACAGTAGGGGCAGCAAGGCACGTATTGTATTGTTGCCATCGAGGATAACAAGATGGGGTTTTTGTCATATTGAATGAATTTATCCCTCTACATCATGTCATCTTGCTTAAGGCATTACTCTGTTTTTATGAACCTAATACTCTAGATGCATGCTGGATAGCGGTCGATGAGTGGAGTAGTAGTAGTAGACGCAGGCAAGAGTCGGTCTACTTGTCTCGGACGTGATGCTTATATACATGATCATACCTAGATATTCTCATAACTATGCTCAATTTTGTCAATTGCTCAACATTAATTTGTTCACCCACCGTAGAATACTTATGCTCTCGAGAGAAGCCACTAGTGAAACCTATGGCCCCCGGGTCTATCTTCATCATATTAATCCTCCAACACTTAGTTATTTCCTTCACTTTTTACTTTGCTTTTATTTTTCTTTGCATCTTTATCACAAAAATACCAAAAAAATTATCCTATCATATCTATCAGATCTCACTCTCGTAAGTGACCGTGTAGAGATTGACAACCCCTTATCGCGTTGGTTGCGAGGATTTATTTGATTTGTGTAGGTGTAAGGGACTCGCGCGTAGCCTCCTACTGGATTGATACCTTGGTTCTCAAAAACTGAGGGAAATACTTACGCTACTTTGCTGCATCACCCTTTCCTCTTCAAGGGAAAACCAACGCAGTGCTCAAGAGGTAGCAAGAAGGATTTCTGGCGCCGTTGCCGGGGAGGTCTACACAAAAGTCAACATACCAAGTACCCATCACAATCCCTTATCTCCCGCACTACATTATTTTCCATTTGCCTCTCGTTTTCCTCACTCCCACTTCACCCTTGCCGTTTTATTCGCCCTCTCTTTTCTGTTTGCCTGTTTTTTCCCGTCTCTTGTTTGCTCGTGTGTTGGATTGCTTGTTTGTCATGATGGCTCTACCTAGATTTGGTGATCTTCACCTTAAAAGGTTAGAAGAGATCGAAAGCAACATCAGGAGTTTTATGGTTTTGCAATTTGAGCATAATAATTTCTTCAGAAACGAGCTTTAGGAACAAAAAAGTTTTATGAGTTATATGAATAAAGAGCTCGATGATATGTCTAACGAATTTAATGGTTTAAGATCCCAAGTTGCTCGCCTTGAGAAGTTGACTGCTGAAATATCGGATAAGCAGGCTACCTTAGTTAATAAGATGTCCGCTAAACCGGATTTCTATGAAAGTAAAGATGAAGATCTAAAAGTTATTGATGTGTCTCCTATTAAATCTTTGTTTTGCAATATGAATCTTGATAATGATGAGACTGAATATGATCCACCTCTACCTAGAAGGCGTTCTAAAAATTCGGAGTTTTTAGATCTTGATGCTAAAATTGATAAAAGTGGGATTGAAGAAATCAAAATGTTAGATATTAATAAACCCATTATTTTGGATTTCAAGGAATTTAATTATGATAATTGCTCTTTGATAGATTGTATTTCCTTGTTGCAATCCGTGCTAAATTCTCCTCATGCTTATAGTCAAAATAAAGCTTTTACCAAACATATCGTTGATGCCTTGATGCAATATTATGAAGAAAAACTTGAGTTGGAAGTTTCTATCCCTAGAAAACTTTATGATGAGTGGGAACTTACTATTAAAATTAAGATTAAGGATCATGAGTTCTATGCTTTATGTGATTTGGGTGCTAGTGTTTCCACTATCCCCAAAACTTTGTGCGATTTGCTAGATTTCCGTGATTTTGATGATTTCTCTCTAAACTTGCACCTTGCGGATTCCACTATTAAGAAACCTATGGGAAGAATTAATGATGTTCTTATTGTTGCAAATAGGAACTATGTGCCCGTAGATTTTATTGTTCTCTATATAGATTGCAATCATTCATGTCCTATTATTCTTGGTAGACCTTTCCTTAGAACGATTGGTGCAATTATTGATATGAAGGAAGGGAATATTAGATTCAAATTTCTATTAAAGAAAGGCATGGAACACTTCCCTAGGAATAAAATAAAATTACCATATGAATCTATCATGAGAGCAACTTATGGATTGCCTACCAAAGATGGCAACACCTAGATCTATCCTTGCTTTTATGCCTAGCTAGGGGCGTTAGACGATAGCGCTTGTTGGGAGGCAACCCAATTTTATTTTTAGTTTTTTGCTTTTTGCTTCTGTTTAGGAATAAATATTTGTTCTAACCTCTGGTTAGATGTGTTTTTATGTTTTAGTTAGTGTTTGTGCCAAGTTAAACCTATAGGATCTTCTTGGATGATAGTTATTTGATCTTGCTGTAATTTCCAGAAACTTTCAGTTCACGAAAATAATTGTTAATAATCACCAGAACGTGATAAAATATTTATTCAAATTGGTTCTGATCAATAAACAAATTTTCTAGGTCTTCCTATTTTTTTATGAGTTTTTGGAGTTCCAGAAGTTTGCGTTAGTTACAGATAACTACAGACTGTTCTGTTTTTGACAGATTCTGTTTTTCGTGTGTTGTTTGCTTATTTTGATGAATCTATGGCTAGTAAAAGAGTTTATAAACCATAGAGAAGTTGTAATACAGTATTTTTAGCACCAATATAAATAAAGAATGAGTTCATTACAGTACCTTGAAGTGGTCTTTTGTTTTCTTTCGCTAACGGAGCTCACGAGATTTTCTGTTGAGTTTTGTGTTGTGAAGTTTTCAAGTTTTGGGTGAAGGATTAGATGGATTATGGAACAAGGAGTGGCAAGAGCCTAAGCTTGGGTATGCCCATGGCACCCCCAAGATAATCTAAGCACACCAAAAATCCAAAGCTTGGGGATGCCCCGGAAGGCATCCCCTCTTTCATCTACTTCCATCGGTAACTTTACTTGGAGCTATATTTTTATTCACCACATGATATGTGTTTTGTTTGGAGCGTCTTGTAAGATTTGAGTCTTTGATTTTTAGTTTACCACAACCATCCTTGTTGTACGCACCTTTTGAGAGAGCCATATATGATTTGGAATTTGTTAGAATACTCTATGTGCTTCGCTTATATCTTTTGAGTTATATAATTTTTCTCTAGTGCTTCACTTATATCTTTTAGAGCACGGTGGTGGATTTGTTTTATAGAAAGTATTGATCTCTCATGCTTCACATATATTATTTTGAGAGTCTTAAATAGCATGGTAATTTGTTTTAATAATCCTAATATTCTTGGTATTCAAGATTAATAAAAACTTTCTTATGAGTGTGTTGAATACTAAGAAAAGTTTGATGCTTGATAATTGTTTAGAGATATAAATATGGTGATATTAGAGTCATGCTAGTTGAGTAGTTGTGAATTTGAGAGATACTTGTGTTAAAGTTTGTGATTCCCGTAGCATGCATGTATGGTGAACCATTATGTGATGAAGTCGGAGCATAATTTATTTATTTATTGTCTTCCTTATGAGTGGCGGTCGGGGACGAGTGATGGTCTTTTCCTACCAATCTATCCCCCTAGGAGCATGCGCGTAATACTTTGCTTTGATAACTTGTAGATTTTTGCAATAAGTATATGAGTTCTTTATGACTAATGTTGAGTCCATGGATTATACGCACTCTTCTTCCTTCCACCATTGCTAGCCTCTCTAATACCGCACACTTTTCGCCGGTATCATACACCCACCATAAACCTTCCTCAAAACAGCCACCATACCTACCTATCATGGCATTTCCATAGCCATTCCGAGATACATTGCCATGCAACTTTCCACTGTTCCGTTTATTATGACACGCTCCATCATTGTCATATTGCTTTGCATGATCATGTAGTTGACATCGTATTTGTGGCAAAGCCACCGTTCATAATTCTTTCATACATGTCACTCTTGATTCATTGCATATCCCGGTACACCGCTGGAGGCATTCATATAGAGTCATATTTTGTTCTAAGTATCGAGTTGTAATTGATGAGTTGTAAGAAAATAAAAGTGTGATGATCTTCATTTTTAGAGCATTGTCCCAAGTGAGGAAAAGGATGATGGAGACTATGATTCCCCCACAAGTCGGGATGAGACTCCGGACGAAAAAAAAAGAAGGACAATGTTACTATCCTTTTACCACGCTTTTGCTTCAAAGTAGCACCATGATCTTCATGATAGAGAGTCTCTCATTTTTTCACGTTCATATACTGGTGGGAATTTTTCATTATAGAACTTGGCTTGTATATTCCAATGATGGGATTCCTCAAAATGCCCTAGGTCTTCATGAGCAAGCGAGTTGGATGCACACCCACTTAGTTTCTTTTGTTGAGCTTTCATATACTTATAGCTCAAGTGCATCAGTTGCATGGCATCTCCATAGCCCGTTGATACGCCTAGTTGATGTGAGACTATCTTCTCCTTTTTTGTCTTCTCCACAACCACCATTCTATTCCACATATAGTGCTATGTCCATGGCTCACGCTCATGTGTTGCGTGAAGATTGAAAAAGTTTGAGAACGTCAAAAGTATGAAACAATTGCTTGGCTTGTCATCGAGGTTGTGCACGATTTAAATACTTTGTGTGATGACGATAGAGCATAGCCAGACTATATGATTTCGTAGGGATAACTTTCTTTGGCCATGTTATTTTGAGAAGACATAATTGCTTTGTTAGTATGCTTGAAGTATTATTATTTTTATGTCAATATTAAACTTTTGTCTTGAATCTTTCAGATCTGAATATTCATACCACAATTAAAAAGAATTACATTGAAATTATGCCAAGTAGCACTCCATATCAAAAAATCTGTTTTTATCATTTACCTACTCGAGGACGAGCAGGAATTAAGCTTGGGGATGCTTGATACGTCTCCAACGTATCTATAATTTCTGATTGCTCCATGCTATATTATCTACTGTTTTGGACCTTATTGGGCTTTATTATTCACTTTTATATTATTTTTGGGACTAACCTATTAACCGGAGGCTCAGCCCAGAATTGCTGTTTTTTGCCTATTTCAGAGTTTGGTAGAAAAGGAATATCAAACGGAGTCCAAACGGAATGAAACCTTCGGGAACGTGATTTTCAGAACGAACAAGATCCAGGAGACTTGGACCCTGCGTCAAGAAATAAAGGAGGAGGCCACCAGGTAGGGGGGGGGGCGCCCTCCACCCTCGTGGGCCCCCTGTTGCTCCACCGACGTACTCCTTCCTCCTATATATACCTACGTACCCCCAAATGATCAGATACAAAACCAAAAACCTAATTCCACCGCCGCAACCTTCTGTACCCATGAGATCCCATCTTGGGCCCTGTTCCGGAGCTCCGCCGGAGGGGGCATCGATAACAGAGGGCTTCTACATCATCACCATAGCCCCTGTGATGAAGTGTGAGTATTTTACCTCAGACCTTCGGGTCCATAGTTATTAGCTAGATGGCTTCTTCTCTCTTTTTGGATCTCAATACAATGTTCTCCCCCTCTCTCGTGGAGATCTATTCTATGTAATCTTCTTTTGCGGTGTGTTTGTTGAGACCGATGAAATGTGGGTTTATGATCAAGTTTATCTATGAACAATATTTGAATCTTGTCTGAATTTTTTTATGTATGATTGGTTATCTTTGCAAGTCTCTTCGAATTATCAGTTTGGTTTGGCCTACTAGATTGATCTTTCTTGCAATGGGAGAAGTGCTTAGCTTTGGGCTCAATCTTGCGGTGTCCTTTCCCGGTGACAGTAGGGGCAGCAAGGCACGTATTGTATTGTTGCCATCGAGGATAACAAGATGGGGTTTTTATCATATTGCATGAATTTATCCCTCTACATCATGTCATCTTGCTTAAGGTGCTACTATATTTTGATGAACTTAATACTCTAGATGCATGCTGGATACCGGTCAATGAGTGGAGTAATAGTAGTAGATGCAGGCAGGAGTCGGTCTACTTGTCTCGGACGTGATGCCTATATATATGATCATACCTAGATATTCTCATAACTATGCTCAATTCTGTCAATTGCTCAATAGTAATTTGTTCACCCACCGTAGAATACCTATGCTCTTGAGAGAAGCCACTAGTGAAACCTGTCGCCCCCGGGTCTATCTTCATCATATTAATCCTCCAACACTTAGTTATTTCCTTCGCTTTTTTACTTTGCTTTTATTTTATTTTGTATCTTTATCACAAAAATACCAAAAATATTATCCTATCATATCTATCAGATCTCACTCTCGTAAGTGACCGTGTAGAGATTGGCAACCCCTTATCGCGTTGGTTGCGGGGACTCGCGTGTAGCCTCCTACTATATTGATACCTTAGTTCTAAAAAACTGAGGGAAATACGTATGCTACTTTGCTGCATCACCCTTTACTCTTCAAGGGAAAACCAACGCAGTGCTCAAGAGGTAGAAATACACACATTTTGGTTGCTGTTGATTATGTCACTAAATTATAGAAGCTATTCCAACCAGTAGTGCTGATCACAACACCTCTATTAAAATGCTTAAGGAAGTTATTTTCCCAAGGTTTGGAGTCCCTAGATATTTAATGGCTAATGGTGGTTCACACTTTATTCATGGTGCTTTCCATAAGATGCTTGCTAAGTATGATGTTAACCATAGAATTGCATCGCCCTATCATCCTCAGTCTAGTGGTCAAGTTGAACTTAGCAATAGAGAAATAAAATTAATTTTGCAAAAGACTGTTAATAGGTCCAGGAAGAATTGGTCTAAGAAATTAGATGATGCTCTTTGGACTTACAGAACAACTTATAAAAATCCTATGGTATGTCTCCTTATATAATGGTTTATGGAAAAGCTTGTCATTTGCCTCTTGAGTTTGAACATAAAGCATATTGGGCAGTTAAAGAACTCAACTATGATTCCAAACTTCCTAGTGAAAAGGGGCCATTTGATATCAGCTCATTAGATGAATGGAGAACCCAAGCATATGAAAATGCAAAGTTATTCAAAGAAAAAGTTAAAAGATGGCATGACAAAAGAAGCCAAAAGCGTGAGTTTAAAGTCGGAGAATATGTTCTTTTGTAGATTTTTTGCAGAGAAACTCCTCTCGAAATGGGAAGGCCCATATGTCATCGTGGAGGTTTACCGGTCCGGAGCCATCAAAATAAATAATTCCGAAGGTACTAACCCGAAGGTTGTCAATGGACAACGAATAAAACATTATATCTCAGGTACGCCTATTAATGTTGAAAGCAATAGTATCCAAACTTTGACACCGGAAGAGTATATAAAAGAGTCCTTCTGGAACACTCCAGAATCGTCAAAATAAGGAGGTACGTGATACGGTAAGTAAACGGACTCCAAAAAATCCGCAAAAATATTTTTTATCAGTTTTGTAATATTTTAGTATTTTTGGAATAAAGAAACTTCCAGGAAGCGTCCCCTAGTGGGCACAAGACAACAGGGCGCGCCATGCCTGGCGCGCCCAGGTGGGTTGTAACCACCTGGGACACCTCTTGTACTCCGTTTTTCTTCCGTATGATTGTCCTGCAAAATAAAAATTATATATATACTTCCTGAACCTGTCAACCACCGTATCACGGAGAAAACCATTTGTTTTCTTCTCTTGCTGTTTCTGGACAGGTTTATCAAGCTACGCATCTTGTCTTCCTTCTCCCCCAACCACATGGAAGAAGATGCTTGGCTGATGAAGGTCGAAACAAAGCTGAAGGAAGCAAAGGGCAAATTACCTTCTTCATCACCACCACCATCTTCTTCACCACCAAAAGAGAACTGAGTGTCGGGTATTGGCACTCCCCTTGGCTTCCGCCAAGCTTGGGGGAGGTGCCCCGGTATCATATCATCCCGGTATCTTTTTACCTTTACTTAACTTAGTTCAATCTTTTGCTTAGATGAATAAAGTTTAGTTCGGTCTTTTCTTCTTTTAGAAGTTTGCTTAGTAATATATCATTATAATCATGTGCAAGTTATTTAATAAAGTTTAGTGTGAGTTTTTAATTTCTTTACCTTCATGTTGCAAATAAACGAAAGAAAAACGGAAAGAAAGCAAACGAAAGAAAGGAGATAAATCAATAAGATCATATACTAATCCTATGGTAGGTGATGGCACCACATAATGAAAAGTATAAGTAAGAAAATTTTATTAGAGATTGACAAACATAGCATTGGTCAGTGATGCAACTCATGAAAGAATTAATAAGGGAAGGGAAGATTCGCATATAAATATACTATCCTAGAAATCTTTTGTGATTATGAGCCCTCATCAAAATATTATATGCCAAAATTGTTGACGTTGGATAAGCAAGACAACGTAATGGTTTATATTTGTTTATATTCACATAGAAGTCATATCGCCATAGATCCTTCAACATGTGATGCTTGCCTCCTATCTTAGCTAGCCAAAAACTCCGCACCAAGTAGAGGTACTACTTGTGCATCCAAAAACGCATGAACCCAAATCTTTTTCAAGTGTCCACCTTACCTACCTAGGGATTGAATAAGATCCCTCAAGTAAGTTGTCATCGGTGCAAAAAGGCAATAAAAATTGCTTCTAAATATGTGAGATCTTTTAGTGTAAGAGAAAATTGAGCGTTGCACGAACTTGGATGACAGCGAATAAAAGCGACATACTGCATAATAAAGGTTGTCATCTTAAGGGGCAATGTAACATGATGTTCTTTTGCACTAAGGGTTTGAGCATGCAAACAAATAAGCGCATGGCAACCTTTGCTTCCCTCTGCGAAGGGCCTATCTTTTACTTTTATGTATTTACTTTTATGCAAAGAGTCAAAGTTTTCCTTCTATTCCTTTTATTCTTCTCTTTTGGCAAGCATCATGTGGTGGGGAAAGATCTAGGCACATATGTCTAGTTGAATATGGATAGCATGAGTTATTATTGTTGACACCACCCTTGAGGTGAGTATGTTGGGAGGCGAAAATATAAGCCCCCATCTATCTATTTGTCCGGTTGAAACGTTTCTCATGGGTATGAGGTTTTAGCAATCATATAAGGGTATATGATAGTTGAGTATGTGGACTTTCTTAAAGGCTCTGACATGTGACCCTTCCTGAAAAGATGATGAATTGTAGTTGCAAAGTTGACTGAGAACATAGTTTGTTGACTTCTAATAGAATCTTTGCTTTATACTTTGATTATGTGATGAACTATTACTTATTCATAGGAAGTGTATGATGAAAGTTCTACAATAAAAGTCCGATGTTTAAATGTGTTGCTGTTATAATAATCAGCATGATGCTTCTATGTCCGTATTTTGTTTTTATCGACACCTCTCTCTCAAAGCATGTGGACAACTCCAAATGGGCTGAAACTTGACAAGGATTTTTTATGGATTATTTAAGAAATATTGGAGCCAATAAACACCAGAGGGGGGCCAGGGTGGGCACAACCCACCTGGGCGCGCCAGGCCCCCTGGCATCCCCTGGTGTGTTGTGCCCTCCTCGGCCCACCTCCGGTGCCCATCTTCTGGTATATAAGTGGTTTTGACCTAGAAAAAATAAGAATAATACTTTCGGGACGGAGCGCCGCCGTCTCGAGGTGGAACTTGGGCAGGAGCACTGTTGCCCTCCGGCGGAGCAATTTCGCCGGGGGAACTTCCCTCCCGGAGGGGGAAATCATTGTCATCATCATCACCAAGAACTCTCCTATCTTGGGGAGGGAAATCTCCATCAACATCTTCACCAGCACCATCTCATCTCAAACCCTAGTTCATCTCTTGTATTCAATCTTGTTACCGGAACTATTGATTGTTGCTAGGGGGTGACTAGTAGTGTTGATTACATCTTGTAGTTGATTACCATATGGTTTATTTGGTGGAAGATTATATGTTCAGCTCCATTATGCATATTAATACCCCTCTGATCATGAGCATGTTTGTTTATCGTCAGTAGTTACTTTTGTTCTTGATGTCACAGGATAAATCATGTTGCAAGTAATCATGTGAATTTGATATGTGTTCGATATTTTGATGGTATGTATGTTGTGATTCCCTTAGTGGTGTCATGTGAACGTCGACTACATGACACTTCACCCTATTTGGGCCTAAGGGAACGCATTGTGGAGTAGCAATTATATGATGGGTTGCGAGAGTGACAGAAGCTTAAACCCCAGTTTATGCGCTATTCCATAAGGGACCGATTGGATCCAAAACTTTAATGCTATGGTTAGGATTTATCCTTAATACTTTTCTCATAGTTGCGGATGCTTGCGGGAGGGTTAAACATAAGTAGGAGGTTTGTTCAAGTAAGAGCAGTAACTAAGCACCGGTCCACCCACATATCAAATTATCAAAGTAGCGAACACAAATCAAACCAACATGATGAAAGTGACTAGATGAAATTCCCGTGTACCCTCAAGAACGCTTTGCTTATCGTAAGAGACTATTTTGGCCTGTCCTTTGCCTCAAAATGATTGGGCTACCTTCCTGCGTACTTATTGCTACTATCGTTACTTGCTCTTTACAAATTATCATGCTATATCAAACTACTCGCTACTTACAGTTTCAGCACTTGAGACATTACCTTACTGAAAACTACTTTCATTTCCTTCTGCTCCTCGTTGGGTTCGACACTCTTACTTATCGAACAGAGCTAGAACGGATCCTCTATACTTGTGAGTCATCAAGATAGCATGAGTTATTATTGTTGACATCACCCTTGAGGTGAGAATGTTAGGAGGCCAAAACTATAAGCCCCTATCTTTCTACGTGTCTAGTTGAAATGTTTTGATCATTTGTACAAGGTGAGTGTTAGAAATCATAGAAGACTATATGATGGTTGAGTATGTGGACTTGCCTAAAGGCTCCGACACATGACTCTTCCTCAAAAGATGATGAATTGTAGTTGCAAAGTTGACTGAGAACACAGTTTGTTGATTTCCAATAGAGTTTTTGCTTTATACTTTGATTATGTGATGAACTCTTACTTATTCATGGGAGTATATGATGCAAGTACTATGATAAGAGTCTGACGTTTAAATTTTTTGCTGTTATAATAATCAACATGATGCTTCTATGTCCGTATTTTGTTTTTATCGACACCTCTCTCTCAAAGCATGTGGACATGTTTTCCGATTTCGGTTTTCGCTTGAGGACAAGCGAGGTCTAAGCTAGGGAGAGTTGATACGTCCATTTTGCATCATGTTTTCTTACTGTTATTTATAATGTTTTTATCCATAATAATGCTTTTTCGAGTAATTCTAATGCCTTTTCTCCCACAATTTGCAAGGTACACACAAAGAGGGAGAATTCCGGCAGCTGGAAATCTGGACCTGAAAAAGCTACTCAGGTTACCTATTCTACACAACTCCAAACAAGCTGAAACTTCATGGAGATTATTTAGGAATATATAAGAACTATTGGAGCAAATAACTACCAGAGGGGGCCCACCAGGTGGACAACCCACCTGGGCGCGCCAGGGAGCCTAGGCGCGCCCTGGTGGGTTGTTGCCTCCTCGGCCCACCTCCGGTGCCCATCTTCTGGTATATAAGTCATTTTGACCTAGACGAAATAAGGAGAAGGCTTTCGGAATAGAGCGCCGCCGTCTCGAGGCGGAACTTGGGCAGGAGCACTTTTGCCCTCCTTGGAGCGATTCCGCCGAGGGAACTTCCCTCCCGAAGGGGGAAATCATCGTCATCATCATCACCAACAAATGTCCCATCTTGGGGAGGGCAATCTCCATCTACATCTTCAACAACACCATCTCATCTCAAACCATAGTTCATCTCGTGTATTCAATCTTGTTACCGGAACTATAGATTGGTGTTTGTGGGTGACTAGTAGTGTTGATTACATCTTGTAGTTGATGACTATATGGTTTATTTGGTGGAAGATTATATGTTCAGATCCATTATGCTATTTAATACTCCTCTGATCATGAACATGTTTATCATTTGTGAGTAGTTACTTTTGTTCTTGAGGTCACGGGTGAAAATCCTGTTGCAGCTAATCATGTGAACTTGATATGTGTTTGATATTTTGATAGTATGTATGTTGAGATTCCCTTAGTGGTGTCATGTGAACGTCGACTACATGACACTTCACCATATTTGGGCCTAAGGGAACGCATTGTGGAGTAGCAATTAGATGACGGGTTGCGAGAGTGACAGAAATTGAAACCCCAGTTTATGCGCTATTTCATAAGGGACATGTTGGATCCTAGAGTTTAATGCTATGGTTAGAATTTATTCTTAATACTTTTCTCATCATTGTGAATTCTTGCGGGAGGGTTAATCATAAGTAGGAGGTTTGTTCAAGTAAGAACAACACCTAAGCACCGGTCCACCCATATATCAAACTATCAAAGTAGCGAACATAAATCAAACCAACATGATGAAAGTGACTAGATGAAATTCCCGTGTACCCTAAAAAACGCTTCGCTTATTATAAGAGACCGTTTTGGCCTGTCCTTTGCCTCGAAAGGATTGGGCTACCTTGCTGCATACTTGTTATTATTATCGTTACTTGCTCATTACCAATTATCTTGCTATCAAACTACCCGCTACTTACAATTTCAGCACTTGCAGACATTACCTTACTGAAAACTACTTGTCGTTTCCTTCTGCTCCTCGTTGGGTTTGACACTCTTACTTATCGAAAAGAGCTAATTGATCCCGTATACTTGTGGGTCATCCATACCACACATGCACACACTGTTTAGATGACACGGAAAGTATATATTTGGACAAATCCAGGAAGAATGTGTACCTGGGACATCGTCGATTTCTTCCGACCAACCATCAGTGTGGAAAGAAAGGGAATCATTTCGGCAAGGTAGATCATCGGAAGAAGCCCGCCGCCCGTAGTGGTGATCACATACTTGCTATGCTCAATGATTTACATGTGATCTTTGGAAAGGGTCCCGGTGGACTATCTGTTTCGAATGACGCTGAGTGTGGTGGAATTGTCACGGCAGATGTCCTAGTGTGAGGACTTAGTCGTGGAGCCATTACGACGGGTTAGCTTAAAGGGGTTAATCGCGACAAAGGACACAAGGAGTTTATACTGGTTCGGCCCCTTGCGGTGAAGGTAAAGGCCTAATCCAATTTGAGGTGATATTGCTAGGGTTTCGATGACCAGGGAGCAAATACGCTAAGCCTAGCTCTCGATCTGATCTTTTTCTCCCCCTAAACCGTCGTCGGGTCGTCCCTTTATATACACAGGTTGACGCTCGGCGGTTCACAGAATCCCGGTCGTCTCATAAACGTGTCCGGCTCGGTTTCTACTCTCTCCTATCTTACAACACAAGTCATATATCATATGGCGGTTTACATCTACGGGCCCTAATCCGCCTTTGGGCTTTGGGCCTTCCTGTCAAATCTCCTCCGTAAAGCGCCATATTCCTTGTCTTCATGGGCTTCAATAGGAGTAAATCACTATGAGCATAACCCGGCCCTTCCTGGGCAGTTTATACTCTATAGTTATATCCCCAACACTGAGGGACATGCATCCATGTGGAAGAAGAAATCTATATTTTGGGACCTATCCTATTGGAAAGACCTAGAGGTCCGCTCTACAATCGACGTGATTCACGTGATGAAGAATCTTTGCGTGAACCTGCTAGGCTGCTTGGGCGTGTATGGGAAGACAAAAGATACACCAGAGGTACGGGAGGACCAGCAATGTGTGCACGAAAAAGACGGCATGCCTCCAAAGCAGTATGAAGGTCCTGCCAGCTACACTCTTACCATAGAAGAGAAGGAAATCTTCTCTTAATGCCTGCTCATTATGAAGGTCCCATCTGGCTTCTTGTCGAATATAAAGGGAACAATAACTATGGCGGAGAAAAAGTTCCAGAACCTAAAGTCTCATGACGGTCACATGATTATGACGCAACTGCTTTCAGTTGCATTGAGGGGCTTCTATCGAAAAACGTTCGATTAACCATTGCGAAGCTATGTGCATTCCTCAATGCAATCTCTTAGAAGGTGATCGATCCAGAAATCCTACCAAGGCTAAGGAGTGATTTGGCGCAATGTCTTGTTAGTTTCGAGCTGGCGTTCCCGCCATCCTTCTTCAATATCATGACGCACGTCCTAGTTCATCTAGTCGACGAGATTGCCATTCTGGGCCCTGTATTTCTACACAATATGTTCACCTTTGAGAGGTTCATGGGAGTCTTAAAGAAATATGTTCGTAACCGTGCTAGGCCAGAAGGAAGCATCTCCCCGGGCCATCAAACAGAGGAGGTCATTGGATTTTGTGTTGACTTCATTCCTGACCTTAAGAAGAGTGGTCTCCCTTAATCGCAGTATGAGGGGAGACTAACTGGAAAAGGCGCGCTAGGAGTGGACTCAAAAATATGTAGGGACGGGCATTCTTGCTCTCAAGCACACTACACAGTTCTACAAAATTCTACCTTGGTGACCCCGTATGTCAATGAACACAAGAATATTCTACGCTCCAAACACCCGGAGCAGTGTGGCGACTAGATTACATGTGAACACATCAGGACTTTCGGCAGTTGGTAGCAAACACATCGCATGGGTGAAACCACCGTTTCTGATGAGTTCTACTCATTGGCTAGAGGAACATCTTCGACTGTATTAACTTACAAAGGGTACGAGATAAATGGGAATACATTTTACACGATCGCCCAAGATCAAAAGAGCACCAACCAAAACAGTGGTGTCTGCTTTGATGCAGCAACCAAGAGGGGAAAGGACACATATTATGGTTACATAGTGGACATATGGGAACTTGACTATGGACATGGTTTTTAGGTCCCTTTGTTTCAGTGAAAATGGGTCAATCTGTCAGGAGGCGGGGTACAGGTAGACCCATAGTACGGAATGACAACAGTGGATCTGAACAATCTTGGGTACACAGACGAACCATTCGTCCTAGCCAATGATGTGGCGAAGGTTTTCTATGTGAAGGACATGTCTACCAAACCGAGAAAAAGAAAAGATAAGGAAGCGAATACATCATCCGATGAGCCAAAGCGCCACATAGTTCTTTCATGGAAAAGAGACATCAAGGGAGTGGAGGGCAAGACAGACATGTCTGAAGATTATGAAAAGTTTCATGAAATTCCTCCCTTCAAAGTCAAGGTTGACCCAAGAACCCTGTTAAACAATGAAGATTATCCATGATTACGGTGCAATAAGGAAAGGACACACGCGAAGAAAAAGAGAAGACTTTCTCTCCACAACTATTCTGATGATGGCTTTGATCTAGAATATCACTGCAGTTACATGTCAGGAAATGAAATGCATTTTGTAACAGATGAGTTTTTGTCCGAAACCCTGATACTTCGAAAGAGATTGTCCATTTTGTACATGAAGTGCATCTAGCTTTTGTCGTAACCCTCTCAAGTTTTTAGCACATGCTATGTGGGTGAAATGATGATACCATGCCAACTTTCAACCTGTTTAGAGTTCATTTGTAGTGCTTTTCAATTTCAGGGTCATTTAGCTAAAAATTCAGTAAATGCATGAAAAATACGAAATGAAGTCAAAAAGGGTTGAAAATTGATGATGTGGCTTTGAATGACGCTTTTTGAACACACTAAAAGTCTGGAGTTAAAATAATTTCAAACAAATGAAATCCCTTTGTAATAGATGAGTTTTCATCCGAAACCCTGATACTTCGAAAGAGATTGTCCATTTTGTACACGAAGTGCATCCAGTTTTTGCAGTAACCGTCTCAACTTTTTAGCACATGCTATGTGGCTGAAATGATGATACCATGCTAACTTTCAACCTATTCAGACTTCATTTTTAGTGTTTTTCAATTTCAGGGTCATTGAGCAAAAAAAAAACAGTAAATGCATGAAAAATACCAAATGAAGTCAGAAAGGGTTGAAACTTGATGATGTGGCTTTGAATGGTGCGTTTTGAACACACAAAAAGTAGGGAGTTAAAATAAGTTCATAAAATGAAATCCCTTTGTAACATATGAGTTTTCGTCCGAAACCCTGATACTTCGAAAGAGATTGTCCATTTTGTACACGAAGTGCATCCAGTTTTTTCCGTAACGCTCTCAACTTTTTAGCACATGCTATGTGGGTGAAATGATGATACCATGCCAACTTTCAACCTGTTCAGATTACATTTGTAGTGCTTTTCAATTTCAGGGTCATTTAGCTAAAAAATCAGTAAATGCATGAAAAATAGCAAATGAAGTCACAAAGGGTTGAAAATTGATGATGTGGCTTTGTGTAGCGACCCGACCTCACACGGTCAAGCCTCTGTGTATCTGTGCCATCCCTGGATCGGTATGCTGGCACACACAGTACATCAATGTATATATCAAAGTGCAATCACATGTATAAATAACGTAAAATGATATATACCTCATAATACTCAGCGGAAACAATCAAACGGGTGTGGAGTCCCATCAACGCCATCGGCAGGTTGAGTGTAGACCGTAACCCTGTATCGTAACTCTTACTCGTCGAAGAAAATCCTGCAACATGATACGTTGCAGCCGTGTAGGTCAGTACATTGAATGTACCGCAAGATCACAACATGAATAAACAGATGGTAAAACTATACTATATGCAATTTGGCTTTGTGGCTCAGTATCGAGTTTTGTTTGCGTAAAAGCTGATTTTATTTTCCCTACATCAAAGGAATAAATGAAGTCTGTACTATGGAGTTTTCTATCATGACATGGTTCCGCCAACCGATGTCTCATAGCCCAAAATCATCATATGTTGCCCACAATTAAGTTATCAATCCGTGTTGAGAGTTCCAAGATAGATCCAAGTCCAGATGCTCAAATTGTCCGTAACGGGACACGGCTAATCTATTAGGATTAAACCCTCTGCAGAGGTTTGTACACTTTACCCGCAAGATTCGATCCTCTTTTTACGTTCTCGCACTTCGAGGTGTTTGAGAACAAGACGATCAAACATGGTCTTCCAAGAGTTCCTCGACCACCGTCCGTGCTCATCCAATCCTACCGTAGTTCTACATCTTCTAGCACCGCCCCAGCCAGAGTCACAACTAAGGTCAACCAAGCCAGAGCCCATAGTGACTTGCGGTTGCACAGTAAGCTTCGGGCATGAAGTATTCTTCCGTCTCTTTGAGTCTGGGTGAAGCTTTCCGCAAGATGTCATGGCGCTTCTCCATGCATCCCGCCAACCACTGGTTTCTCCAGGTGCCCGTCAACCGTCCTTCACCCAAAGAGTGTGTATTGAATTCTTGTCTCGAGTCTTGAAGTCTTGAGGCCTTGAAGATGCAGTCCTTGCAGATTCCATCATGGAGTTGTCGTCATTGACGAGATCCTCCATTCTCACACCACTCCGAGCACTCATACCAACCCCGTCTACTATAGCATAGCATTAAAATAAATGACGTCCCGGGCTTGGTAACAGGGTGATGGGTTCCTACCTCATGCATACTACTCAACTACAAGGATTCAATATCACTACTGGAGGGATTGTTGCGAAGATGACACTAGATGCAATAAAACACATAGGTATGAAAAACATGGTCAAAGTGAACTTGCTCGGTAATACTTGATGAAGATAACAACGCTGTCGAAAAATGACTTGGTAGAACTAATCGTCACTCCGTTGAAAATCTATATAGTCAAACATAGCATTCATATAAGCAAACATCATAGCAAACAATTTTAACACTCATAATAACAATTCAAACAAAAAACTCAATAATAAAACTCCAACAAAGTCCAAAGAAGCTTCAAATAAAACTAGAAAGAAAAACTACTAACGAAAATCTATGACTTTGCTACAAGCATCTAACATAGTTTTGCCCTAAGTAAAAAAAAACTTAACAACAATTAAAACACTAAACTAATAATTTAACAGAAAATAAAAAGTAAAACAACTAAGTTAACAGAAAGTATTTTTTCATAAAATTTTATTTGCAAAAGAAACAAATAAAAGCTTTTATAAAACTCTAACTATGACCTATAGAAGGTTTCATACAAAACTAAGGAAAATAAATATTTTAAAATAAAATAAATTTTCTCCTGTTTTCTAACAGAAACACAACTAATTTTGTCAAAAGTGACAAAAAGAAATAATTTAAAACTAATAAAAACAATAAAGAAAAAGCTAAAACAGAACTAATAATAAAACAGTACTGTTTTGCAAAAACCTAATTTAAATTAACCTAGAAATAAAATACTAAATACTACTGGATAAACAAAGGTCCTAGAGACCAGGAGCAAAAAGAATCGGTCAAAATAATATTCCTAACTCAAAATAGCTCAAATCTAGTGATTTGAGAAAATTCATACAAACACAAATTTAAACTGGTCAAATGTGAAATAAAATTGAACTAACAGAAACTTCAGCAAATTTGTGACACATAGCAATTGGAATCACTCAAAATACTAAAACTCTAAAAGATATGAATTTTCTAAGATTGCTATTTTCTGAAAAAAAAGAATTACGGGATTTCGTGGATCTCACGGAGTAGTCGTCGGAGTTGGGGAAGAAGATCGGATCCGATGTTGCGGTTGCTCCTAGAGGAAAGGAGATCACGGGACGGTGGAGAGGAGATCATATAAACCTCAGGAGAGGTCGAGGCGGGCGGCACTTGGCGGCGGCGGTGGTGCTGCTGCTGCTGCTGCTGGAGATGAGAGGAGATGAGAGGAGAGGTGTTGGTTTGATGTGTTGGAGGGAGGGGTGCTTGGGTATTTATAGTGGCGAGGGGAGGGCTTTGCTTGGGGTAGGGGACAAGAAATAGACTAGGATTAGGAAACAAAGAGGGAAAAGATCTAGAAACAAATCGGAATAAACGGAATAACGAAACGGGATCAAATCCTACTAGGATTTGTAAAGAATAGGAAACCTGGGCTCCTGGCCCCTAGGTGTGTGCGTGCGATGGCCTTGGCCTTGGCCTTGGCCGGTGGCTGGTCGGCGGCTTGGGCCTTTGGCCCAAGGCGCTGCATATTTTTTTAACAAAATTTCACAGAACAAAAACAAAAACAAAATAACTAAAACTTTTATATAGGCATATAATATATCAAAATTTGCAGAAAAATATTTCCTACAAGATGAACATTATTCTAATGTCAAATAAAATCCACACAAATTTTAATAATTCAAACAGTGCTACTGGTCCAATAAAATCCAATAAAATCATTTTAAAATACCAAAATGACTTCAAATTAATTTCTCTCAATTTTCTGATGTAGGGAATCATGTTACCCTATTTTCCATATATTTTGTTTTTGGAGAAAATAATTTGAATAAAACTCAAATAACTCCAAATTGGAAATGAATTCAAAAGAACTTTGAATTTAATTCTTTTAAAACTCCCAACTCATATTTCATATGTTTTGAAGAAGTCATTTTATCTTCGCCGTGAAAATCATTGAGTTGCATAAAGTTTCAGAATTGGAAAATATTTTCAATACCCTTGTCATTTAAATAAATGGAAGAAGTCATGTCATCTTCTCTCAGGGTTTTGTGATGAAAAGAATTTGAATTCGGAGATCATAAAAGAAAAATGAAAGTTTGGGAAAGTCCTTTAATTCCCTCTCATTTAACCTTCAAAAGTTTCAATTTCACTCAATTTCACTCAATCATTCAGACAACAATCAAACAAACAATCAAAACTATTTATTTAATATAACATTCCAAAATTTAGAATTTTGGGATGTTACAAATCTACACATTAAAATGAATCTCGTCCCGAGATTCAAGAGGCTAGAAAGAAATAGGTTAGGGTTTGGGGTCTTCTAAAAATCCATCGATCGTCTCCGGTCTCGGTGCTACCACCCTTAGAAGCATTGTTACGGTTCCATCAAAACTCAGATACTCCATCCTTATTGCTGACAGTGTCGGTCTTCTCAGATATTAAGGATATTCCTTCTCTGGGCTCTTCCGGTAGTAGCATAACCTTTTCCTCAATTCTTTTGTCTTTTACTCTTGGTAAGGTTATTCCGAGACTGGGTCTTCATAGCTGACGGTCTGGCGCCAATTCTAAACAAATATCGGTACCTCATGGTGGTCAACGATTTATGGTTTCCCTACAGAAAACGGGTCAGGCTGAACCTCACCGTATAACCTACGGTTGGCAACAACTGCCGTGTACAAGGGAAAAATACCTATACCTTTCTAAGGTTTAAACAAGGTTTTGATCGTCGTCTCTCTACTATAGGTAAGTCACTCAGATTTTACCATCCCATATAGCAAAGCGAATAATAAGAGTAAGTCGGTATGGTGATCAATCCATCCCGCACCCAAATCATTACCTTGTACATGGTTTTGCGAATCTCGCATTCTAACACTCGGTCATCCTCACAAGCATTGCAGAATTTCTCTTGTCGACGAACCAAGTTCGAAAATCCATTGATTCTGCAGGCCAAACAAACATCTATCGTTCCTTAACAACTCTCGGGTTTTGCGTAAACTCCTATAGAATCGCCGGTTGATCAAATCGTAGTCTATTCCCAAAATTTCTCCAAAGGGTACTTGACCCTTATTAATTCCTGGGCCTGTGGGTTATGAGCCCACTTCAACACTTGTACCAATTTCACTCATCCTTGGAGTTACAATTGCTCCATTTTCCAACATTACACCACTTTAAATCCAATAACATCTCATTTCTTAATACCATCATATCAAAGATAAAACTTCAACTCATTTTTTTCCAAACTCCAACCTGTGGGACACATTTCCATTTCCATTGGTCTAGTGTTCTTCATAGGGTACTTTCACCCTTAAAATGAAATTCAAAAATCCATCCATAGACCATATTTCTCATATCCTCGAAAATGGTCAAAATTTTTGTTCACAGAGTAACAACTCATACAATTAAACATATGAAAACACGTCACCTTAACTTTATTGATTTCATGAATCCATTACAAACTCTGAGCACCCATTACATAACTCAACTCATTGGACTCATGAAAATGAAATTGCTTTCTAGTACTCTTGTTTCCAATATTAAAATTCCAACTACTCAACTACAACTTTCATCTTGTTGTGACATTTAGTAGCATAATGTCCTGCTTCCTTGCAGCGAAAACAAATGACTTCCGACATGTCTCGGGGCTTCTTTGTGATTATGTAGGCTCCTTGGATTCTTGGCTTCTTTTATGGACATTTACTAGCGTAATGACCTAAATCCTTGCACCTATAACAAGTGATATGACTCAGGTCCTTCTCTGTGAAAATTGTGTTGTTCTGGGGTTGCCTTCTTTTTCTCTTCCTGGATTTCTCTGTAATGATCAGAGCTTCTATTTCCCGAGGGTCAAACTTCACTTCTGCTGTCGGGAAATATCCCAGATACTCTTTTCTTTCCTTGGTGCAATACTGAGAAAAATGTCCTTCTTCTCCACATGTATAGCAGGCATTGGAGTAAAATCTATTGAGGCCTTCTCCATCAGGGTCTTCAACACATTCCTTCATCACAGGTTCTTTCATAACTTCTCGGAGGGCTTCTTTCATTCCTTCTTCCTGCTCCTGAATAGTTTTGTTGCACCATGGGGTAAATGTGACACTGGGTCGGGTAGTGGGTGGTTCCTTCACACAAGAAACAAGTCACCTGACTAGTTGGGCATTCCTCAGCTGGGTGTTTCTCCTCACAATGAGGGCATCCATCCTTGTGTTCCTCCTGGGTGTGTCCTATTTCTCCACAAATCTTGCAGGCACAAGGTTTATTTCTTGGTGTATCATGGTGCTTCCGGGTAAGACGAGATCTTGTCAGAGTCTTCTTGAATTCTTCCCAAGTCTTTGCTCCATTCCATCCCTGTATAGCTTGATGCATCTGCCACCATGTTGCAGCACTTCCTTCAAAGAACTGAAGAGCGTACGATACTTCATTCTTCCTTGAAACCAAATTGCTCCCGAAGTGATTCTCCATGTTCCGAATCCATAGCTCGCCTCCGCTGAGTCTTGGTCCAGAGAATAACAGTCCAACTTCATTCATCATCTATGGGGTCCAAAAGTTTTGGGATGAGATATGAGAGAGCTGGATAGAGAGAGATACACACAATACAACAATAGTTTTGAAGAAACAGGTTTTACTTTGTGGCTGTCGGAAAACATCAAACAAATGACAGCTCACAAATCGCCGCATCTAACGTAAGTGTGTAACAGGGGTTTGGTCTTCTAAAGGTCAAATAATTCTTCAGGAACTTCAAATTCTTCAAGTCTTCAGAGTCTTCAATTGTTGCAGCTGCAATTCTTCCAACGCATGGTGAAATCCTCTTTACTCTGAAATGGCCATCAGTTGTCCGATATCTTTACTTCTTGGAGCGGCTTCAGTTGATCCTCCGTGTGGTCAAAAGGAAAGGGTATATTCCAACTATTTGAGGTGAGAGTGTCTATTTGATAAAATCTAAAAGATGAGAAGTAAGAGTCTTTTGAAAATAAAGTTTTAGAAATTTCCTGTCCTAGGGCTTTCCGATTTCTAGGGTCACGTCCTCACAGTCAACATGTGCTCGATACCATTTCAGAGCGACCCGACCTCGAGACGGTCAAGCCTCGTATCTGTGCCATCCTCGGATCGGTATGTTTGCACACACAAGACATCAATGTATATATCAAAGTGCAATCACATGTATAAATAACGTAAAATGATATATACCTCATAATACTCAGCGGAAACAATCAAACGGGTGTGGAGTCCCATCAACGCCATCGGCAGGTTGAGTGTAGACCGTAACCGTGTATCGTAACTCTTACTCGTCGAAGAAAATCCTGCAACATGATACATTGCAGCCGTGTAGGTCAGTACATTGAATGTACCGGCAAGATCACAACATGAATAAACAGATGGTAAAACTATACTATATGCAATTTGGCTTTGTGGCTCTGTATCTGAGTTTTGTTTGCGTAAAAGCTGATTTTATTTTCCCTACATCAAAGGAATAAATGAAGTCTGTACTATGGAGTTTTCTATCCTGACATGGTTCCGCCAACCGATGTCTCATAGCCCAAAATCATCATATGTTGCCCACAATTAAGTTATCAATCCGGTGTTGAGAGTTCGAGATAGATCCAAGTCCAGATGCTCAAATTGTCCGTAATCGGGACACGGCTAATCGATTAGGTTTAAACCCTCTGCAGAGGTTTGTACACTTTACCCGCAAGATTCGATCCTCTTTTACGTTCTCGCACTTCAGGTGTTTGAGAACAAGACGACCAAACATGGTCTTCGAAGAGTTCCTCGACCACCGTCCGGTGCTCATCCAATCCTACTGTAGTTCTACATCTGCTAGCACCGTCCCAGCCAGAGTCACAACTAAGGTCAACCAAGCCAGAGACCATAGTGACTTGCGGTTGCACGGGTAAGCTTCCGGGAATGAAGTATTCTTCCGTCTCTTTGAGTCTGGGTGAAGCTTTCCGCAAGATGTCATGGCGCTTCTCCATGCATCCCGCCAACCACTGGTTTCTCCAGGTGCCCGTCAACCGTCCTTCACCCAAGAGTGTGTATTGAATTCTTGTCTCGAGTCTTGAAGTCTTGAGGCCTTGAAGATGCAGTCCTTGCAGATTCCATCATGGAGTTATCGTCATTGACGTAGATCCTCCATTCTCACACCACTCCGAGCACTCATACCAACCCCGTCTACTATAGCGTAGCATTAAAATAAATAACGTCCGGGCTTGGTAACAGGGTGATGGGTTCCTACCTCATGCATACTACTCAACTACAAGGATTCAATATCACTCTTGGAGGGATTGTTGCGAAGATGACACTAGATGCAATAAAACACATAGGTATGAAAAACATGGTCAAAGTGAACTTGCCTGGTAATACTTGATGAAGATAACAACGCTGTCAGAAAATGACTTGGTAGAACTAATCGTCACTCCGTTGAAAATCTATATAGTCAAACATAGCATTCATATAAGCAAACATCATAGCAAACAATTTTAACACTCATAATAACAATTCAAACAAAAAAAACTCAATAATAAAACTCCAACAAAGTCCAAAGAAGCTTCAAATAAAACTAGAAAGAAAAACTACTAACGAAAATCTATGACTTTGCTACAAGCATCTAACATAGTTTTGCCCTAAGTAAAAAAAACTTAACAGCAATTAAAACACTAAACTAATAATTTAACAGAAAATTAAAAGTAAAACAACTAAGTTAACAGAAAGTATTTTTTCATAAAATTTTATTTGCAAAAAGAAACAAATAAAAAGCTTTTATAAAACTCTAACTATGACCTATAGAAGGTTTCATACAAAACTAAGGAAAATAAATTTTTAAAATAAAATAATTTTTCTCCTGTTTTCTAACAGAAACACAACTAATTTTGTCAAAAGTGACAAAAAGAAATAATTTAAAACTAATAAAACAATAAAGAAAAAGCTAAAACAGAACTAATAATAAAACAATACTGTTTTGCAAAAACCTAATTTAAATTAACCTAGAAATAAAATACTAAATACTACTGGATAAACAAAGGTCCTAGAGACCAGGAGCAAAAAGAATCGGTCAAAAATAATATTCCTAACTCAAAATAACTCAAATCTAGTGATTTGAGAAAATTCATACAAACACAAATTTAAACTGGTCAAATGTGAAATAAAATTGAACTAACAGAAACTTCAGCAAATTTGTGACACATAGCAATTGGAATCACTCAAAATACTAAAAACTCTAAAAGATATGAATTTTCTAAGATTGCTATTTTCTGAAAAAATGAATTACAGGATTTCGTGGATCTCACGGAGTAGTCGTCGGAGTTGGGGAAGAAGATCGGATCCGATGTTGCGGTTGCTCCTAGAGGAAAGGAGATCACGGGACGGTGGAGAGGAGATCATATAAACCTCAGGAGAGGTCGAGGCGCGGCGGCACGGCACTTGGCGGCGGCGGTGGTGCTGCACTGCTGCTGCTGCGGAGATGAGAGGAGAGGAGAGGAGAGGTGTTGGTTTGATGTGTTGGAGGGGGGGTGCTTGGGTATTTATATTGGGGAGGGGAGGGCTTTGCTTGGGGTAGGGGACAAGAAATAGACTAGGATTAGGAAACAAAGAGGGAAAAGATATAGAAACAAATCGGAATAAACGGAATAACGAAACGGGATCAAATCCTACAAGGATTTGTAAAAGAATAGGAAACCTGGGCTCCCTGGCCCTCTAGGTGTGTGCGTGCGATGGCCTTGGCCTTGGCCTTGGCCGGTGGCTGGTCGGCGGCTTGGGCCTTTGGCCCAAGGCGCTGCATATTTTTTTTAACAAAATTTCACAGAACTAAAACAAAAACAAAATAATTAAAACTTTTATATAGGCATATAATATATCAAAATTTGCAGAAAAATATTTCCTACAAGATGAACATTATTCTAATGTCAAATAAAATCCACACAAATTTTAATAATTCACACAGTGCTACTGGTCTAATAAAATCCAATAAAATCATTTTAAAATACCAAAATGACTTCAAATTAATTTCTCTCAATTTTCTGATGTAGGGAATCATGTTACCCTATTTTCCATATATTTTGTTTTGGAGAAAATAATTTGAATAAAACTCAAATAACTCCAAATTGGAAATAAATTCAAAAGAACTTTGAATTTAATTCTTTTAAAACTCCCAACTCATATTTCATATGTTTTGAAGAAGTCATTTTATCTTCGCTCGTGAAAATCATTGAGTTGCATAAAGTTTCAGAATTGGAAAATATTTTCAATACCCTTGTCATTTAAATAAATGGAAGAAGTCATGTCATCTTCTCTCCAGGGTTTTGTGATGAAAAGAATTTGAATTCGGAGATCATAAAAGAAAATGAAAGTTTGGGAAAGTCCTTTAATTCCTCTCATTTAACCTTCAAAAGTTTCAATTTCACTCAATTTCACTCAATCATTCAGAAAACAATCAAACAAACAATCAAAACTATTTATTTAATATAACATTCCAAAATTTAGAATTTTGGGATGTTACAAATCTACCACACTTAAAACGAATCTCGTCCCCGAGATTCGAAGAGGCTAGAAAGAAATAGGTTAGGGTTTGGGGGTCTTCTAAAAAATCCATCGATCGTCTCCGGGTCTCGGGTGCTACCACCCTTAGAAGCATTGTTACGGTTCCATCAAAACTCAGATACTCCTTCCTTATTGCTGACAGTGTCGGTCTTCTCAGATATTAAGGATATTCCTTCTCTGGGCTCTTCCGGTAGTAGCATAACCTTTTCCTCAATTCTTTTGTCTTTTACTCTTGGTAAGGTTATTCCGAGACTGGGTCTTCATAGCTGACGGGTCTGGCGCCAATTCTAAACAAATATCGGTACCTCATGGTGGTCAACGATTTATGGTTTCCCCTGCAGAAAACGGGTCTGGGCTGAACCTCACCGTATAACCTACGGTTGGCAACAACTGCCGTGTACAAGGGAAAAAATACCTATACCTTTCTAAGGTTTAAACAAGGTTTTGATCGTCGTCTCTCTACTATAGGTAAGTCACTCAGATTTTACCATCCCATATAGCAAAGCGAATAATAAGAGTAAGTCGGTATGGTGATCAATCCATCCCGCACCCAAATCATTACCTTGTACATGGTTTTGCGAATCTCGCATTCTAACACTCGGTCATCCTCACAAGCATTGCAGAATTTCTCTTGTCGACGAACCAAGTTCGGAAAATCCATTGATTCTGCAGGCCAAACAAACATCTATCGTTCCTTAACAACTCTCAGGTTTTGCGTAAACTCCTATAGAATCGTCGGTTGATCAAATCTTAGTCTATTCCCAAAATTTCTCCAAAGGGTACTTGACCCTTATTAATTCCTGGGCCTGTGGGTTATGAGCCCACTTCAACACTTGTACCAATTTCACTCATCCTTGGAGTTACAATTGCTCCATTTTCCAACATTACACCACTTTAAATCCAATAACATCTCATTTCTTAATACCATCATATCAAAGATAAAACTTCAACTCATTTTTTTCCAAACTCCAACCTGTGGGACACATTTCCATTTCCATTGGTCTAGTGTTCTTCATAGGGTACTTTCACCCTTAAAATGAAATTCAAAAATCCATCCATAGACCATATTTCTCATATCCTCGAAAATGGTCAAAATTTTTGTTCACAGAGTAACAACTCATACAATTAAACATATGAAAACACGTCACCTTAACTTTATTGATTTCATGAATCCATTACAAACTCTGAGCACCCATTACATAACTCAACTCATTGGACTCATGAAAATGAAATTGCTTTCTACTACTCTTGTTTCCAATATTAAAATTCCAACTACTCAACTCCAACTTTCATCTTGTTGTGACATTTAGTAGCATAATGTCCTGCTTCCTTGCAGCGAAAACAAATGACTTCCGACATGTCTCGGGGCTTCTTTGTGATTATGTAGGCTCCTTGGATTCTTGGCTTCTTTTATGGACATTTACTAGCGTAATGACCTAAATCCTTGCACCTGTAACAAGTGATATGACTCAGGTCCTTCTCTGCGAAAATTGTGTTGTTCTGGGGTTGCCTTCTTTTCTCTTCCTGGATTTCTCTGTAATGATCAGAGCTTCTATTTCCGAGGGTCAAACTTCACTTCTGCTGTCGGGAAATATCCCAGATACTCTTTTCTTTCCTTGGTACAATACTGAGAAAAATGTCCTTCTTCTCCACATGTATAGCAGGCATTGGAGTAAAATCTATTGAGGCCTTCTCCATCAGGGTCTTCAACACATTCCTTCATCACAGGTTCTTTCATAACTTCTCGGAGGGCTTCTTTCATTCCTTCTTCCTGCTCCTGAATAGTTTTGTTGCACCATGGGGTAAATGTGACACTGGGTCGGGTAGTGGGTGGTTCCTTCACACAAGAAACAAGTCACCTGACTAGTTGGGCATTCCTCGGCTGGGTGTTTCTCCTCACAATGAGGGCATCCATCCTTGTGTTCCTCCTGGGTGTGTCCTATTTCTCCGCAAATCTTGCAGGCACAAGGTTTATTTCTTGGTGTATCATGGTGCTTCCGGGTAAGACGAGATCTTGTCAGAGTCTTCTTGAATTCTTCCCAAGTCTTTGCTCCATTCCATCCCTGTATAGCTTGATGCATCTGCCACCATGTTGCAGCACTTCCTTCAAAGAACTGAAGAGCGTACGATACTTCATTCTTCCTTGAAACCAAATTGCTCCCGAAGTGATTCTCCATGTTCCGAATCCATAGCTCGCCTCCGGTGAGTCTTGATCCAGAGAATAACAGTCCAACTTCATTCATCATCTATGGGGTCCAAAAGTTTTGGGATGAGATATGAGAGAGCTGGATAGAGAGAGATACACACAATACAACAATAGTTTTGAAGAAACAGGTTTTACTTTGTGGCTGTCGGAAAACATCAAACAAATGACAGCTCACAAATCGCCGCATCTAACGTTAAGTGTGTAACAGGGGTTTGGTCTTCTAAAGGTCAAATAATTCTTCAGGAACTTCAAATTCTTCAAGTCTTGAGAGTCTTCAATTGTTGCAGCTGCAATTCTTCCAACGCATGGTGAAATCCTCTTTACTCTGAAATGGCCATCAGTTGTCCGATATCTTTACTTCTTGGAGCGGCTTCAGTTGATCCTCCGTGTGGTCAAAAAGGAAAGGGGTATATTCCAACTATTTGAGGTGAGAGTGTCTATTTGATAAAATCTAAAAAGATGAGAAGTAAGAGTCTTTTTGAAAATAAAGTTTTAGAAATTTCCTGTCCTAGGGCTTTCCGATTTCTAGGGTCACGTCCTACAGTCAACATGTGCTCGATACCATTTACAGAAGCGACCCGACCTCGACGGTCAAGCCTCGTGGTATCTGTGCCATCCTCGGATCGGTATGTTTGGCACACACAGACACCAATGTATATATCAAAGTGCAATCACATGTATAAATAACGTAAAATGATATATACCTCATAATACTCAGCGGAAACAATCAAACGGGTGTGGAGTCCCATCAACGCCATCGGCAGGTTGAGTGTAGACCGTAACCCTGTATCGTAACTCTTACTCGTCGAAGAAAATCCTGCAACATGATACATTGCAGCCGTGTAGGTCAGTACATTGAATGTACCGGCAAGATCACAACATGAATAAACAGATGGTAAAACTATACTATATGCAATTTGGCTTTGTGGCTCTGTATCTGAGTTTTGTTTGCGTAAAAGCTGATTTTATTTTCCCTACATCAAAGGAATAAATGAAGTCTGTACTATGGAGTTTTCTATCATGACATGGTTCCGCCAACCGATGTCTCATAGCCCAAAATCATCATATGTTGCCCACAATTAAGTTATCAATCCGGTGTTGAGAGTTCCAGATAGATCCAAGTCCAGATGCTCAAATTGTCCGTGAATCGGGACACGGCTAATCGATTAGGTTTAAACCCTCTGCAGAGGTTTGTACACTTTACCCGCAAGATTCGATCCTCTTTTACGTTCTCGCACTTCAGGTGTTTGAGAACAAGACGACCAAACATGGTCTTCGAAGAGTTCCTCGACCACCGTCCGGTGCTCATCCAATCCTACCATAGTTCTACATCTGCTAGCACCGTCCCCAGCCAGAGTCACAACTAAGGTCAACCAAGCCAGAGCCCATAGTGACTTGCGGTTGCACGTAAGCTTCCGGCATGAAGTATTCTTCCGTCTCTTTGAGTCTGGGTGAAGCTTTCCGCAAGATGTCATGGCGCTTCTCCATGCATCCCGCCAACCACTGGTTTCTCCAGGTGCCCGTCAACCGTCCTTCACCCGATGAGTGTGTATTGAATTCTTGTCTCGAGTCTTGAAGTCTTGAGGCCTTGAAGATGCAGTCCTTGCAGATTCCATCATGGAGTTGTCGTCATTGACGAGATCCTCCATTCTCACACCACTCCGAGCACTCATACCAACCCGTCTACTATAGCGTAGCATTAAAATAAATAACGTCCGGGCTTGGTAACAGGTGATGGGTTCCTACCTCATGCATACTACTCAACTACAAGGATTCAATATCACTCTGGAGGGATTGTTGCGAAGATGACACTAGATGCAATAAAACACATAGGTATGAAAACATGGTCAAAGTGAACTTGCTCGGTAATACTTGATGAAGATAACAACGCTGTCGGAAAATGACTTGGTAGAACTAATCGTCACTCCGTTGAAAATCTATATAGTCAAACATAGCATTCATATAAGCACACATCATAGCAAACAATTTTAACACTCATAATAACAATTCAAACAAAAAAACTCAATAATAAAACTCCAACAAAGTCCAAAGAAGCTTCAAATAAAACTAGAAAGAAAAACTACTAACGAAAATCTATGACTTTGCTACAAGCATCTAACATAGTTTTGCCCTAAGTAAAAAAAACTTAACAGCAATTAAAACACTAAACTAATAATTTAACAGAAAATTAAAAGTAAAACAACTAAGTTAACAGAAAGTATTTTTTCATAAAATTTTATTTGCAAAAAGAAACAAATAAAAAGCTTTTATAAAACTCTAACTATGACCTATAGAAGGTTTCATACAAAACTAAGGAAAATAAATATTTTAAAATAAAATAAATTTTCTCCTGTTTTCTAACAGAAACACAACTAATTTTGTCAAAAGTGACAAAAAGAAATAATTTAAAACTAATAAAACAATAAAGAAAAAGCTAAAACAGAACTAATAATAAAACAGTACTGTTTTGCAAAAACCTAATTTAAATTAACCTAGAAATAAAATACTAAATACTACTGGATAAACAAAGGTCCTAGAGACCAGGAGCAAAAAGAATCGGTCAAAATAATATTCCTAACTCAAAATAACTCAAATCTAGTGATTTGAGAAAATTCATACAAACACAAATTTAAACTGGTCAAATGTGAAATAAAATTGAACTAACAGAAACTTCAGCAAATTTGTGACACATAGCAATTGGAATCACTCAAAAACTAAAAACTCTAAAAGATATGAATTTTCTAAGATTGCTATTTTCTGAAAAAAATGAATTACGGGATTTCGTGGATCTCACCGAGTAGTCGTCGGAGTTGGGGAAGAAGATCGGATCCGATGTTGCGGTTGCTCCTAGAGGAAAGGAGATCACGGGACGGTGGAGAGGAGATCATATAAACCTCGGGAGAGGTCGAGGCGGGCGGCGGCACTTGGCGGCGGTGGTGCTGCTGCTTCTGTGCTTGGAGATGAGAGGAGAGGAGAGGAGAGGTGTTGGTTTGATGTGTTGGAGGGGGTGCTTGGGTATTTATATTGGGGAGGGAGGGCTTTGCTTGGGGTAGGGGACAAGAAATAGACTAGGATTAGGAAACAAAGAGGAAAAGATATAGAAACAAATCGGAATAAGCGGAATAACGAACAGGATCAAATCCTACTAGGATTTGTAAAAGAATAGGAAACCTGGGCTCCTGGCCCTCTAGGTGTGTCGTCGATGGCCTTGGCCTTGGCCTTGGCAGGTGGCTGGTCGGCGGCTTGGGCCTTTGGCCCAAGGCGCTGCATATTTTTTTAACAAAATTTCACAGAACTAAAACAAAAACAAAATAATTAAAACTTTTATATAGGCATATAATATATCAAAATTTGCAGAAAAATATTTCCTACAAGATGAACATTATTCTAATGTCAAATAAAATCCACACAAATTTTAATAATTCACACAGTGCTACTGGTCCAATAAAATCCAATAAAAATCATTTTAAAATACCAAAATGACTTCAAATTAATTTCTCTCAATTTTCTGATGTAGGGAATCATGTTACCCTATTTTCCATATATTTTGTTTTGGAGAAAATAATTTGAATAAAACTCAAATAACTCCAAATTGGAAATAAATTCAAAAGAACTTTGAATTTAATTCTTTTAAAACTCCCAACTCATATTTCATATGTTTTGAAGAAGTCATTTTATCTTCGCTCGTGAAAATCATTGAGTTGCATAAAGTTTCAGAATTGGAAAATATTTTCAATACCCCTTGTCATTTAAATAAATGGAAGAAGTCATGTCATCTTCTCTCCAGGGTTTTGTGATGAAAAGAATTTGAATTCCCAGAAATCATAAAAGAAAAATGAAAGTTTGGGAAAGTCCTTTAATTCCCTCTCATTTAACCTTCAAAAAGTTTCGAATTTCACTCAATTTCACTCAATCATTCAGACAACAATCAAACAAACAATCAAAACTATTTATTTAATATAACATTCCAAAATTTAGAATTTTGGGATGTTACACTTTGAACTGTGCATTTTGAACACACAAAAAGTATGGAGTTAAAATAAGTTAAAAAAAATGAAATCCCTGATACTTCGATAGAGATTGTCCATTTTGTACACGAAGTGCATCTAGTTTTTTCCGTAACCCTCTCAACTTTTTAGCACATGCTATGTGGGTGAAATTATGATACCATGCCAACTTTCAACCTTTTTAGAATTTATTTGTAGTGCTTTTCAATTTCAGGGTCATTTAGCTCAAAGAATGAACTAGAAAACTTTTATAAAACTCTAATAGCAAAAAGAATGACCTAAAAAGAATCAATTAAAATATTCTCTTCTGATCAACTAAAACAAAACTATAATATTCTTCAATAAAAAAAATAATCAACTAAAAAGCTTTTAAAAAACTCTAATAGCAAAAGGAATCAACTAAAAAGAATCAATAAAAATAAAATTAATGCAACTAAAATTATATAAAATGTATAAAACTAAAAAGAATCAATTAATTTTTTTTGTTATGATCAACTAAAACAAAACTATAATATTTTAATGTAAACTTATTCACAAACTGGTGATTCACACAAATTTTATAGAATTCAAATTTACACTATTCAAATTTGAAAACTATTGGCACTAAAAGAAAGTTTATGGTTTTTGTGGCCTAAAGCAAAAATAATCACTCAAAACACTTAAAAAATAAATAATACAAAAAACAAAACAAAACAAAAAACACTAGAAAAAAATTAAAAAATTGCCGCCTACAGGGCCACCACGGCCTGCATACGACTAGAAACCCAACTAGCTAGTTGGGCCAAGATGCAGGCCCGCAGTAGGCCCAGTAGGCTCACAGGCAGAGGAGTGTGATTAGGCCTCTCAGCTAGCAAGGTTGGACTAAACATCCACCCGCACCGCGGCTGTGCCAGGCACAGGCCTTTGGTCCCGGTTGGTTGCTCGAACCGGGACCAATGCCACCCTTTCGTCCTGGTTTGTGCCACCAATCGAGACCAATGCCACCCTTTCATCCCCATTGGTTCCAACAACCGGGACTAAAGGTCTCTGCTTCCCGCCTTTTGAGCTGCTGAAAAAAGACCTTTAGTCCCGGTTGGTGGCATAAACCGGAACTAAAGGTGTGCATTGGTCCCGGTTGGTGCCACGAACCTGGACCAATGCTTCGTGTATATAAGCAAACACTTATAAATTTTTCAGTTTTCATCTACTAGTTACCCCCGACGATGCCGAGCTCATAGACGTCGCCAGGCTGCCCGTGTTCGCCGTCGACGCCCTTGCCCTCGCCTGCCTCGAGCTCGCCGTCGACGTGCCGCCACCGCGCCCCTGCCCGTGCTCGCCGTCGACGCCCTCGCCCCTGCCCTGCCTCGAGCTCGCCAGTGTCCGTGTCGCCGCCGACTTTTTCGCCCCGCCTCCTCCTGTTCGGTCCGGGCGGCCGCCCCTTTCCTTCCCTGTTTTTGATGATATATGCTTTTTGTTCATATATATATATATATATATATATATATATATATATATATATATATATATATATATATATATATATATATATATATATATATATATGGAAAATGCATCCTACTACCGGGTGTAGTGCTCTGCCTCGAGCTCGCCGTGTCCCTGTCGCCGCCGCACCCCTGCCCTGCCCCGAGCTTGTCGTGTCAGCGCCGCCCCGCGCCCTGGCCGTGCCCCGAGCTCGCCGTCGATGCGCCGCCCCGCACCCCTGCCCTGCCCTATATAGGACAAATTTTTCCTACTACCGGGTGTAGTTACTCCCACTTTTGTTTCGTACGTTCTAGGTAGTATCTATCATATCGGAGAGTATTACGCGTAGTATGTAGTATATAAGAATGTTTAGTTAGTATATATACTACTTTTTAGATAGTATGTATCATATTTTGTGCATACTCCATCTTGTGTACAAATATGTACGTATTTCATAAATACAATAAAACTATGAGCTCATTTGTAATTTTTTCATAAATATCACTTTGAAGTATCTTAGATATAGTATATGAACTTAATAAAAATAATAAAGTGGAGTATATACTACCACATGGTAGTATATGAGAAATGGGTGGAACTATACCCGGTAGTAGGATGCATTTTCTCTATATATATATACGCACACACACATCTGGGCTATTCTGTTACGCGTAACATAATATTATTCTGCTACCCTACTTGAACTAATGAATTCAAGCGGTTGAACTGATGTAATTCGAGCGGTTGAACTGATGCTTTCTGTTGCTGTTAAAAATCGTCTTCTTTAGTTTAAATTTTTTTGCAATTTTTTTTGTCGAAACGGGGCGTGTAATATATCGTTGGAAAGCTCTTGACATCCATATTACAATATTATAATTTGTTTTTGCAAAAAATTATGATTTAAGAGCAGTTTTGAAAAAACCGTGTTTTCAAAACTGAAAACGCGAATCGTATTTTGGACTTAATTTTCAAACGGTTTATCGGAATTGAGCAAATGAGATGGCGCTGGAAATATTGTGAAAATCCACATTTTCCATATATCTACTATTTTTCAAATTCTATATGACTTAAAAGTAATCTGAAAAATGATGAAATTCTGGGCGAAACATTTTTTCACTGTTTTTTGCAAACGTTTTGTCGCATTGACACAAATGATACGGCGTTGGAAATCTATAAAAAATGCGCAACTTTGCGTATAGAAAGTTTTTTCTAATTCCTTACGGTTTAAATACGAATTCAAATACAGTTAAAATTGGTTTTGAACGCGGTTTTTTTAAAAGTTTGTCGAAATGGGGTGAATAATATACCGTTGGATAGCTATAAAAAATGTGAAACTTAGTCATGTTGGAAGTTTTCTCTACTTCCCAACCGTTTAAGAGTAATCTTGAATGATATATTTTTGAAAAAGAAAATGTTTTTTTATTCTTTTTTTTGAACTAAACATTTTCTACAACGATGTTGTGGACTTCTCTTATTTTATGACTTGTACTTTTACCATTTGAATTGCATGGGGTTTCCTTTTGTTTGAACTTTTACAATTTAAATTTCTGTCATTTCTTTTATTCTGAATGGACCACCGTTTTTAACTTGTACTGATCAATATTTTTAATTAAACCAATTTTCCTTTGTAGAACGGACCACCGTTTTTGTTTGTACAGATCCGCTGTAGAACTTGGACGTCAATGTCACAGAATTAATTTGTGAGCTTCTCATGTTTCCTTTTAAAGTTGGTTTTTCCCTCGAACTTTATTGGCACCAAATTTTCTTTTCCATGCCTCTCGAACTGATGCGATTTTTTCGACGAGTACGTACCAAATTTCTCTGTACTGTTATGTTTTAACACACACACATATCGAATTGTTCCCACATTTCATTATGAATTTATTACATATAAAAGTTGAAATATACAACACTTTTTAAATGAATCTAACAAGTATTTTCGCTCGCTAAACTTCCAAATGTTTTTCACGTGGGCATAACATCAAACAGGCAAGGGCGAAAAATAAAAACTGGAAGAAATCAGTTTTTAGCTATTTACTGTATAAGTATATCATCCAACGTGTACTCGGTGTCAACTTGCATAACATGAAACAAAGCAATAGCAACATCGTACCATTAGCAATAGATAGCAACTCAATACAACAGCAGAACAAACAATATATATTTTTCTACATACAATGCGATGATTTATTATACATAATTGTTGGCAAGTACATGTCAAGCGAAACAATTTTCCAACAGAAACAACTTCTTTTGAGTAGTGCATGTCAAAACAATGATATTTTATTTTCTTGATCCTCCGAATTTGGGCGAAGAGAACGTAACTAGAGAAGTGAAGCAATGCCACCACCTAGTACCTGCATTTAGTACACTTCTATTTGAGATCGTAGCTTAAGGCAGTGAGGTTGCAAGTTCAAACACATGCCTGAACTGAACTCAAATAAGAAGCTGAAATCCAACTACAATAAGAATTGAAATGAATGAAATTTATAAATTGAACCAAACTGAAAGAAGAAATTGGACATCATATGTACAACAAGAAATAAACTTCAGCAGTATCAGCTACTAAACAAAAAGATTGCTTTACTAAACCTAGAGATTTTATATTGGTGAACTTTTTCTTCCTACAGAGCTGTTAATCAAATACATGTACTCTTCGCTAGGTTTTAGCAACATGATAAGTACTAGCAGTACTACTCTGGGTGGCAAAGTAGTAGCGCCACAAAGGAAGGCCACCATCAACAGTGCGTACTACCATGGCACCTAAAGTATGTGTTGGCCATGCTTGCTTTACATAGTACTACAAGATTTTTATTAAAAAAATGTACTACAAGATTTGTGAACATGAGGTCGTAGAGAAGTTGTACCGAGAGTGTGGATTAGAGCGGCCGGACGAGGATGCAGCAGCACACACACACACACATCACCAGATAAGTTCTTCTCTCTCCATAACACATGTATACATACACACATCTCCATCTACAAGGAATGATAGATGAGGTACTCCCTCTATAAAGTAATATAAGATCATTTAGTTCACTAAAGTAGCAATCTAAATGCTCTTATATTTCTTTACGGAGGGAGTAACTGATAAGAAAATTATGTATTCTAGAACGTAAACCTGGAAAGGGAAAAATAATAACAAGAGATAAATCTTGAAGGCAAGCGCTCCATGATGGCGTATACTTAAGTTATTTTATTTATTATATTGATCTGATGTTTTTCTGACAATGAACTGATGTATTCTTTTGTAGTTGAACTAGTTTTTCTGTTGATGAAGGGAAAAATGACATAATCAAGCAGAACCATGCTTTTTAACCTCCTTTAGTGCTTTTTTGGGAGGAACTGAATCCAACAAAACATGTGCAGAACATTTTTCAAAAGCATCTAAGTGCCACAAACCAAAACAACAATGTAAAGCTACCAAAATCCCATCTTATACCTGCGAACCACCATGAGATACAAAACCAGCAGCAATCAAAACCTATGTTGTCAGTAGGTTCGACCAGCAGCAATCAAAACCCCATTCTAGACATTAAATAACCTCAAGCCTAATTGAACTACAGGATAACATTGGAAGAATGATCCATGGATTATTGTCTCAGCAATCTCAAAGCCTAAATCTAGCAATTGACCAATGAAATGAACACCCAAGTCGGTAACTTCATAAGTTAACAATTGCCAAATTTGACCAAAAATGGTCAGCTATACAGGTCCAAGAGATGGAACGAACCTATCATTTCTAAACTTTTTAGTGGCTTTTTGTTGGTGAGCCCTCCTGTTTCCATTATCTGAATGTTCACAAGGTTTCTTCTGAGTATAAAAAACAAGAAATAAAGTGTTCTGTTCACATAGGCATTACTCGTTAGAACAAACACCTATCAAGCATCATTTTTGCAACCAGATAAACATGAATTTTGCTTCTTTTTGTATGAACTAATTTTTGCAAAAGGAAATTTTTTATGCAAGAGTAGTGTCACTGGTTCATCCATGCAAGGAATGAATTCACTTTTTAATAGCACTACCTGATAGCATGTGTGTGTGTGTGCGCATGTGCTTTAATCAATCAGTGATGATGTGGATAACATACCTATGTACCATGTATCCCATTTTGGACACACGCATTTTTTAACACACACATTGACTGTTTCTGGGGTTCTTAATGAGCTGATGATAGAAAACATGTTGAACTGAAATTTGGACTTCCAGGACTATCGAATGTTTTGGGTTCTTTTATGAACCTTTTTGTTATTTTTTTCTTAACTAAAAACCAAATTTACAATCACAATACACACATGTACTACACAACAATGTGCGTTTGTACTGTCCATGTAAACGAATTAACCAAAAACAACTAATTTATGAAGGAAACCATGTTTATGTTGCTCAGTACACCATGTGATGTAACTACAAACTCCTTTTCTCTTTGAGTTCAGTAAAAGATTAAGGGAAATAAATTGCAATGCCAATAGCGAATCCTCTGCCATTTTAGTGCTCATGCTCAATCCTAATTTCAGCATCATTATCGAAGGAGTTAAAATCCTCATTTTGCAAGTACCTCTGGATGCATCAATATACACTTAGCTAGGACTAGTTATTGTGAAATTAAAACTCAAAAGATTGTCCAATTCTCAGAAACATAACAACAAAGAGGTTATGGGCAGCAGAGCACGTGTGCTTACAGAAATTCAAATGCACGCCTATCGCAATCTAAAATAACTATTGGAAACGAGAGAATTACAGAGGGATTTCTTCCATTCACAAAATCCATGGCATACATGCTGCAAGTATGGGTGAGAGAGAGGAGACACGAACATGGGGCGGTTGGAGAGTACGGTTGCTAATGTTGCTCGACGACTTGCAACGCAATACCATAGCCCGACAGGTCGCTGGACGGCATGGGGCGACGGAGTTGGACTGCTGGACGGAGCGGGAATCGAACCCGCATTCTGCAGCCCGTTCAACCTCCCTTATGCTGCAGTTCAGAGAAAAAACAAATTAGCGGGAGAAGAGAAGTAAAGAGGGAAGAGGTAAGACGGATGCATGGACTGTTGCGGGTTTTATTGTTGAACCGCAGCTGAAGACACGACAGCTAGGATGCCCTCGCGTGCGTGGAGTTGTGAGCAGAGGCGGCGGCTGGACCTCACACTCACGGCGTGTCGGTGTACAAAAAAGGGGCACGTTTTTGTACCCCTTTACCTGTGCTGGGCAGTCAGAGCCGCGCCCACGACCACACCAAGCAGAGCAGGGGCGGTGAGCCAAGGTAAGGCCGAAGCCCAAGATAGTCAAGGCAACACCAAGGCCAAGACCACAAAGAGCAGAGGGACGAAGCAGGTTTCCCCGGCAAGACCCTTGCCGGGGCGGCCTCAGCGGCCCCGGCAAGACTCCTGCCGGGGTAGCTCGCCCCACACCAACAGAGCGAGCCACCCTTGAGCCCACGGTCCCCAACACCATCATCCACGTGGGGCCAGGGCTCGGGAGGCACCTCGGTGGTGGCATGCAGATCTTTGTGAAGACATGATCAAGATCAGATGAGGATTAAAAGACGACGATTCTCGGCAAGATCCTTGCCGAGGAAGGCCACCAGCCCCCCGGCAAGATCCTTGCCGGGGACAATAGCACGCCACGGCAAGACCCTTGTCGGGCCACCCGTGCACATTGATCCAAATGATGCCCAATTACAAAGATCTTAAGCCAACGGAAGTCATTGGAAGAATTGTTGCTCATGAGATGTCACTCAAGGATAAGGAGGAACTTCACAACAAGTCAAGTGGTGCTTACAAAGCCTCATGTGAAGCCCCCACATCATCAAGTGAGAAACAAACCTTGAATGAAGAATTAAGCTTAATGGTGAAGAACTTCAACAAATTCTACAAGAGTAGAAGCAAAGAGAGAAGCTCCAAGTCAAGGTCCTACAATGACAAAAGATCTTCTAGTCGGGAGCGTAATTGCTACAATTGTGGAAGACCCGGACACTATTCCAATAAGTGTACGGCACCCTACAAAAGAAGAGAAGATTCTCCAAAAAGAAGAAGTAGAAGAGAAGAATCACCACCAAGAGAGAGAAGGAGTAGAGATGATCGTTATGAACGAAGACCCTCACGGAGAAGCAAGGATTCCAAAAGGAAGGACAAGTCATCAAGGATCTACACAAAACGAAGACATGAAGCTCATGTTGTTGAATGGGTGTCCGGCTCTGACTCCGACAATCACTCCGAGAGAAGTTATCACTCCGACTCCGAATATACTCAATATGAAGGTGTTACCGGTCTAGCACTTGTGTCAACCAACTCCTACGACATATTTGATTCACCAAATGAAGGAATTGGAAGATGCTTCATGGCCAAAGGCCCAAAGGTAACACACCCCGAGTATGTTGATTTCAATAGTGATGAAGATGACTTGCTAGGTGATGATGATTTACTTGTTGACAGCTCTAGTGATGAATACTATGATGAAACGTCAATTAATCATGCTAATCAAGATAAAACGAATGACAATGATAAGGAGAAGATTGAGCGTCTAACTAAAGAACTAAACACTCTTAAGTTAGCTCATGAAACTACCTTAGAAGATCATCAAGAACTTTTAAGGACTCATGAGAAGTTACGCTTTGAAAAGCTCAATCTTGAGCAAGAGCATGAGTTCTTAAAGGCAATCAATCATGATCTTCGTAAGAAAAGTTCTTCTTACATTGCCAAGCGTTTATTCTTATCTACTTACATGCCTCAAGTCAAATCCACCAACAAAAACAAGAAGGATTCTTCCTCTAGTGGTAACAATAATCATGCTAAATCAAATGTTGTTGCTTCTAGTAGTTCTCTTGATTCCACTAATGATTCTCTTAGCCAAGTTACACTTGAGCAAGAAAATAGCTTATTGAAGGGAATTATAGAGAAAGGTGTTTACAAGAGCCTTGCCGAGAGTAAGCAATTTGAGGAAATTGTACGCAAGCAAGGAAGGCACCGGAAGAATCAAGGTGTTGGTTTTGAACAAAAGTTCAATGCCAATGTGGAGTTGAGAGGGAAGAAGATCAATATCCCAAGACGAAGTTTGTTCCTCAACAAGAGAAGTATGATCCTACTTCCTTCAAAGGGACACAAGCTCAAGATGATCTTCCACCACAAGACCACAAGCAAAAAGGGAAGGACTAGCTTCAAGAGGAGATTGATGCATTTGAAGAAGCTCCTAAGGCCTTGGTCAAGTGGGTTCCCAAGACTACGACAAGTTCTACTTCATCAAGTATGACTACAACTCCAAGGATTCCCATCAAGATGATGTGGATCCCGAAGAAGAAGAACTAGAGAGTTCTTGAGGGTGGCTCCGCCAACATATTTCACTCATATCATTTTGGCAACAACGAGTGCAATCAACTTCCACATCTTGCACTAGTTCAAGGAGTCACAAACCCTATTGTTGGTAAGACAAGGGACAAGGTAACCTAATGTTTTCGTAGACATCATCTTATGTGTGCATCACTCTATGTCTATAGATATCCTTGTTTGTTCCTTGTGGGACTAACCCGTGTAGGTATTGAAAGTGCAACTCACTCCAAAAGGATTGCACCAAATGATCTTCATCAACATTGAGCATCCACATATTCAACACCTACATGAAGTCATCATTGACAAAACCCAAGGTTAGTTCATCCCTCTAAGGGGGGATCTCACATCTAGGGGGAGCTTTACTCTAAAGAATTGAGCTAAAGCAACTCTAATGGTGTGAACACAATAATGCATTATGTAAAAGTGGTAACCCCACTTGAGCTTAAACGATGAGTATGACCTATGATCAAATGTTCTCATTTGACTCCTAAGTCAATATACTCATATATAGATGACCTAGTCATCGCCAATTGTTTGATAGATGCTAGAATTGTTTGTGCATGCTTTGTCACATATTTCATTTGTCATTTTATTGTGTGAGCATGTTGGTTGCATATTTTACTCATTCGAGGATATCCACTTGTGGTTTTGATTGATTGGTTTCTTTTTATTTGGCCAAGTGGATGGACAAGAATGCCTAAGAACCTTCTCTAGCTATCTATGCTTTTCTCGTCTCAAACTCTATTCATGCTACATCACAAAATTTGATCAAGTCAGATTCGAACCACTCTGTGTGAGGAGCACTCGGAGTCCCCGATTCGTCATAGACTTAAACTTCCGAAACTTCTTTGTGCTTTTTGGTCTGACCGATTCCTCCATTTTGGTCATACCAAGATCACTAAGTCGATCTAGGTTTTCAATCTCGGTGCAACCGATTTGAACTTTTCGGTCACACCGAGTTGCTGTAACTGTCAACAGTTATGCATCTCGGTGCCACCGAGTTGTTCCACTCGGTCACACCGACAGGGTCGGGCTATATATATTCACGGGCAAAAATTAGGAAATTTTCTCCAAACCCCTTCGCCCGCGCATAGCTCGCTCTGCCTCCAGGGTCTCCGAACCGTCCTCCTCGTCGCCAGCCGCCTCCTGTCGCTGGTCTCCGCCGCTTTCAACGGAATTCATCCCCACCGTTGCTGCCGTAGCGAGTTCATCCCCGATCTAGGGTATGGACTCGGTCACAGTGCTATCCCCGTCCTATTCCTAGCACATTGTGTTCATCATGATTCTTGCCACGATTGAAACGACTCTATCCAGTCAAAACACTCCGTAGATTAGAGATGAATTGAAAATTTAGGGTTAGGTTTCCGCCAAAACCATCTCGGACCCACCGAGTTGCATAACTCAGTTCCACCGATTCGGCCAAGGCCATTGCACATGTGGTTCTCGATCTGACCGAGAATTACAAATCGGTGTGACCGAGTTCAGGACTTTGTGAAACCCTAGCAGTCTCGGTGCCACCGAACTGTGACTCGGTCTGACCGAGTTCACCAGTTTAGGTTCCAAAAGCTATTTCGATATCACCGAGTTTGCAAATCGGTTGATCCGAAATGCTTTCTGTGGAAAACTAAAACAAAGTTTTTGACTCATTCTTTTGCAAAAATCTCTGAATTTTGTGATGCTCATCCACTCTATCTCATCTATATCTATTCACAGGGTCTACTATTAGTGTTTGCAACATGTCTGATCAGAGTGACAGCCAGAACAAGTTAGAGGAGCAGATTCAGATGAGTGAGGGCACTAGTCCCTCTAGCAGCTCAAGTGAGGGAAGCAGAAGCACCCCAAGCAACCTGCCCAAAGCTGCTACCAGGACAAGGAAGAAGAGAACCTCACAATCTGAGGATGAAGATTATGTGGCAGTAGAGGATGAGGCCATTTCAAAGAAAAAGGTGCTCAAGAAGGTGTATAGCTCAGCTGCAGTTAAGCCAGGTCTGAAGATCAAGAGGCTAGCAGGAAGACAACCAATGTCTAAAGCCAGAGCCTCCACTCAAGCATCTTTGGAATCCCAACCCAAAGAAGCTGCTGCAGAAGGAAAGAAAAGAAAGGAAAGGGTCAAGAAGACCATGGCCAGAGTGATTGGAAAGCCTTCCATGATGGAAGAAGAGGAAGAAGAAGAGGTTGCTGCACCAGCACCCAAGGCTCAGAAGCTTATGGGTGATGCTATTAAGTCAGGGGCTGCATCATCAAAGCCCAAAGAAGCACCCAAAGCTGCCTCCAAACCAAAGAGTGCACCAAAGAGGAATACCAGGAAAATATCTGCTGCTGAGAAGAACAAGGCCCCAGTGCCTGAGACTGTTGCTGAAGAAGAAGATGATGAAGAGCAAATCCTGAGAAAGTTGAAGCCAAAGATTCCAGACCACAATGATGCTCATCCTGTGGCTGAGAACATGAAGATCAGGAGAGACTCAGGGTTGAGGCTATGGAGAGAGTCAGATCCATATGCCACCAGAAGAAGGACTGCTGTTGATTACAGGTTCCACTCAAAGGAACAGCAGGACTTCTATGAGACAATCTTGTTGGACAAGAAGCCAATAGTGTGTGATATGAGGTGGGTCGACTGGACCTACATAAAGGAGAATGAGGAACACTATCCTGGTGTGTATGATAGTTTTAGTGCTTGTGGAGTTGCAGACTTTGTTGGGCAGAAGCTCACAAAGTGGAATGAGGATCTCATAATGAAATTCTACTCCACAACCCACTTCTATCTAGATCGCAGGATAGTATGGATGTCTGAAGGTACAAGGTACCAATCAACTATTGAGGAATGGGCCAATCTGATCAATGCACCTAAGGAGGAAGAGGATGAATTGGACGTTTATGCCAAGAAAAAGATGGATCATAACACAATGGCACGTATGTACAAAGAGATTCCTGAAGCAGATCTTGAGACTCACCAGTTTGGATCAGTGAAACACTTGCTGTCAGGTCTGCCTACAATCAATTGTATCCTTAGGCACACTCTCTTGCCTAAGTCTGGTGATCATAGAATGATCAGAGGCCATGCAATAAACTTGCTACATATATTTGATACACCACAGAAGTTCAAGGTCATGAGCCTATCTATCCAGACTTCAAGGACAACCAAGTGGTTATGGATGAAGATGAACCATCCTCAGTGCAAGCACAAGCTAAAAAGGAGAAGGCAAGGGCAGAGAAGGCTACCAAGATGCCAACAATGGAAGAGGCATCCCAGTACCTTCTGAAGAGCAAACAAGATCAACTTGGCTACTTCATTGCATCCACTCTAAGGATTGAGAAGGGGTTAGCCACCTTGACTCGAAACCAGGAGAGCTTGGAGAGGATCATGGAGCAGAAGTTCTATGACATGGATATAAATGAGATCCAGTCTGTTGTTGAGTAGCTTCAGGATGACATGTAGGAGAGGAAGGGCAAGTCAACCACAGATGCATTTACCGGAGTGCCTAGAGCTCACAGATCAGCTGCAGTGACAGTGACAGATACCAGAGCCACTTCATCTACACTAGCTATAGCTTCAGTGCCACCAGCTCCAGCACCTACTCCACCAGCTCCATCTACATCAACAAATGCTTTTATCCTTGGTGTCCTGTCTACGCAACCACCAGAAGATCAAGCCTGAGAGTCGATTTAGTACTATGCATTTTCTATGAACTTTTTGGTAACTTGTTGCCAAAGGGGGAGAAAAATGTATAGATCATAGGCTTCGAGAGAGAGTGTTGTTTTTTTGTTTCTCTCTTGCTTTGGTGGTTAAACTTTATTTGCTTGTTTGAAATACATTATGTATGTGTGATACCTGGATGGTCATGTGTTTGATCATATGCTACAATTATGCTTGTTAGATGATATTATCTTTCTTATCCCTATATGATCATTCATTTTGCTTGGTGATGAGTGCATGTATTTAATAATTATCATTTTGAGGCGCTCCACCAAGATGTATGTGACATGGAAGAGTTACCCATGAGCCCAACTCCTTGTGCATTTGCAGTCCAAAGTAAATATTAAACTATGCACAAATTTAGGGGGAGCTCTTGCTTATCACATACTTCTCAAAGCGACAATGTTTTACACTCTTATTATCATTTGTCGAAGCTTTGATCTATATGTTGTCATCAATTACCAAAAAGGGGGAGATTGAAAGTGCAACTACCCCTAGGTGGTTTTGGTAATTCCTAACAACATATAGCTCATTGAGCTAACATCATTCCAAGATAAATATTTCAGGAAAAGCTCAATGGATGGCATGGCATGGATGAGAAAAGTGGATCCCTCAAATTGCTAAGGATAAAAGGATTGGCTCAAGCTCAAAAGCTCAAGACTCTACATTTTATATTTTAGTGATCCAAGATCACATTGAGTCTATAGGAAAAGCCAATACTATCAAGGAGGGATGAGGTGCTTCTTAATGAGTTTCTTGCTCCACAGTGCTTAGTGATATGCTCCAAAACCCTCAGCTACTTTCTCATATCCACATATGACCTAAACCCAAAGTCAAACTCGGCCCTACCGATTCTTTCTACCCGGCGCCACCGAGTTCAGATGTCATAGCCACTGCCACAAACCCTAGGCAAATCAGTCTCACCGATAGGGATCTCGGCCTCACCGAGATGGGATTGTAATCTCTCTGTTTCCCTTCGTAACGTTTCGGTCCTACCGAGATGAGCGATCGGTCCCACCGAGATTGGAATGTAAACTCTTTGTTTCCCTTTCGTAACATTTCGGTCTCACCGAAAAGAGCGAATCAGCCCCACCGAGTTTACCTGACCAACTCTCTGGTTAGCTTATTACCAAAATCGGTCTCACCGAGTTTGTGTAATCGGTCTCACCGAGATTACGTTATGCCCTAACCCTAACCATATCGGTCCTATGGAGTTGCATGTCGGTCCCACCGAAAATCCTAGCGGTCACTAGATTTGCTGAATCGGTTCGACCGAGTTTACCAATTCGGTCCCACCGAGTTTGGCAAGTTGTGTGTAACGGTTGGATTTTGTGTGGAGGCTATATATACCCCTCCACCTCCTCTTCATTCGTGGAGAGAGCCATCAGAACAAACCTACACTTCCAACTTGCTGTTTCTGAGAAGGAACCACCTACTCATGTGTTGAGGCCAAGATATTCCATTCCTACCATATGAATCTTGATCTCTAGCCTTCCCAAGTTGCTTTCCACTCAAATCTTCTTTCCACCAAATCCAAATCCTGTGAGAGAGAGTTGAGTGTTGGGGGGACTATCATTTGGGAGCCTCCAACAAGATTGTGTCTCCTAGATTGGCTAGGTGTCACTTGGGAGCCTCCAACAAGATTGTGGAGTTGAACGAAGGAGTTTGTAAGGGCAAGGAGATCGCCTACTTCGTGAAGATCTACCGCTAATGAGGCAAGTCCTTCGTGGGGGACAGCCATGGTGGGATAGACAAGGTTGCTTCTTCGTGGACCCTTCGTGGGTGGAGCCCTCCGTGGACTCGCAACCGTTACCCTTCGTGGGTTGAAGTCTCCATCAACGTGGAAGTACGATAGCACCACCTATCGGAACCACGACAAAAACATCCGTTTCTCCAATTGCGTTTGAATTCTCCAAACCCTTCCCTTTACATTCTTGCAAGTTGCATGCTTTACTTTCCGCTGCTCATATACTCTTTGCATGCTTAATTGAATTGTGTTAAGATTGCTTGATTTGTGCTAAGATAGCTAAAATCTGCCAAAGACTTAAATTGGGAAAAGGATAAGTTTTTATTTGGTCAAGTAGTCTAATCACACCCCCCCCCCCTCTAGACATACTTTCAATCCTACAGGTGTCCTGGTGCTCGACGCGCCTGGAAGGTCGACGAACAAGTCGTCGCTCACCCTCAGATACTTGCCGGAGCCGGAAGCAGTGGAAGCGGAAGGCTGGTCCTCGGCCACCTCCTCCTCCTCCTCCTCCTCCTCCTCGGCAGCGGCGGCCCCTCCGGCCTCCCCAGCAGGCCCCTTGCCGGCTTCCTCAGTGGCAGCCTTACCGGCCTCCCCGGTAGGACCCTCGGCGACGTCCTCGGCGGCATCCTTGGTGGCCTCCTCGGCGGCGATCTTCTCGTCGTCCGCCTCGGCGGCCTTGGCAACATCCTCGATGACGGCATCCACGTCCTCCGGGTTCATCGAGGAGGAATCTGGATGCCGAAGAAGGGGGTGAGGCAAGGCCAGGACCAAGAACCGGAAAGAAAAAGAAGCTGGGACGAACGACGAACGACTTACCGGTGCCAGCGCCCGGCTGGGAAACGGAAGTCCCCTCCCCGCCAACATTTGGTGTCGAGGCAAAGCCGCCGGCGCCCAAGTTCTCTTCCTCCTCCTCCATGTGTGTGGGCTCGGTGCTTGGTGCCCTTGCCGGGGACGTCCCTCGGGGCAGCGTGGTCGATGGGGGCGGCGTGTTGGGAGTAGCCCTCTGCGGCTCCTCTAGCTGCTGCTCTCCTCCTGCATACCTGGCAAGGTTAGCACCAAAGTGTCGTGCCCCTGACACATGTCGAAGAGGAAAGAATGATGAACTTACGATGGGGGCTGTGCCGGAGGCTGCTGTCTGGGCTGCTCAACACCACCAACGGGGCCTTCAAAGTACCAGCCGGGGGCTGGCCACCCGCCGAGACCCTGACCCTCTTCACTCTCTGGGCCAGCGTCTCCACGTCCCTGCAAGGATTACGACAAGTCAAGGTAAGCAACACAGAGTGAGGAGGTAGAGATAACGAAAAGAAACCAGATGCTTACTCGTTGTCCGCCTCCTCCTCTAATGTCTTCCTCTTCCTCCTCGGGCTGAGGGATCCATAATCGAAGGTGACCTCCGTGTCAACATCCGCCAGAGGAGGGGAGGGAGGCGGCGTCTGGGCACGCTTGGATGAAGAAGGGGCGGTTGTCTTCTTCTTCACCGCGACCTTCGACGGCTTCTTCGCCGCCGCGGCCCTCCTGTGGGGCCGGGACCCCTCCAAGGTTAGCTGCGGCTGCGCAACCCTGCCGGGCCGGACCGGCTCGCCGGAACTGGCCCGCCGCAAGACTCGCCCTCTCCCCGTGGGTGGCGTCGGGTCTGCGGTCTCGGCCTCCTCCGACGATGACTCGTCGGTCACATCCTCAACTAGAGGAGCCTCGGTGCCAGCGCAGTCGGCTCCCCCGGCGGCCGCTGCCCACCGGGCGAGCTCCTCCTCCTCCGCGCCCGTCGCGGCCTTGTCCTCCACACCACCGGCGCTGCCGGCCTCCCTGGCAAGTTGTGCCTCCCTCGCCCTGGTGGCGATGTAGTCCAGCTCCACCTGGGTGGTGTCCTGGACAAGCAGTCGCTCAGCACCGGCGTTGACGTACCCCTCGTGCAGGGTGTCAAAGAACTGCTGCACTTCGGCGTCCTCCGGCTCCTTCCAGCTCGGGTCGGGGCCATGCGCGTTGCAGTCCGGCATCATGGCAATGATCTCAGACCGACGCGAATTGTTGTACAACGGAACCACCCCCGTTGGAAGCTTGAACAACGGCCCCTTGAGGACCTTGCCGGCCTTCGCAGAGGCCCTCACGACCTTGCCGGTCCACTCGACCTCGCCGTCGCGGCCCACGTCAAGCTAGAAGAGCCGCTGGCAGAAATGGGCGTGTGCCATCACCGTGAAGTTATGGTCGAGGCCGAGGCGAAGCCGCATGATGTCGGCGTGGTTCGTGAAGAGCCAAGCTGGCCTCCCCTTGTTATGCAGAGGAGAGATCCGGTGGCGGATGAAGTCCGCCCCGATCATTTCAAGGGTGAGCCCGACCTGGGTAAGCCGGAGAATCCTGGTGGTGGCAACCTTGAGCTTTCAGTCGGCGGCGTCGACGTCGCTCCAATCACTGCCGTGAACGGGCGGCGCCCGGCGAACTCTGCAGAACGCCGGCGGGTCCTTCTCTTCGATCCAGCACCACTGGCCCCGCCATTCCTCCCACCTCTCCTTCATGGCGCCGTCCAGGTACGCTCCCTTGGATTTTGGGATCCAGGCGATGCACCCCGAGATGGCACCTCTCGTCTGGATCCGAGGGAAGAAGTAATGGCGGAAGAGAGCCGTGTTGGGGTGCACCCCGGCGAAGCCTTCGCAGAGGTGCGCGAAAAGAGCCCGCAAGAAAAATAATCAACAAAGAAGGGGTACCGATTCGGGGCAGGCTCGGCGAAGTCGGCGGGATGACGCGTGTGGCTGGATGCCCCGACCCCCACCGTGTTCACTCCCCACAGGAGCCTGAAGGAGTCCCGAAGCTCGAACACGTCCACCGTCGAGGGGAAGAAGAAGGCGGACTGCGTCCGCTGCCCCGCCAGCGCGCTCTCCGGCGGCTCCACGGCTCCGACGTCCTTGACCACCCCCTTGCCCTTGGTGGATTTTGGCGCCATGACGGATGGAAGAGGAGGGCAGGACAGAGGGCGGCGGAAGCGCAATGGCGGCGAGTAGAAACGAAGCTTGGAGAAGAAGAGGAAGCCGAGCGGAGGTTTCTGAGATTGGGATTGCGCAAAAGGTAAAAGGAACAGTGCACCTGCGGTTATCCGTTTTTATAGGTAAGCCGCCGGTCGCGCTGCCCATTTACTGCGACGTGACGCATGCGTGTGGAAACCGCCCCACGCATGCCGCCCACGTCACACACGCCCCTCGACGCCCTACCATGCGCGTGGGTGGTGGGAGGCGGAGCGCACGAAAAGTCATACCGCGGTAAAAACCGCTCGCCTGCCCGCGCACCGTTTTGGGCCTGGCCCAACAACGTGTCGCGCTTATGTGTGGCCCAGTCCCGGGGGCTCCTGTCGGTGTACAAAAAGAGGGGCACGTTTTTGTACCCCTTTACCTGTGCACGGGCAGTCAGAGCCGCGCCCACGACCACAACAAGCAGAGCAGGGGATGAGAGCCAAGGTAAGGCCGAAGCCCAAGACAGTCAAGGCAACGCCAAGGCCAAGACCACAAAGAGCAGAGGGACGAAGCAGGTTCCCCCTGCAAGACTCTTGCCGGGCGGCCTCAGCGGCCCCGGCAAGACTCTTGCCGGGCGGCCTCAGCGGCCCCGGCAAGACTCTTTTTGGGGCAGCTCTCCCGACACCAACAGAGCGAGCCACCCTTGAGCCCACGGTCCCCAACAACGTCATCCACGTGGGGCCAGGGCTCGGGAGGCTCCTCCGTGGTGGCATGCAGATCTTTGTGAAGACATCATCAAGATCAGATGAGGATTAGAAGACGACGATTCTCGGCAAGATCCTTGCCGAGGAAGGTCACCAGCCCCGGCAAGATCCTTGCCGGGGACGACAGCATGCCACGGCAAGACCCTTGTCGGGCCACCCGGCAAGACCCTTGCCGGGCCACCCGACAAGGCCCTCACCAAGGACGCCAGCAGGGCCACTGCCAGGCCCGCGACGACCAAAGCTTCCACCGCCGTTCGCATGCAGCTGCCAGCCCAACCAGCTGGCGGGCACCTGCGTGGCAACATGCAGCTCCCAGGCCAACTCATCAGGCACCTGCGTGGCGGCATGCAGATCTTCGTGAAGGCTCCGCCACCGCGCCACCTCAGCTGCCTGCCTGCCTACATGGCACCTCACGCATCGCTGGCCGGGGCGCGTGTCAAAGCGAGGAGGAGAGGCGACGGACGGGACGGGCCTCGCCCCCGTCCTCCAATAAAGCAAGGGGACACCTAAGCGGTGCATTAAATGCATCTTGTCCTGTAATATGAGGGATAACCTCGCGACACTGTACACCTTTCCACCTCCTGTGTGCCACTGTGGCAACCCCTTTTTCCTATAAAAGGAGGCCCGAGGAGACCAGGAGAAGGATTGGGCACTTTCGAACCACGCGCTGACCACAGCTAGTTCGAGAGCTCAAGAATTCCCAGAAATACACCCACCAAAGCAGGACTAGGGTTTTACGCATCATCGCGGCCCGAACCTGGGTAAACGATCCTTGTGCTGTCTACTGGCCCTGCTCTCCTTGCAACCCTATGCCCCGGCAAATATAGTAGGGATTCTTGTGATCCCATAGGTGTCGTTCCCCACCGACACGACGGCGAGGAACGCGTGCACCCAGCAGATCCGGCGAGTTGGGAAGCCCCTGGCGGGGGTAGCCACGGGGGAGGACGGGGCACGGCTGTGGCCAGGGCAGTCGACGCGCTCTACGGCAAGATCCAGCTAGAGGCACGCAATGGAGGGAGTGAAGGAGGCGGCCGGAGCAAGGGGAAGAGGTGGTCGGCGGCGGGGAAGAAGACGGTTTGCATCCACTAGGCGACCGTCGTCGACGTGGGGGAAGGAGGAGGCCGATGCTGGGGTAAGGGATGCAGCCGGCCATGGGGGAGAGGGAGGTGGCGCGTGAGAGTAGGGGGCGGCGGCGGCGCACGGGAGCAGGGAGCAGGGGCGGGGCGGCGGCTGGAGCAGGAGGCCGGCGGGCGGCAACGTGTGGGAGCAGGGGGCGCTGGCTGACGACGCGTGGGAGCAGGGGGTGGCGGCCGCCGGTGCGTTGGAGTAGGGGGCGGAGCCATCGGGGAGGGGTGGTTCGAGAAGATGCTGGGGAGTGGGTGGGCTTTCTCTGTGTTTCGGGTGGGGGGTGCAGCACCGGGTTTTGCAAAATGGATCGGGTATATATATATATATATAGTGATGCTATTTATCACCCAGGGTGCAAAATAAGTTATTCTTCACCCGAGATAATCTTACGATCACTTCATAATTAAAGTACATTTGGAATTCAAATATTTACATTCCTATTGATTCACTACGTAAAATTTGGTATAAGAAAATAAAAATATAGGTCATAAGACAAGAAAATTTGGAGTTTATGTATATTTTACACTATGTTTTACGTTTGTAATTTTACATAACATAAAATATTTTTACGGTGATTATATATTTTCTTACGGTCTCCTTTTACGTCAGAAATAAGACAAAACTTATATAACGTAAAATTTCAGTGCATTGGTGGTAAAATTAAGGGGGTGTAGAATAACTATTCCTCACCCTGGGTGACGGATAGTCAATCCCTATATATATATACACATACATCATATATATATATATATATATATATATATATATATATATATATATATATATATGAACAAAACAAAAGCATATATATATATATATGTTGTATGCTTTTTGTTCATGTATATATATAGATGCTATGAGTTATTTGATGATATGAGTTCTTTGATGAAATGTGTTGGGAAACGTAGCATGCAATTTTAAAAAAATTCCTATGCTCACGCAAGATCTATCTAGGAGGTGCATAGCAATGTGAGGGGGAGAGTGTGTCCACGTACCCTCATAGACCGAAGCCGAAGCGTTTGACAACGTGGTTGATGTAGTCGAACTTCTTCTCGTTCGGACCGATCAAGCGCCGATCATACGGCACCTCCAAGTTCTGCACACGTTCAGCTCGATGACGTCCCTTGAACTCTTGATCCAGCAAAGTGTTGAGGGAGTAGATGAGTTCCGTCAGCACGACGGCATGGTGACGGTGATAGTGAAGTGATCCGCGCAGGGCTTCGCCTAAGCACTATGAAGATATGACCGGAGGCGTAAACTGTGGAGGGGAGCGCCGCACACGGCTAACAATTGTTGGTATGTGTTCTAGGCGCCCCCTCCCCACGTATATATAGGTGGGAGGGGGAGGGGAGCAGCCTTGGGGCGCCCTAGTAGGAGGAATCCTACTTGGGGGCATAGTCCACTTCGCCCCCCTACCATATTCACCGGAAGCGAAAGGAACAGAGGGGAGAGGAAAGAAGGGGGAGGCCGACTTCCCCCCTTTCCTTCTCCCACTTGGCCGGAGTCCTAGGAGGGGTGCGCCTGCTACCTCTTGAGCACTGCGTTGGATTTCCGTGAAGAGGAAAGGATGATGCAGCAAAGTAGCGTAAGTATTTCCCTCAATTTTTGAGAACCAAGGTATCAATCCAGTACTAGGCTATTCGCGAGTCCCTCGTACCAACACAAAGCAAATAACTCCTCGCAACCAACGCGAATAGGGGTTGTCAATCCCTTCACGGTCACTTACGAGAGTGAGATCTGATAGAGATGATAGATAATATTTTTGGTATTTTTGTGATAAAGATGCAAAGTAAAATAAAAAGCAAAGTAAAAAAGCAAAGAAATAATAAAGAGATGGAAGATTAATATGATGAGAATAGACCCGGGGGCCATAGATTTCACTAGTGGCTTCTCTCAAGAGCATAAGTATTTTACGGTGGGTGAGCAATTCTTGTTGAGCAATTGATGAATTGAGCATCGTTATGAGAGTATCTAGGTATGATCATGTATATAGGCATCATGTCCGAGACAAGTAGACCGACTCCTGCCTGCATCTACTACTATTACTCCACTCATCGACCGCTATCCAGCATGCATCTAGAGTATGAAGTTAATGAAAACAGAGTAATGCCTTAAGCAAGATGACATGATGTAGAGGGATAAATTCATGCAATATGATAAAAACCCCATCTTGTTATCCTCGATGGCAACAATACAATCGTGCCTTGCTGCCCCTCATCACACGGGAAAGGACACTGCAAGATTGAACCCAAAGCTAAGCACTTCTCCCATTGCAAGAAAAACCAATCTAGTAGGCCAAACCAAATTGATAATTCAAAGAGACTTGCAAAGATAACCAATCATACATAAAAGAATTCAGAGAAGATTCAAATATTGTCCGTAGATAATCTTGATTATAAACGCACAATTCATTGGTCTCAACAAACACACCGCAAAAAGAAGATTACACCAAATAGATCTCCACGAGAGAGGGGGAGAACATTATATTGATATCCAAAAAGAGAGAAGAAGCCATCTAGCTACTAACTATGGACCCGAAGGTCTGAAGTAAACTACTCACACTTCATCGGAGGGGCTATGGTAATGATGTAGAAGCCCTCCATGGTGGATTCCACTTCGGGCGAAGCTCCGGAACAGGCCCCAAGATGGGATCTCATGGGTACAGAAGGTTGCAGCGGTGGAATTAGGTTTTTGGCTTCGTATCTGATCGTTTGCAGGTACATAGGTATATATAGGAGGAAGAAGTACGTCGGTGGAGCTTCGTGGGGCCCACGAGGGTGGGGCGCGCCCTAGGGGGGTAGGCGCACCCCTATCTCGTGCCCACCTCGTGGCTTTCTTGACGTAGGGTCCAAGTCTCCTAGGTCATATTCGGTGAGAAAATCACGTTCCTGAAGGTTTCATTCCGTTTGGACTTCGTTTGATATTTCGTTTCTTCGAAACACTGAAATAGGCAAAAAACAGCAATTCTGGGCTGGGCCTCCGGTTAATAGGTTAGTCCCAAAAATAATATAAAAGTGGAAAATAAAGCCCAATATAGTCCAAAACAGTAGATAATATAGCATGGAGCAATCAAAAATTATAGATACGTTGGAGACGTATCAGCGCCAGCACCTTGTGGGCCGGTGTGCTGCTTACCCTTTGGTCCATGTGGCCCATTAACCTCTCGGGGGTTCCGGTAACCCCTCTGGTATTTCGATATGTACCCGATACACCCCAGAAAAACTTCTGGTATCCGAATATCATCGTCCTATATATGAATCTTTCCCTATCAACCATTTAGAGACTCCTCGTCATGTCGGTGATCTAATCCAAGACTTCGAACAACATTGGGTCACCAAATCACATAACTCATATAATAGAAAATCATCATCGAACGTTAAGCGTGCGGAACCTATGGGTTCGAGAACTATGTAGACGTGACCGAGAAACCTCTCCGGTCAATAACCAATAGCAGAACCTAGATGCTCATATTGGCTCCTACATATAATATGAAGATCTTTATCGGTCGAACCGTTATGACAACATACGATATTTCCTTTGTCATTGGTATGTTACTTGCCCGTGATTCGATCATCGGTATCTTGATACCTAGTTCAATCTCGTTAACCGCAAGTCTCTTTACTCGCTCCGTAATACATCATCCCGCAACTAACTCATTAGTCACTTTGCTTGCAAGGCTTCTTATGATGTGTATTACCGAGAGGGCCCAGAGATACCTCTCTGATACTCGGAGGGACAAATCTTAATCTCGATCTATGCCAACCCAGCAAACACCTTCAGAGATACCTGTAGAGCATCTTTATAATCACCCAGTTACGTTGTGACGTTTGATAGCACACAAGGAATTCCTTCAGTATCCGGGAGTTGCATAATCTCATAGTCGAAGGAATATGTATTTGACATGAAGAAAGCAATAGCAATAAAACCGAACGATCAATATGCTAAGCTAACGGATGGGTCTTTTCCATCACATCATTCTCCTAATGATGTCATCCCGTTCATCAAATGACAACACATGTCTATGGTTAGGAAACTTAACCATCTTTGATTAACGAGCTAGTCAAGTAGAGGCTTACTACGGACACGGAGTTTTGTCTATCTATCCACACATGTATCAAGTTCTCGTTAATACAATTCTACAATGAATAATAAACATTTATCATGAATTAGGAAATATAAAATAACAACTTTATTATTGCCTCTAGGGCATATTTCCTTCAGCCTCCCACTTGCACTGGAGTCAATAATCTAGATTACATTGTAATGATTCTAACACCCATGGTGTCTTGGTGCTGATCATGTTTTGCTCGTGGAAGAGGCATAGTCAACGAGTCTGCCACATTCAGATCCGGATGTATTTTGCAAGTCTCTATGTCTCCCTCCTTGACTTGATCACGGATGGAGTTGAAGCGTCTCTTGATGTATTTGGTTCTTTTGCAAAATCTGGATTCCTTTGCCAAGGCAATTGCTCCAGTATTATCAAAGATTTTCATTGGACCCGTTGCACTAGGTATTACACCTAGATCGGATATGAACTCCTTCATCCAGACTCCTTCATTTGCTGCTTCCGAAGCAGCTATGTACTCCACTTCACACGTAGATCCCGCCACGACGCTCTGGTTGGAACTGCACCAACTGACAGCTCCACCATTCAACATAAATATGTATCCGGTTTGTGACTTAGAGTCATCCGGATCAGTGTTAAAACTAGCATGGACCTAACCTTTTACGACGAGCTCTTTGTCACCTCCATAAACGATAAACATATCCTAAGCCCTTTTCAAGTACTTCAGGATGTTCTTGACCGTTGTCCAGTGATCCACTCCTGGATTACTTTGGTACCTCACTGCTAAACTTATAGCAAGGCACACATCAGGTCTGGTACACAGCATCGCATACATGATAGAACCTATGGCTGAGGCATAGAGAATGACTTTCATTTTCTCTCTATCTTCTGCAGTGGTCGGGCATTGAGTCTGACCTCAAATTCACACCTTGTAACACGGGCAAGAACCCTTTCTTTGACTTATCCATTTTGAACTTCTTCAAAACTTTTTCAAGGTATGAGCTTTTTGAAAGTCCAATTAAGCATCTTGATCAATCTCTATAGATCTTGATGCCCAATATATAAGCATCTTTACCGAGGTCTTTCATTGAAAAACTTTAATTCAAGTATCCTTTTATTCTATCTAGAAATTCTATATCATTTCTGCCGTGGTTTTGTCATGGAAGATGTCCTAGTGAAAGGACTTAGTCGTGGAGCCATCGCAACGGGTTAGCTTAAAGGGGTTAAAGCGGACAAGGGACGCAGAGAGTTTATACTGGTTCGGCCCCTTGCGGTGAAGGTAAAAGCCTACGATCCAGTTGTTGTGGAATTGCTAGGGTTTCGATGACCAGGGAGTGAATTCGCTATGCCTGGCTCTCGATTTATTGTTTGTTGTCCCTAAACCGTCGACGGGTCGTCCCCTTATATACATGGGTTGACACTCGTCGGTTTACAGGATCCCAAGGCCGGCTCATAAATGTGTCCGGCCCTGTCTCTGCTCTTTCTATCTTACAATACAAGTTCACATATCAATATCGGATTACGTCTACAGGCCTTAAACCGTCATTGGGCCTTGGGCCTTCATAAAGCGCCACCGTCTTTGTCTTCACGGGCTTCAAATATAATAACCAATTATGGGGATAACCCGGCCTCTCCTGGCCGGTTTACACCCATTAGTAATATCCCCAACATTAGGCCCCAGATTGATTTGAACTGGTTCATGTCAATCTTCAACACTTGAGAAACATTCCTCCTTCATCATCATCACAAAAATCTTGTAAACCGCCATGACATCATCTTCCAGGATAGTGATAAACCGCCATGACGTCACCTGCCATTAAAAGATTGCATATAGCTCACCTTCATTAATGAGCCTCCGACAATCGAGGCGACAACTTCGCCACATATCCAATTTTTAGGCTCCTCGATTTTTGCGCCTGTCACTTATCCCTTTGCCTTTATAAATAGGACCAGGGGGTCCTTTCCATCCCCCCCCACCCCCGTGCCTCTTTGCATCGTCCTCTTCCTTGCACCGACCGAACCTTCGAGCTTCGCCACCGCCGTCAATCTTCGCATCTGCCTCAACAATGGCCGCTGCATCAACCTGATCGCACCAGAAAGCCGCGGTTCCTCTCCGCTGTTCTTTTGATATTGGTAAGTCTTCTCTCCTTCCACCCTAGATCTTATCATTAGGGTTTGTACTCATCGGATTTCTTCGAAGTTCTTGGAGTTGTTCTTCTTTGTTCCTCTTCGTAGTACAAATGGCGAGTTAGATCTAATATTTTCTAGTGCCTTTATAGTGAAAACTCCGTTTTCCTCATTAGAGCATTTGCTTTGTGTAGACAAAACTCATCTGGAACTGTTAAACTGCTTAAGCGCCTGCGCTTTAGGTCGTAATATATTTTGATTTACCAACACGCTACGGATATGAAATTATCATATCAATCCGTGAAACTTGTTTTTCCTTCACTTAGGCATCTTAGACCTGTATCTTCAATACCAGAGTAGGCGGTTTAATCTCATAGAAAAATGATGATCTGGTAGGTACCATTAGTCCCCTGTTGAACCGCCGATGTATTTATCTTTACGCTTTCCCCATTGTCAGACTCCGGTTTAGCAATAGCAAACTCTGGTTTAACAACACGCATATATCCTTACTTATGCTTATCTTGCGCCGCTTTATACTTGTCGATTATGAATCTTAAACTGGCGATAACCATGTTTCAGCATTCCATTGAAATGGCCAAACAAGTTTATGAGTGTAACTGGGCTCCTTCCCGGGTTACTGAGGAACAACTAGACAGATGTGTTGCAACCGGTGATCTTAGCCAAGAAATAAGTCATCCACTGGAAGGCCCCTGGCCCGGAAAATCCCCATGAACCCAAGGACGGAGAAGTAGTCATTTTTGTTGACCATCCGGGTCGAGGCTTTAGTCCTCCCGGTTCAAAAAATTTCCGAGATGTGCTTGCCAGCTTTCAACTCCACCCTCAAGACATCAGTCCAAACTCTGTGTCCAACGTCTGCCATTTCCAAGTCTTTTGCGAGGCTTATCTTCAAGAGGAACCCACAGTTGAACTATTTAGGGACTTCTTCTATCTAAACCGTCGCACAGAGTTCACTGATGGACCCAATACTGAACTCGGCAGAATGGAAATTCAAAAGAGGAAGGATGTCGGCTTCCCTCACGCCAAGCTTCACAGTCACCCCAAGGAGTGGAACCAGACCTGGTTTTACTGCAAAGACACATCTCCAACTGAGGAAAATCCTTTGCCGGGTTACCGCCCTCACCGTCTCAGCAATACACATCCCTTTCCTCAGAGAAAAACTGCAAAGGAAAGGTCCAACTATGCTCCACAATTGTCAAAGATTAGAGCCTTTATGGCAAACGGTTTAACAAGTGTTGACTTCGCTCGTTGTTGGATAACTTGGAGCATATTGCCCTTAAGCTGACGCCCCGGTTTAATATGTGAGTACACCGGCAGTTTGAAGGACCCTCAACGACACATTGATATTCAGCTTACAGACGCTAAAGTTACTGAAGCTGTGAAGAAGATACTGAATAAACCGAAGGCTGTCTGTAGCCAGGCCGGATTAAGTCCGTTCTGCGTTTCCAATAAACCGCCGACTGTAAGAAAATCACCACTTTCTTGTTTTAGCTTGCCCCTTTTTTAAGTATTTTCTCAAATTTTGTCCATCCTTGACAGGGCGACTATCCGTTCTGGAAAAAGAAACCCCAAGATAAACCGGCAAAACCAACTCGCCCGAAGACCAAGGTTACCAAAAAAATGCCAAGAAGAGGACTACTGCGTCTTCTGAACCAAATGCTGATGCTGACTTGGCTAATTCAGACTCATAGGTAGAACTTGACTCCCTTGGTTCATTTTTTGTACACCTCATTGACAATGACTATTATCAGGACAACGTTGAAGGCAGCCAAGCTGAGGACGCAGACGTAATTATTCTTTCCTCCGGTTCAGATCCTCTGCCAACACAGACAATCCGTCAAGCAAACCGGAAAGTAAAATTTTCTCACCCACTTGCTCACTTGGACCCAAACTTTATTTTGAAGAAGCAGCAACATGAAGCCCGTCACACAACCCGGCACAGCGGCCAGGTAGTTACCTCAGCCGGTTTACCGAACACTCCGGTTTGGAAACTTCGATCAGAGGTCTCTTATACTCTTGACACTTCTTGCCTCAAGGCGGGTTGTTTCCGACAGCCTCTTAATCCATCTGATTCGAATTATCAGGGAACACCTCACTCATCCTCTGGCGAGTCAATGGCCACACAGCTTCCAGCCCTCAAGACAGTTCCTGGGTGAGCTATGCCTTAAATTTATTCTTAATACCTTGTGTTCACCTGATGTATTGATCTTTATGTTTATTCTTCTCAATGCCAAGCCTAGACCCAGCAAGAAGGCTCGGTTAAACAAACCGTCAGACGAAAATGTGGTTATTGAACCGGAGAAAACCCCAGATCCAGTAGAGAGCAATGCTAACGCTCTGCTTGATGATCCGCCATCACAAGATTATGACTTCGTTTTTGAACGAGTAGAAGTTGACACCACAGGTCACACTGACAAACCGACTAGTCCGGCTCACACGGATGATGAACTGGCCAGTCCAGTGAAGGCTGCTGATAAACCGTCCATTCCAGAAAAGGCTGCTAATGATAAAGAAGATGACATTATGATTACTGGCGTCAGCCACACCGCTCCTGGCAACCCAGTCGCTTTATCCAAGCATAGCGCCAAGGATGAGCTTTCTGCTATGGGCAAGGGTAAATGGAACACCGATTTGTCCAGCTACGCCCATCTTAACACCCAAGAAATTCACTCTGGCTTCTTGAACCGTCTATACACCAGCCGCGACTACGAAGCCGGTTTAGTAAATCTGATGAAGGAGCGGTATAAGGTAACCACACAACTGTTTCTCTTATGTCCAATTTCAAATGTCAGCTCCAGTAGCCCCCAAGGGCCGGTTTACGATGTTAATCTAAACCGGGACTTTGTAATGTCTTAACTTTGCATGCTTAGCCTCCAGGGACTGGGTTATCTCTTTAAGATGAACCGGTACTTTAGAATTGTAATTTTGTATCTTTCGCTAGTGTAGCCCCCAAGGGCCGGTCTAACTTATGAAGATGAACCGGGACTTTTAGAAGAATTCCCATAACGTTACTTTGAGCAATCGTACATTAGCCCCCAAGTGCCAAGAATAATACTTGTATTGTGCTTGGGACTTGTAGAAATTTTCGAGAACAAGCAAGTATGCATTAGCCCCCAAGTATCAGGTGCATAACTTGTTGTGTGCTTGGTACTTCAAATATGTACCGTCAACTCATGATATGTCTGTCTCCTATAGGATGAGCTGAGCAAAAAGGAAACACAAACTGCCGATCTGCAAGAAAATATCAAGTTCCAGCAAGCCGAAACCTCCAAGGCCAAGGATGAGCTGACTAGCGCTTTAGCCGCTATGGAAAAACTGAAGGAGAGTTTCAACAAGGAGCGGGCGGATTGGGACACAGAAAAATCCGCTTTCCAAAAAAGAGCCGAGGACGCAGAAGCAGCTCTTAAGCCGGTGGTAGATGAGCTGATTGGCGTAAAGCGCAGATACATGCCATGACTGTTGCTGTGTTTGGTACACATCCTTGCTTCACATTTTCAACATATCATCCCATTCATTGACGGTTTGCTGATGTTTGTAATTATGCAGGGACTCGCATTAGTCATCTGGGCTCTGACGTACAGAAGAAGCTGAACGCTGCCTATACTCTGAGAGAGCAGTTGTATACCGGCGCGCAATGAATCATCTGCACCGCTTCTCACAATAAACCGCCCCCAATGTTAATCAAGGATACCTTAGAAAGACTGTCAATGCTGCCTGCCCGGATAGAAGAGCTAAATAGATCTGCTGCAGGGGCTGGTGCTCTGACCGCACTAACCCAGGCAAAAGCATGGGTGCCTGATCTTGATCCGGTGGATGTGGATAAAGGCTACCCAAGCTTAGAAGAAGATAGATCAGAATTTGGCAGTGAGGATCTCCATGCCATAAACCGGGAAATACGTCCACTGGCTTGCCAATTAGCTGAAGAAGCTGGTCTTTCATATTATCAGGCGAATTATGACGTCAAGAACAAACGGGTTGCTACACCAACTCCGGAGGCTCAAAATCTCATCCCACCAATTCGTAAGCACACCTATGCCCCCGACATTGAACCGTCCACCCTTATAAGCAACGAAGTTGTGTTCCAAGCCTTAACTGGGATCGACTGGGCAACTATTGACTTCCAGCTGCTGGTTAGAGACGAGGAGGATGAACCGGTGAAAGATGATCCACAGCCGTCCAGTCAACCTGGTGATGAATCATGATCCGGAGTCCGGGTTAGCCTTCTGCGAGCCGCAACACTTGCTGAAAAACAATTATTCTTTTGGGCGCTGAAACGCCTTGTAATAGGCTAGTTCAAATACTTGGTCTGTTATGCCTTCGTGCATATTTATTTTGCCTGATACTTTTTAATTCGGCATGCTTAAGATATATGATATTCACAACCCGTAGCTGCTCCTGCATATAAGAAGTTGAAAGTGTCCTGGCGGTTTACCGCCGGACGGGTCATTATGCCCAGATATATAGCCAGGGTTCATAACCAAGGCTGCAAAAGGATAATCAAATATGAAAATAATTGATACCTGTGACCTTGAGTCATAATGTTGGCTGACCAACTGTTGTAGTGAGGGTGAAAACCCTAATCTGGAGTAACAATAACTCCTGTCATATTATGCCGGTTTATGATAAAACCGTTCCGGGTTGTGATAAACACCGGTTTATCCATATTCAATTCTGGCGACTTATAGTCGAAACCAGACCGGGTTAATAATCCCCGGATTATAACTGATCATATACTGACAACTTGTAGTTGAAAGTCAAGCCGGGTTAATGAACGCCAGTTTATCGAAACATTATAAATGTCATCAAAAGAGAAAAAACTTGGCAAATAAAAGCATATGAAAAACTTGTAGTCGAGGCTTTTCACGGGCTGCCAGGCCCCAAATTCGAGGCTTTTCATGGGCTGCCAGGCCACTGAGTTAAACCATTTCACAAAGCCTTTTAAGATGGTCCTCAATCCTTAACCAGTTCGTCGTTTTAACTTTGACAAGTTCAGGGTCTTATGAGATTGACTTGTCAAAGTTCGGCAGGTCATACGAGGTTTACCTGGACGGAGTGACTTACTTAAAAAGGCAAGCTAACCCGGGGTTTTAGGTGTATACACCAAGCTTCCAAGCCATGGCTTGATAGCCTATTACAAGTGTAGATTCTTTGTTCATTGCGATAGCAAAGAATCCCCAAGCAATATTTTGAGTTGTGCTCAATGGGTGCCTATGTTTGAGTTGTTCTTTTACAACACTCTCTTTGGCCCCGAAGTAATTTGGCTTTGAGCCGATCAAGAGGTGTGACTATGGTTCGAATACGACCAAGCCCCCAAGTGATTTTTCTAGTGGCCTTGCGCCGCTCAAGAGGTGTATCTATGGTTCAAGTACAACCAAGCCCCCAAGTGATTTTTATATAAAGCTTTTATATGCTGAATCAAGGGGTAAACCGGATGCTGCTTTATGAAATAGAAGCCCCCATGTAACCACACATGATGTAAGAAAAACAACAGATACCCCGCTTTAGCTGAGGCTCCGCTTTATTATATTGATCATAATATATACATTGTCATAACTATGTACATAAGCAGAGCCTATGGCTCAAGTATAGTAAGGCCGAAGATGAGCGATATTCCACGGCCGGTGGGTCTCCTCCTCTGATTTACGTGAGTCTTTGTGCTCTCGAACATCTATAAGGTAGTATGACCCATTATGCAGATTTTTGCTGACCACAAAGGGTCGTTCCCAAGGCGGGGATAACTTGTGCATATCAGTCTGATCCTGGATGAGTCGAAGCACCAGATCGCTTTCTTGAAAAGTTCTGGTTCTAACCCGGTGGCTGTGATAACGACGCGGATCTTGCTGATAAATCGCCGAACGGGTTACTGCAATGTCACGCTCCTCATCCAACAGGTCAAGTGCTTCCTGTCGTGCCTTCTCATTGTCAGCTTCAACATACGCCGCCACACGAGGTGAGTCATGATGGATTTCACTAGGGAGAACCGCCTCCGCTCCATAAACCATGAAAAAAGGTGTGTAACCCGTGGATCTGTTGGGCGTGGTATTGATGCTCCATAACACAGAAGGCAACTCCTCCACCCAATAACTCGGCGTCCGTTGCAAAGGAACCATAAGCCGGGGCTTGATGCCTCTCAAGATCTCTTGATTGGCTCTCTCTGCTTGACCATTAGACTGGGGGTGAGCCACTAATGATACCTCAAGCCGGATGTGCTCACATTGACAAAACTCCTTCATAGCACCTTTGGACAGATTGGCACCATTATCGGTTATAATGCTATGTGGAAAGCCAAACCGGTAAATCACCTTCTTGATGAATTGAACCGATGTAGCTGCATCACACTTACTGACTGGTTCTGCCTCCACCCATTTAGTGAACTTATCAACCGCCATCAAAAGGTGGGTCTTCTTGTCCTTGGATCTCTTAAAAGGCCCAACCATATCTGGCCCCCAAGTCGCAAACGTCCAAGTGATTGGAATCATCCTCAACTCTTGAGCCGGTACATGAGCGTGTCGTGAGAATTTTTGACATCCATCACACCTTTTGACCAAGTCCTCGGCATCAGCATGAGCCGTCAGCCAATAGAAACCGTGACGAAATGCCTTGGCTACCAGAGATTTTGAACCGGCGTGGTGACCACAATCTCCTTCGTGGATCTCACGCAAAATTTCACGGCCTTCTTCAGGAGATACACAATGCTGAAACGCCCCTGTCACACTGCAATGATGTAACTCTCCATTGATAATAGTCATGGACTTGGACCGCCGGATTATCTGCCTGGCCGAAGTTTCATCCTCTGGTAACTCGCTCCGGTTCATAAACGCCAAATATGGAACCGTCCAATCCAGGGTAACATGAAGAGCCGCACCAACTAAGCCTCCGGATCAGGAACATCCAAATCCTCTTCTGTAGGGAGCTTGACGGACGGATTATGCAGCACATCCAGGAAGACATTGGGTGGAACCGGTTTATGTTGGTAACCCAAGTGGCTTAAAGCGTCCGCCGCTTCATTCTTCCGCTGGTCCACATGATCGACCTGATAACCTTTAAAGTGACATGCAACAATATCCACCTCTCCATGATATGCTGCCATGAGTGGGTCCTTGGAATCCCAAGTACCAGACACTTGTTGAGCCACCAGGTCCGAGTCACCGAAGCACTTAACTCGGCTTAGATTCATCTCTTTAGCCATCCGAAGACCATGGAGTAAAGCCTCATATTTTCAGCTGCATTGTTAGTGCAAGGGAACATTAAACGGAGAACATAACAAAACTTATCACCTTCTGGCGAAGTTAATATGACTCCAGCCCCGAGCCCTCCAATTGCCTGGACCCATCAAAATGAATAGTCCAATAAGTATGATCCGGCTTCTCTTCTGGTGCCTGTAATTCTGTCCAGTCATTGATGAAATCCACAAGTGCCTGAGATTTGATCGCCATCCGGCGCATATATTTTAACCCGTGAGGCCCAAGCTCAATAGCCCACTTAGCGATCCGGCCAGTTGCTTCCCTGTTTTGGATTATATCCCCCAAAGGAGTAGAGCTGACCACAGTGATGGGATGACCTTGGAAATATTGATTAAGCTTCCGGCTTGCCATAAAAACTCCATACACCAGCTTCTGCCAATGCGGGTACCGTTGCTTGGACTCAATAAGTACCTCACTGATATAATAAACCGGCCGTTGAACCGGATACTCCTTTCCGGCCTCCTTGCGCTCCACCACAATAGCCACGCTAATAGCCCGTGCGTTAGCTGCCACATATAATAACAATGTCTCTTTATCAACAGGAGCTGCAAGAACCGACGGATTAGCCAGCTGCCGCTTTAATTCCTCAAATGCTTCATTGGTGGCGTCACTCCAGACGAATTCATCCGTCTTCTTCAGCATCTGACATAAAGGGATGGCCTTCTCACCAAGGCGACTGATAAACCGGCTCAAGGCGTCAATCCGGCCTGCCAGCCGTTGAACATCATTGATACACTTCGGTTTAGCCAAAGAAGCTATAGCCTTGATTTTCTCCGGATTAGCTTCAATGCCCCTATTAGAAACCAGAAAGCCCAAGAGTTTGCCTGTCGGTACACCAAAACACACTTGGCCAGATTAAGCATCATTTTATAAACCCGGAGGTTATCAAAGGTCTCCTTCAAGTCATCTATCAATGTCTCCTTCTCTCTGGATTTTACCACAATATCATCCACATAAGCATGAACGTTGCGGCCGATCTGATCATCAAGACAATTCTGCACACAGCGCTGATAAGTCGCCTAGGCACTCTTGAGCCTGAAAGGCATAGATACATAGCAGAAGGCTCCAAAGGGAGTTATGAAAGTTGTCTTCTCTTGGTCCTTAACTGCCATTTTGATCTGATGGTAACCAGAATAAGCATCCAAAAAACTCAAACGCTCGCAACCCGTAGCATCAATGATTTGATCAATACGAGAGACGGCAAAAGGATCTGCTGGACAAGCCTTGTTCAAATCTGTGTAGTCCACACACATACGCCAAGTGCCGTTCTTCTTTAGCACCAGCACCGGATTAGCCAACCACTCAGGATGAAACACTTCAATGATAAACCCAGCCGCCAAGAGCCTGGCAGCTCCTCACCAATTGCGTCTTTCTTCATTGAACCGGCGAAGAAACTGCTTGACCGGTTGTGTAAGTGCATCTAGTGCCACCCCTAGTTGGTTTTGGAGCATTGACGACAAACCTGGTTGAGGGACTAATGTGTTTGCGAGAATTGTGGGATAACACAGGTAGTAGTCCCTCCTTGATTCGGTTTACCTACTGGAGATGACCCCTAAAAATGTGTGAAGACATTGAAGACAATGGTGGTCTGTGAAGATATTCACATTGAAGACTATGACACGAGAAGACATTGAGTGAAGACTATGGAGCGCGAAGACTTAGTTGTTTCTTTGTTTCCTTTTCTTCTTTGTTGAGTCATAGGAACCACCGCACTGTTAAGTGGGGTCCAAGTGAACAAAGTCAGGGTGACCGAAGTGATGCTCAAACAAAATCATATGTCTTCGAGCAAAGACAATGAGAGCAAATATTATCCTGTGTCGGATAAGTCATCTTTACTTGTAGCCCAAGTCAAACTGCCGCGTGTGTTTGAAATCTGACCGTTGTGACACGTGTCAGTTCCTTAGTGACCCAGGGTCATTTCGGACAAATCCGGTTGGGTTGCCCAGTGGCTATAAATAGCCCACCCCCTACACCATAAATTGGTGGCTGCTCAGAGTTAGTGCACGACTTTTGTCGTTTGAGAGCAACCCACCTCCGAAGCCTTTGAGAGAGAATCCTTGCAAGGACAAAGCCCAAACCACCCGAGCCCAAAGAGTGTTTGGCATCATCAAGTCTTTACGTCGCGTGATCTCAAGACTTGTTACAGCTTGAGGACTGTGAATCCTCCAGCCGATTAGGCGTCACGTTCTGTGCATCCAAGAGCCATTGTGGATTGCCGGTGAACGAAGTCTGTGAAGGTTCGGAAATCTACCTTGAAGACTTACCAGAGTAATTGGGCGAGGACTGTGTGTCCTTAGCTCAAGGGGAATAAGGTGAAGACGAGGTCTTGTGAGTTGAATCTCAGCCTCCCTAACCAGACGTACAGTTGTCACAGCAACTGGAACTGGTCCAACAAATCCCATGTCCTTCTGAAGCCACTGGTTCTATCTCTTACTCCTCTGTACTTGTAGTTTGTCTTCGTAAAGTCATTGCCTGCTTGTATTATCTGTTTGACTTCACTGTGTGACTATCTGTTCTGATTGGCTTCATACTACCTTCCATCCTGATCTTTACTACCTAGCTGCTATTAGTCTTCAGGCCTTCACTGCATTGAATACTTGACTATGGCTTGTCTAGTGTAGTCTACCTTCCGCTACATTAGAATAGTGTTGTTTATATTGTCTATCTTCGAAACTCCCATGTTCTGAAGACTTCCATAAAAATCGCCTATTCACCCCCCCTCTAGTCGATAACTAGCCCTTTCAATTGGTATCAGAGCAAGGTGCTCCCTTGTTCTTGTGATTCGGTTTAACCGCCTGGAGTTTAGCTATGTCGACTGCAGGGGTAATCAAAGTCTCCGTTGCGTGCCCCATCTTCGATGGCACTGAATATCCCTACTGGAAGAACAGGATGCGCACGCATCTTGAAGCCGTTGATGTCGATCTATGGTATGTCGTCAAGAATGGCGTTCCCAAGACTAGTGAAGGTGTCACCCCTACTGATGTCAAGAAGTTCATTCAACTGGACTCTACTGGCAAGAACATCATCTTTGGTCACCTTACCAAAGGACAGTATGGCCGTGTGAGTGCTCTGGAAACGTCGAAGCTAGTCTGGGCCTGGCTGTCCAAGGTCAATGAAGGCATCTCAACCCAGCGAGATCAACGTATCAGTACTCTTCGCAACCTCTTCAACCGCTTCAAGAGACACGACAAAGAGAATGCCCAGATCACATTTGATCGCCTCACTGATATCACAAATGAGCTCCAAGCACTCGGCGCCACTGAAATCATGAAGCATGAGATAGTGAAGACACTACTCAGATCTCTTGACAGCTCATTTAACACCTTAGCCCTGATGATACAAGAACGTCCTGACTTCAAGACTCTCGATCCGTCTGACATACTTGAGAGGCTCAACACACATGAGTACTAGCTATCTGAGAAACGAGATATCTATGGCCCAACCTATGGCCGAACCCGAGCTTTGAAGGCAAAGGCTGCTGCTTCCTCATCTGAAGAAGAATCTGACTGCAGTTCTGGTGATCCTGAATACATTGGAAAGGAGCTTGCTATGCTTGTGAAGAAGTTCCAGAAATTCACCAAGAAGAAAGGCTTCAGAAAGTCTTCACGATCCAGCTCAAGAAATGATGAAGCTTCTGCCTATGATCACAAGAAGAGAACCTATCACAAGATGTCCACAGTGGGACAATGAGAAGAAGAAGAGCAAAGAATATGATTCTGATGACAAGAAGAAGAAGAAATCCTCAAAATCTTCTTCCAAGTCTTCTTCCAGATCTTCATCACACAAGAAGAGCTCATCTGGCAAGGCCCATGCTTTTGTTGGCAAGGAGATGGATTCAGAAGAGGAGTCTGCTTCAGAGGAGGCGGAGGTGGAGTCTGAGGGGAAGTCTGACTCGGGTGTTGCGAGTCTAGCCCTAGCTTCTGCCTACGTCGCCAAGTCCATCTTCAACACTGAAGACAATGGCTCCGTCACCAACACTGATGATAATGACGAGGACGACTCGCCTCCCACCTACTGCTTCATGGCACGTGGTGCCAAGGTAAAATCACGCGATGCTTACTTTCAAACATCAAGTGAAGATGACTCTGATTGTGAATCCAAACCTAGCTATAAAACACTTGCTAAAATTGCAACTGAACAACAGAAAGCTATGGAACATACTCAAAAACTGTTAGACAAAAGCGATGACCTGTTGGACGCGGAAATGACCCGTTCTCAGTCCTTAGTTGAAGACATTAAAAATCTTCATGCTAAGTACCAGGAACTTGAAAGTCTTCATGAAACGCTCACAACCACTCACGAAAAGCTCTCCTATGATTATCTTCAAAGGAAGCAAGAGCTTGAGAAATTGAGAGTGGCTCATGAAGATCTTCAAAAAGAGAATGAGTCACTTCGCGCTCAACAGATTAGTTCCGCTCAGGAAGGATTTGAACCACCTTATCTAAAATGCCTTGAGCGTGATAACGCTACTTCTGTTGCTGAATGTTCTACTGCTGCTGCTGTTGCAATATCTTCAACTGCTGATGTGGTAACTAATCCCTCTGTGGAGGATACCACTACTATTGCTGATGAAAATGCTAGGTTGAAGACATTGCTTGAAACAGGGATGTACAAAAGTCTCAAAGGGCATCATACACTGTGCGATGTCCTCAAAAGTAGATTCTGAACCAAACCCTAGGAAAGAGGGTGTTGGGTTCGAGAGGAAAATGAATGTTGATGGCTCCTCTTTGAAGCTTTGAGCAGACCCAAAACCACATGGGTTGCTGCAAAGGGACCTTCAGTGGATCCATCTACCTTATCTGGCTTCACCTGTGCTAACCCAATTGTCATTAATGAATCCTTTGATGCAAACTATAAACTGTTTAAGAATCAGAATGGTGAAGTGTTTGCCAGGTATATTGGTACTAACTGCAGGAACAGGCCACCTATGAAGAAGATCTGGGTACCCAAAAGTTGTCTTGAGAATCTTCCTGTGAATGTCATCATGACATCACCTAGGAACAAGACAAATCCTAGACCAAAGGCTTCTTATGACCCAAAGGCTTCATACAGACAGAGGACTCACCTGAGTCACCCTAACGCCAATGTTTTGCAGGGAAACCATACTCAGACTTATGAATATGAGCGTGTGTCTTCAAACCGCTATGTTCATAGAACTAAGAACTTTTCTGCTTATTCATATGAGTATCGTTCTTCTCCTGCAAGGCTATTTGCTAGGGCTCCAAAGTCAAGTTCTCGGATGCTGCACTTAGACTCATTGCTTCTAAGCCACCCCTGAAGATGTGGGTGGTTAAGAAGAATTAACTTTCTTTTGCAGGGAAAGGTCTCCAGCCGGAAATAAAAGGCGTCTGATGCTATTGTTGGGGACCTAAAACATCTTGTAGGGCCCAAGATCAAATGCCCAAATGGTCTACCTATGTATTTTGTTCCTGAATCGTTTGCCAAGCATCTTATCAGTCCTAATCTTGATCTGAGCTTTGATAATCCTCTTACTCGTCAAATGTTTATGCTTCACATTACTCTTGGTGAAGCCTATCCCCCTAAATGCACTGTAGGCTACGACACCTCGTTCTTCACAATGGATTATGGATAGCGAATGCACTAATCATATGAATGGTGATCGAAGTCTTCTCATGGACTCAACCTTACATCCATCAGACAAAAGTCACATCACATTTGCTGATGATACGTCTCCAACGTATCTATAATTTTTTATTTCTCCATGCTATATTATCTACTGTTTAGGGCAATATTGGGCTTTATAATCCACTTTTATATTATTTTTGGGACTAACCTATTAACCGGAGGCCCAGCCCAGATTTGTTGTTTTATGCATATTTCAGTGTTTCGAAGAAAAGGAATATCAAACGAATTCGAAACGGAACGAAATCAACTGGAGAAGTTATTTTGGAAGGAAACCTCTGGATAGACTTGGACCCTATGTCGAGAGATGAGGAGGTGCTCACGAGGGTGGGGCGCCCCTAGGCGCGCCCGCCTCGTGGGGCCCCAAGCTCCACCGACGTACCCCTTGCACCCATATATACCTACGTATTGTAAAACTTCCAGAACAGAGATTAGACCGGGAGTTCCGCCGCCGCAAAACCTCCAAAGCCACCAAAAACCAATTGGGACCCTGTTCCGGCACCCTGCCGGAGGGCGGAACCCTCACCGATGGCCATCTTCATCATCCCGGCGCTCTCCATGACGAGGAGAGAGTAGTTCACCCTCGGGGCTGAGGGTATGTACCAGTAGCTATGTGTTTGATCTCTCTCTCTCGTGTTCTTGATTTGGCACGATCTTGATGTATCACGAGCTTTGCTATTATAGTTGGATCTTATGTTTCTTCTCCCCCTCTACTCTCTTGTAATGAATTGAGTTTTCCCTTTGAAGTTATCTTATCGGATTGAGTCTTTAAAGATTTGAGAACACTTGATGTATGTCTTGCCGTGCGTATCTGTGGTGACAATGGGATATCACATGATTCACTTGATGTATGTTTTGGTGATCAACTTGCGGGTTCCGCCCATGAACCTATGCATAGGGGTTGGCACATGTTTTCGTCGTGATTCTCCTAGAAACTTTGGGCACTCTTTGAGGTTCTATGTGTTGGTTTGAATAGATGAATTGAGATTGTGTGATGCATATCGTATAATCATACCCACGGATACTTGAGGTGACAATGGAGTATCTAGGTGACATTAGGGTTTTGGTTGATTTGTGTCTTAAGGTGTTATTCTAGTACGAACTCTAGGGCTGTTTGTGACACTTATAGGAATAGCCCAACGGATTGATTGGAAAGAATAACTTTGAGGTGGTTTCGTACCCTAGCATAATCTCTTCATTTGTTCTCCGCTATTAGTGACTTTGGAGTGACTCTTTGTTGCATGTTATCCAATTATGTTACTATTGTTGAGAGAACTTGCAATAGTGAAAGTATGAACCCTAGGACTTGTTTCCTAGCATTGCAATACCGTTTGTGCTCACTTTTATCATTAGTTACCTTTGTTTTTATACTTTCAGTTTACAAAAACCTATATCTACCATCCATATTGCACTTGTATCACCATCTCTTCGCCGAACTAGTGCACCTATACAATTTACCATTGTATTGGGTGTGTTGGGGACACAAGAGACTCTTTGTTATTTGGTTGCAGGGTTGCTTGAGAGAGACCATCTTCATCCTATGCCTCCCACGGATTGATAAACCTTAGGTCATCCACTTGAGGGAAATTTGCTACTATCCTACAAACCTCTGCACTTGGAGGCCCAACAACGTCTACAAGAAGAAGCTTGCGTAGTAGACATCAAGCTCTTTTCTGGCGCCGTTGCCGGGGATGCTAGGTAAGTGAAGGTATATCTTTAGATCTTGCAATCGAATCTTTTTGTTTCTTGTTTTAGCACTAGTCTAGTTTATAAAACAAAACTACAAAAAAATGGAATTGAGTTTGTCTCATACGCTTCATCTTTTTAATATCTTTCGTGAGTATGATGGAAAGGAAAATTGTGCCAAAGTGTTAGAAGAAGAATGCATTAAAATGTTTGGCACTAAATCTTTGAATGATGAGCATGATTGCAATGTTGTTAGTATGAATTCCTTGAATATCCATGATGCTAATGATATGCAAAGCCACAAGCTTGGGGAAGCTATGTTTGATGAAGATGATATTTTTTGTCCCCCAAGCTTTGATGAGCAAATTTACTATGATGAAAGCATGCCTCCTATCTATGATGATTATTGTGATGACACCTATGCTATAAAGAATAATTATAACCATGAAACTTGTCATCTTGATCTTAATTTTCAATCACATGATAGTTATTTTGTTGAGTTTGCTCCCACTACTATTGATGAGAATAGATTTGCTTATGTGGAGAGTAGTGAAAATTCTATGCTTGTAGATTATGAAAAGAATGATTTAGGTGTTGGTTATATTGTTTAATTTATTCATGATTCTACTGAAAAATATTATGAGGGAGGAATATATGATTGTAGGAATTGCAATAATATCAAGTTTCCTCTCTATGTGCTTAAAATCTTGAAGTTATGCTTGTTTTACCTTCCTATGCAAGTTGATTCTTGTTCCCATAAGTTGTTTGCTCACAAAATCCCTATGCATAGGAAGTGGGTTGGACTTAAATGTGCTAGTCATATTCTTCATGATGCTCTCTTTATGTTTCAATTCCTATCTTTTATGTGAGCATCATTGAAATCATCATGCCTTGCTAGGGGCGTTAAACGATAGCGCTTGTTGGGAGGCAACCCAATTTCATTTTAGGTTCTTGCTTTTTTGGTTCTGTTTAGGAATAAATAATCCTTATAGATTCTGTTTAGATGTGGTTTTATGTTTTAATTAGTGTTTGTGCCAAGTAGAACCATTGGGAAGACTTGGGTGAAGTCTTTATGATCATGCTGTAAAAAAACAGAAACTTTAGCGCTCACGAGATTAGCTAGAACTTTTTACTGGAAAGGGATATTTAGTTGATTCTATTTGCATCTGATTACTAGACAAATTCCTCAGGTCCACCAATTTATTTTAGAATTTTTTGAGTTACAGAAGTATACGTTTGAAACAGATTACTACAGACTATTCTGTTTTTGACAGATTCTGTTTTCATTGTGTTGTTTGCTTATTTTTATGAATCTATGGCTAGTAAAATAATTTATAATCCATAGAGAAGTTGGAATACAGTAGGTTTAACACCAATATAAATAAAGAATGAGTTCATTACAGTACCTTGAAGTGGTGTTTTGTTTTCTTTCGCTAACGGAGCTCACGAGATTTTCTGTTAAGTTTTGTGTTGTGAAGTTTTCAAGTTTTGGGTAAAGATTCGATGGATTGTGGAATAAGGAGTGGCAAGAGCCTAAGATTGGGGATGCCCAAGGCACCCCAAGGTAATATTCAAGGATAACCAAGATCCTAAGCTTGGGAATGCCCCGGATGGCATCCCCTCTTTCGTCTTCGTTCATCGGTAACTTTACTTGGAGCTATATTTTTATTCACCACATGATATGTGTTTTGCATGGAGCGTCATGTCATTTTATTTTATTTTGTTTTGCTTTCTGTTTGAATAAATACCAAGATCTGAAATTATTAAATGGGAGAGTCTTCACATAGTTGCATAATTATCCGACTACTCATTGATCTTCACTTATATCTTTCGGAGTAGTTCTTGTTATTGCTCTAGTACTTCACTTATATCTTTTAGAGCATGGTGGTAGTTTTTTTAAAGAAATAGATGAACTCTCATGCTTAACTTAGATTATTTTGAGAGTCATTAGTAGCATGGTAATTTGCTTAATATTAATATACTTGGTATTCAAGATATGTGAAACTTTCTTTTGAGTGCTTTGAATACTAAGAAAAGTTTGATGCTTGATAATTGTTTTGAGATATGAAGATGGTGATATTAGAGTCATGATAGTTGAGTAGTTGTGAATTTAAAGAATACTTGTGTTGAAGTTTGTGATTCCCGTAGCATGCACGTATGGTGAACCGTTATGTGATGAACTCGGAGCATGATTTATTTATTGATTGTCTTCCTTATGAGTGGCGATCGGGGACGAGCGATGGTCTTTTCCTACCAATCTATCCCCCTAGGAGCATGCGCGTAATACTTTGCTTTGATAACTTCTAGATTTTTGCAATAAGTATATGAGTTCTTTATGACTAATGTTGAGTCCATGGATTATACGCACTTTTTCCCATCCTTCCACCATTGCTAGCCTCTCTAATACCGCGCACTTTTCGCCGGTATCATACACCCACCATATATCTTCCTCAAAACAGCCACCATACCTACCTATCATGGCATTTCCATAGCCATTTCGAGATATATTGCCATGCAACTTTCCACCGTTCCGTTTATTATGACACGCTCCATCATTGTCATATTGCTAGCATGATCATTTAGTTGACATCATATTTGTGGCAAAGCCACCATTCATAATTCTTTCATACATGTCACTCTTGTTTCATTGCATATCCCGGTACACCGCCGGAGGCATTCATATAGAGTCATATTTTGTTCTAAGTATCGAGTTGTAATTCTTGAGTTGTAAGTAAATAAAAGTGTGATGATCATCATTATTAGAGCATTGTCCCAGTGAGGAAAGGATGATGGAGACTATGATTCCCCCACAATTCGGGATGAGACTCCGGACGAAAAATGAAAAAAAAAAGAGAAAAAAAAGGAGGCCATAAAAAAAAGAGAAGGCCCAAACAAAAAAATAAAGAAAATGAGAGAAAAAGAGAGAAGGGACAATGCTACTATCCTTTTACCACACTTGTGCTTCAAAGTAGCATTGTGATCTTCATGATAGAGAGTCACCTATGATATCACTTTCATATACTAGTGGGAATCTTTCATTATAGAGCTTGGCTTGTATATTCCAATGATGGGCTTCCTCAAAATGCCCTAGGTCTTCGTGAGCAAGCAAGTTGGATGCACACCCACTTAGTTTCTTTTGTTGAGCTTTCATATAATTATAGCTCTAGTGCATCCGTTGCATGGCAATCCCTACTCACTCACATTGATATCTATTGATGGGCATCTCCATAGCCCATTGATACGCCTAGTTTATGTGAGACTATCTTCTCCTCTTTGTCTTCTCCACAACCACCATTCTATTCCACCTACAGTGCCATGTCCATGGCTCACGCTCATGTATTGCGTGAAGATTGAAAAAGTTTGAGAATGTCAAAAGTATGAAACAATTGCTTGGCTTGTCATTGGGTTTGTGCATGATTTAAATACTTTGTGTGGTGAAGATAGAGCATAGCCAGACTATATGATTTTGTAGTGATAACTTTCTTTGGCCATGTTATTTTGAGAAGACATGATTTCTTAGTTAGTATGCTTGAAGTATTATTATTTTTATGTCAATATAAAATTTTGTCTTGACTCTTTCGGATCTGAATATTCTTACCACAATTAAGAAGAATTACATTGAAATTATGCCAAATATCACTTCGCATCAAAAATTATCTTTTTTATCATTTACCTACTCGAGGACGAGCAGGAATTAAGCTTGGGGATGCTTGATACGTCTGCAACGTATCTATAATTTTTGATTGCTCCATGCTATATTATCTACTTTTTTAGGCAATATTGGGCTTTATTATCCACTTTTATATTATTTTTGGGACTAACCTATTAACCGGAAGCCCAGCCCAGATTTGTTGTTTTATGCCTATTTCAGTGTTTCAAAGAAAAGGAATATCAAACGGAGTCGAAACGGCACGAAATCAACTGGAGAAGTTATTTTTGGAAGGAAACCTACCGGATAGACTTGGACCCCACGTCAGGAGATGAGGGAGGTGCTCACAAGGGTGGGGGCACGCCCCCCCTAGGGCGCACCCCCCTGCCTCGTGGGGGCCCCGAAGCTCCACCGACATACTCCTTGCACCCATATATACCTACGTATCGTAAAACTTCCAGAACAGAGATTAGATCGGGAGTTCCGCCGCCGCAAAACCTCCAGAGCCACCAAAAACCAACCGGGACCCTGTTCCGGCACCCAGCCGGAGGGGGGAACCTTCACCGGTGGCCATCTTCATCATCCCGGCGCTCTCCATGACGAGGAGGGAGTAGTTCACCCTCGGGGCTGAGGGTATGTACTAGTAGCTATGTGTTTGATCTCTCTCTCTCGTGTTCTTTATTTGGCACGATCTTGATGTATCGCAAGCTTTGCTATTATAGTTGGATCTTATGTTTCTTCTCCCCCTCTACTCTCTTGTAATGAATTGAGTTTTCCCTTTGAAGTTATCTTATCGGATTGAGTCTTTAAAGATTTGAGAACACTTGATGTATGTCTTGCCGTGCGTATCTGTGGTGACAATGGGATATCACGTGATTCACTTTATGTATGTTTTGGTAATCAACTTGCGGGTCCGCCCATGAACCTATTCATAGGGGTTGGCACATGTTTTCGTCGTGATTCTCCGGTAGAAACTTTGGGCACTCTTTGAGGTTTTATGTGTTGGTTTGAATAGATGAATTGAGATTGTGTGATGCATATCATATAATCATACCCACGGATACTTGAGGTGACAATGGAGTATCTAAGTGACATTAGGGCTTTGGTTGATTTGTGTCTTAAGGTGTTATTCTAGTACGAACTCTAGGGCTGTTTGTGACACTTATAGGAATAGCCCAACGGATTGGTTGGAAAGAATAACTTTGAGGTGGTTTCGTACCCTACCATAATCTCTTCGTTTGTTCTCCGCTATTAGTGACTTTGGAGTGACTCTTTGTTGCATGTTGAGGGATAGTTATATGATCCAATTATGTTATTATTGTTGAGAGAACTTGCACTAGTGAAAGTATGAACCCTAGGCCTTGTTTCCTAGCATTGAAATACCGTTTGTGCTCACTTTTATCATTAGTTACCTTGCTGTTTTTATATTTTCAGTTTACAAAAACCTATATCTACCATCCATATTGCACTTGTATCACCAACTCTTCATTAACTAGTGCACCTATACAATTTACCATTGTATTGGGTGTGTTGGGGACACAAGAGACACTTTGTTATTTGGTTGCAGGGTTGCTTGAGAGAGACCATCTTCATCCTACGCCTCCCACGGATTGATAAACCTTAGGTCATCCACTTGAGGGAAATTTGCTACTGCCCTACAAACCTCTGCACTTGGAGGCCCAACAATGTCTACAAGAAGAAGGTTGTGTAGTAGATATCAGCTGACACTGGTAAAAGCAAGGTATTGGGTCTAGGTAGAGTTGCAATCTCAAAGGATCAACACATGGATAAAGTGATGCTTGTTGAATCCCTTGGTTTCAACTTAATGTATGTCTCAATGCTTTGTGACTTAAACATGATTGTGCTATTTGGAAAATATCGATGCCTTGTACTAATGGAATCTGACAAGTCTCTAGTCTTTGAAGGGTATAGAAAAGATGATCTATATATGGTAGATTTCTCTGCAGGACCACAGATGGCCGTATGTCTTCTAGCAAAGGCTTCAGAATGTTGGCTCTGGCATCGAAGGCTAGGGCATGCTGGCATGAAGAACTTGCACACTCTTGCGAAGAAGAAGCATGTCGTGGGCATCGAAGGCGTCAAGTTCAAGAAGGACCATATGTGTGGCGCCTGCGAAGCTGGAAATATGACTAGGGCCAAGCATCCCTCGAAGTCAATCATGAATACATCTCAACCCTTCGAGCTGCTTCACATGGATCTATTCGGCCCTACTCACTACTCTAATCTCAATGCTACTGCTTGCCTCTATGGCTTTGTAATTGTTGATGATTACTCTAGATATACTTGGGTACATAATCGTCTACAAGACTGAAGTGCAGGATGTCTTCAGACGCTTTGCCAATCGTGCCATGATGAACTATGGCGTCAAGATCAAGCATATCAGAAGTGACAACGGCACTGAGTTCAAGAACACTGGCCTCGACCTCTATCTGGATACACTTGGCATCACACATGAGTTCTCTGCTCCTTATACACCTCAGCAGAATGGCATCACAGAGCGCAAGAACAGAACTCTCATTGAGACGGCCCGAACGATGCTTGATGAGTACAAGACTCCACGGAAGTTCTGGCCTGAAGCCATTGACACTGCTTGTCACATCATCAATCGCGTTTATCTTCACAAGCTTCTGAAGAAAACATCCTATGAGCTCCTAACCGGTAAGAAGCCAAATGTAAGCTACTTCAGAGTATTTGGTGCTAGGTGCTGGATCAAGGATCCACATCACACTTCAAAATTTGCACCAAAAGCACACGGAGGTTTTATTCTTGGTTATGGAAAGGATTCGCACTCCTACAGAGTCTTCAACCTCTTTCACTATAAAGTGGTTGAAACTATGGATGTGCGGTTCGATGAAACTAACGACTTGCAAAGAGAGCACCTGCCAAATGTGCTAGATGAAGTACCTCCAAGTGAATCTATCAAGCAGATGGGAATTGGAGATATCATACCCTCTGAGAATCAATCTGAAGAGGAACTTGTCATTACTGCACCTAATCAACCTGAAGACAATGCTCACTCTGAAGACAATCCCCCAAATGATGACATTGATCAGCAAGAGCAAAATCTTCATCCTGCTCATCCTCGTGTTGCAAATGAAGTTCAGATTGAGAAGATAATTGACAGCTTGAATGCACCTGGTCCACTCACTCGTTCAAAAGCAACTCAAAGAGCAACATAGCTAACCAACTTCTGTGGGCATTTTGCATTTGTCTCAATCACTGAACCCAAGAAAGTTGATGAAGCCTTCATGGAACCTAAATGGATTCAAGCTATGCAAGAAGAGCTTCAACAGTTCGAGCTGAATAATGTGTGAGAATTGGTCAAGCGTCCTGATCCTCGGAAGCACAATATCATTGGCACCAAATGGACATATCGCAACAAGCAAGATGAACATGGTCAAGTTGTCAGAAACAAGGCTCGTCTCGTTGCACAAGGTTACACTCAAGTGGAAGGAATTGACTTCGATGAAACATTTGCTCCAGTGGCAAGACTTGAAGCCATTAGCATACTGCTAGCCTGTGCAAATCATCACAACATTCTTCTGTATCAAATGGATGTGAAAAGTGCTTTTCTCAATGGAAAGATAGAAGAAGAAGTATATGTCGCACAACCTCCAGGCTTTGAAGATCCAAAACATCCTGATATGGTATACAAGCTCAACAAGGCACTGTATGGCCTCAAACAAGCCCCTCGTGCTTGGTATGACACACTCAAAGACTTCCTGAAGAGTAAAGGCTGTAAACATGGTTCACTAGATCCTACACTCTTCACGAAGACATATGATGGTGAACTATTTGTGTGCCAAATCTATGTGGATGACATTATCTTTGGCTGCACCAACAAGAAATACAGTGATGAATTTGGTCACATGATGCAAGAGCAATATCAAATGTCCATGATGGGCGAGCTGAATTTCTTTCTGGTTCTCCAAATCCATCAACAACGCAACGACATCTTCATATCTCAAGAAAAATACCTCAAAGATTGCCTGAAGAAGTTTGGAATGCAAGACTGCAAAGGATACACGACGCCAATGCCAACCAAAAGTCATCTGGGTCCCAACGACAATGGTAAAGAGTTCGATCAAAAGGTATATCGTTCCATGATTGGTTCTTTGCTTTACTTATGTGCATCTAGGCCAGATATAATGCTTAGTGTTTGCATGTGTGCCCGGTTCCAAGCAGCACCAAAGGAATCGCATCACTTAGCTGTGAAGCGAATTCTTCAATATTTGGCTTACACGCCAAGACTAGGATTATGGTATCCAAAGGGCTCAGAGTTTGATCTAGTTGGATTCTCAGATGCTGATTATGCTGGTGACAAGGTTGATCGCAAGTCCACATCAGGCACATGTCACTTTCTGGGATGATCTCTTGTCTGTTGGTCTTCAAAGAAGCAGAACTGTGTATCTTTCTCTACTGCTGAATCTGAATACATTGCTGCTGGATCCTGTTGTGCATAGCTTCTCTGGATAAAGCAAACTCTCAAATACTATGGTATCCATCTGAAGAATGTGCCTCTCTATTGCGACAACGAGAGTGCCATCAAGATTGCCAACAACCCAGTTCAGCACTCGAAGACAAAGCACATTGAAATTCACCATCACTTTCTCAGAGATCATGTTATGAAGGAAGATATTGATATCATTCACGTCAAGACAGAAGAACAGTTGGCTGATATCTTCACCAAGCCCTTGGATGAGAAAAGGTTTTGCAAGTTGCGGTGTGAGCTAAATATCTTGGAATCCTCAAATGTCCTGTGAATGGACACACATCCTAACACTAATGCATTTTGATGACTTGTATGTGCAACACACAAAGTAATGTATATCTTCAATCAATGAAGACATACACTCTAAGTGTGAATACATTAATGTGTAAATTGACTTCGGAGCACCACGATAATTGTGCGTCGTGTCTGGGTCTAATACTTCCTATACGGTGGGCAACGCCACCACCAAACTCTTGTTTGAAGTGTTTTTCTTGGCGTTATATTTGCAAAGTCTTCACAAGTCGATTTGTCTTCAACATTGATTTGAATTCATGATTAACTGCACCATGTTGATTTGGTCCTGACTCTATTATATACATATATTGTGTTCTGTCCTCTACAGCATTCACTTATAGCTATGTCTTCTTGCTTGAATCTTTTGAACTAAGTGAATGTGATCGGACCCTAACCTCTCTATGCTTCCTACCTCAAGCTCTATCTATCCAAATCATATGCATTCTAATGAAACTGTCGAATGTCTTCTCTGCGTCCTTGTCAGCAGAAGATACAGAGACAAACTTTAAGTCTGTTTTTTAGTGCTATATCCTTTTTTCCTGAAACCCGGAGAATTTGGAACGACCACCCCGACATTCCAGGCGAGCGTGGGAACATGGAACAACTCTCAAGGTGTTGCATGCTTGCCACGTGTCCGTCAGATGTGAACCGCCAAGGGCACCTGCGTAATTGCGTTGTGCCGTCTCCTTCCTTATAAATACCCATCACATCTCGGTCAAAAATTCTTCTTCCACCTTGCCGCCTCTTGCAAACCCTAGCTCTCGATGACGTCAGCGACGAAGCACTTAGCTGCCGCAATATCTTCGATGTCGTCCTCACGCCGGCCGCGGACCTCGTCCTCTCCACCGTCGTCGTAGGTGTCTTCCATCGCCAAGTTAGGGCACGGGATATCGAACTGCTTAGCCTCCAACTTCGCTCCGTCTAGCAGTTCTTCGCGTGGTAATTAAAATTCACTTTTTACCGTCTTTTCGATCTGATAGATTCATCCTTTCTTACCAAAAGTGGTTTCTAGATCCTCAAATTGAATCTATCTCTTTCTGCATCTCATACTATGCCTAGTCCATTCACTTATGCTTCTTTACAAGTTCGATTCCTCACTTGTACTTATTCTTGGATTTGTACAAATCTGGAACCAACTCTCATCAAATAAGTGAATGTCTTCGTGTTGTGAGGTCAATGTCTTCAAACTGATTTATCTTCAAAATCTTCTGAGAATGCATATGACCTCTTCCCCTTCCCTCGCACCTCTAATGCTGTCACAGGTACATGTCCGTGGGAGAATCCCTTGGTTCTCATAGTCTGCATTCGTTTGCAGAATTCTTACAGCTTCACATCAACTCTCCCAAAGCCAGTTCATGTCTGACCAGCAGACGGAAGCCTTTGACAGTGTTGAAGCCATTCAGACTGAACCTCATGGCAACAGAGAAGTCTGCAAGGAAGGGTGGCAGACAACGCCGTGGGAACACTTCCAAGGATTTGCCTCCAGATTTGCACGAGCTGTACAAAACAGATCCAGAGGAAACCTATACGGGTCGCAAGAATCGAATCCAATGGATTCGAAGATATTGGGCTGAGGAATGGTTCAAGTACCGCTTCATTACAGAAGAGTATGCTGAGAAGAATGCCATCAAGGCACCCCGGGGCGATATTTTGTACAAGAATCTTCCACCCAAGACCCAGGCTGAAGCTATTGAGCAAGGATTCTATACATGCATGATGCGCGGACCACAGCCTGTGGATGCTGACCCTTCTTCACTGCTATGGTGCCGTGAGGACCATCTGTTCAATCGCAACTACTAGTTCGCCAAAGACTCAGCTGCTAAGAACAAGAAGGCTCTAGGGCTTGACTTCAACCCTGGTCCTTCCTCACCTAGGAACGATGGCACCCGTGAAGCCAATGAGAACAGGATCGGCCCCTTATACAACCTTGCTGGCCTCATCACTCACATTGTTGTTCAAGGTGCCAAAGTGGATCATTCTGATGATGGTGCTGACACTGATGAAGCCCCAGCTCCTACTCCAAAGCCGCAGAAGCAAAAGAAGGCTAAAGCTTCAAAGTCATCTGCTGCTCCAAAAGCTTCGCGAGTGAAGCCATTGGCAACTGCCCCTCCTGCTCCCAAAGAATAACTCGAAGATCTCTCGCATCTCCAAGAGGCGCGAGAAGCCACAGAAAACTGCTCAAGGATCCAGTCATGCACTCACACTAGCTGCCGTTCTGAGGAACGAATTTGAAGCCATTGATTTGTCTTCAGATGAAGAATTTGGCAATGATGCTCTCGAGCAGTTGATCAAGAGCAAGCAAGAGGCGGAGATCTTCGATGATCTGCCCCTCTTTGATGTGAACATTTTGAAGAATTTCATTGATGAATGGTTCGACAATCAAGATATCAGCTTTGATAATCTTCAACTTCCTATTGGAATCAGTGTTGCTTTCCAAGGCGCCATTGCTCCTGAGCTGGCTCTAGCTCAGCGCATTGTTGAATTGAAGAACAAGATAGACTTTGAGAAAGAGCAATTCAAGAAGCATGTAGCCAAGCTTAGTGTGGCTGATGTTCAGAAATTCAAGCTGATGTTGAATGACCTCAAGGAGTCGTTTCGAAAGAAACGCGAAGAAGCCAAAGGTTCAAGAGAGCGCATGAAGAATCTTGCAGACAAGTGCGTTCAAGCTTACAACGAAGCTGAAAAGCGCAAGGCTCTTGGGCGTCCTGGCATTGACCCCAAGATGGCTGCCAAGCGGAAGAAGAAGCATATTGTGGCCCAGACTGAAGCTCCATGGCTGGAAGAACCTCACATTGTCTTCCCAGCCAGCATGACAGGCTCGAAGCCTAAGGTCTCCACAGTGGCTTAAGATTAGCAGAAAACCAAGGCAGCTGAAGCCGAAGCCAGGAAGCGGAAAACCAAGAGCACCATTCATGATGCTCCGCCTCCCAAAAAGAGAAAAAACAAGAAGAGAGATCGGGCTGCTCCCACAGAGCCCCTTGTTGTTGAACCCATTGCTTTTGCCCATCCTGCTGCTGAAAATCAAGAGCGTCAGCTGATCGTTCATGAGCCTGCTTCCACAGAGGCTCCTAAAGCTCAAGAAGTTCCAGTCGTTGACCCCATCGCGACTGAAGACATTGGTCCCCACGACAATGTAGAAGATGATGGAGTTATTCCTCAGATCGAGCGCCCAACGGTATCATCGCCTGTTCTAACGAACAGCGAGCTCATCAGTATTGGTCGTCCTTTGACGCCAATATCACAAGATGCCTCATGGGCTGATCGCCCCCAACAAGTAACTCCAAATCAAGACTCACCAAGTACACCCCGTCCTTCACCAGTGCCAGTCATCAGCCCCATTTCAAATGATGACGACTACATGGAGACCACACCGTCATCAAAAGCGTCGCCCGTGTTCCAACGGCTTCGCAAAGGCCTGAGGCCAGCCGTCTCCATGACTACCATTACAAAAGAAGACTCAAACTTGTCCAGCTCAGTGGCACGTCAAGTGTTCCCTGAAGACAATACTTCTGTGACGGTCCCAGTGTCTGAAGCTAATGATGTTGAAGACAATCCGGCTGCATCAGCTGAAAAAAGACAAGAAGAAGAGTGTGTCGCTACTCCCCCTACCACTCAAGAAGTTGTTCTAGAAGAGAACGTGTCTGTGCCCGACCCTCCAGCTCCTCAAGTGGAGGTTGAGAATCCTGAGGCTGTCACCACTGACACCACTGAAGCCAATGACGTTGTCATGGCTGAAGACACTGTGGAGCCTGCACTAAACACTGTGCCAGAAGCCAATGAAGCCAATGATGCACCTGCAACAGATGTGCAGCCAGATGCCCTTACGAATGCCATTGCTCCTGTTCCGCCTCCTAGGCCACATACTATCGAGCAAGCATACAACTATGGCCAGCTTATCACTGTCAAATGGCCTCTTCTGGTTCCTCCGCCTGCTGTTGGTCCTCAATTTGATTACCACGTCGAGCACAGGCCTCGGGTTCAGAAGCCAAAGCCAAGGCTACCAAGGTTTCCAGGTACTGCATCTACACCAGGATCATTCAATGTCAATGGCTTCAAAGCGCACAACACTTCCTTTGATAGCGCCAATGAAAGTGCGTTATATCGACTAGAGGGGGGGTGAATAGGCGATTTTTAGAAAATTTTACAAATTCTTCACTGAGGAATTTGCTGGTGAGGAAATTCCTTAGCGAAGAAATACATGCAGCAGAATAAGTACTCAGTAGTAAGCATAGCAGATTACAGGCATAGTCATCACGATGAAATGAAGACAATCATAGAGTACAGAAAGCGTAATCACAGGATAACACAATATGAAGACAAACAGACTGAAGAAATTGAACTGAGGAAATTGAGAAAGTCTTCAGTCAAAGTCTTCAAACACAGATATGACAAACACTCAACACAGTAATGAGGAAATGAAAGGTTGAGGAAATAGAACTAGTTAGGTTGGTGAAGACAATGATTTGGTAGACCAGTTCCAACTGCTGTCTCAGTTGTACGTCTGGTTGGAGCGGCTGAGTATTTAAACTCGAGGACACGCAGTCCGGACACCCGATCCTTGAGCACGCAGCTCAGACACCAAGTCCTCACCGTATTCTCCTTGAACTAAGGTCACGCAGACCTCGTCCAATTACTCGTGGTAAGTCTTCAGGCGACTTCCAAACCTTCACATACTTGGTCACCCGGCAATCCACAATTCCTCTTGGATGCTCTAGACCGTGACGCCTAACCGTCTGGAAGAAGCACAGTCTTCAAAGGTAAAAAGCGTCGGATCCCCGCGGGATCAATTTCTTCAGTGATGCTCAATCACTTTGGGTTTGTTGGGGTTTGGTTTTGGGTTTTCCTCACTTTGGGTTTTCCTCACTTGATGATTTTCACTCAAAGTCCTCGGAGGATGGGTTGCTCTCAAATGACAAGTGTCAAGTTCTCTCGAGCAGCCAACCAACTAGTGGTTGTAGGGGCGGCTATTTATAGCCTAGGGAGCAGCCCGACATGATAAGACATAAATGCCCTTCAATGATATGACCGTTAAGTGGATAAGATATTTGGGACAGCCAAGCGCAGACAAAGAACGATCGGAAATTTGAGCATCAAATTCCTCGGGGCTATCATGTTCCTCATCGTGTAGGCAATTCAGACTGGCGAATTCCTAACTCCTCGATCGAGAACAAATTCTCGGACTGTAAGAGCTTGCCTCTCACATCAAGAAATTGACTGAACTGCATGAGATTTCAAAAGCTTCACTCGAAGGGATTGGTAGGTGTAGGATTTTGAGTTGAGCATCAAATGGAAATTTTTCCTTAGTATTTCCTCGACCCCTTTAACAATCGGCTGTTTCCTATGACTCAAGAAAGAAAATGAAACTACGAAAACAAAAGTCTTCACGCTTCATGTTCCTCAGCGACTACCAAGTCTTCAGGATCACACCAATTTCTTCACTTTCAAAGTCTTGAAAAGTCTTGAGAATATCAAAGTCTTGATTGAAGAACTTCATTTTAGGGTCGACTTTCACTGTAAATATCAAACTCCTCATAGACTTATAGACCTGTGTACACTCACAAACGCATTAGTTACTTAACCTATAAGTCTTCAATACACCAAAATCACTAAGGGGCACTAGATGCACTTACAATCTCCCCCTTTTTGGTGATTGATGACAACATAGGTTAATTTTTCAACGGGAATAAATATATGAAGTGTAAACACTGATAATGAGGATTTTGATTGCAAGATATAGAAGAACTCCCCCTGAAGATGTGCATAGTGAGGAATTTGCTTTTGAGGCAATGCACATTTGAAGAATTGAATCATGGAGATCTCCCCCTATATCTTGTAATTCATACACGCATTTGACATATAATATGAGGAATTTGAAATGCATGATGAAATATGGTGCTTGATGATATGCAGAGCATGCAAAATAATGCATAAAGAGTATCAGAGCCCAATGCGTATGAGGAATTTGAAACTTTTCATGAGTATCAGATCCCAAATCGATTTGAAGATTTTCAACGAGCTCATGAGGATCAGAGCATAACAAATATCAGAGCATATCAACACTCGTAATCGAGCATAGAGCAAAAGCATAATGCATCAAAAGTATCAAAGCACCATCGGGTTTAAGATTACAACTCGATCCAATAAAAGGTTTCAGAAGAACGAGAGTTGTAACTTAATAAAATATTGTATATAGACAAAAACGAGACCCGCTTGAAGACTAACTCAAATTTCTCCCCCTTTGTCATCGAATGACCAAAAGGATCGAAACTGAGGACTAACGCTCTTGAAGAATTTCAAGTTGAAGACGGAGCGCCAGCATTGTCGGGGTTGTTCGTTGAAGTAGGACCAGCAGCAGTGTCTTCCAAATCTTCATTTTCATCAGTGTCGCGAGATGAAGAATAGGAGCTGGCCACCAAGGAAGGAACTTTGACTTTCTTGAATTTCTTCGGAGGAGGTGCAGACCAGTCAAATTCTTCCTTGAGTCCCATTGATTGCAGTTCTTCTTCATTGTAGACATGTGAAAGAACAGCCCAGGAGCGTTTGAAGGTTTCATGAAGATAGTAGTGGTTTTTCTTCACTGCATTGTGAGTTGAGGTCAGGTTGTAAAGAAGAGTACCAAACTGACGTTTGACCCACTTATGATTGCGATCAACCTTCTGATGAAGACTGAGGAGTAATTCACGATCACATCATCACAGGTGCGTTCCTTGAGGATTTTGCTTGACAGTGGTATTTGCTGCAGAGTCATGTGTGGCAGAGTCATCATTGGTGGAGTAGGATGCTGCTTTGCGAAACTGTCCATCCAATGGACGAATGCCTTCATCTATCACAGCAGTAGCCTTTCCCTTTTCATCAGCTGAGGCAATTGGCCGTTTGAGGACTTCAATAGGGGGCAGGTAGCTGCAGTGGTTTAAAGTATCAGCCTTGTAATTCAGTGAAGATCTTGACCTGATGAATCTCATAATCCAAGGTGCATAAGGCTTCAGCTCAAAAGGTGACATGGCAATGTTAGCCAGAGTCCTCATGAAGAAATCATGGAAATTGACGGGAACGCCATGGATGATGTTGAAAAGCATATTCTTCATGATGCCAACGACCTCTTCATCATTCGAGTCGTGGCCCTTGATAGGACTCATAGTCTTCGTCAGAATCCGATAGACTGTTCGAGGCACATATAATAATTCCTTGACGAGGAATTTGGTTCTTGGTGCCTGCCTTGGCTTCAATGGCTTCATCAGCACTTGCATATAGTGATTTGAAAGTTCCTTTTCTTCATAGATGCGACGTGCACCATCAATCGGAGGACTGAGTGGTAGGGCACGAAGCAATTCACTTGCTGATGCCTTGTAGTGAGTGTTTTCGGTCATCCAATCCAAGACCCATGAAGTCACATCTTCAGCGTCTCCGGTGATGTGCAGTGTTGCATAGAACTGAAGAATTAGCTCTTCGTTCCAATCACAAATATCAGTGCAGAAGTTTAGGAGACCTGCGTCGTGAAGAACACTTAGGACGGGCTCAAAGCCTGGCAGCGACTCCATATCCACATGAGGAATATGAGCATGATCGAAGATTTTGTCCTTGTTGAAAAGCACTGAGGAATAGAAGTTGGCTTGACTGGCAGTCCAGAAGCGCCTCTTCCTAATTCGAGCAGAATCATAAGGATTATATTCAGTGAAGAACACGTGCTCGGCAAAGAAATCTTCAGCCTTGAACTTTTGCTTGGTTGAGAACGGATTCTTCTGCTTTGGCAGAGGGGTGTCAGTAAGTTGCATCACCACCTCAAGAATCGTAAGTTCAGGTTCTTCAGCTTGAGGAATTTCTTGGTCCTCAACTTGTGCAGTCTGAGGTTTTTCAGCAGCAGCAGCAGTTTCATCAGCACTAGTGGCTGGAATTTCTTCATGCACAGAACTCGTGGGTTGATTTTCATCAGTGTCTATTTGAACAGTCTGTGCAGGGGAGTGAGGAACTTGTTGAAGCGGGGTGAAGAGAGGAGTATTGGGATGCTGACTTTCCCAAAAGTCATCATTGATCACTGGAGTGGTACATCCAATATCCACATCTTCATTTTCAATTTCCTCAGTACCAGCTTGAGGAATTTCATGGTCTGATGAGGGAATTACTGGGGTAGAAGGGATAGCTTCCACTTCAATTTCTTCATCAATTTTCTCTGATGAAGCAGCAGATTGATGTTCTTCATCAGATCCGGTTGGCACCTCATATTCTTCTCCAAAAGGAACTACTTCCTTTGATGGTATGGAGGAAATTGGAACAGCATCAATTGGGTTTTCAACGGAGCTGGTCATTGGCTTCATTTTCTTCGCAGTCGAAGAATCTGACGCAGCTAATGCTTTCCTTTTCTTCACAGCAGCTCGTTCCGCAGCCTTGGTTTTCTTCACATCAGAAGCAGATGGAAGAATTGGAGTTGGAGTTGGCGCAGGAGGAGCTGAGGAATTTGGTGCAGTTTCTTCAGGAGCAACTGATGCAGTTCCCCTGACTTGAGCAGTTTCTTCAGGCGCACCACTAGTGGGTGCCCTGGCAGTTTCTTCAGCGGCTGGAATTTCTTCATCAGCCCTGAATCAGCATTTTCTTCATGGCTGAACTGATGCTTCAGCCGAGGATTTTCACGTTGCAGTGCAGCAACACTTGTGATTTTCTTCGTCGGATCGATTTAATCTGGTCTTGACTACCCGCCAATCAGCATAGTATGTGTCAAGTTCTTGCTGAGGTTCTGAATGTCAGTTTGGATTTGAAGGAGTTCCTCAGGTGTCATCTTGACAACATTTTTCTTCAGGAACCTCTCCTTCCTGTATTGAGCCTTCTTGATTTCCCTCGCCTTCTCAAACTTCCATTTTTCTTCAGCGATGAAGTGAGTCAACGCATGACTTTGACCAGTGTCAAAGGAAGATCAGCGAGAGGGTATTGGGATCATTGTGCCGAGGTCGATGAAGTCGAGGACTTTCTTTGGGTCCAAAAGCGTGTGCACAGATGTACCTTTGGCTCTAGCGGCCCTAACTTGGCGGTCTCTGATGATTTCTTCAAGTTCTTCATCAGATGCCTCATCATCTGATGGCACGTGGACTACAAGCTGTTTCTTCCTTGAGCTAGGCCGAGGACCACGTCCAGCTGTTGCTTTTGTCTTCAGCAGAGTCGGGCCAGATGAAGAATTGAGGGCAGCTGAGGAACTTGCAGAGATGCCTGAGGCAATTGAGAAACCAGCAGTCCTTTGACATGTAGCTAGGTGCACAGGAACTGAAGGTTTGGACGGAGCAGTTGAGGACTTTGATGGAACAGTAGCGGTGTGAGGAATTTGCTGCTGAGGAATTTGCCTGGAGGGAGCTGCTGATGAACTTGGCCGTGAGGGCGCAGATGATGAAGCACTTGGCTTATTAGCAGACTTCTTTTGCATTGATTTCCTCGGTTTGACCGAGACCTCAGTGGCAGCAGCAGCGGCAGAATCCTCATTGAATTTCTTCACCGCTTCCTTTGCTTGCTTAGCCAACTTTTCTTGGCGTTTAGCCCACTCATCAGGAAAGTCCTCACCGCGTTTGACGCTAGTGGGATCAGCTATTTGGCCTGGTGCCAAAGGAGCTCTTGGGCATGGAGGATTTAATGCGAATTTCTTCATGTACTTAGGTGTTACATATCGGTATTCCTTCCATTCCCGTGCCCATCTCCGTTCAATCTTCTGTATACGCACCTTGCGTTGATTTTTGCTTCCCTCATCGGTGTCTGATGAGTCAGCATATATTTCCTCAGGGATTTCGAATGCTGTCATGACCTCAGGTTTCTTTCCTCCCTTCTGCGGCTTCTTACCATCTGCCATTTTCTTCAGTTGAGGAAATTGAACAATTGAGTTCTCTGAAGAAGTGTGCAGTTTTTCTTCGAGGAACGCTGCAAATGAGTTAAGTTGATGAGAACCTAGGGATTCAGCAGCGGACATTTGTACCTGTGAACAGAGTATAGGTGCGAGGAATTTGAAGAGGTCATATGCGTTCTCAGAGGGTTTTTCAAAAAGAACAAGTTTGAGGATTTTGACCAGATGAGCCTTGAAGAATTTCAATAAGCGTTCTTTGTCTTAGGTTCCAGAGTTGTATAGATCGAAGATCCACACAATTGAGGAATCTTGAAGAAAATCATTGCTTAGAGAAATGAGTCAAGAGATTTGAGGTGTTCATATGTATGAAGATTTGGAGAATAAACACCTTTGAAGAATTTGAAGAAAATTTGAGAATCAAATCGAGTAGTAAAAGTAACTTTTAATTTACCCGAAGTGAAGAACACGACGAACTGAGATGAACAGTTGGGAAGTTCGTCCGTTCAGATCTTCTCCGCCCTAACTTGGCAGAGGAAATCAGCTACGGCGACGGCGGAGTGAAGATATTCCACGGTCGGCGCGAGTACGTCGGCGAAGAGGTCAAGGCAGTGAAGCTTTTCCTCACCGGCGACGATGGAGTAGCGGCGGCGCTAGGGTTTTGAGGAGCTCGAGCGGGAGAGAGAGGTCGAGCGAAGTAAAAGAGTGAGGAAGGGAGAGAGGGGTATTTATAGACACGGTGAAAATGGATCGTCCGAAGATTTAGGACGAACGTGCCCCTGACCGCTTCCCTTCTCACGACATGTGTCACACACGTACTGTGTAGTGGAGATCGTGTGCGATCGTGGGTGACTATAATAATGCATCGTGGGATGCGGAACGGTTTGAGCGGTAAAAAAACAAAGTTTGGATAAGATTCGTTTTAAAAGTTCCGTTCGCAATTTCTTCAGCTGTCAAGGACACAGTGAAGAATTTGAACGAGTTTCAAAGTAGAACGCACATGAAGAATTTGTGAATGGATTGGGTTGAGTATAGCATAGAGGGGGAAGGGTCCGATCACATTCACTTAGCAGAAAAAGCGACTTGAAGAAATAACCATAAGTGAATGCTGTAGAGGACATAAATCCATATATATATATATATATAGCCAATGAAGAAAGACGACGGAAACAGTGAAGATTTTGCAAAGTTGAAGAATTTGAAAAACTGAAGAATTTCAAAAACTGAAGAATTTCAAAAACTGAGGAAAAACTCAAATTGAAGATTTTCAACTTTGGTGGTGGCGTGACCCACCGTATAAGAATGATGATTTCAGACACCGCGTACAATTGTCGTAGGGTTCTGAGAATCAAATTCTTCATTAATTTCTTCACATTTAGAGTGTTATTCTTCATTGATTGAAGAAAAACGTTTCTTCATGTGTTGCACATCTAAGTCATCAATTTTGCATGAGTGTTAGGATGTGTGTCCTTTTCAAAGAACGTTCGAAGATTCTAAGATATTTAGCTCACACCGCAACTTGCTAAATCTCTTCTCATCCAAGGGCTTAGTGAAGATATCAGCTAGCTGTTCTTCAGTCTTCACGTGCTCGATGGAGATGTCGCCCTTCAACACATGATCACGAAGAAAATGATGACGAATTTGAATGTGCTTTGTCTTCGAGTGCTGAACTGGGTTGTGAGCAATCTTGATGGCACTCTCATTGTCACAGTAGAGAGGCACATTCTTCACGTTGATGCCGTAGTCCTTGAGGGTTTGCTTCATCCATAGTAATTGAGCACAACACGAGCCAGCAGCAATGTATTCAGCTTCTGCAGTGGACAGTGATACGCAGTTTTGTTTCTTCGAGGACCAACAGACCAAAGATCGTCCGAGGAAATGACAAGTACCAGATGTTGACTTGCGGTCCACACGATCACCAGCATAGTCGAGTCGAATATCCAATGAGATCAAAAGTAGAGCCCTTGGGGTACCATAATCCTAGTGTTGGTGTGTGAGCTAGATATCAAGAATATGCTTCACAGCCTTATGGTGTGATTCCTTCTGTAGCTTGAAATCGGGCACACATGCAAACACTAAGCATTATATCTGGCCTAGATGCACATAAGTACAATAAAGAACCAATCATGGGCGGTATACCTTGTGATCAAGTCAATACCATTTTCATCGATTGCATAGATGGCCATTTGTGGGCATAGGAATTTTGACACCTTTGCAATCTTGCATGCGAATTTCTTCAGGACATCTTTGAGGTATTTCTCTGAGATATGAATATGCCATTGTGTTGTTGACGAATTTGAAGACCTAAGAAGAATTTCAACTCTCCCATCATAGACATTTGATATTCTTCACTCATCATATAGGCAAATTCATCACTATAACGTTGGTCGAGACAGCCAAAGATAATATCATCAACATATATTTGGCACACAAACAGTTCACCATCATAAGATTTAGTAAAGAGAGTAGGGTCGAGTGAACCGGTGTGAAGCCATTCTTCACGAAGAATTCCTTCAATGTATCATACCACTTGAGGGGCTTGCTTGAGGCCATAGAGGGCCTTATTTAGTCTGAAGACTTTGTCGAGATTCTTTGGATCTTCAAAACACAGGGGTTGAGCAACATATACTTCTTCCTCAAGCTTACCATTGAGGAATGCACTTTTCACATCCATTTGATATAAAGTGATATTGTGATGGTTAGCATAGGCGAGTAATATGCGAATAGACTCAAGTCTAGCAACAGTGCAAAAGTTTCATCGAAATCAATTCCTTCAACCTGCGTGTAGCCTTGAGCTACTAGTCGTGCCTTATTCCTCACCACAAGACCATTTTCATCTTGCTTGTTGCGGTAGATCCACTTTGTGCCAATGATATTATGCTTGCGAGGATCTGGACGTTTGACCAGTTCCTGACGTTGTTGAGCTCGAACTGATGTAATTCTTCTTGCATGGCCTGAATCCACTCCGCTCGAAATGCTTCATCTACCTTAGTGGGCTCTGTGATAGAGACAAAAGCATAGTGCCCACAAAAGTTAGATAAGTGTGAAGCTTTTGAGCGAGTGAGAGGACTGGCGCTTCAATGTCATCGATGATCTTGTCAACTTGCACTTCTTTTGCAACGAGGATGAGCTGGTTGTCTTGAGGAATTTGATCATTTTCCTCGGCACCATTTTCTTCAGATTATCTTGAGTGCACCCGCTCGGCGTTCTTTCAGCGTCAGAAATGAATTCTTCAGCAGTTTCTTGATGGGAATGACATCCTCAGTTGCCTTGAACCTGATAGAATCCTCGGTGCTGGTTCGCCTAACACGAAGGTAGGTGCTCTCTTTGCGAGCCATTAGTTTCATCGAACCGCACATCTACAAAGTCAACAATCTTGTGAAGAGTGATGTTGAAGACTCTGTAGGTGTGCGAGTCCTTTCCGTAACCAAGCATAAAACCTTCATGTGCTTTGGTGCAAATTTAGAGGTGTGGTGAGGATCTCTAATCCAGCATTTAGCACGAAGACTTTGAAATAACTTACATTGGGTTTCTTGTCGGTGAGGAGTTCATAGGCAGTCTTTTGAAGAATTTGTGAAGATATACTCTGTTGATGATGTGGCACGCAGGTCAATTGCTTCAATCCGAAACGACTAGGCGTTTTGTATTCATCAAGCATAGTGCGAGCCATCTCAACAAGAGTTCTGTTCTTGCGCTCCACGACGCCATTTTGCTGAGGAGTATAGGGAGCAGATAACTCATGAGTAATACCAAGTTCATCAAGATAGTCATCAAGACCGGAATTCTTGAACTCAGTTCCATTGTCACTTCTGATGTGCTTGATCTTCACACCAAAGTTGGTTGAAGCCCTCGAGGAAAATCGTTTGAAGATTTCCTGCACTTGATTTTTGTAAGTAACAATGTGTACCCAAGTGTAACGAGAGTAATCATCAACAATAACAAAGCCATATAGTGATGCTTCATTAACGACAGCTGAGTAATGATTGGGACCAAAGAGGTCCATGTGAAGCAATTCGAAGGGACGAGTAGTGGTCATGATAGTCTTCACTGGATGCTTGGCCTTGGTCATTTTCCGGCTTCACAGGGCACCGCATAAGTGATCCTTGAGGAATTTGACATTTTCAATGCCAATGACATGCTTCTTCTTCGCATGGCGTGTGCAAATTCCTCATGCCTGCGTGACCAAGTCGTCGATGCCATAGCCAGCCTTCGAAGCTTTTGCAAGTAGACACACGGCTGGTTGTGGTCCTATGGAAAATCAACAATATACAAGTCTCCTCTCCTAAAGCCTTGAAGACTTTGGAATTGTCACTTCCATAATCACAACACAACGATACTTGCCAAAGATAACAACCATATCAAGATCACAAAGCATTGAGACTGACATGAGGTTATATCCTAAAGACTCAACAAGCATGACTTTGTCCATGTGCATGTCCTTAGAGATAGCAACCTTACCAAGTCCCAATACCGACTTTTGCCTTTGTCAAGAAAGATGATATGCTTCAGATGTGGCGGTGATAAGGGAGCATCCATCAATAGATTCTTGTCACCAGTCATGTGATTTGTACATCCACTATCGAGAACCCACTCAGTGGCTTTGGGTTGATCATCCTGCAGATGAATTAGTACAACTTACGATCTCATATACTTCATCAGTGAAGAATATGGTATCAAGTTCATCGATGAATTTCATCGATCAAGATTTAGATAAGTAGTATGAGGACGTGTGAAATGAAAGTTCATTTCATCATGATTAGCCTGCGTCCTTTCAGGCAATTTTGTCAGGCCCCCAGCAAATTCTTCAGACGTTTAAGACACGTCTGGAGACCTGACCCTACAGAAGAGATTAGTTCTTTTTCTTCACCACCCACATCTGAAGGGGTGGCAAAGAGTTCATCATTCTGCGAGCACCATATGAGAATGGTGGCATAGAGGCCAAACCATTTCGTTTCACATAAGAGGGGTTAGGGTAAGCATATGAATAAGCAGAGAAATTCTTCGAGGACTTATGAACATATTGGTTTGAAGAATAATGCACATATTCATAGCCCTTGGCTCTACCCTGCGAAACAGAGTTGTTAGCACGATGATAATCATATGAGGACTTTGATCCTTTTGAGGAATTTGATCCACGTGAGGAATTTGGTCCGTATGAGGACTTGGATCCATATGAAGAATTTTGTCCATATGAAGAATTTGATCTGGGGTTCCTTTTCTTCCTTGGTGGTGTCATGAGGACATTCACTGAAGACTTTCAAGGCACTTCTTGGGAACCCAGATTTTCTTCATAGGGGACCGTTCTGCAGCTTAGTGCCAACATATCTAGCAAATACTTCACCATTCTGATTTTTGAACAGTTTATAGTTTGAGTCAAATGACTCATCATCGAATGAGGAAATTCACATGTAAAGCCAGATAAGGTGAATGGATCAATCTGGAGGTCCCTTTGCAGCAACCCATGAGGTTTTGGGATCTTGCTCGGGCTTCGATCGTTCCATCAGCATTGAGTTTCCTCTCAAAGGCAATACCCTCTTTCCTAGGGTTTCTGTTGAGGATCTGCTTTTAAGCACATCACAAAGAGTCGATGCCCTTTGAGGCTTTTGTACATGCTGTCATGTACAATTCCTTCAGATCTGCATCGTCAATATACTAGCAATGTCCTCGGATGAGGAATTAGTGATAGTAGAGGCAGGTGAAGAATTTGTAACAGTTGAAGCATTTGAACATTCAGTGAAGAATTAGCGATTCACGTTCAATGCATTTTAAGCATGGAGGAACAAATTCTTCTTGAGAAGCGCTGATTTGTTGAGCAAGTAATGAATCGCGCTCCTTCGAAGATCTTCATAACTCGCTCTTAGCTTCTCAAGATCTTGCTTTCTTTGAAGAAATTCATAAGAAAGTTTCTCATGATCGAGATAAGAGAGTGTTATGATGACCTTGAAGGCTGTCAAGCCTAGATGAACTTTTGAAGATTTTCAGTTAGGGCTTCAGTGCGATCCATTTCTTCACCTAACATATCATCACTCTTATCTAGCATGTTTTGAACCTTTTCAAAAGCCATTTGTTGTTTTATAGCAATCTTAGCAAGTTTAGAGTAGCTGGGCTTAAGATCCTCATCGATTCATTTTCACTTTGGATTCGAGAGGAGGTGAAATTGAGTACCTTGGCACCTTTTGCCATGAAGCAATAGGTGGGGCGTAGTCATCATTTTCTTCATCAGGTTTGTCGGTGGAGTCAGTTTCTTCAGCGTTGAAGATGGACTTGCTAACATAGGCAGTAGCAAGAGCCAGACTAGCCACACCAGATTCGGATTCTTCAGACTCCTCCTCTTCCTCATTTTCCTCAGATTCAGCTTCAGAGTCCATTTCCTTGCCAATGAATGCCCGAGCCTTTTTGGAGCTGCTCTTCTTGTGAGAAGAAGGTTTTGAGGATTTTGATGATGAAGATTTTGATGATTTCTTCTTCTTCTTCATGTCATCAGAACTGTAATCCTTGTGCTTCTTCTTTCTTAATTCCTTTTCCCACTGAGGACAATCTTGGATATAGTGACCAGGTTTCTTGCATTTGTGGCAAAGTCTTCGCTTATAGTCACTAGATGAGGAATCACTGCTTCTTGAGGATTTTCCAAAGCGACCACGCCTTGTGAATTTCTGGAATTTCTTCACAAGCAGCTAGCTCTGGCCAAATTCTTGGGATCTCCAAGGCTACTACGAGTCTTCACTCTCGATTCAGATTCAGCCTTGGCCTTGAGGCACGTGTTTTCCATAGCCGAACCATAGAGATCTCTCTTTTCAGCAAGCTGGAACTTCGTGAGTATTTAGCCTTTCGAGGATATCGGCAGGATCAAGAGACTTGTAGTCAGCTCGTTCTTGTATCATCGATGCGAGTGTCAAATGAGGAATCAAGCGATCTTAGCAATTTCTTCACCACCTCATGGTCGGTGATGTCAAGGCACACCAGTGCTTGAAGCTCATTTGAGATGTCGGTGAGGCGATCGAAGGTTTGTTGAACATTTTCGTTGTCGAGTCTTTTGAAGCGGTTGAAGAGATTCGAAGAACATCAACTCGAGAGTCACGCTGAGTTGAAACACCTTCATTTACTTTGGACAGCCTGTCCCGGATGAGTTTGGCGATTCCAAAGCACTCACTCTTCCATATTGACCTTTGCTCGAGATGGCCACATATGATATTCTTAAGCTTGAGAATCGAGTTGCTTGAATCTCTTCACATCAGCATCATTCAGAGAGGGTGTGACTAAGGAAACACCTTTTGTCACAACATACCAGAGATCGTTGTCAATTGCTTCAAGATGCATTCGCATTTTGTTCTTCCAGTAGGGGTAGTCCGTCCCATCGAAGGTAGGACACCCTGCTGAGACCTTGATCATACCTGCGGTCGACATAACTAAAACTCCAGATGCTTAAACCAAAATCACACAGAACAAGGGAGTACCTTGCTCTGATACCAATTGAAAGAGCGTTATATCGACTAGAGGGGGGGTGAATAGGCGATTTTTAGAAAATTTTACAAATTCTTCACTGAGGAATTTGCTGGTGAGGAAATTCCTTAGCGAAGAAATACATGCAGCGGAATAAGTACTCAGAAGTAAGCATAGCAGATTACAGGCATAGTCATCATGATGAAATGAAGACAATCACAGAGTACAGAAAGCGTAATCACAGGATAACACAATATGAAGACAAACAGACTGAAGAAATTGAACTGAGGAAATTGAGAAAGTCTTGATCAAAGTCTTCAAACACAGATATGACAAACACTCAACACAATAATGAGGAAATGAAAGGTTGAGGAAATAGAACCAGTTAGGTTGGTGAAGACAATGATTTGGTAGACCAGTTCCAACTGCTATCTCGGTTATACGTCCTGTTGGAGCGGCTGAGTATTTAAACTCGAGGACACGCAGTCCGGACACCCGATCCATGAGCACGCAGCTCAGGACACCAAGTCCTCACCGTATTCTCCTTGAACTAAGGTCACGCAGGCCTCGTCCAATCACTTGTGGTAAGTCTTGAGCGACTTCAAACCTTCACATACTTGGTCACCCGCAATCCACAATTCCTCTTGGATGCTCTAGACCGTGGCGCCTAACCGTCTGGAAGAAGCACAGTCTTCAAAGGTAAAAGCGTCGGATCCACGGGATCAATTTCTTCGATGATGCTCAATCACTTTGGGTTTGTTGGGGTTTGGTTTTGGGTTTTCCTCACTTTGGGTTTTCCTCACTTGATGATTTTCACTCAAAGTCCTCGGAGGATGGGTTGCTCTCAAATGACAAGTGTCAAGTTCTCTCGAGCAGCCAACCAACTAGTGGTTGTAGGGGCGGCTATTTATAGCCTAGGGAGCAGCCCGACATGATAAGACATAAATGCCCTTCAATGATATGACCGTTAAGTGGATAAGATATTTGGGACAGCGGTAGCAAGAGACAAAGAACGGTCGGATATTTGAGCATCAAATTCCTCAGGCTATCATGTTCCTCACTGTGTAGGCAATTCGCACTGGCGAATTCCTAACTCCTCAGTCAGAACAAATTCCTCAGTGACCAGAAGAGCTTCGTCTCATCCTTTGAAGAAATTGACTGAACTGTATGAGATTTCAAAAGCTTCACTCGAAGGGATTGGTAGGTGTAGGATTTTGAGTTGAGCATCAAATGGAAATTTTTCCTTAGTATTTCCTCGACCCCCTTAAACAGTACGGTGTTTCCTATGACTCAAGAAAGAGAAAATGAAACTACGAAAACAAAAGTCTTCACGCTTCATGTTCCTCAGCGACTACCAAGTCTTGAGGATCACACCAATTTCTTCACTTTCAAAGTCTTGAAAAGTCTTGAGAATATCAAAGTCTTGATTGAAGAACTTCATTTTTAGAAATTCGACTTTCCTTTGTAAATATCAAACTCCTCATAGACTTATAGACCTGTGTACACTCACAAACGCATTAGTTACTTAACCTATAAGTCTTTAATACACCAAAATCACTAAGGGGCACTAGATGCACTTACAGCCAAGAACCCCTACTCAAGGCCAAGGATTTCATATGATCGGTTCTGGAGCTATCAGCAGCGCAGTTATTACTCATGCATTCTATACAATCAAGGTCGCATATTCCTGTTGGGGAACGTTGCAGAAAATTAAAAAAAATTCCTACGGTTTCACCAAGATCCATCTATGAGTTCATCTAAGCAACGAGTCATGGGAGAGATTGCATCTACATACCACTTGTAGATCGCGTGCGGAAGCGTTCAAGGAACGGGATGATGGAGTCGTACTCGCCGTGATCCAAATCACCGATGACCAAGTGCTGAGCGGACAGCACCTCCGCGTTCAACACACGCGTGCAGGAGCAGACGACATCTCCTCCTTCTTGATCCAGCCAGGGGAGGCGAGGTTGAGGAAGAAGGCTCCGGCATCGGCCGACAGCGTGATGATGGTGGAGAGCGATACTCGGCAGGCCGCCAAGCACACAGCGGAGGAGAGGTGTTGGGAGGGAGGGCTGCGCCTTGGATGTGTGTTGCAGCCTCCCTCACCCCTCTATTTATAGGGGAAGGGGCAGGGGCCCCCTCTAGATGAGATCTAGAGGCGGGACGGCAGGAGGGGCTTGCCCCCCAAACAAAGGGGCGCCCCACTAGGGTTCCCCCAACCCTAGGCGCATGGGCCCAAGGGGGCGCCTAGCCCTCCGGGGCTGGTTCCCTGCCTTGTGGCCCATGAGGCCCTCCGGAGGTGGCCCCTCCCGTGGACCCCGGAACCTCTCCGTGGCCCCAGACAATACCGATATGACCCGAAACTTTCCGGTGTCCGTTTAACAAGTTCCCATATATAAATCTTTACCTCCGGACCATTCCGGAACTCCTTGTGACGTCCGGGATCTCATCCGGGACTCCGAACAACATTCGGTAATCACATACAAGTCTTCCTAATAACCCTAGCGTCACCAACCTTAAGTGTGTAGACCCTACGGGTTCGGAGACATCTGAACATGACCGAGGCGACTCTCCGGTCAATAACCAACAGCGGGATCTGGATACCCATGTTGGCTCCCACATACTCCTCGATGATCTCATCGGATGAACCATGATGTCGAGATTCAAGCAACCCGTATACTATTCCCTTTATCGACGGTATGTTACTTGCCCGAGATTCGATCGTCGGTATCCCAATACCTCGTTCAATCTCGTTACCGGCAAGTCACTTTACTCGTACCGTAATGCATGATCCGTGACGGACACTTGATCACTTTGAGCTCATTATGATGATGCACTACCGAGTGGGCCCAGTGATACCTCTCCGTGTCTGGAGTGACAAATCCAGTCTCGATCCGTGTCAACCCAATGACACTTTCGGAGATACCTGTAGTGTACCTTTATAGTCACCCGATTCGTTGTGGCGTTTGGTACACCAAAGCACTCCTACGGTATCCGGGAGTTACGATCTCATGGTCTAAGGAAAAGATACTTGACATTGGAAAAGCTCTAGCAAAACAAACTACGATCTTGTGCTATGCTTAGGATTGGGTCTTGTCCATCACATCATTCTCCTAATGATGTGATCCCGTTATCAACGACATCAATGTCCATAGTCAGAAACCATGACTATCTGTTGATCAACGAGCTAGTCAACTAGAGGCTCACTAGGGACATGTTGTGGTCTAAGTATTCACACGTGTATTACGATTTCCGGATAATACAATTATAGCATGAATAAAAGACAATTATCACGAACAAGGAAATATAATAATAATCCTTTTATTATTGCCTCTAGGGCATATTTCCAACAGTCTCCCACTTGCACTAAAGTCAATAATCTAGTTACATTGTGAAGAATCGAACACCCTTAGAGTTCTGGTGTTGATCATGTTTTGCCCGCGGAAGAGGTTTAGTCAACGGATCTGCGACATTCAGATCCGTATGCACTTTGCAAATTTCTGTGTCTCCATCTTGAGCATTTTCACGGATGGAGTTGAAGCGACGCTTGATGTGCCTGGTCTTCTTGTGAAACCTGGGCTCCTTGGAAAGTGCAATAGCTCCAGTGTTGTCACAGAAGAGTTTGATCGGCCCCGACGCATTGGGTATGACTCCTAGGTCAGTGATGAACTCCTTCACCCAAATTGCTTCATGCGCTGCCTCCGAGGCTGCCATGTACTCCGCTTCACACGTTGATCCCGCCACGACGCTCTGCACCACCTTACTGCTCCACCATTCAACATATACACGTATCCGGTTTGTGACTTAGAGTCATCCAGATCTATGTCGAAGCTAGCGTCGACGTAACCCTTTACGACGAGCTCTTCGTCACCTCCATAAACGAGAAACATATCCTTTGTCCTTTTCAGGTACTTCAGGATATTCTTGACCGCTGTCCAGTGTTCCTTGCCGGGATTACTTTGGTACCTTCCTACCAAACTTACGGCAAGGTTTACATCAGGTCTGGTACACAGCATGGCATACATAATAGAACCTATGGCTGATGCATAGGGGATGACACTCATCTCTTCTTTATCTTTTGCCGTGGTCGGGCATTGAGCCGAGCTCAATCTCACACCTTGCAGTACAGGCAAGAACCCTTTCTTGGACTGATCCATTTTGAACTTCTTCAAAATCTTATCAAGGTATGTGCTTTGTGAAAGACCTATGAGGCGTCTCGATCTATCCCTATAGATCTTGATGCCTAATATGTAAGCAGCTTCTCCAAGGTCCTTCATTGAAAAACTTTTATTCAAGTAGGCCTTATTGTTGTCCAAGAGTTCTATATCATTTCCCATCAAAAGTATATCATCTACATATAATATGAGAAATGCTACAGAGCTCCCACTCACTTTCTTGTAAACGCAGGCTTCTCCATAAGTCTGCATAAACTAAACGCTTTGATCATCTCATCAAAGCGAATGTTCTAACTCCGAGATGCTTGCACCAGCCCATAAATGGATGGCTGGAGCTTGCATACTTTGTTAGCATTCTTAGGATCGACAAAACCTTCCGGCTGCATCATATACAGCTCTTCCTTAAGATAACCGTTAAGGAATGCCGTTTTGACGTCCATCTGCCATATCTCATAATCATAGTATGCGGCAATTGCTAACATGATTCGGACGGACTTAAGCTTCGCTACGGGAGAGAAAGTCTCATCGTAGTCAATCCCTTGAACTTGCCGATAACCCTTAGCGACAAGTCGAGCTTTATAGATGGTGACATTACCATCCGCATCCGTCTTCTTCTTAAAGATCCATTTGTTTTCTATCGCTCGCCGATCATCGGGCAAGTCTGTCAAAGTCCATACTTTGTTTTCATACATGGATCCTATCTCGGATTGCATGGCTTCAAGCCATTTGTTGGAATCGGGCCGCCATCGCTTCCTCATAGTTCAAGGTTCACGTTGTCTAACAACATGATTTCTAGGACAAGGTTGCCATACCACTCTGGTGTGGAGCGTGTCCTTGTGGACCTCTGAAGCTCAAGAGCAACTTGATCCAAGTACCTTGATCATCATCATTAATTTCCTCTCCGGTAGGTGTAGGCACCACAGGAACATTTTCTGAGCTGCACTACTTTCCGTTCAAGAGGTAGTACTTCATCGAGTTCTACTTTCCTCCCACTTACTCCTTTCGAGAGAAACTCTTTTCAAGAAAGCATCCGTTCTTGGCAACAAAGATCTTGCCTTCGGATCTAAGGTAGAAGGTATAACCAATGGTTTCCTTAGGGTATCCTATGAAGGCGCATTTTTCCGACTTGGGTTCGAGCTTTTCAGGTTGAAGTTTCTTGACATAAGCATCGCATCCCCAAACTTTCGAAGCGACAGCTTAGGTTTCTTCCCAAACCATAATTCATACGGTGTCGTCTCAGCGGATTTAGGCGGTGCCCTATTTAAAGTGAATGTAGCTGTCTCTTGGCGTATCCCTAAAATGATAGCGGTAAATCGGTAAGAGACATCATAGATCGCACCATATCCAATAGAGTGCGATTCGACGTTCGGACACACCGTTACGCTCAGGTGTTCGGTAGGCGTGAGTTGTGAAACGATTCCATGTTTCCTTAAGTGTGTACCAAATTCGTGACTTAAATATTCTCCTCCATGATCTGATCGTAAGAACTTTATTTTTTGGTCACGTTGATTCTCTACCTCATTCTGAAATTCCTTGAACTTTTCAAAGGTCTCAGACTTGTGTTTCATCAAGTAGACATACCCATATCTACTTAAGTCATCAGTGAGAGTGAGAACATAACGATATCCTCCGCGAGCCTCAACGCTCATTGGACCGCACACATCGGTATGTATGATTTCCAATAAGTTGGTTGCTCGCTCCATTGTTCCGGAGAACGGAGTCTTGGTCATTTTGCCCATGAGGCATGGTTCGCATGTGTCAAATGATTCATAATCGAGAGACTCTAAAGTCCATCAGAATGGAGCTTCTTCATGCGCTTGACACCAATGTGACCAAGGCGGCAGTGCCACAAGTATGTGGGACTATCGTTATCAACTTTACATCTTTTGGTATTCACACTATGAATATGTGTAACATTACGCTCGAGATTCATTAAGAATAAACCATTGACCATCGAGCATGACCATAAAACATATCTCTCATATAAATAGAACAACCATTATTCTCGGTTTAAATGAGTAGCCATCTCGCATTAAACGAGATCCTGATACAATGTTCATGCTCAAACTTGGCACTAAATAACAATTATTGAGGTTTAAAACTAATCCCGTAGGTAAATGTAGAGGTAGCGTGCCGACGGCGATCACATCGACCTTGGAACCATTCCCGACGCGCATCGTCACCTCGTCCTTCGCTAGTCTCCGTTTATTCCGCAGCTCCTGCTGTGAGTTACAAATATGAACAGCGGCACGGTATCAAATACCGGGGAGTTACTACGAGTACTGGTAAGGTACACATCAATTACATGTATATCAATATACCTTTAGTGTTGCCGGCCTTCTTGTCCGCTAAGTATTTGGGGCAGTTCCGCTTCGATGGCCCTTCCTTTGCAATAAAAGCACTCTGTCTCAGGTTTGGGTCCATTCTTTGACTTCTTCCGGCAACTTGCTTGCAGGCGCGGCAACATCCTTGCCGTCCTTCTTGAAGTTCTTCTTACCCTTTCCCTTCTTGAACTTAGTGGTTTTATTGACCATCAACACTTGATGTTCTTTCTTGATTTCAACCTCTGCTGACTTCAGCATTGAGAATACTTCAGGAATGGTCTTCACCATCCCCTGCATATTGTAGTTCATCACAAAGCTCTTGTAGCTTGGTGAGAGCGACTGAAGGATTCTGTCAATGACCGCCTCGTCACGGAGGTTAATGTCCAGTTGGGACAAGCGGTTGTGCAACCCGGACATTTTAGTATGTGCTCCTTGTGAACTGTTTTCCTCCATTTTACAACTATAGAACTTATCGGAGACTTCATATCTCTCGACCGGGCATGAGCTTGGAAAACCATTTTCAGCTCCTCGAACATCTCATATGCTCCGTGTTGCTCAAAACGCTTTTGGAGCCCGGTTCTAAGCTGTAAAGCATGCCGCCTTGAGCGAGGGAGTAATCATCAAGACGAGACTGCCAAGCATTCATAATGTCTTGGTTCTCAGGATGGGTGCTTCACCTAGCGGTGCTTCTAGGACATATTGTTTCTTGGCTGCTATGAGGATGATCCTCGGGTTCGGACCCAGTCCGAATAGTTGCTGCCATCATCTTTCAGCTTGGTTTTCTCTAGGAGCGCGTTGAAGTTCATGTTGACATGGCGTTGGCCATTTGATCTACAAGACATATTTTGCAAAGACTTTAGACTAAGTTCATGATAATTAAGTTCATCTAATCAAATTATTTAATGAACTCCCACTCAGATTTGACATCCCTCTAGTCATCTAAGTGTTACATGATCCGAGTCGACTAGGCCGTGTCCGATCATCACGTGAGACGGACTAGTCATCATCGGTGAACATCTCCATGTTGATCGTATCTTCCATCGACTCATGTTCGACCTTCGGTCTCTTGTGTTCGAGGCCATGTCTGTACATGCTAGGCTCGTCAAGTTAACCCTAAGTGTTTATGCATGTGTAAAACTGTCTTACACCCGTTGTATGTGAGCGTAAGGATCTATCACACCGATCATCACGTGGTGCTTGAAGCAGACGAACTTTAGCAACGGTGCATAGTTAGGGGGAACACTTTCTTGAAATTATTCTAAGGGATCATCTTATTTACTACCGTCGTTCTAAGTAAACAAGATGCATAAACATAATAAACATCACATGCAATTATATAAAGTAGTGACATGATATGGCCAATATCATATAGCTCCTTCGATCTCCATCTTCGGGGCTCCATGATCATCTTCGTCACCGGCATGACACCATGATCTCCATCATCATGATCTCCATCATCGTGTCTTCATGAAGTTGTCACGCCAACGACTACTTCTACTTCTATGGCTAACGCGTTTAGCAATAAAGTAAAGTAATTTACATGGCGTTCTTCAATGACACGCAGGTCATACAAAAATAAGACAACTCCTATGGCTCCTGCCGGTTGTCATATTCATCGACATGCAAGTCGTGATTCCTATTACAAGAACATGATCTCATACATCACAATATATCATTCATCATTCATCACAACTTCTGGCCATATCACATCACATGACAATTGCTGCAAAAACAAGTTAGACGTCCTCTAATTGTTGTTGCATCTTTTACGTGGCTGCAATTGGGTTCTAGCAAGAACGTTTTCTTACCTACGAATAACCACAATGTGATTTTGTCAACTTCTATTTACCCTTCATAAGGACCCTTTTCATCTAATCCGCTCCAACTAAAGTAGGAGAGACAGACACCGCTAGCCACCTTATGCAACTAGTGCATGTCGATCGGTGGAACCTGTCTCACGTAAGCGTCGTGTAAGGTCGGTCGGGCCGCTTCATCCCACAATATCGCTGAAGCAAGAAAAAACTAGTAGCGGCAAGCAAGTTGACAAGATCTCGCCCACAACAAAATTGTGTTCTACTCGTGCAATAGAGAACTACGCATAGACCTAGCTCATGATGCCACTTTGTTGGGGAGCGTTGCAGAAAATTAAAATTTTTCCTACGGTTTCACCAAGATCCATCTATGAGTTCATCTAAGCAACGAGTCATGGGAGAGAGATTGCATCTACATACCACTTGTACATCGCGTGCGGAAGCGTTCAAGGGAACGGGGATGATGGAGTCGTACTCGCCGTGATCCAAATCACCGATGACCAAGTGCTGAACGGACAGCACCTCCGCGTTCAACACACGTATGGAACGAACGACGTCTCCTCCTTCTTGATCCAGCAAGGGGGAAGGAGAGGTTGAGGAAGAAGGCTCCAGCAGCAGCACAACGACGTGATGATGGTGGAGAGGCAGTACTCCAACAGGGCTTCGCCAAGCACACAACGGAGGAGGAGAGGTGTTGGGGAGGGGAGGGGCTGCGCCTTGGATGTTTGTTGCAGCCCTCCCCTCACCCCTCTATTTATAGGGGAAGGGCAGGGGCGGCCCCTCTAGATGAGATCTAGAGGCGGCGGCGAGGAGGCGGCGGCGGGGGAGGGGCTTGCCCCCAAGCAAGGGGGGCACCCCCACTAGGGTTCCCAACCCTAGGCGCATGGGCCCATGGGGGGGCGCCCAGCCCTCCAAGGGCTGGTTCCCTGCCCCTTGTGGCCCATGAGGCCCTCCGAGAGGCGTGGCCCCTCCCGGTGGACCCCCGGAACCTCTCCGGTGGCCCCGGTACAATACCGATGTGACCCCAAAACTTTCCGGTGTCCGTTTGACAACTTCCCATATATAAATCTTTACCTCCGGACCATTCGGAACTCCTCGTGGCGTCCGGGATCTCATCCGGACTCGAACAACATTCGGTAATCACATACAAGTCTTCCTAATAACCCTAAGCGTCACCAAACCTTAAGTGTGTAGACCCTACGGGTTCGGAGACATCTGAGACATGACCGAGACGACTCTCCGGTCAATAACCAACAGCGGGATCTGGATACCCATGTTGGCTCCCACACACTCCTCGATGATCTCATCAGATGAACCACGATGTCGAGGATTCAAGCATCCCCGTATACTATTCCCTTTGTCAGACGGTATGTTACTTGCCCGAGATTCGATCGTCGGTATCCCAATACCTCGTTCAATCTCGTTACCGGCAAGTCACTTTACTCGTCTTGTAATGCATGATCCGTGACCAGACACTTGATCACTTTGAGCTCGATATGATGATGCACTACCGAGTGGGCCCAATGATACCTATCCGTGTCTGGAGTGACAAATCGATGTCGATCCGTGTCAACCCAATGTACACTTTCGGAGATACCTGTAGTGTACCTTTATAGTCACCCGATTCGTTGTGGCGTTTGGTACACCCAAAGCACTCCTACGGTATCCGGGAGTTACGATCTCATGGTCTAAGGAAAAGATACTTGACATTGGAAAAGCTCTAGCAAAACGAACTACACGATCTTGTGATATGCTTAGGATTGGTTCTTGTCCATCACATCATTCTCCTAATGATGTGATCCCGTTATCAACGATATCCAATGTCCATAATCAGGAAACCATGACTATCTGTTGATCAACGAGCTAGTCAACTAGAGGCTCACTAGGGACATGTTGTGGTCTAAGTATTCACACGTGTATTACGATTTCCGGATAATACAATTATAGCATGAATAAAAGACAATTATCACGAACAAGGAAATATAATAATAATTCTTTTATTATTGCCTCTAGGGCATATTTCCAACAATTCCCACATATGCGTCTCGACACTGAAGCCATAACTGGCCTGCCCTGTTTAGAAGAAGCGCTGGATTGCTTCAGAGAGTCTGGCTTATTGCAGTTCATCACTGACAAGGAGCACTGGAATGAAGAACTGTTGCTCCAATTCTATGCCACCTTTCATATTCGTGGCTACTACAGGGATCCGAAGACATGGGTCCTTGAGTGGATGACTGGAAATGTCCGTCATGAAGCCAAAGCTCTTGATGTCATTGAGCTTACTGGCCTGCCCACTCCAGGATATCTATACACTAGTAGAAAAAGGGTAATACGTGAAGCACATTAATGCCGGTTTGAATTTGAGCCGGTACTAATGTACACATTAGTGCCGGTTCGTGGGGCCGATCAATAGCACCGGTTCGTGGTGAACCTTTAGTACCGGTTCATGCCAGAACCGTACTAAAGAGGTTGTGTCGACCTGCGGTCAGGGCTATGGCCCCACCATCACCATTTAGTGCCGGTTCGTACCACGAACCGGTACTAATAACGTTAATGGCAGGATGTTTTAATTAGTCCCACCTCGCTCCCCTAACAAGCCTTTTACCACCTTAAATATGTTATTTCTCAAACTATCATAAGCACTTGGTCTTCATTGAACTCTATGTGTAGAATTTGTGGCCTCAATATGAGTCTTCATCGGTTTATAAATCGTTGATGACTCATATTGACAATTCAGATTGTACACACAAAGATCATTGATAATCAAAGTATTTTTTTGATGTTATATGATCATATTGACAATTTAGACTGTAAAGAAATATAAGATCATGATGTAAATGTTGACTCAGACTAACATCACGTAGGCTCCTAGCTGTAGACTCCTAGTAGCTAACACAATTAGGCAAGATTATATCTAACAGTAAATGATCTTATATTTTTTGCGTTCAGTATGCACCATTCAAAGCGACGCCATCAACTTTCAACCATTTCTGCCTTCATTTGCTATTTTTCATGCATTCAATGATTTGTTTTGGGAACTAAATGACCTGGAAATTGAAAAGCACTACAAATGAACTCTGAAAAAGTTGAAACTTGGCATGGTATCATCATTTCACCCACATAGATTGTTCAAAACAGTAGAGAGGGTTACGGCAAAACTAGATGCGCCGTTCACAAACTGGACAATCTCTTTCAAGTATTCAGGTTTGAGACGAAATTAAACTCATCTGTTACAAAGGCATTTCATTTTTTAAACTTATTACAACTCCAGACTTTTGTGCATTCAAGATGCACCATTCAAAGCGACGCCATCAACTTTCAACCATTTCTGCCTTCATTTGCCATAACTGTTTTAAGCACACCACCTTTAGTACGGTTGGTGGATCCAACCGTACTAAAGGGTGACCAATCTTCTGATTGCTTAGGAAGCTGTTTTTAGTCCCACCTCGCCAAGAGAGAGGACTAGGAGCGGTTTATAAGCCACGAGTGCGAGACGATGAAGAATAGGCTCAATGCTCACGTTGCTTAGCTTCAAGCCTTGTGAATATGGTAGATTTCACGGAGCTATCGCAGTGCAGTTTACTATTCGAAGGCTTGAAGCAAATTAACGAGCATTGCACCTCTTTTTATTTTAATAACTTATTACAACTCCGGACTTCTTACATTATGGCAAAAACTAATTGCACGTCGGCATTTCTTTTTTAACTTTGGTTATAACTCAGGACTTTGACCATCAAGTTTTGCGAGAAAAGAAAAAATAGCAGAAAAGAAAAAATAGCAGAAAAGAAAAAAATATTGCTGAAAAGAAAAAACTATATAAAAACTACTCAGAAATAAATAGAACAAAATAAATATAGCAGAAAAGAAAAACTGCTCAGAAATAAATAGAAAAAAATAAAGCAGAAAAGGAAAAAATTATATTTGCTATTTTTCAATCGTTTACAAAATGACCGTGAAATTGAAAATCACTACAAAATGAACTCTGAAAATGTTGAATTTTGGCAAACTAGATGAAAACTACTCACAAATAAATAGAAGAAAATAAATATAACAGAAAATAAAAACTGCTCAGAAATAAATAGAAGAAAAATAAAGCAGAAAAGGAAAAATTATATTTGCTATTTTTCAATCGTTTACAAAATGACCGTGAAATTGAAAGTCACTACAAAATGAACTCTGAAAATGTTTAATTTTGGCAAACTAGATGAAAAACTACTCACAAATAAATAGAAGAAAATAAATATAACAGAAAAGAAAAACTATACAAAAACTACACAGAAAGAAATAGAAGAAAAATAGCAGAAAAGAAAAAACTACAAAAAAATTGAGGCTGCTGCCTGTGGGCCTGCTAGGCCACAGGAGTGCAATTACAGGCCTTAAAGGCCCAGCAGACTCACAGGGCAGCACGCAGAATTTAGGCCCACAAGCCTGCTATATAGAGGAGTTGAAGAGGTAGCAGCTGCTGGGTTTATAAACCAGTCGGCTGCCCTTCGCCCGGCGAGTGGAACTAAACTTTGGGGTGGCAGCGCGAGGCCTTTAGTACCGGTTGGTGGCTCCAACCGGTACTAAAGATCACCCTTTAGTACTGGTTGGAGCCACCAACCGGTACTAAAGGCCTGGCTTTTAGTACCGGTTGGTGGCTCCAACCGGTACTAAAGGCTCACCCTATATATACAGCACTTACGAAATTTCAGTTACATCTCCCCACTTCTTTCGTCAACCTCTCTCGCGCGCCGCTCCCGTCGTCGCCGCCCGTCGCCCGTCGTCGTCGTCGTCGTCCCCGCCGCCGCCCGACGCCAAGCGCCTCGTCCATCGTATCTCGCTCTCTCTCCTCGCGTACCGGCCGCCGCCGCCGTCCGCCCAAACGCCAGCGTACCGCCGTCCGTACCACGCCGCCCGAACGCTGGCGCCCCCCCAGACTTGGCGCCCCTTTCATCTTGTCTGAAGCGTGGCGTCTCTGGCCGCACACACACACACATATACCACACACGCATACACACACACATACACATATATGTACTAGATTAATGTCGAATGTTAGATTAAAGTTGAATGTTAGATTAATGTCGAATGTTAGATGAATTAGCTAGTTAGATATATTAATGTCAAATGTTAGAAAGTGTTTAATGGATTTAGTTAGAACTAGGGAAACTTGTTTATTTTCAGTAAGTACTACATTATTCTATTTATAGTAAGTGCTTAGTAGTTGAACTAGTTGATTTAATAAAACTGGTTCATTTTACTATAGAAGTATTTTATTTTTAGCAAGAAAATTAATAGAACTAGTTTATTTTTTTAGTTAAAGCAATTATTCCCGCATCGACGTCGACGATGCCTATCCCGCATCCTCGTCGTCGAGTCGGCGGAGGACGACACCTGCTTAACCAGATGGGCCATTTCCGGGACTGGGCTCCGCCGGGGTGGTACTGGGAGGTGCTACCTTCCGGGGGGCGTAGCTTGGTGAGGAGCCAGCCCGTCGTTGACCCGATCCTTGTTTGGTGGCGGTCGCGTGGGCCAGTGATGGTGCCGAGGCTTCCGGACACCGCGGAGGTGGTACGTCACCGTGTCGGCGAGGAGGGCGAAACGTCCGTCGCTACATGGTTGCGTTGGAGGCAGGTTCGAGAATACCGGCAGGTTCTTGAGGATCTCACTGGAGCTATGATCCTGTGATGGTTCCTTCCTTTGGGTGTCCACCGCATGCGCCGATACCGTCGGGCGCTACGGTTCTAGCTGTCTTGGCGATATGTATGATATATAGTATTCGACGTGTATTAGTGATAATATTCGATGTCACGGACACATGGAGATGATGTAGTTTTTCTTATAATTGAAGGCATCCTAATTTGAATACTACTTAATTTTGCGATTTGATTTTTCTTATTGAATGCTCAAATTGGAGAGCACTATGCAAGGCATATGCATATGATTAGTTGAATAATAATGATCTAATTTAGTCTTTGAATTATGAGCGTATAGGAAATGTCATCATCGGAGGACGAAAGTCTCCGGGGAATCGACTGGTGCCACGACGATCGAGGTGAGTGCGACAGGCCTCACCGGGCGATGGTCGGCGCTTCAGCATTAAGCTCGAGGAGACCTTGAAGTTGAAACGATGCATAGCGACGACAAGTGTTTTTTCATAATTAAGCATGACTTCAACTATTTCAACGTGTAATTTTCATCTTTTACAATTCGAGTATAGTTAATCCCATGCCATGCAAGGCGCTATGTCTTGGAGAGGATGGATTTTGAAGACCATGAAAATTTTGAAGCGAAGAAAATTCACCTAAGGACCCATCATGATGTGGATTTTGAAGTAAAGTTGTATAATGCTGAGGCGTAACCCATTTTGGTTGCAAAATTGGGAAGCATTTTGCAAATTGTATTGTTTTGATGAGGGTATGCTTGTCACCATGGATCTTGGTGATCCTGAAATCGAGCAAGACAATATGGACATTTGGGTCCTTGTTGATACTCCTCCAGTTCTACCGCTATGTGAGTTTCTCAAACATAGTTAATTATTAATAGAACTTATATTGTTCATTTCAAAATAGTTGACAGCTTATTTCCATTGACAGCTTATTTTGAAGTATCAAAGAATGTGCGAAGATGGTAGATAGAACTTACTACACCGCTGGCTCGAAAGTTAACTTACAAGGAGAAAACTCATCCGGTTGGATTTTGTAATGATATTGAGAATTACAATATCTACAATCGAACTCCTCAACATTATGGTCAATACGTGCCACTAGTGCACGTGTTGAACTATGGTAACTACCATGGAGATACCTTGGTAAGTTTTATTACTATTACGACATCCGTGCATCTTTTTGCATACTTCTAAAACTAGTACATCATTGCTAACTACGAAGTTATTGCTATGTTTTTCAACAGAGAATCCCAGAGGATAGTGTGCCTCATTTGATGTATCAGAATGGCGGCAGCCTTCGTGTTTTGAACATATATCCAGGTCATCCTCTGAATCTCAACTGTCCATACGGTTTCTAAAACAAGTGGAACATGACAATCAAAGGATGGAAAAATGTATGGACAGTCGTAAGGAGCTTCTTGGAAGCAAAAGGAAGCGAGGCGCAAGAATTGGAGATGGGATGATCTCCATTCTTCATAATGGAGAGTCGGGGTCTATATTGTTTTATGCTATTTTACCTTAAGTGTGTTTAGGTCCGATCCTACGATCATCGATGATCATGTGCTAAGAACAATTATGTAGGGTTGGGTTCGATGACTATGAGGATGATGATCATATGACTTATTATTAATAACGAGTAGAAGTTGTATGATGATGCTTGATTAATTAGCTAGTAGGACTTGTTATTATATATGATGATGTATGATGCGAGCATGCATGAGTTATTTTATATATATATATATATATATATATATATATATATATATATATATATATATATATATATATATATATATATATATATCTCTGGGTGAAACGAAAAAGAATTAAAATGGAGAACACAAAATTAAATGAAAAATAAATCATAAAACCAAAAACCCCAAACATTTTAGTACCGGTTGGTGTTACCAACCGGTACTAAAACTCCGGCCCCGGAGCTAGCTCGTGCCATGTGGTTGCCCTTTAGCACCGGTTCGTGCTGAACCGTACTAAAGGGGGCCTTTAGTGACCACACTTTAGTGCGGTTATGTAACCGGCACTAAAGGCCCTCTGAACAGTGCTATTGCCGGTTCGCACTAGTGATATGAAACTGGTTGTCAGCTTCACAGTGCTGCATTGGAGAGCATTTTTCACAAGCCTGAACCCAACATGAGCCAGATGCTTAGCATGATGAAGCCTTTGCCTCCAGATGCAGAATATCCTAAGGAGTTCTTTGTTGAAGACCTTGAGTATCTGCCACGTACCATCTATCACATTATACGGCGAACTCTTTGGCCCATCAAAGGACATTCTCCACATGCTAAGATGGAAGGAGCAATGAAGACTTTGGTCTTCCATATTCTCCATGGCAAATGCTTCAATGCACAAGACTTCTTTATCCGCCAACTTGCTGCATCAGGATCTGACATTTTTGGTCTGAAGTTCTATGCTCCCTGGATCATGCGTCTGATCAAGCTCCACTCTGCCTTCAACTATCAGCCCTCTGCACGCAACCATATCATCTTTTTGCCAGAGGTTGATCTGTCTGTTGAAGCCATCTACCCAGAGCCTGCCAAGGAGCCAATTCATCTTCACAATGCAGATCACCAAAGCTTCACTCAGCCCATTGAAGGAGTAATGGCTGCCACTCGTGTTTATCCCCTGGCTGGTACTACGCGGGCACCTCACCGTGCCCACACTTAAGCCACTGAAAGCACAATTGCTCAACGGCCTCGGAAGCAATCTCGTGTTCTCAATGACCGAGAGCTTCTCGGTGCCCTTCATCAGAAACAGGATAAGCATCATGACTGGCTGAAGCGCCAAATGCAAAGCCTCATGGGGGACGTCAACCGCATTCGCAATCTTGCCACCAAGAATGCCTTTGTTGCCCATGAAACCTGTCGGCGAACATGGAAAGGGCTGACGCTTATGTGTCCTGAAGATGATCTTCAAGACGATGGCTTCTCTGAACGATTCAAGTTTGACACGACACCTCCCAGAAAGGTTGTACTGCGACGAAGTCCATCTCTTGAAGACTCTGAGTACTCCTCTTCTGTTGCAACAGTGAATGCCCGTGTCATCGATGATGAAGACGATGCTACTTCACCACCTCCATCGTCAGCGCGAATCGACACTGCACCAAGTTCTTCTGCACCACCACACCTCAACGACGACCCTGCTGCTTCACCTACTCCTCATGGGAACGAGTAGAGCCTATGTCCTCAAACCTTTTTGGTCCTTACTGACAAAAGGGGGAGAAGCATTAGGTTGATAGTCTTCAAGCGGGTCCTGATGGGTGGTTGATAGTTTTTTTGCCTAGTGTTTACAACTCTCGTTTTGCTACATTTGGTTCTCTGAGTTGTAACACTTAAACTTGATGGTCGTCTGCTACTTATTTGCTATTCTGTGATGCGATGATAAATTCCACATGTGCGATGATAACTTCCGCACTTAGTCATTTTGCAGACGTCCATTTTTCATTATGCATGTCATTATCTTTGTTATATCAAATCATGCATGATGAATTATCTTCATAAGTTGAAGAGGATCTCCACAAGTACAACCTGCCATGTCCATTTGCAATCCAAAAGCAAATTACTTATATGCACATCTTCAGGGGGAAACTTTTACTACTTATGAAGACAATACCCTATCCTTTACAATTTCACATTTTTCCCCCGTTGAAAACTTCAACCAGTTTGTCATCAATCACCAAAAAGGGGGAGATTGTAAGTGCATCTAGTGCCACCCCTAGTTGGTTTTGGAGCATTGACGACAAACCTGGTTGAGGGACTAATGTGTTTGTGAGAATTGCATGATAACACAGGTAGTAGTCCCTCCTTGATTTGGTTTACCTACCGGAGATGAACCCTAAAAATGTGTGAAGACATTGAATACAATGATGGTCTATGAAGATATTCACATTGAAGACTATGACACGAGAAGACATTGAGTGAAGACTATGGAGCACGAAGACTTAGTTGTTTCGTTGTTTCCTTTTCTTCTTTGTTGATTCATAGGAACCACCGCACTGTTAAGTGGGGTCCAAGTGAACAAAGTCGAGTGGTGAAGTGATGCTCAAACCAAATCCTATGTCTTGACGAAGACAATGAGAGCAAATCTTATCACAGTCCGGATAAGTCAGCTTTACTTGTAGCCCAAGTCAAGCTGCAGCGTGTGTTGAAATCGACCGTTGCGACACGTGTCGGTTCCTTAGTGACCGGGGTCATTTCGGACAAATCCGGTATGGTTGCCCAGTGGCTATAAATATCCCACCCCCTACACCATAAATTGGTGGCTGCTCAGAGTTAGTGCACGGCTTTTGTCATTTGAGAGCAACCCACCTCCGAAGCCTTTGAGAGAGAATCCTTGCGAGGACAAAGCCCAAACCACCCAGAGCCAAAAGAGTGTTTGGCATCACTGAAGTCTTTCTATCCGCGTGATCTGAAGACTTGTTACACTTGAGGACTGTGAATCCTCCAGCCGGTTAGGCGTCATGTTCTGTGCATCCAAGAGCCATTGTGGATTGCCGGTGAACGAAGTCTGTGAAGGTTCAGAAGTCTACCTTGAAGACTTACCAGAGTAATTGGGCGAGGACTATGTGTCCTTAGCTCAAGGGGAATAAGGTGAAGACGAGGTCTTCTGAGTTGAATCTTAGCCTCCCTAACCAGACGTACAGTTGTCACAGCAACTGGAACTGGTCCAACAAATCCCGTGTCCTTCTGAAGCCACTGGTTCTATATCTTACTCCTCTGTACTTGTAGTTTGTCTTCGTGAAGTCATTGTCTGCTTGTATTATCTGTTTGACTTCATTGTGTGACTATTTGTTCTGATTGGCTTCATACTATCTTCCATCCTGATCTTTACTACCTAGATGCTATTAGTCTTTAGGCCTTCACTTCATTGAATACTTGACTATGGCTTGTCTAGTGTAGTCTACCTTCTGCTGCATTAGAATAGTGTTGTTTATATTGTCTGTCTTCGAAACTCCCATGGTTTGAAGACTTTCATAAAAATCGCCTATTCACCCCCCCCCTCTAGTCGATAACTAGCCCTTTCAGGTTTAAACTTGGATCAACATAAAATGTGTGCTCTGCGAGTTCCCTCCGTACACCTGGAATGTCAGAAGGCTTCCATGCAAAGATGTCCTGGTTCTCATGGATGAACTCGATGAGTGTGCTTTCCTATTTTGGATCCAAGTTAGCGCTGATGCTAAACTGCTTGGTTGAATCGCCAGGAACGAAATCAACAAGCTTAGTCTCATCAGCGGATTTAAACTTCAAGGCCGGTTCATGCTCTGTAGTTGGCTTTTTCAAAGAAGTCATATCCGCCGGATCAACATTGTCCTTGTAGAATTTTAACTCCTCTGTTGCACAAACTGACTCAGCATACGCTGCATCACCTTCTTCACATTCCAAAGCGATCTTGCAGCTCCCATGAACCGTGATGGTCCCCTTATGGCCCGGCATCTTGAGCTGCAGATAGACATAACAGGGCCTTGCCATCAACTTAGCATAAGCCGACTGTCCAAACAGGGCATGATACGGGCTCTTGATTTTCACCAATTCAAAAGTCAATGTATCTGACCTCGAGTCATGCTCATCTCCGAAAGCTACCTCTAGAGCTATCTTACCAACAGGATACACCGATTTACCAGGCACCACACCATGGAAGACCGTGTTGGACGGTTTAAGATTTTTATCTGTTAACCCCATGCGGCGGAAGGTTTCATAATAAAGGATATTGATACTACTCCCCCCATCCATGAGTACCTTGGTGAACTTATAACCTCCAAACCGAGGTGTCACTACCAATGCCAGATGACCCGGATTATCAACCTGAGGCGGATGATCCTCTCGACTCCAAACAATAGGTTGTTCAGACCAGCGTAAGTAACGGGGCACCGCTGGTTCAACAAAGTTCACTGCCCTTTTGTGTAGCTTCTGGTCGCGCTGGCATAGGCTCATGGTGAAGACATGGTATTGTCCACTATTCAACTGCTTCGGGTTGCTCTGGTAACCCGACTGCTGTTATTGCTGCTGACTCCCCTGATGATTATAACCACCTTGGTTGCCCTGATTGCCATGATTGCTAGGTCCGCTCTGATTACCGTGAAAACCTGAACCGGAGCTGCCTCCACGGTAACCCGGCCCATGAGATCAGGGGCCTGAACCGCTGCCCGGTCCATGATCATACCGAAAGTCTAAATTTTTGAAATCCTGCATAATATAACAATCCTTCCAGAGGTGTGTGGCCGGCTTATCCCGTGACCCGTGCTTCGGGCAAGGCTGGTTTAACAGGTAAGACAGGCGCTCCGGATTGGGACTTGGCACTCCGCCACGCGGGGGCGGTTTACCCTTACGATGTTGGCTTTGTCCTGCACGTTGGTATTAGCCACAAAATCTAAATTGTTATCCGCTTTACGCTTACTGCTGTTTCCATGACCCGCTGGGTTATGCTGCTGCCCCTTGTTGTTGTCGCTCTTCTTTCCCTTCCTTGTCTTGTCATCGTCAGACTCGGGTTCCTTGGTACTATCAGAATCAGCATACTTCACCAGAGCAGCCATAAGGGTTCCCATGTCATTGCAATGACGTTTGAGCCGTCCCAGCTTCAACTTCAGAGGTGTAAACCGGCAATTGCCTTCCAACCTTAAAACTGATGTATCAGCGTTGATGCGGTCTGATGGATGCAAAATTTCCGAAACCCGGCGCACCCAATGGGTTGTTGATTCTCCTTCCTCCTGGACACAGGCAGCTAAGTCCACAATTGACATGGGTTGCTTGCACGTGTCTTTGAAATTCTAAATAAACCGGGCTCTTAACTCGGCCCATGATCCGATGGAGTTAGCTAGCAAGTTCTTCAGCCAAGTGCGAGTTGTTCCTTCCGACATCATGGTGAAGTATTTAGCACATGCCGCATCATCTACTTCCAGCATCTCCATCGCCATCTCATAACTCTCAACCCATGCCTCGGGGGATAAATCGGCAGTGTAATTTGGTACTTTACGTGGGCCCTTGAAATCTTTGGGCAGCTGCACATTGCGTAGAGCCGGAACAAGACACTGCACCCCCAAAGAGCTGGATAACACCTGGCTCCACCGAAGTTGTCGGACGAACCGGGGTGAGCTGGCGGGCCGCGTCTGAGCCGCTAACTCGGCTTCTTGATGCGTTCTTCCTTGGTCCACCATGTTCTGAGCATCAGCGCCACCACCTGCCGGGTTATTGCCACGGGGCGGATTACGGTTCCGCACACTGCTAGACACAGCCGGTTCATCAATATGCATGTTGTAACTCCGGCTTGGGCGGGGGGTGGAATGAATCCTCTCGCGACTGTACGAATAGGCCTGCTGCTGAGTCAAGGCTATCTGAAGAAGCTCCCTAGCCAGTCATGTCTCCACCGCTACAGGGGACTCGCCATCAACTGGGAGGGCTGCCAATCGTGAAGCAGTCGCGACTATGTTATCCAAGGGGTTGGAGTAATGACCCGGAGGTGTGGGCACATGTTGGGATGGTATATTCTAGGGAGGTGGATCCATTGTGCGTGGCTGAAGCGGCGTCCCCGTTCCAGGTGCCTCGACCCGGTTTACCACTGGCTGGTTGCTGGTTCCTGCTCCTGGCGTGTTGAAGAGATTCCTGGCTTGGTAAACCGGAGGCATGTGAGATCGGTACCTCCTCCTCATGACATCATTCGATGCGTTCTGATCCAACATAAGCCGGTAAGCCTGTGCATCCAGTGCGGCCCGTTCCGCAGCCATCCTGGTATCCTCAGCTGCCAGGTCGGCCTTGGCCTGAGTTATCTGATCTTTCACCTTTGCGATTTCCGCGTTATGCTCATCTTGATGCGCCGGATTAACTTCCGCCATCAGTGTTGTCAAAGCGTCAAATAAATCAGATAAAACCTGAGCCGGAGGTCGCACGGGGCCTCCTGCCCTGGCCGCTGTCGCTGCTACTGATCCGGAAACCATCGCCGCTGCGATCGAAGAGTGGAGCTCTTGCTGCGTACCGGCCATGAAGATCGCAACCCGGTTTGGCGGATCAAAGGGGTCTGGAATACTGTCGCCATCGAAACAGCCCCCAATCCGGCCATCTTGCAACTGGTACAATGACTCGGTCTCTCCGGTCGATGATTCATCGTCAGAATAAACGACGGTCTCACCACCAGATGCCGATCTATCCTCGATTCCGCTCCATGGATGACTCCCACGAAGGCACGCTTCATGGCAGGCTGAACCCGGGCAGGTCTCGCACGCTGAGCCGTCTTGATGATGTCGGTGCAGATGTCCGGCTCACGGCCCGGTTCGCCGATCTTGCCAATGAAAACGTGGATGCCGCCGAAGGGGACCCGGTACCCATACTCGATTGAGCCAGCCTCGGGGCCCCAGCCTGCGTCGTTGATGTAGAGCTTGCCGCGACGAATCTTGGTCATCCGGCCCACAGCGTATCCCTTGAGTCCTTCGAAGCTTCCCTCTAAGAACCCGAAACCATCGTGCGATAGCCCCACGGTGGGTGCCAACTGTCGTGGTTTTGTCACAGAAGATGTCCTAGTGAAAGGACTTAGTCGTGGAGCCATCGCAACGGGTTAGCTTAAAGGGTTAAAGCGGACAAGGGACGCGGAGAGTTTACACTGGTTCGGCCCCTTGCGGTGAAGGTAAAAGCCTACGATCCAGTTGTTGTGGAATTGCTAGGGTTTCGATGACCAGGGAGCGAATTCGCTATGTCTGGCTCTCGAGTTGTTGTTTGTTGTCCCTAAACCGTCGTCGGGTCGTCCCCTTATATACATGGGTTGACGGCTGTCGGTTTACAGGATCCCGAGGCCGGCTCATAAATGTGTCCGGCCAGGTCTCTGCTCTTTCTATCTTACAACACAAATTTACATATCAATGTCGGTTTATGTCTACAGGCCTTAAACCATCATTGGGCCTTGGGCCTTCATAAAGCACCACCGTCTTTGTCTTCATGGGCTTCAGATATAATAACCAATTATGGGTATAACCCGGCCTCTCCTGGCTAGTTTACGCCCAGTAGTAATATCCCCAACAATTTCCAATCAAAAATATGTCATCCACATATAATATTAGAAATGATACAGAGCTCCCACTCACTTTCTTGTAAATACAGGCTTCTCCAAAAGTCAGTATAAAACCATATGCTTTGATCACCTCATCAAAGCGTATATTCCAACTCCGAGATGCTTGAACCAATCCATAAATGGATCGCTAGAGCTTGCACACTTTGTTAGCATCTTTAGGATCGAAAAAACCTTTTGGTTGCATCATATACAACTCTTCTTTAAGAAATCCATTAAGGAATGCAGTTTTGTCGTCCGTTCGCCAGATTTCATAATCATAAAATGCGGCAATTGCTAACATGATTCGGACAGACTTAAGCATCGTTACGGGTGAGAAAGTCTCATCATAGTCAACTCCTTGAACTTGTTGAAAACCTTTCGCGACAAGTCTAGCTTTGTAGACAGTAATATTACATTCAACGTCAGTCTTCCTCTCGAAGATCCATTTATTCTCTATGGCTCACCGATCATCAGGCAAGTCAACCAAAGTCCACACTTTGTCCTCATACATGGATACTATCTCAGATTTCATGGCCTCAAGCCATTTATCGGAATATGGGCTCATCATAGCTTCTTCATAGTTCGTAGGTTCGCCATGGTCTTGTAACATGACTTCCAGGACAGGATTACCGTACCACTCTTGTGCTGAACGTACTCTGCTCGACCTACGAGGTCCAGTAGTAACTTGATCTGAAGATTCATGATCATCATCATTAGCTTCCTCTCTAATTGGTGTCAGCATCACGGGAACAGATTTCTCTGATGTGCTACTTTCCAAATTGAGAGAAGGTACAATTACCTCATCAAGTTCTACTTTCCTCCCACTCACTTCTTTCGAGAGAAACTCCTTCTCTAGAAAGGATCCATTCTTACAAACAAAGATCTTGCCTTCGGATATGTGGTAGAAGGTGTACCGAACAGTTTGTTTTGGGTATCCTATGAAGACACACTTCTCCGATTTGGTTTCGAGCTTATCAGGCTGAAGCTTTTTCACATAAGCATCGCAACCCCAAACTTTAGGAAACGACAGCTTAGGTTTCTTGCCAAACCACAGTTCATATGGTGTCGTCTCAACGGATTTAGACGGTGCCCTATTTAACGTGAATGCAGTTGTCTCTAATGCATAACCCCAAAACGATAGTGGTAAATCGGTAAGAGACATCATAGATCGCACCATATCTAATAAAGTACGGTTATGACGTTCGGATACACTACTATGCTGTGGTGTTCCAGGTGGCGTGAGTTGTGAAACTATTCCACATTGTTTTAAATGAAGGCCAAACTCATAACTCAAATATTCACCTCCGCGATCAGATCGTAGAAACTTTATTTTCTTGTTACGATGATTCTCCACTTCACTCTGAAATTCTTTGAACTTTTCAAATGTTTCAGACTTGTGTTTCATTAAGTAGATATACCCCATATCTGCTCAAATCATCTGTGAAGGTCAGAAAATAATGATACCCGCCGCGAGCTGTTGGAAATATGCCCTAGAGGCAATAATAAAAGCATTATTATTATATTTCCTTGTTCATGATAATTGTCTTTTATTCATGCTATAACTGTATTATCCGGAAATCGTAATACACGTGTGAATACATAGACTACAATCGTCCTAGTAAGCCTCTAGTTGACTAGCTCGTTGGTCAACAGATAGTCATGGTTTCGACTATGGACATCGATGTCATTGACAACGGGATCACGTCATTAGGAGAATGGCGTGATGGACAAGACAATCCTAAGCATAGCACAAGATCGTGTAGTTCGTTTTGCTAGAGCTTTCTCAATGTCAAGTATCTATTCCTTAGACCATGAGATCGTGTAACTCCCGGATACCGTAGGAGTGCTTTGGGTGTACCAAACGTCACAACATAACTAGGTGACTATAAAGGTGCATTACAGGTATCTCCGAAAGTGTCAGTTGGGTTGACACGGATCGAGACAGGGATTTGTCAATCCGTATTACGGAGAGGTATCACTTGGGCCCACTCGGTAGTGCATCATCATAATGAGCTTAAAGTGCCAAGTGTCTGGTCACGGGATCATGCATTCTGATGCGAGTAAAGTGACTTGCCGATACGAGACTGAGCGAGGTATTGGGATACCGACGATCGAGTCTCGGGCAAGTAACATACCGTCGACAAAGGGAATAGTATACGGGTTGCTTGAATCCTCGACATCGTGGTTAATCCGATGACATCATCGAGGAGCATGTAGGGAGCCAACATGGGTATCCAGATCCCACTGTTGGTTATTGACCTGAGGCGTCTCGGTCATGTCGCATGTCTCCCGAACCCGTAGGGTCTACACATAAGGTTCGGTGGCGCTAGGGTTATTAGGAAGACTTGTATGTGATTACGAATGTTGTTCGAGTCCGGATGAGATCCCGGACGTCACGAGGAGTTCGGAAGGGTCCGGAGGTAAAGATTTATATATGGGAAGTTGTCAAGCGGACACGGAAAAGTTTGGGGCATATCGGTATTGTATCGGGGTCACGGAAGGGTTCCGGAGGTCCGCGGGAGGGGCACCCTCTCGGGGGCCACTTGGGCTGCGTGGGGAGGAGCCAGCCCCTGGTGGGCTGGGCGCACCCCTCCCTTGGGCCCTTGCGCCTAGGGTTGAGGGGGAACCCTAGAGGGCCCCCTTGCTTGGGGGCAAGTCCCCCTCCCTTGGCCGCCCCCTCTAGATGCCATCTAGAGGGTCGGCCCTCTCTCCTTCCCCTATAAATAGAGGGGCAAGGGGAGGGCTGCAAAACACAAGCCAAGGCGCAGCCCCTCCCCTCCCCAAACACCTCTCCTCCTCCGTACGTGCTTGGCGAAGCTCTGTCGGATTACTGCTTCACCAACTACACCACGCCGTCGTGCTGCCGTTGGAGCTGTCTTCTTCAACCTCTCCTTCCTCCTTGCTGGATCAAGACGGAGGAGACGTCGTCCGTACCGTACGTGTGTTGAACGCGGAGGTGATGTCCGTTCAGTACTTGCTCATCGGTGATCCGAATCACGGCGAGTACGACTCCCTCATCACCATCCCCTTGAACGCTTCCGCACTCGATCTACAAGTGGTATGTAGATGCAAACTCACTCCCTTGACTCGTTGCTTAGATGAACTCATAGATGGATCTTTGTGAAACCGTAGGAAAAAATTTAATTTTCTGCAACGTTCCCCAACAGTGGCATCATGAGCTAGGTCTATGTGTAGTTCTCTATTGCACGAGTAGAACACAATTTTGTTGTGGGCGTGGATCTTGTCAATTTACTTGCCGCTACTAGTCTTATCTTGCTTCAGCGGTACTGTGGGATGAAGCGGCCCGGACCAACCTTACACGTACGCTTACGTGAGACCGGTTCCACCGACTGACATGCACTAGTTGCATAAGGTGGCTGGCGGGTGTCTGTCTCTCCCACTTTAGTTGGAGCGGATTCGATGAAAAGGGTCCTGATGAAGGGTAAATAGAAGTTGACAAAATCACGTTGTGGTTATTCGTAGGTAAGAAAACGTTCTTGCTAGAACCCAATTGCAGCCACGTAAAAGATGCAACAACAATTAGAGGACGTCTAACTTGTTTTTGCAGCAATTGTCATGTGATGTGATATGGCCAAGTTGTGATGAATGATGAATGACATATTGTGATGTATGAGATCATGTTCTTGTAATAGGAATCACGACTTGCATGTCGATGAGTATGACAACGGCAGGAGCCATAGGAGTTGTCTTTATTTTTGTATGACCTGCGTGTCATTGAAGAACGCCATGTAAACTACTTTACTTTATTACTAAACACGTTAGTCATAGAAGTAGAAGTAGTCGTTGGCGTGACAACTTCATGAAGACATGATGATGGAGATCATGATGATGGAGATCATGGTGTCATGCGGTGACAAGATGATCATGGAGCCCCGAAGATGAAGATCAAAGGAGCTATATGATATTGGCCATATCATGTCACTACTATATATAATTGCATGTGATGTTTATTATGTTTATGCATCTTGTTTACTTAGAGCGACGGTAGTAAATAAGATGATCCTTACAACAATTTCAAGAAGTGTTCTCCCTAACTGTGCACCATTGCTAAAGTTAAATCGTTTGAAGCACCACGTGATGATCAGGTGTGATAGATCCTTACGTTCACATACAACGGGTGTAAGACAGTTTTACACATGCAAAACACATAGGGTTAACTTGACAAGCCTAGCATGTACAGACATGGCCTCGGAACACGGAGACCAAAAGGTCGAACACGAGTCGTATGGAAGATGCGATCAACATGAGAATGTTCACCGACGATGACTAGTCCGTCTCACGTGATGATCGGACACGGCCTAGTCGACTCGGATCGTGTAACACTTAGATGACTAGAGGGATGTCTAATCTGAGTGGGAGTTCATTAAAATAATTTGATTAGATGAACTTAATTATCATGAACTTAGTCTAAAACTTTTGAATAATATGTCTTGTAGATCAAATGGCCAACGCTCATGTCAACATGAACTTCAACGCGTTCCTAGAGAAAACCAAGCTGAAAGATGATGGCAGCAACTATACGGACTGGGTCCGGAACCTTAGGATCATCCTCATAGCTGCCAAGAAAGCATATGTCCTTGAAGCACCGTTAGGTGACCCACCTGCTCTCCCAGCACTGCAAGACGATTTGAACGTTTGGCGGACCGCATCTTGATGATTACTCCCTCGTTCAGTGCGGCATGCTTTACAGCTTAGAACCGGGGCTCCAAAAGCGTTTTGAGCAACACGGAGCATATGAGATGTTCGAGGAGCTGAAACTAGTTTTCCAAGCTCACGCCCGGGTCGAGAGATATGACGTCTCCGACAAGTTCTATAGTTGTAAGATGGAGGAAAATAGTTCTGTCAGTGAGCACATACTCAAAATGTCTGGGTTGCACAACTGCATGACCCAGCTGAATATTAACCTCCCTGATGAGGCGGTCATTGAAAGAATCCTTCAGTCGCTCCCACAAAGCTACAAGAGCTTTGTGATGAACTACAATATGTAGGGGATGGTGAAGACCATTCCTGAAGTATTTTCAATGCTGAAGTCAGCAGAGGTTGAGAACAAGAAAGAACATCAAGTGTTGATGGTCAATAAGACCACTAAGTTCAAGAAGGGCAAGGGTAAGAAGAACTTCAAGAAGGACGGCAAAGATGTTGCGGCGCCCGTAAGCCGATTGCGGGAAGAAGTCAAAGAATGGACCCAAGCACGAGGCTGAGTGCTTTTATTGCAAGGGAAGGGTCACTGGAAGCGGAACTGCCCCAAATACTTAGCGGATAAGAAGGCTGGCAACACCAAAGGTATATTTGATATACATGTAATTGATGTGTACCTTACCAGTACTCGTAGTAACTCCTGGGTATTTGATACCGGTGCCGTTGCTCATATTTGTAACTCACAGCAGGAGCTGCGGAATAAGCGGAGAATGGCGAAGGACGAGGTGACGATGCGCGTCGGGAATGGTTCCAGAGTCGATGTGATCGCCGTCGGCACGCTACCTCTACATTTACCTGCGGGATTAGTTTTGAACCTTAATAATTGTTATTTGGTGCCAAGTTTGAGCATGAACATTGTATCTGGATCTCGTTTAATGCGAGATGGCTACTCATTTAAATCCGAGAATAATGGTTGTTCTATTTATATGAGAGATATGTTTTATGGTCATGCTCCAATGGTCAATGGTTTATTCTTAATGAATCTCGAGCGTAATGTTACACATATTCATAGCGTGAATACCAAAAGATGTAAAGTTGATAACGATAGTCCCACATACTTGTGGCACTGCCGCCTTGGTCACATTGGTGTCAAGCGCATGAAGAAGCTCCATGCTGATGGACTTTTGGAGTCTCTAGATTATGAATCATTTGACACATGCGAACCATGCCTCATGGGCAAGATGACCAAGACTCCATTCTCGGAACAATGGGCGAGCAACCAACTTGTTGGAGATCATACATACCGATGTGTGCGGTCCAATGAGTGTTGAGGCTCGTGGAGGATATCGTTATGTTCTCACTCTCACAGATGACTTGAGTAGATATGGGTATGTCTACTTGATGAAACACAAGTCTGAGACCTTTGAAAAGTTCAAGGAATTTCAAAATTAAGTAGAGAATCAACGTGACGAAAGATAAAATTCTTCGATCGGATCGTGGAGGAGAATATTTAAGTCACGAATTTGGTACACACTTAAGAAAATGTGGAATCGCTTCACAACTCACGCCGCTGGAACACCTCGGTAATAACGGTGTGTCGAGCGTCGTGTCGCACTCTATTGGATATGGTGCGATCTATGATGTCTCTTACCGATTTACCGCTATCATTTTGGGGATACGCTCTAGAGACATCTACATTCACTTTAAATAGGGCACCGTCTAAATCCGTTGAGGCGACACCGTATGAATTATGGTTTGGGAAGAAACCTAAGCTATCGTTTCTAAAAGTTTGGGGATGCGATGCTTATGTCAAGAAACTTCAACCTGAAAAGCTCGAACCCAAGTCGGAAAATGCATCTTCATAGGATACCCTAAGGAAACCATAGGGTATACCTTCTACTTAAGATCCGAGGGCAAGATCTTTGTTGCCAAGAACGGATCCTTTACGGGAAAGAGTTTCTCTCGAAAGAAGTAAGTGGGAGGAAAGTAGAACTTCGATGAAGTACTACCTCTTGAGCGAGATAGTAGTGCAGCTCAAGAAAATGTTCTGTGATGCCTACACCAACTGAAGAGGAAAATAATGATGATGATCAAGGTACTTGGATCAAGTTGCTGCTGAACTCGTGGGTCCACAAGGACACGTTCCGACCAGTGGTACGGCAACCCTGTCACGGAAATCATGTTGTTAGACAACGGTGAACCTTGAACTATGAAGAAGCGATGGCGGGCCCAGATTCCAACAAATGGCTAGAAGCCATGAAATCCGAGATAGAATCCATGTATGAAAACAAAGTATGGACTTTGGTGACTTGCCCGATGATCGGCGAGCGATAGAAAACAAATGGATCTTTAAGAAGAAGGCGGACGCGGATGGTAATGTCACCATCTATAAAGCTCGACTTGTCGCTAAGGGTTATCGGCAAGTTCAAGGGATTGACTACGATGAGACTTTCTCTCCGTGGCGAAGCTTAAGTCCGTCCGAATCATGTTAGCAATTGCCGCATACTATGATTATGAGATATGGCAGATGGGCGTCAAAACGGCATTCCTTAACGGGCATCTTAAGGAAGAGCTGTATATGATGCAGCGGAAGGTTTTGTCGATCCTAAGAATGTCGACAAAGTATGCAAGCTCCAGCAATCCATTTATGGGCTGGTGCAAGCATCTCGGAGTTGGAACATTACGCTTTGATGAGATGATCAAAGCGTTTGGGTTTATCTTGAGACTTATGGAGAAGCCTGCGTTTACAAGAAAGTGAGTGGGAGCTCAGTAGCATTTCTCATATTATATGTAGATGACATACTTTTGATGGGAAATGATATAGAACTCTTGGACAACATTAAGGCCTACTTGAATAAAAGTTTTTCAATGAAGGACCTTGGAGAAGCTGCTTATATATTAGGCATCAAGATCTATAGAGATAGATCGAGGGCGCCTCATAGGTCTTTCACAAAGCACATACCTTGATAAGATTTTGAAGAAGTTCAAAATGGATCAGTCCAAGAAGGGTTCTTGCCTGTATTGCAAGGTGTGAGATTGAGCTCGGCTCAATGCCCGACCACGGCAAAAGATAAAGAAGAGATGAGTGTCATCCCCTATGCTTCAGCCATAGGATCTATTATGTATGCCATGCTGTGTACCAGACCTGATGTAAACCTTGCCATAAGTTTGGTAGGAAGGTACCAAAGTAATCTCGGCAAGGAACACTGGACAGCGGTCAAGAATACTCTAAAGTACCTGAAAAGGACAAAGGACATGTTTCTCGTTTATGGAGGTGACGAAGAGCTCGTCGTAAGGGTTACGTCGGCGCTAGCTTCGACACAGATCTGGATGACTCTAAGTCACAAACCGGATCGTGTATATGTTGAATGGTGGAGCGATGGCTGGTGCAGCTGCAAGCGAGCGTCGTGGCGGGATCTACATGTGAAGCGAGTACATGGCAGCCTCGGAGGCAGCGCATGAAGCAATTTGGGTGAAGGAGTTCATCACCGACCTAGGAGTCATACCCAATGCGTCGGGGCCGATCAAACTCTTCTGTGACAACACTGGAGCTATTGCACTTGCTAAGGAGCCCAGGTTTCACAAGAAGACCAGGCACATCAAGCGTCGCTTCAACTCCATCCGTGAAAATGTTCAAGATGGAGACATAGAAATTTGTAAAGTGCATACGGATCTGAATGTCGCAGATCCGTTGACTAAACCTCTTCCATGGGCAAAACATGATCAACACCGAACTCTATGGGTGTTCGATTCATCACAATGTAACTAGATTATTGACTCTAGTGCAAGAGGGAGACTGTTGGAAATATGCCCTAGAGGCAATAATAAAAGCATTATTATTATATTTCCTTGTTCATGATAATTGTCTTTTATTCATGCTATAATTGTATTATCCGGAAATCGTAATACGTGTGAATACATAGACTACAATCGTCCCTAGTAAGCCTCTAGTTGACTAGCTCGTTGGTCAACAGATAGTCATGGTTTCCTGACTATGGACATTAGATGTCATTGACAACGGGATCACGTCATTAGGAGAATGGCGTGATGGACAAGACCCAATCCTAAGCATAGCACAAGATCGTGTAGTTCGTTTTGCTAGAGCTTTCTCAATGTCAAGTATCTATTCCTTAGACCATGAGATCGTGTAACTCCCGGATACCGTAGGAGTGCTTTGGGTGTACCAAGCGTCACAACGTAACTGGGTGACTATAAAGGTGCATTACGGTATCTCCGAAAGTGTCATTGGGTTGACACGGATCGAGACAGGATTTGTCACTCCGTATTACGGAGAGGTATCACTGGGCCCACTCGTAGTGCATCATCATAATGAGCTCAAAGTGACCAAGTGTCTGGTCACGGGATCATGCATTCTGTGCGAGTAAAGTGACTTGCGTAACGAGACTGAGCGAGGTATTGGGATACCGACGATCGAGTCTCGGGCAAGTAACATACCGTCGACAAAGGGAATAGTATCTGGGGTTGCTTGAATCCTCGACATCGTGGTTCATCCGATGACATCATCGAGGAGCATGTAGGAGCCAACATGGGTATCCAGATCCGCTGTTGGTTATTGACTGAGAGCGTCTCGGTCATGTCGCATGTCTCCCGAACCCGTAGGGTCTACACATAAGGTTCGGTGGCGCTAGGGTTATTAGGAAGACTTGTATGTGATTACGAATGTTGTTGGAGTCCGGATGAGATCCCGGACGTCACGAGGAGTTCGAAAGGGTCTGGAGGTAAAGATTTATATATGGGAAGTTGTCAAGCGGACACGGAAAAGTTTCGGGCATATCGGTATTGTATCGGGGTCACGGAAGGGTTCGGAGGTCCACGGGAGGGGCCACCCCTCTCGGGGGGCCACTTGGGCTGCGTGGGGAGGGAGCCAGCCCCTGGTGGGCTGGGCGCACCCCCTCCCTTGGGCCCTTGCGCCTAGGGTTGAGGGGGGAACCCTAGAGGGGGCGCCCCCCTTGCTTGGGGGGCAAGTCCCCCCTCCCCTTGGCCGCCGCCCCCCCTCTAGATGCCATCTAGAGGGGCCGGCCCCCTTCTCCCTTCCCCCTATAAATAGAGGGGCAAGGGGAGGGCTGCAACACACAAGCCAAGGCGCAGCCCCTCCCCTCCCCAAACACCTCTCCTCCTCCGTACGTGCTTGGCGAAGCTCTGTCGGATTACTGCTGCACCAACTACACCACGCCGTCGTGCTGCCGTTGGAGTTGTCTTCTTCAACCTATCCTTCCTCCTTGCTGGATCAAGACGGAGGAGACGTCGTCCGTACCGTACGTGTGTTGAACGCGGAGGTGCTTTCCTTCAGTACTTGGTCATCGGTGATCCGAATCACGGCGAGTACGACTCCCTCATCACCATCCCTTGAGCGCTTCCTTTTCGATCTACAAGTGGTATGTAGATGCAAACTCACTCCCTTGACTCGTTGCTTAGATGAACTCATAGATGGATCTTGGTGACCCGTAGGAAAAATTTTAATTTTCTGCAACGTTCCCCAACACGAGCTTCAACACTCATCGGATCGCATACATCGGTATGTATTATTTCCAGTAAGTCATTAGCTCGCTCCATTGTTCCGGAGAATGAAGTCTTAGTCATCTTGCCCATGAGGCATTGGTCGCAAGTATCAAATGATTCATAATCAAGTGATTCCAAAAGTCCATCTGCATGGAGTTTCTTCATGCGTTTTACACCAATATGACCTAAACAGCAGTGCCACAAATATGTTGCACTATCATTATCAACTTTGCATCTTTTGGCATCAATATTATGAATATGTGTAACACCACAATCGAGATTCAACAAAAATAGACCACTCTTCAAGGGTGCATGACCATAAAAGATATTACTCATATAAATAGAACGGCTATTATTCTCTATTTTAAATGAATAACCGTCTCGCATCAAACAAGATCCGGGAATAATGTTCATGCTCAACGCTGGCACCGAATAACAATTATTCAGGTCTAAAACTAATCCTGGAGGTAGATGTAGAGGTAGCGTGCCGACGGAGATCACATCGACCTTGGAACCATTCCCGATGCGCATTGTAACCTTGTCCTTAGCCAATCTTCGTTTAATTCGTAGCCCCTGTTTCGAGTTACAAATATGAGAAACCGAACCAGTATCAAATACCCAGGCGCTACTATGAGCATTAGTAAGGTACACATCAATAACAAATATACCTTTGTTCATTTTGCCATCCTTCTTATCCGCCAAATACTTGGGGCAGTTCCGCTTCCAGTGGCCAGTCCCTTTGCAGCAGAAGCACTCAGTTTCAGGCTTAGGTCCAGATTTGGGCTTCTTCCCGGGAGTGGCAACTTGCTTGCCATTCTTCTTGAAGTTCCGCTTATTTCCTTTGCCCTTTTTCTTGAAACTAGTGGTCTTTTTAACCATCAACACTTGATGCTCCTTCTTGATTTCTACCTCCGCGGCTTTGAGCATTGCGAAGAGCACGGGAATTGCCTTTTCCATCCCATGGATATTATAGTTCATCACGAAGCCTTTGTAGCTTGCTGGCAGTGATTGGAGAACTCTGTCAATAACACTATAATTTGGAACATTAACTCCCAGCTGAGTCGCGTGATTATGATACCCGGACATTTTGAGTGTGTTCACTGACAGAGCTATTCTCCTCCATCTTGCAGCTATAGAACTTGTTGGAGACTTCATATCTCTCAACTCAGGCATTTGCTTGAAATATTAACTTCAATTCCTAGAACATCTCATATGGTCCATGACGTTCAAAACGTCTTTGAAGTCCCGATTCTAAGTGGTAAAGCATGGCACACTAAACTATCGAGTAGTCATCAGATCAAGATTGCCAGACGTTCATAACATCCGCATCTGCTCCTGCAGCAGGCCTTTCACATAGCGGTGCATCAAGGACATAATTCTTCTGTGCGGCAATGAGGATAATCCTCAAGTTACGGACTCAGTCCGTGTAGTTGCTACCATCATCTTTCAATTTAGCTTTCTCTAGGAACGCATTAAAATTCAAGGGAACGGTAGCACGGGCCATTGATCTACAACATAGATAAGCAAAAACTATCAGAACTAAGTTCATGGTAAATTAAGTTTACTTAATCATATTACTTAAGAACTCTCACTTAGATTGACATCCCTCAAGTCATCTAAATGATACGTGATCCAAATCAACTAAACCATTTTCCGGTCATCACGTGAGATGGAGTAGTCATCAATGGTGAACATCTCTATGTTGATCATATCTACTATATGATTCAAGTTCTACCTTTCGGTCTCTAGTGTTCCAAGGCCATGTCTGTACATGCCAGGCTTGTCAAGTTTAACCTGAGTATTCCGCATGTGCAAAACTGTCTTGCACCCATTGTATGTGAACGTAGAGTCTATCACACCCGATCATCATGTGACGACCAACTTTCGCAGCGGTGCATACTTAGGGAGAACACTTATACCTTGAAATTTTAGTTAAGGGGTCATCTTATAATGCTACCGCCGTACTAAGCAAAATAAGATGCATAAAAGATAAACATCACATGCAATCAAAATATGTGACATGATATGGTCATCATCATCTTGTGCTTTTGATCTCCATCTCCAAAGCATCGTCATGATCTCCATCGTCACCGGCTCGACACCTTGATCTCCATCATAGCGCCGTGGTCGTCTCGCCAACTATTGCTTCTACAACTATCGCTAACGCATAGTGATAAAGTAAAGCAATTACATGGCGTTTGCATTTCATACAATAAAGCGACAACCATGAGGCTCCTGCCAGTTGCCGATAACTTTTACAGAACATGATCATCTCATACAACAATGTATATCACATCATGTCTTGACCATATCACATCACAACATGCCCTGCAAAAACAAGTTAGACGTCCTCTACTTTGTTTTTGCAAGTGTTATGTGGCTGCTACGGGCTTTTAGCAAGAATCGTTCTTCTCTACGCATCAAAACCACAACGGTGATTTATCAAGTTTGTTGTTTTAACCTTCAACAAGGACTGGCCACAGTCAAATTCGATTCAACTAAAGTTGGAGAAACAGACACCTGCCAGCCACCTTTATGCAAAACTAGTTGCATGTCTGTCGGTGGAACCAGTCTCATGAATGTGGTCATGTAAGGTTGGTCTGGGCCGCTCATCCAACAATACCGCCGAATCAAAATAAGACATTGGTGGTAAGCAATATGAAAATCACCGCCCACAACTCTTTGTGTTCTACTCGTGCATATCATCTATGCGTAGACCTGGCTCAGGCAAGATCTATCTAGGAGATGCATAGCAATGAGAGGGGGAGAGTGTGTCCACGTACCCTCGTAGACCGAAAGCGGAAGCATTTGACAACGCGGTTGATGTAGTCGAACTTCTTCTTGTTCCGACTGATCAAGCACTGAACGTATGGCACCTCCGAGTTCTGCACACATTCAGCTCGATGACGTCCCTCGAACTCTTGATCCAGCAAAGTCTCGAGGGAGTAGATGGGTTCCGTCAGCACGACGGTGTGGTGACGGTGATGGTGAAGTGATCCGTGCAGGGCTTCGCCTAAGCACTACGAAGATATGACCGGAGGCGTAAACTGTGGAGGGGGGTGCCGCACATGGCTAACAATTGTTGGTGCGTGTTCTAGGCGCCCCCTCCCCACGTATATATAGGTGGGAGGGTGAGGGAAGCAGACTTGGGGCGCCCGAAGTAGGAGGAGTCCTACTTGGGGGCCTAGTCCAATGCCCCCCCTTACCATATTCACCTGAAGGGAAAAGGAAGAGAGGGGAGAGGAAAGGAAGGGGGAGGCCGACTCCCCCCCCCCTTTCCTTCTCTCACTTGGCAGGAGGCCTAGGAGGGGTGCGCCAACCCCTTGTGGGCTCGTGTGCCCTTCCCCTTTGGCCCATGTGGCCCATTAACCTCCTGGGGGTTCCGGTAACCCCTCCGATTTTCCGATATGTACCCGATACACCCCGGAACACTTCCCGTGTCCGAATATCATCGTCATATATATGAATATTTAACTCTCGACCATTTCGAGACTCCCCGTCATGTCCGTGATCTCATCCAGGACTCCGAACAACATTCGGTCACCAAATCACATAATTCATATAATACAAAATCGTCATCGAACGTTAAGCGTGCGGACCCTACGGGTTCGAGAACTATGTAGACATGACCGAGACACCTCTTCGGTCAATAATCAATACCGGAACCTGGATGCTCATATTGGCTCCTACATATTCTATGAATATCTTTATCGGTCGAACCGTAATGAAAACATATGTTATTCCCTTTGTCATTGGTATGTCACTTGCCCGAGATTCGACCGTCGGTATTTTCATACGTAGTTCAATCTCGTTACCGGCAAGTCTCTTTACTCATTCCGTAATACATCATCCCGTAACTAACTCATTAGTCACTTTGCTTGCAAGGCTTCTTATGATGTGTATTACTGAGAGGGCCCAGAGATACCTCTCTGATACTCGGAGTGACAAATCCTAATCTCGATCTATGCCAAACCAACAAACACCTTTGGAGATACCTGTAGAGCATCTTTATATTCACCCATTTACATTGTGATGTTTGATAGCACACAAGGCATTCCTTCGTTATCCGGGAATTGCATAATCTCATAGTCGAAGGAATATGTATTTGACATGAAGAAAGCAATAGCAATAAAACTGAACGATCAATATGCTAAGCTAATGGATGGGTCTTGTCCATCACATCATTCTCCTAATGATGTGATCCCGTTCATCAAATGACAACACATGTCTATGGTTAGGAAACTTAACCATCTTTGATTTACGAGCTAGTCTAGTAGAGGCTTATTAGGGACACACTACTAGGGAAAGGCCTAGCAGTAGCGCGGGTTTTTGGCCTATCAGTAGCGCGGGTGACCGCGCTACTGCTACGGTGCTACAGCTAAAGGTTAGCAGTGGTGTTTGTTAACACGCGCTACTGCTATATCTACTTAGTAGTAGCGCGTCCTGCAAGAGGCGCTGTTGGTAATTACTAGTAGCGTGTCTCACTGCCCGCGCTACTACTATTATTCTGTATTCTATTTCTTTTTTATTTTATGTCGTGTTCATACACCTTTATACAAGTTTTCATACAATAGAAATTTAGAGATTGTTTTTACATTATAATGAGTTATTAAATCACTAGGTGAAGGAACCGCGGATTAGTTTCAAGTGGATGGATCCTAAGTGACCAAGTCATCGATTATCACAATAATCCATGACTTGGTCACTTAGGATCCATCCACTTGAAACTAATCCGCGGTTCTTTCACCCAATGATATAATAACACATCATCATCATCATATTAATTTAAAAACTCTTGCATCATATATCATCACCAACAACACTAGCTAATAATCATCATAGTCATTACCACCAACACTATTTAATCATCATAGTCATAGTGTAGCTATCTAATCACCACCAAAACTAGCTAATAATAATCATCATAGTCATCACCACCAACACTCATTGTAGCTAGCTAATCACTCCTGCTACTCTCTCTCTCAGGTAAAATAGCATAGAACATGTGTAACACTCCTGATTCATCATATTGGAGCATGCAGATGAACCTGTCTCCTAATTGTGGGATGTGCTTCTGATTGCTGCCCTCTAGTACTTCTGTGCGGTCCTTCACAATTTTGTTCCAGTCTTTGACTATTAAGACTTGCTCGCTTTTAGAAATCTTGAATGCACTCATGTGCAATGTAGGATGTCTTGGCCGTAAGCTAACCACTTTCATGTGACCTTTAGCCTCGATCCAATGAGGCACAACTATCATCGGGAGTCCCTGTTGAAGAACATCGTAGTAACATACTTAGCAATGAAGTTTAGCTTAAAAATAATGTATGTAAAAGATGCACTGAGGACAAATAGGCAAAATCTTACCATCTTTCCTAAAGAGATGTGACCATAGTTCAATACGAACACTATTGGTCGCACATTTTTTAGTACTAAGATTTTGAAGTCCAAGAAAATAATTTATCTTAACAGTATCAAGATCCTTAAGCCATGAAACATAATGACTTATCTCCTCGCAGTTTGGTTCAGCCCCGGGACAGTAGTAGGTCATGTCTACCAAGCGCCGGACATGTTTGCTTGAATGGAAATAAGCTGTCAATAGAAATTAGTTGTCAACTATTTTTGAATAAACAATATCCAAGACATAAATATGGTTGAGAAACTCACATAATGGTAGAACTGGAGGCGACTGCACATCGACCCAGATGTCGACATTACCTTCAATATCATCTTCCGGACGAATATCAAAGCTGATAAGCATATCAAGCTCAAATGCATAAGCCTTGCATACTGCTCTTCAGTTTTTGCATTCAAAATAGGTGTAGGTGTCTGCATTGTATAATTTTGCGGCAAAAGTATAACCATGCTCGGTCCTCAAGTGAACTCTCTTTACCTCCATAGTTTCCATAGGACTGAAACCAATCTTATCCAAGACAAAAATTCTTCAATGGCAGGGGATACACTAGTAAAATAGTAAAAAATTAAAATTATAAGTTGAAGCAAAAGAAGCAGAAGTCATGCTTAATTACGAAAAAAGACTTGTCATTGTGACTTACTGTATCCACTTCGAAGGTCTCATCCAGCTTGATGCTGAAGCACCTACCATCAACTAGGAAATTTCTGTCGCACAGGCCGCGTTCGTCTTCGCAATATTCGCACATACCAAAATCCTTTTCGTCGTCGGACATTTCCTATGTTCATAGTTGAAACATTAATTGAAAATCGATCTAAGGAAACTACCAGGAAACTCAACACACAAATCCGGGGCACTCGATATTTCCTACATATTCTAGAACAAGTCATGCTTAAATTCACGGCAAAATCCGGCATGACCTTTGCTAAAATAGGACATATCGAGCGCCTGAACTTTGCCGAAACAGAAATGAATCAACACTCTGGCACGACATAGGCCACTCGGATTTTTCCTGCGATACAAAGTTGTTCATACGCATACAACGATGCTTAAACTTGCAATTCCATCCGGATCAATTATCATAAGCATTCGCACATGAGCTCACCGACAAAATACCCTAGTTCTACTCTATTCAACACACCAGGAGTGGAGAAGGAGGAGGTGGACTTTTAGCTCACCGACTCTGGTGTAGAGAAAGTAGAGGTAGCTCGGATGACGATCACTCCAAGGAGACACGACTCTACAAAGCCTGCATATTCCATCGAGTAAAATTTTAGATCATCAAATCTCATATAGCATTCTTCGATGACAAAGTGATAATGACATAAAAATAATTAAATTTTCCATAACTAAATTTTCTTTCTAAAAATAAACTAGTTCTATTAATTAAAACAGTTCAACTAAGCACTTACTATAAATAAAATTAATTAATTTTCTTACTAGTTCAACTAAGCACTTACTATAAATAAAAATAATTAATTTTCTTACTAATTCAACTAATTCTATTAAGCACTTACTATAGATAAACTAGTTCTATTAACCACTTAAATTCTGTGTACATTCTACAAAATTCTACCTATCTATACTATTGAAAAAACCTACATTCTACCTATCTATACTATCAACTAAATATGGAGGGGGCAGGGGCTGTGGATGGAGGAGGGGGAGGGAGTAGGGGCTGTGGAGGGAGGAGGGGCTATGGAGGGAGGAGGTGTTGTTGATGGAGGGGCGGCTAGAGGAGGGAGGAGCATGGGGACGAGGGGAGGAGGAGAGGCAGCTAGAGGAGGGAGGAGTGGGGCAGAGGAGGGAGGAGGGAAGCTAGAGGAGGGAGGAGGGAGGAAGAAGAGGAGAAGCAGGAGGCTTACCGAGGACGGAGGATGGCGGCGACGCCGACAGTAATGCGGCGAGGCGGCGGCAATGCGGCAATCGGGGTGATGGCAGGAGGAGGACGACGATCGTGACAGTGAGCAAGGAGAGTGAGGAAACGGGCGGGCACGTGGGGGGATAAGGCTGGATTAGCAGTATCGCGGTTTAGGAGAAAACGCTACTGCTAAACTACCTAGCAGTAGCACGTTTCATAGGAAAGCGCTACTACTCCACTTAGCCCGGCGGCAACGGTGGGGTAATTTTAGTAGTACTGCTCTTCGCCCTGGACGCGATACTGCTATGTTCATAGCAGTAGCACCTTCCGTTACCCCGCGCTACTGCTAAGTAGCAGTAGCGCCCCATTTTACCCAGCGCTACTGCTAAAGTTCTGTGTATAAGGTATTCCCTAGTAGTGACACGGTGTTTTGTCTATGTATCCACACATGTATCAAGTTTCTGGTTAATACAATTCTAGCATGAATAATAAACATTTATAATGAATAAGGAAATATAAAATAACAACTTTATTATTGCCTTTGGGGCATATTTCCTTCAAAATGATGATATGATGATGATGATATATAGATGATATGGTGATGATGATTATTTTCTGTTGTAATTTTGTTAGATAATTTTTTCTGTAGTATATATAGATGAGATATGATGAGGCGCCTCGTCGCCGCTCCCGACGCCGTCCCTGCCGACCAATTTTTTTGTTCATAGAAAACTCCGGTAACTTCGACATGAGGGGGGGGGCGTCGATCAACCCCTTCTCGCCCGACCAAATCTCGAGTCCACCCAAACCGAGACTGAAAAAGCGTTGTCAAGGCCATCCCAAACCCTAGAAGAGTTGTCGAGGCCACCCAAATTTACCGGGTTAAAAGAGCGTTGTTGAGGCCACCCCAAACCCTAGAAGTGTTGTCGAGGCTACCCAAATTTACCAAGTTAAAAGAGCGTTATCAAGGCCACCCCAAACCCTAGAAGTGTTGTCGAGGCCACCCAATTACCAAGTTAAGAGAGTGTTGTCGAGGCATCGCAATTATTTTTTGCAAAGTGTCATCTCTTGAAAGTATAACCCCGGTAACTTCGACATGAGGGGGGACGTCGGACATTCATGAGAGAGGCGGTCTGCAACTAATCCATTGCTCATATATGCATATGATTCCTTGTTGTCATTAATTATCTAGGTCTATGTTTGCCACTAATCCATCTCTCATGTTTGTATATTGCTATGTTATACTATTTGCAGAAACTATGGAAAGAGACTTAGAACAAGAATAGTTGTTGGGGGATATAATCATCGGCGGAGGTGATCCCTTGTCATTTCTCAACGACACCGATGGTCAGGAAGGAGAGGATGACGGCTCCAGTGATCCAACAATGGAGGAGTAAGGAGATCATGACGGGTCCGGTGACCGAATGGCATATCCAACTTCCATAACTGCTCCCACTACTTGGATTGATATCTTCTCTATGTCTTCATTGTTGATTCTCTTTATTGGCTTCTCGAGCTTGCACACTCCTTTCTTTTTCGATTCCAACAAATTCGAAGTTGACTTGCATCTAGTCTCATCTGTAGCCTCTATTCTAGCAACGAGTCCATGAGCATCTATCAAATTTCGTGCTATCAACAGATCGACGTAATCTTGTTCCCAATATCAAAACTTGCATCCATGCTACACACAAATTTGAGCAAACAATCTATCGAAATTGCATCGAATCCAATGAACAACTGAATCAATTAAGCACATACCCCATCTGTTTTGCACTTGAAGAACACACATCTGGGATGTTCTGGCGTGGTAGAAACTTGGCGCACCACCTGCCACGGGCAGACATCGCACTTTGTGACCGACAACAAGGAGCCGACGAGCCGATGGGCCAACGCCAAGCCCAGAGGACGGCCTGGCGTGTCTTTCCTGGTGAACCGCCGACTGGTTCCGAAGAGGTGTGCACCACCTCGGTCTTGAGTTGTCGATGTAGATGGCCGGCCTTCATGGGAAAAAATTCTGCCAAGCCGGTTTTTGCGTAGCAATTTTTCATGGAATATTCCCAATTGATGCAATTTATTCTCTGCTAAGATATATAGCCAGTAGACACCAAGGTGGATCTCGGCCTAAAGTCCGGGATGGACCTAAAGGATAAAATAAAACTCCTAATCCCTATAGCCCCTGAGACACAGGTCGATTCGCAAAATCGTCCTAAGGATCAAACCCTTGCTTGGCACCATACTATAGAAACAGAAACACGGTGTGTAGTAGCCTTTGAGACCCAGGTCGTTTGCGGCCGATCGAGCCGAGGATCGTAATCTCCTCGGAAACCGTATTGCAATTTAAACTTTCTGCATTGAGTCGTCAATGCAGTAGCCCCAAGACTTGGGTTGGGCATTATGACCGGCCATAGGATATTATCTCCTCGGGAACTGGTTCAGCCTCGTTGTGTGTTTCTCCAACGCTGAGGTGCAACTCGGTAGGGAAGATGGCGAACTGCGGGTCAGAAAAGATATTTCCCAAGTACAATTACCATGCATGACACCTCGATTAATTGGACGTCCTGCCTCCTAAAACAATAACATACAATAGGTTAAGAGTGTCATAATCTCGAAAAACAAAAAAACTTATGTAAAAACTTTACGTGTGAATTAGATCAAGTTTTTTTGTGCCAATCCGAAATTGCCCTTAAAACTAATTTGGGCTTTCATCATGCTTTAACATGATAAATCTGATCTCCGAGCTTCGAGTGGGCTATTCTTCGGCCTCAACCACCTTCTCCCGAAGGCGGAGTGCTTCTCTGGCCAATTTAGTGAAGTAAACTCGAGCAGCATATAAAGAATCCATGTTATCCGACTATTTGACAGTGAACTTGACCCAGAAAAAGTAATCAAAAAGACTTTGCAATGACTAAGAAAAACACTTATTATAAAATGGCACACACAAGTTTAAGAGCCCCTAGTTAAATTGAGTAAAGGGAGTGTTTTGAACGCTTATAACAAACAACATTTTGTTTCACACAAAAATAATGGCTAGTCGAACTGAACAAATTTGAAATTCCATTTTTAGCATGAAAGCGACTTAGTTGGGTTTTTGTTCTGGGCATTGATGACGCGGTCTGAGCTAGCGGAGGGACAAGGTCCTAGCCCCCAAGTTGGTCCCGAGGAGCTCGGACTGACGAAGTAACAAGATGACACAGTTGTCATGGTGAGGCAAAGCCCCGGTCCAGCTGAGGAGACGCAGCAGGTCGACAAGGTTATACTGGAGCCTCCGGAGTAGGTTGGTGAAGCAAGGGCAAAGTTAGCAGGCCGGCCAAGGTGAAGGATCTTGTCGGGTTGGTGACATCGGAGCCCCACGTCGGTGTGTTAGATATCGGCTTGATGAAGCGACGGTGTGGCGATGCTGACGCAGGTCAAAATTTGTGACGCGGTCGATGCCAGCTTGATGAAGTGACCACATGAAGATGCTGGCGCACCCGACCCGTGCAATCCATGGGGTGACGATATTTTCTTGGCCTTCGCGATGATGAACTCTTGGTAAACTTGCTAAGGTGACGATACAACGTGGATGACGTCGGTTAGACGAAGCGATGGCGCGTCTGGCACAGGTCGGCATCCGTGGAGCAATGAGGTTGAGTCAGTTTAACACCAACGCGAAGGTAAAGAGAACCTCGAAAAAGGTTGAAAATTAATGGCACGTGTTCGAGGTCAAAACACAATATCTTACAAAACAATTCCTCCAAAAAGGACGTCTGCTAAGCCCTTCATGAAAAAGATGAACTTGGGTTGGATTTGTTTTCGCACAGAAAACATATTATAAAATTGATGCACTCCTAGGGCTCGTCACAGAGGTTGAACCGGCGGATCGAGCTGAAATTTCGAGTGTTGTTGAACTAGCAATTCCACAGCAGATGAACAGTTGGATCTTTCAAAGGATGTCCAAGCTAGCCACAACATGCCTCGCACCGAAGTCGCACGCCCGACAAGGCGTCGGTATATCGGTGATTGCCAGACACTACTGGAATCAGGATCTTTGCCGTCAGTCAGATCTTTGCCATCTGCTAGCTGACGGCAAAGAAGGTCTTTGCCATCAGCTTACAGAAAGCTGACGGCAAAGATCATGTTTGCCGTCAGCCAGCTCTTTGCCGTCTGCTAGCGGATGGCATAGAACCTTTGCCGTCTGCTAGCAGACGGCAAAGAGGGAGGGTGGCCCACTAGCGAGAACCACCTAACGGCCACTTTCTAGAGATTCGTACATCGGAACGCGATGAAATTTTATGGGGCCATTGTAGACTCAATTCCACACAATTTCACCAAAACGATCATCAAAGCATTGTTGCTCTAGGACACGTGGACGTCGAAACCGTATCCATTGTTCAGAAAATTCAGTTGAAATCGAAGCTAATGTTGATGAAGACACCCGTCCGATCTTGACGATCCGACATGGGGTGTAGTCCTTGACCTGGCTGTGGTGGCCAGTCGAGTCGGCGAAGAAGATGGTGGCACCAAGGATGAAGATTCGTTCTAGTACGTAGATCATGTTGAAACCGATCTGAATTCCCATCGTGCCACGGTAGAGCGCTGCGCAGCGTGGCCCGTATTGGCCACCAATGATGGAGTCGAATTCGGCAGATCTTGCGTATGGGGTCCCAAGTTGATAGCCATGGCACGATGGTAACATGATAGAGAGGGGACACGATATTTACCCAGGTTCGGACCCTCTCAAAGAGGTAAAATCCTACGTCCTACTTTGTTTGTATTGATTATGGATGGGATACAGAATACAGGTTGATCTACCTCAAGATCGGGTATGAATGAGTTGGTCCCAATATGAGATAATCTATTGACTAGCCTAGCCTTGCTTTATATAATGTACCAAAGGCCTAGGATAATAGAATCCCTAGTCGGCTACGTCAGAGGAGAGGAGTCCTCACTACAAGGGAAAAGCCTAGCAGTGGCGCGAGTATTTGGTGTATCAGTAGCGCGGGTACCCGCGCTACTGATACGGCGCTACAGCTAAAGTCTAGCAGTAGCACATTTTGACACGCTACTGCTATACCTACTTAGCAGTAGCGCTTTCCATAGCAGCGCTACTGCTAAGTGCTTTAGCAGTAGCATTTTCCTGTCTAGCGCTAAAGCGCGCTACTACTATGCTTTTCTCATATCTTTTTTGCTACGTATTTGCGATGATTTTGTACAGGTTTTATACAATATTCTAATCATATCATAAACATGCAATATGCTCATCATATCATACACATAATAGTCTCATCATATCATCCAACACAAATCATGTCGTCACATCATAATCACGATATAGCTATACAAGTTACATGACATGTCTCATCATACATAATGTAGTACTTCTTGAGGCGTCGGTTTGTATCCCTCTCTCGCACTAGCATGAACCTAAACTAACTACTGGCTATCGCTCGAAAACCGGAAACCGGTACACCTGGGCCTGACACTCCGGCCACTCGTCGTATACTCCTGGCGTAGCACTTCTTCACCATCGATGATCTATGCACCTGCATCGTCACATGAGTCGATGATATGCAACATATATAGTTGAGCAATAGAAAGAGACAGACTTGGCAAAAATAGAAGCAACATATCATAAGCATAAATAACAAAGTTCATCGTACCCAACATGCCCTAACTAGAGTGATCTTCGCTAGTTGAGGAGGAGGTTTAATTACATGACAAACAAAGTTTCTTCGTGCATAACTCAAAGTTTCGTCATAGAGAAAGTATGTACTAAACGAACACATTGTCATATATCGTCAATCACTCAAACATGTCGTGCCATCCCTCCAAGTCAGGGAGATAGTCCCCGAGCGAAGTGAAAGGCTTCAAGTCGAGACGCTGAGCGGCTACGCATGTTCGGACGTCTTCCTGCGACATTTTCCCTTCTTCGTAGAACATCCCTGTTTTTCCGAGGACCTCCTTCATGATGATTTGGGCAAGTTCACACTGGATGTGATAGAACTCAGCTCGGAGTCGATGATCCGGGATATCTCCTAGGTTCTTTGGCTATTGCAGAATATGGGCATCGCCGAATCTAGGTGACATGCGAAGGTTCTGTTGATCCCGTCTGTACTCCAGCATGTGGTGGAGGACATAGAATCCATCACTGAGAGTACCACTCGGTTGCTGGATGCTGCAGAAGTCGGTCTTATGGCCGAAGGCGGGCTTGCGGTTCCTTGTCTTCCTGGTCGTGATCTCTCCACCTCGTAGGTCGTAGCTAAAGATAGCACTGTCCAGAACAGACTTGATGTGTGTGTAATCATTTTTGTCATGTTCTTCGACGAGTCCAAGTAAAGAGTGTGGGAGAATCGGGGGTAAAGGACGATGAGGACGGCGCGCCCGTCGTTACGCAAAATAAGTACACCTCACGATGCTTTTTGCAGACTGCCAAGAAGCTCTCGTGCATGAAGTGCGGGTCAGCGACACAGATATAAGGTATCTGCTCAATCCTGATGATGTAGTTCATGCACAAGGCAAAAATGCAAACAAACGTAAAATCCAGCTTTTTCAAGTGAAACATGTCGAAGATGTAATCGAATGGAAGGAAGAACTTTTCCGCAGGGAATGTGTCGACGTACAACCTTTGATGTGGCACGTTAACGACGTAGAGCGGGTATCCTGGATTTTGCGAGGTGATCGGGCTTTTCTCTCTACGCAGCACATCATCATGAAGTCTCCTGAGATCATTGTATATGGCCTCTACCGCTGCCTTAGGTAGGATCGGTTCATCGGGGATATGGTATTTCGCCGCACCCATGACAGGTATACGGTCTTGAACCCGAGGTTGCGGAGGCGGCTGGTTCACAGAAGCAGCTTTGTTGCCTTTCTTCGGTCTCTTCCTATGCTTCTTTGGTACTGGAAGGTCGTCTATAATACGTTCATCCTCCGGCAATTCAGGCACCAACTCATCACGCTCAAACCCTAAGTACTCATACTGTTGAGCCATCAATCCTCCGTCGTCATAGGCGGCAGTATTGAGATACTGTAGAGGGTCATCGTCATCCTCGTCGATGGCATCATGCATTGCTTCTTCGAAGGCGGCGACGTCATCAGCGACTAATGGAGCCTCTTCCTCACCCCTTCCATTATCACCCAGCACGACAGCCGACGCTAATTGGGTAGGTGGGGTGTTGACGTTCATACCTTGCTCAGGCTGCGTGGTCGTGGGTGTGTTTTTTTTCACAAAAAGGACAGTAGGGGGAAAACCCCTACTGTGGTCACTTCATATATCTATATAAATGGGAGGTTTACATAGACATATCAACTACAATACAAGGCACTGCCTATCCACCAACTAGCTAAAAAGAGAGGAGAGGGCTATACTACAGAAGTACAATAGTTGATCAGAGCAGCCCTATGCGCTGCTTTAACCCTATGTTGCAATAAGGACAAGTCTTCTTTGAATCTTGTGAGCCAAGAATCCCCATTGGGGGGCAGTCCTCTAAAATGCTTGTTGTTTCTCTCCTTCCAAATGCTCCAAGCTGCGGTCAAAATGTTTCATAAAAGAATGTGTTCGGCCATGTATCCTTAGTGGTTTGAAGAAGGTTGAGGCGGCAAAGGAACGTTGGCCAAACAATATTTAGTCTAGCCCAGCAGCTCTGGCTAAACGGGCAGGAGAAAACCATGTGATCCATAGTTTCTTCAATGTGCTGGTCGCAGAGGATACAGTTGAAGTTATTGCCAATATTGTAGTGCCTCCTCTTCACCATGTTGCGAATGTTGAGTCTATCATGAAACAATAGCCAGCCAAAAACTTTGATCTTCATTATGCATTTAGATTCCAGAGTTGACTGAAAGCTTGATGCGCCACACCATCTCGAAAGTAGTTGTTGTAGTAATCTCTTGGTCTGTACAGCGTGGCCCCCCAAGAATAATGCCAAACATCATGTGGAGAGGTCGGTGGAGATATCCATGGTTGTTGTTCAATATCCTGGATCTCAGCAAGAGCCTGGGGAGAGACAGGGAGATGAAAGGTTGCATTCATGTCCATATTGGCCATTGCCTCCGCGACCGACACGTCCTCCTGCATGGCGAACGAGAAGGCACAAGGGTGCGAGATTTGAAGCACATCCTCTCTCCAGAGATCTTTCCAAAGAAGGGTCGAATTGCCATCTACCAGCTGAACCCGAGAAATTCCATGATAGATGGGGTCAGCTTAAGAATGTCTTTCCACCAGAATGAACCAACCGGGTCCACAGCATGTGGAATTTTGCCATCATAGTGATTATCCCAGATGAGGTTGACCCAAGGCACACCAAGTCTATTAAAGAATTTGTGAAGGAATTTCAAGAGCAAGGCCTCATTGTGAATCTTTAGGTTTATCACCCCCAACCCACCATTTTTCTTAGGTCAACACACCAAATCGCAAGCAGCCAAAGAGTTGCATTTGTCACCTTGCTCAGTTTTCTTGGTCCAGAGACATCTACGTCTAATCTTATCAAGGATCTCAATGAGCTTGGGAGGGAATTTGAGAGTGCACATAGCAAACACCAGAAGAGACGTGACCGATGCATTTAACCAAGAAAGCTTACCACCATACATCATCATCGCAATGGTGGGAGTCAGCTGCCTTTCCAGCCGGCAGACCAAGTGCATAAAATCTTGGAATGTAGGTCGAGTCGTGCCCAAGGGAAGGCCTTGGTAGGTGAACGGCATAGAACCAATGGAACATCCAAATACTCTAGCCAAATTAGCCATGGAAGATGTATCAAGATTAATCGGGATCAATGTTGACTTGTGGAAATTAATCTTGAGGCCAATGGAGGAGGCATAATCAGACAGAATCTCCTTAACCAGCGTGGCTTGTTGAATGCATGCAGGAAGGACAATGAGCGTGTCATCCGCATATTGGAGGACCGCATAATCAGTCTGACCAATGCATGGAAAGGGTAGGGCAAGCCTGCCTTGAAGAAACGCATCATTGATTGCGACTTTAAGTAACTCTGCCACAAGGACAAAGATAAGCGGCGAGAGAGGATCTCCTTGACGAACCCCGCATCTGCATGAGAATTGTCGGCCAAGCACACCATTCAAAAGGACGGAAGATCAGCCAGATGAGAAAAGGCAATTAATCCAGGATATTCAACGGTCATTGAAAGCCATATGACGCATGACGTTGATCATGGGCTCGTGCGCAACAGTGTCAAATGCCTTAGCAAAATCGAGCTTGAGAAGGATGATCTTCCTACCAGATGTGTGGCATTGATGAATATAATGATAGGCCCATGCAAGGCAATCTTGGATGGTTCTCCCCTTAAGAAATCCATATTGGTTGTGGTGCACCAGTTTCAAGATTATGCGTTGCAAACGATTGTGTAGAAGCTTCGTCAGTAGTTTCAGACAGCAATTAAGCAGGGTGATTGGTCTATAATCATTAACTGAAGCAAGCGCATTAACCTTGGGGATCAGTGTAATGAGGCCATCGTTGATACTGGTGATGTCAAGGTTTCCATCATAGAACTGTGAGCACAGCAAATAAAAGTCATGCTTGATTATTGGCCAGCAAGCTTTGAGAAAATATGCACTAAAACCATCAGGTCCCGGGGCACGATCTGGAGGCATTTCCTTGACAACACTATCAATTTCATCTGGAGTGAACGGCTTAGTAAGGACGTCGAGATTATTGGCCCGTTGGATTAATGAAGGTAAGTCAAACTTCATATCACACTGAGTAGTTGTCCCCAACCTGGCTTTGTAAGTCGAGTGAAGGAGCGCCTCCTTACCAGGGTGATCATCAACCACCCTGTCATCTTCAGTGTGAAGCGAGGCAATGTTGTTCTTACGGTATCGCTCGGTGCCGATCGCTTGGAAGAATTTAGTGTTCTCGTCTCCAAACTTGATCCATCGGATAGTGCAGCGCTTTTTCCAGTAAATCTTCTGATACTTAAGCAGCCGAAGAAGATGAGCTTTAAGGATGTTTCGAAAATTTGCTTCTAGCAGATAAAGGCAACGCTTGTTTTCCAGTTCATCTAGATCCGCAAGAACATCATTACAATTAGTGATCACAATGGAAAGCCGAGAGATATTCTTACTCCAAATCTTAAGGGCATGTCGAAGGGCTTTGAACTTGTGACAAAGCGTGGCCGCATCATTTTTTTGGGAACTGGCTTAGCCCAGACCTGTTGCACCACCTCCATAAACCCCGGGTGTAGGATCTAGTATGATTTGAAGCGGAAGAGTTTGCTGCGAGGGATCTTAGTTTCAATAGTAACTACGCAAGGTATATGATCGGAAACTGGCTTGCCCAGGGGTTTAACCAGGGTTTTAGGATACGAGTGGGTCCAGTGGAGGGGGGTGAGAAACCAATCAATCTGCTCGAGGAGGGGGTCCTGTTGCATGTTACTCCACGTATAAGATCTACCCTGGACTGGTATCTCAATAAGTTGTTGCTTGCGAATTATATTGTTAAAAGTGATCATATCATTCAGATTCCCCCCAGGCTTGTTGCGGTTATAAGGAGCTCGCATATGGTCGTGTGTGTGTTCCCGGCCGCCTCCAGACGAAGCAGACTCTTCAGCCACAACAGGACCCAATGCTTGCAATCGCCAAGCCGCCGCGGAGTCTCGTCGTCATCTCCCCCTAGTACCGGAGGAGCCAAATTCTCGTGGACCGGTTTGACACTGGCCATGGAAACCTTGAAGACGTCAGGGGGGATCGGCTGGTTGTGGAACAATTGTTCCTTCAGCTTCACTATCGTGGCCTTCCCCACGTCCACCTTCTGGCCGCTGATGATGTACAGTATGGTGCACGGGGTTACGCCGGCCTGCAAAGACATGTCTGCGACGTGAGACATCCAAAAGGCAATGGAAACAGGAGATTATACATATATTGAAGAGGGCCGATGTGACAGGTACCGTGAGGGCGTCGAGCTCAGCCAAAGACGAAGCACCACCGAGCACGTCCAAGATGGAGGACGGGCTGCTATGAGCAGGTGCGGGAGCCGGTGCAGGAGCAGGTGCGGGAGCCGGTGCGGGAGCAGGTGCTGGTGCAACGCTAGTCGAGCTGCTCCCGAAGAAGTTAGAAAGGGGAAAGTCCGTTGCCTCTTTATTTGGATTTTTCCTGCTCCAATTGATGATAGCCGAAATCAACACACCATACGAAGCTGCCATTTCCTCTTTTGCGACAGCTACCGCTGCTTTGACTGTCTCGGTTGATTTCTTATCAACCGCAATTGCAACCTTCTTGTCGATGTTTTCTTCATTTAACCTTCATCTTTCCTTTCTCTCCTCTGTGATCTCACGGTAGTACTTCTTCCACGTGGCGTCGTCTCCGACATCGTGCACGCGTCCATACGACGGCCGAGTGTCCACCGGGAGTCCTTTCAATATGTTCAAGGCCCGGTTGAATGGGGTGTCCCACTTGGGCCTCGCCAACGCCTCAGACAGCGAGTCGCTTTCGGACGCGATCCTGTGTTGCTCTCTCTGCAAAACGAACAAGGATCGTTTACAGAAGTGACTAAACGTGCAGTCGAATTGATCAGAAGCTAAAATTAGGGGGTAAATAAAAAATTACCAGCAGTCTCATGAACTCTGTCGTGACCACGTCCATCTCGAAAACCTTCTTGACTGGGTCCCAATGGTACCAGGCCTTGAGGACGTCACGCTCCTGCTGGACGGCGAACTCCGCCAAGGGGTCTGGGATGCCTAGACTTTCGCGTTCCGCGTCCTCCTTGGCCCATATGGACCTCTTCCCCGCATAACCACGGCTTCCGAGGTGGTGGCACCCCATGTTCCTCTTTTGAAGCCCCTTCACGTACTCTGACTTTTCTTTGGCAGCTTCGGCAACGCAAACCGCCTTGAATATTTCAAACTGCTCTTTCATAATTGTCAGATTATCCTTTACAATCTCGGAGTAGGGTTCCTTTTTGTCGATGATCCTTGCTTTCACCCTTACTTTCCAGGCGGACAACGCGCCGCTAAACTTGCCCATGGCGCGTCTGCTTATCTTCTTCATTGCCGAGTCTTTATCTGGATTTTTATATTTGATTTCATCCCGGCCCAGGAACAAGAACACCTGGTGCAGCTTCATTAGGAGGGACTGCTTCATATCTGGTATCTTCCTTAGTTTCACATCGTTGATGGTGGTGGTTGCCCGTAGGATGCAGCCTATTTGATTGCCGTAGCACGCGCGCGCTTCCGCAGGCTCTTTTGGCTCAAAATTGTCGTCGTCCACCTCCGTAACCACCAGTCTAGTAGTGATGAGCTGGTTTGGGCACCGTTGCTTCTTTGGTTTCGGTTCTATACCGGCTTCGCCAGACTCGGTGCCAGTCTCGGCGCCGGTGTCAGTCTCAGCGCCGGTCTCGGCACCAGTCTCGATGTCGGTCTCAGTCTCGGATGTGACAGGTGGGCCCTGCAACAACCATTGCTCATCAAGAGGTTCAAATAGGCGTCTGCCGCCACATAGACGTTGCAATCACCATAACCTTGCCCTTCATCGTTGGTAGCCATGTTTCCTAGGATTAAATCTAGTCAATTAATTATAGACCTAATAAAATGAATAATGACATAAAAAAGGCCAATGTTTTGCAGGAATGTTGATTCATTCCCGTTGCGGCAAATCCCAGGCACTCAATATGTCCTAGTTTGTAGCACAAGTCATGCCGAAATTCACGGAAAATTTCGGTATGACCTTTGCTACAAACTGGACAAATAGAGCGCCTGAAATTTGCCAGAACGGAAATGAATCAACATTCTGGCAAAACATAGGCCACTTGGAATCATTCCCTACAAACAACAAAAGGCCACTTGGGCATAATCGAACCACTTCAATGTTGCATATAACAGGACCACTTAAGAACATGTACATGAGCAACTACAACAGTAGATAAATATGAGCAAACACTATTGAGGAATTTGCATATAACATGACCACTTCAAATTTGCATCTCCTAGTGTTTGACACTTCAAGAAAATCTACACAAATCTCATACTCTCTCAAACTAAATTCAAAAACCAAATATAGATGGATGAACCCTAGAAACCTAGAACCTTTACATATTTTTGTCCTAATGAAAATTATGAACCCTAGAACTCAAATTATGTCCTAAATTTTTGTCCAAATAAAAATTCACTAAAAATTAAGAACCTACTGGACTTGCAGCACTGATAGAAATTTATATTTTTATATTGATTTTTCTCTCTAAACTAAATCCTACTACCCTAGTTAACATCTAGTTAAACCTTACTTTCCTAACATTTGTAATTAAACCCTACAGACCTAACCCTACTGCCCTAGTTAAGCATATACAAATTTTTCCTAAAAATTATATTTAGTTAACTAATGAACTAAATTTTACTCTAAACTAAACCCTACTGCCCTAATTATTAACATCTAGTTAAACAAAATTGATTCAAAAACTAAACCCTACTAAACTAATTAACATCTACATTATCTACTACTTAACATCTATTATTACCCTAACTAAAAAACTTCTACTATTAACCCTACTGCCCTAGTTAACTAGTACCACCACTACTACTAATTAACATCTACTACTACTACTAAAAAACATTATCTATGAACCCTACTACTAATTAACATCTACTACTATTATTAAAAAACATGGCAGGAAGAACAGGCACAGAGAGAGGAGGGTGGGGCCGGGGGGCTTACAGAGAGGGGAGAGACGGTGGCGGGGAGGTGCTCCGCGACGAAGGAAGGGCGGCGAGGGCACGCGACTCCGTTGGCGGCGACGGAGGCAGTGGCGGCAAGGGAGGCAGGGGCTGCGAGGGAGGCGGGGGCGTCGAGGGCGCACGGCTCCGGTGGCGGCGACGGCGCGTGGCTCCAGTGGGGCAGGGCCGGCGAGGGAACGACGGCGGCGAGGGAGCAGGGGCGGCGATGGAGGAGATCGATGGGGAATTGGGGGAAAGGACTTAGCAAAATTTTAAGCCCGTGCGAGGTTAAGTCAAAATAGCAGTAGCGCAAAAAGCGCTATAGCTAAGTTAGCTATAGGGCTTTCTACCAAAACGCGCTACTGCTATAGGAAGTAGTTATTTATTTTCCTTTTCATTTTCTTTTTTATCTAAGGAATGTAGCTATAGCGCAGGCTTATAAAACGCGCTACTGCTATAGTAACTACAGCGCTTTGTGGCAACAAGCACTACTGCTATGCCTTTCTCCTTTATTTTTCTTTTTTTTATATTTTCTTTTCTTCATTTCTTTTTTTTTCTACTTCTTTCATTTTCATTTACTTTTCTACTTTTTTTCCATTTTATTTTATTTTTTTAGCTATACATGAAACGCGCTACTACAAGGCACTTAGCGGTAGCATGCTTTTTGCAGCCTCGCTACTACTATTCCCAGCTTACCGGCAATAGTATGGGAATTATAGTAGTAGCGCTTTTACGTGTAGACGCGCTACTGCTATAACCATAGATGTAGCACACTTTATTTTCACGCGCTACTACTAAGTAGCAGTAGCGTTCTGTTCTAACCAGCGCTACTGCTATACCTCTGTGTATAAAGTTTTTCCTAGTAGTGCCTAGTCGGCTACATCAGAGGAGAGGAGTCCTATCTTGTATGACAAGTCTTGTCGAACCTTCCTTGTATGCATTGGCGGAGCTTCAGCAAGCCTGAATGGGCCATGGCCCGCCCAACTCATTGAATTTTATACACTATATATCTAATTATGGGCCTTAAAACAGTAGCCCATAGGCTATTTTTTCTATCTGGACCGCCCACCTTTGGGCTGCAAGCTCCGCCACTGCTTGTATGCATCATGGACCACCATGGGTCCTTGGCCTAGCCCTCGTGGCTGGGAGACGACATGATGAGTATCCCTTAGTTCATACACGATCTCGAGGTAGATTAACATGTACTCTATACCCCATCCATAATCAATATACAAACAAAACAAAACAGTAGAGTTTTATCTCTTCGAGAGGGCCTGAGCCTGATTAACATTGTGTTATGTTACCATCTACTGTACATCTAGTCAAGACTACCAGATTGGGACGCCGAACCCAAGATCTGCTGGATTCAACTCCGTAACTTGGGTATATCAAAATCATGTTGAACTATACATAATTCATCTTATATTGCGGAGCAGTGTTGTTTTCCCAATCGGCATCCGATCAACCTCATCCTCCTCACCCTGTTCACCATTTGGATAAGATTCTCGGTTGGGTTGCCTCTCCACAAAAGTACCAAAATATAACAAATCTCCATGAATAGATATTTTTTATCATGAGCTTCATGTGAAAATACCCGTATTAAGCAGCATTGCTGATATTCATGATGATCTTCAACCTAAGAGCAACTCCGACAGTTCCCGCAAAACTTCCCCTGAAACCAGTTCTTTTGGCTTCCCGTAAGTTTTAGGGAAAGTGTTCTGGCAGCAATTTTTGTCAGTTCCTGTAAGCTTCTTTGCCTAAATCTTTTTTTGATTACTTTTCATTAAACAAAATTTTATTATTCCTCTAGGGCCCGATGGTCAGTGGTGGCCGCCGTTGGCGGGCGGGTGCCGCTAGCGAGGGGCCGCGTGGCTGCGTGGGTGGCACAAGCGGCGGCGGCGGCACAGCGTCCTGCTGGCGTGGTGGCGCGACGGCAACGGTGCTTCGTGGTGGCGACGGTGTTCGGCGGGTCACGCGTGGAAGTTTCATGGCGGTTATCTCCCCTCCAAAAAGATACAAGAAGGTCATCTTCCCGTAAATCAGCCCAGCGGAGAGAAAGGACCTCTTTTATGGGGTTCTCTAAAGATGAAATCAGTTTATGAGAACTGTTGGAGTTGCTCTATACGTCTCTCCTCCCTTTGTCTCCCTCCGAGGAAAGGCGGTTAGGGTTTCTGCCTCCCATTGGCGGCACCGCCGATTTGCCACGTCTCCTAAGGTCTTAGGGTTTGTGTCATATTTAGGAAGACGATGAATTTGTGTCATGCTCAGGAAGACGAGATGGTAGCCGCTTCTTAAGATGGAACAAGGTTCTCCCCACCTAGCCCCCGTGCCGATGGTGCGTCTAGCTTCATTGGAGGACGTGTGGAGGTGTGTTTCCAGCGGATCTCGCGGGATTCGGTCGGTGGTTGTCTTCGATGGATCTGCTCGGATCCAGTCATTGTTCTTATGTGTTCAGATTGGATCCTTTTGATCTAAGCTTCTTTTTCATTGGCGACGGTAGATGTTCTGGTGTGTTGGTCCTATAAGGTCTTAGCACGACTACTTTCCCGAGTGTCTACTACAAGTTGTGCTAAGTGGTCCACGAATCTGGATGTAATCTATCATTCTTAAGAAGTTGCTCCCCACTACTTTCTATTCTCTCACCATGCATGTTGTCCACATCAGCAATGTGCCACGTCAGCAATTTTCTCCTTTTAACCAATTTCTGTCAACGTTTAGATGTGTGACGTCGTCCCTCTGTTTCCATAATTAAACTACGGAGCGAAGTCACTACGGAGCGAAGCTGAATCGTCCCGATGCACAAATAGAAAAGCGAAGCCCAATAGTCTCATCTAAAGAAAAGAAGCCCAACCGTCTTCCATCTCTCATAAAGGACCAATCTATGCCCTTGGCAACCGTACAGCGTAGCGGCCAGAAAAGAAAGGAAGCGATCTCCGTGTGTGATCTGGTCCTCTGCTTCGACCTCCGGTCTTCGGCGCGTCCGCCGGGCTCTGTAGGCTCTCTCCGACTGTGGCTCGGTGTGAATCGGTCTGGTGCCCTGTAGCATGGTGGAGATGGCGGTGGTCGTCCTCCACCGCCATCAGATGTATCGAGTGTGATCTGATCAGGTGCACAACAGTCCCGTGCTGGCTTTTCTCTTTCGGTCAGGAAGGTGGAGACGCCGGCCACGTAATACAACCAACGATGCCCACGCCCCTACTACTCATCCTTCTACCTTTGGATTTTTGCACTTTTGCTTAACCCATCAGCTAATTTGATTGGATAGTGGGTACGTTACTTGGTGTGCGAGTTCTTGCCCCATAGGTATTCTTTTGCACTGCTGCTTTCCCTTCATTGATTTCTTTTGTCTTTCTGTTGTATCCTTCAAGTTCAGTGGGTCTATCTTTTTATTCTTGGTTCCTACATATACTGTTGCTACACGTGAATCCTTTTAGCTTTATACTAATCTTCAATGTTGATAATCTAAATGGAGAACTTCTTGCAGGCCGAAATGTATTTCTAGCAATGGTTAGGGATACACACGAAGAAATATGACTGGATGGTGAGTACTGATTTCCACTAGCTTGCATATTGCAATCTTTTCATAACTATTGGTCCTCAAGGTCAGTCAAATTATCAAATATAACACAAAAGCAACCTGTTTGAGCAGATCACACATATTTAATTTAATTTCCATTGATTCAATTTTCAGAACGGACAACAAGCAATTTTTCATCATGTGGTGTTCAAACTTTTAGGCCAAAAATAAATATGATGAATGACCCACAAAATTGTTTATTAGTATTTCTTCTTTTTTTTTACATTTACTTTATGCACATCTTTTGATGGGTATTTTAGAGCAAATGTTCCGCAGCAACGCGCGGGGCATTATCTAGTTCTTATTATTTCTCGTTTTGATGTACTGTCATGGTTGAAGATGAATAGATTGAAAGTTCCTCCAGAAAAACAAAATGATGTACACATTCGGGACGGTGAGGAGAGGGGCCATGAGCTTTTTTGGTCCGCAGCCTGCCTCACCCTAATGCTCTACAAGGCTCATACAGGTGGGGCAACCAAACACCATCTCAGTATAAGAACCTGCCCCTTTCAGACATACCGATGCTGCTGCCGATGGGCAAGTCGGCATGACCATGTAGCGGTGCATCTCGGCATTGGTCTTCTCCGGGTTCCATCGTCTACGACACGGAGAATCTGATCAAGAGGCACACCACCTACAAGGCTACAACAATGTCACAGCAGCAATCTCACTACACCTTATGACATCATCATCTCCATGGCCATTGTCACTGCTCTAAGTGTTTCAGACTCGCCATGCCGAACGCTGATTCCAAACCTCAGTAAAGAAAAATGTGTCGATCTCTAGGGGATGGAACAGGTACGTCTAGGCTGAACAGTTTATAATGGGAATTGTTGCCGGTTTGCAATGGATCAACTTATTGCATCACGGATCATGAAACCTTCCTGATGATTTGATATACTTAACTAAAACTCGGCAAGTTGGATTTAACACATCACATTTTAATCACGGAAGAAAGGCTTTGAACATAATCATATATAGTTATATAGCTGAGCATACCTAGGGAACTCACGGCTTACAAAAACTATTTGGGTATGCTGAACAACTTTACATGATAATCAGCAATCGGGCCATATCTGACTTGCATTCTCCCGACTTGAGAGACAAATGCAATGCATAGTGAGGAGAACCGGAGATACATTCGCAAACTGGCCCTATAAATGTTCGTTCATGATAAATACAAGGAAAAAGGGACGGAAGAGCGGTCAGCCAGATTGAACCCAATGCACCGACATACACCATCCAACTGTGGTTAAAAACTCCTCCCGCCAGAACTTTTCCAAAGGCATTTCAAAGGCGGAATGAGCCGCATTGTCCTCTACCACCCTACGGGTTACCACAGCCTGTATACATGCATTGCGCCGACAATCAAGTAATCTGAAAAGTCTAAGGGGATAATCAAGATGAAACAACCAAAAAGATGGAAGAATGACATACCTATCACGCATCTCAATACTTATCAAGCTCTAACATGATCTGTTCAGTAACTAATTCCAAACTATAATGCAGTGGCTGGAGAAAGACTGCCTTAAGCAAATGATGATTGCCTGCAGGAAAATAACAAATCGTCAGGCAAGGTTGAGGCTCGTAAAAGGATTTTTTTTTTTAGGGAAAGCCACCTTGGTGACTTCATTCAAATGGCATAAAGTTGCATCGTTTGCTAGTTGCCCTAATATTATAGTTTTCATACCATGTTGCCACAAAATGGCATAAAGGTGGTTCATGTTGGCCACAGAATAGCACCAGAACTGTCAGAAATATGATATAGTTTTCATACCATGTTTGTCGACAACGAACAGCCTCTTGGCGAACAACCCTTTTCTTATCATCAAGAGCCTTGATTGCTGCTTGTAGGACCTGCAAGAATATACCATTCTGCAATGAGTTCTCTTTTATTCCTTCAGAAGGAAACATTTCTTACTTGACAACAGTTGCGATATTAAGACACCCTAAGTTCCTAATAACAACAAGAAATTAGTCAGAAGTTAAATATATACCATCTCAATTATCCATAATGTTCTAAGGTGTGCAGTTAAAGCATGAGACCTAATTATCTCCACCAATAAGGGGAGTGCTATCCATGATTAAAAAAAGGCACAGTATAATAATAACTCAATGTCTTAAAGGTCGTATTGTGTGCATATTCTCAACAACCATCTGCATAAATAGAAAACTGACCTGTGGCCGCATGCGATAAACTTTTGAGTGGGGAAAGCTAGACATGGCAACAAAACATTGCAAGGCAGTCTCCCGAACAACCTACAGGAGAAAGGAAAAAGGTTGTGAAACATGCTGATCTTACAAGTGGAACTGAATATAAAAAACTCTTAAGTACCATCATGTGAGGATAGGAAACAAGTTGTGCAAGTACACTGATAATGATGCGGATATTTTCCACAATGCATTCTTTGCCTGCATAAGACAAACAAGATTTAGCGCCCGAAGAAAAAAATACCATCAGGAATTTAGTACTTCCTCCGTCCCAAAATAAGTGACATGGTTTTAATTCAAATTGACGGAGGTAGAACGCAGCATACACCAGTCAAATTTACATAATAAACAAAAGAAAATGAACTGAATGGATGTAGTCAATGCATGCACCTCAAACACAATTTATTGAATTAATGGCTACTAAGTAGGAACTTATGGAAGTAATGGAGTAAAGTAAATGATATCACCTTTTTCATCCATCAGCATTCCAGATAAAACAAGCAACAAACTATACACTAGATCTTTATCCTGATTATCCACGCTCAATTTGGCTAAGATATCAACCATCACGAGCAAAATCTGAAAAAACAATTAGTGAAGCAATTGGGCAATTAGTATGCTCTGACCCGACAAAGGTTGTGCATGCTTCAATCGAGAAGTAATTAACCTGATGGGCTTCTGTTATAACTGCTGACACTGGAGCATTGGAAATAATGTGTCCGAATGCTCGATATATCACCAATCTGCAGTGGGTGATATTTTTCAGTTGCTTCAAGGCATTTGACAAATAAAAAAATCACTAAAATTACAGGATCAGTTCATCAATTGAACTAAAACTGGCATCAGACCATCACTTAGCTATACAATATTTTTAATCAAAATACATTTTTCTCTAAAATATAAATCATGATGATAAAAATTAATGAGGAAAAGCACAATATGGAACTAAATTATAAAGTGATGCAACCTAGTCCTGAGGTTACAAAATTGCAGTATTCAACTGATGTGGCAACTCAAATGTCTTTTTCCTCAAGGCACACATAGTATAAAGAATTCTTTGACTTCTAAACTCGTGCCACGGTTCATTTTGGTTTACTATCATGAAAAATAAGCTACATTACCATATTGATATCCGAAACGGTGTCATCCCTTGGGAATTTCACGGAGGACGAATCAAAATTAAATGCACAAAAGTGTCCAAGCTAATTGATAGAACAGATATGTCCACATATAAACTAAGCTAAACCCTTGGGAGATGCTGCTGATGCATACGCAAAGTAACAGAAACATGATATACAAATGTGTATGGTTCAAATCAATACAAGATATAATACAAAGTGATGAGAATGTTGATACCTACTTTGTTGTCAGCTCTGAGGTCTCCTTAATTTTAGAGAGAAAAATTGGCATCAGTATTGAGAAAAAACGCTGCTTATACAAAAACTTTATTCTTGCATGGAACTTTTTATTTAGGCAGACTTCTGAATCACCCATCATCACATGGAATGCATCAGCTGCAGCTGATGCTAGAGAAGCCTCTGATGAGAGGCATTTAAGAAGAAACATTGAAATTTCCTTCACTTTCTCATCTCCTCTCATAAGCAATCCTTTGCCAATCCATGCCAAGCCACATAAGATATCAATCTTTGAACCTATGCTTCCAGGCAAACTGTCTGAGAAGTCAGGATTATCCGAAGTGGCAGCAGAAGAGCGAGATATCTTCAAATTGCTGCTGGGTAATACAATTGAGAAACATCCCCCAAGAATAACATCAAGTATTTTATCCAGTTTAATCTCGTGTGAGAACTCTGAATTCTGTAGATATTTATTGAAAATAGAAGCTAATGCATGAGCAGCTGGTATATGCCCATTCAGTAGAAAGACCGAAAAGAGGTTAATCATCATCATCATTTCTGGTACAGGTGTTTGAGGCCAAAGACCAACTATGACTGATGAAAGCATACACACAAGAGCTGTATCTTGAACAGAGTGTGCAGGAACTAACTCGTCAACAGACAAAAGATGGTGTGTCAGTGCTTTCACTGGGAGAGACAGCATCGATGATACTATACCGCATGCTTTCTGAACAATCAATGACTGTTGTTCCTCTGTGCAGACTCCGACTAATAACTTCATTCCCATCATTAGTGACTCAAGAAGACCCTGAGAAAGAAAAGTGAGTGTTACATGATTACACAGTACAGATTTATGCGTCATATACCAGATATATACCTAAGAACCAGTAATTCAACTGCATTAGCAAAAAAAAATCAGTTTGATGGAGCTTCACCTGTGATATGATTCGATCCAGAGTAACCAAGTCCCCAATCTCATCCCAGAGACGCAGAGCAAAGCTCAAAGCAAGTTCATTGAGACCACCGGAAGTAAAGAACCTGCCATAATGGAGATGGTTACTCAGAGAGAAGATGATACTTGGCTAACATATATCCTGTCAAAAAGCTAGTAGAGGGCACAGGTACCAAGCATGCCACCAGTAACATTTTTCAGCTATCGAATTTGTCAAGTATGTGCAACCTTTTTTACAGTTAGGTTTGCAGAAACTGAGAAAGATGTTTCAAGATTACAGACTAATCGTAATCCATGTTTGTTGATACAGCAATACATGCTGGAATGCAAAGTTGGCATACCAAGGAAGCAGACGACTAGAGTAACAATCAATCAGACAGGTTACATATTCCGCACATTCTATACTTCCATTAACCTGCAGGATCAATAAAACATTAGTTTGGTTGCTTATAAAATGCAATTTGCAGGAAATAAGAAGACAACAGGGGGATTCGATACAGGCCTGAGAGATATTTCTGATGACAGTTTCTTCAAGTGATCTGGCAACCCTTAACATATAGTTCACACTAGCTGTGCCAACTTCAAAACATGCTTCAAGTCTTAGATTCAGAGGCATCGATGCATCACAAGATTCAGCCAAACAAATAATCTTGTCGACAACAATTCTATTGTAAACCATTTCTCTTTTAGAAGCATGTAATTCCACAGCAGATGAGCCAATGCTAGTCAATGTTTTCAATGATAATCTCCACAAATGTGTATTTTCATACTTGCTTGTAATTACTAAGGTAAGCATCTGCAGAATATCCTCATAAGCATTTTCCAGTAGAAGTGAACATTGTTCCGGGATAGTTGCAAGTATCAGCAAACCCTTCACTGCAAACAATTTATAAGAAACAACCATATTAGGATAGACAGATTGACCCTCAGTGATTCTAAAGCACTGAAATTCAACAAGAGAAAAATAAAAATTAAGAGTTCATCAATTAAATATTTGGAACTAAAACACGACCATAATGAATAAGGTAGACCATATAGACTAGAATCTCTAGAAATGGCTAAAGAGTTATTGCCAAATAATACGTAGACTGAAAGAGCACGGCTATGGACAGCATGTCTATTTGCAAACCAGATGCACGACCTTTTGTAATGAGGAGTTCTCTTAAGCAAAATCTAGAAACATGGATTAGGAAAGTTCAGATAGTTGTGAGTTTGTGACAGCACCTAATAGGTGCATGTTGTCGGACAAAATGTGGTATGTGGCAAGTCATAATTAAAGAGACTTCAACATACCAGCACACGAAACACATTCTTTTCTGACCGCTGACTGGGTAGGCTGACAATCAATAGTCAGCAATTTTCCGAAAAGATGGATGATTTGATCCAGCTTTTCCTCTAAGATAAGCCACCAGGACTCCTCTGCTGGGACGCCTTCTCGAGATGCCACAGCGACTTCTCGGCAGGATGAAAGCATTTGAACAGATAAATAGAGAGCTCCATAGTTAATAGCAGCAGGAGATGATCCATTGGCGATGCTCAGGTGTTGAGAATCAAAACCAGCTGAGTTTCCCAAAATATCCACCAAGCGTTTAAAATGTGCTTGAAAAACTCTAGTGCACAAATATGTAGATGACCCAGCAAGAATAGAAACGACACTTCCAAGGGCTTGCAATGAACTACCGATGGACTTCTCTTCAGTTGTTACAGAATGGATGTTATTCACAATATCCTCATCCAACAAGATCAAATTGATGAAAATATCTCTATCCGGAGAATGTATATATGTAACAGCAGTCTTCAAGCAATGTTCAGCTTCTGATATTATTTGATTCTTATTATTCTCTGCATCTTTAGGTGACCCTGATGATAAAAGTTGATCTGAAGAAAGGCTAAAAAGCACTTCTTTCAACTTAAACCAAATAGCTGATGCGTGTGTAACCATTCTATCAGCTCCATAGCAGTGAATGCAATTGTCCAAATATTTTAAGGAATCAAGCTGTACAAAATACTACCATGTGAATTTTTAGCAGAAAATCAAAGAGGGTATTCACTTTGTTAGATTGATGAACTTGAAACATTAAGATAAGTTAAAGCTGCTGACCTTTGCTAATGGAAGAGAGGAAGAAAGTTTATCTAGAAGCAATGGGATGGCAAAGGGCTCGAAATACGGACTTGCACAAAAGGCGTGCTGCAAATATTTAAACAGGTTGTTAACCACACAAGTAAAATAATAGAAACGTTTTTTTTTCATTTAGAAGTATGATAAGGTGATATAACACATAACTCCATAGTCGCATTTGACAAATAATTATAGCACCGAGCCATATGCTCAGTTCAAAAAATTGAATGATCTTTGAAATAATTTATCAGGTTAAATACTAAGGTCATACCATCAATGCCCTAGAAAGTTCATCTCTTGTAACACCTAAATTATCACCGGCTCCCTGCACATATACATGATACCATATTGGAGAAAGGAATGTCAAGAACTACTAAGTTGCAGAATGACATACAAACGAAAATGTTTTGAAGCCACGATAGTTCATTAACATACATGTGTGAAGTAAACAGGAAAATATTTGCTCAGAATCTCAAAAAGGTCACTTGCAAATTGGTCTGCGAAACCAGATGGATCTGGAAACAGCTTCATGACAACTTCCACCACATGAAAAGAAAGCTTCAAGCACTCTGGGTCTTTTTCTTCATCGATTGATTGACAGATCCAGTATAGCAATTCATCATCCTGGGTATACAGATTAAACTTGTGTTGGTAATGAACACGTGATTGAATAAATCCAGGAGAGGTGTAAATAACCAGACAAAATAATATATAAAACCAGCCTCCATGACAGAGGCTTGGAAATGAAGATTCATCCATTCTAGAATACTTGTACACCACCAAACTACCCATATCAAGTATCAACTCTACCTCTATGCTTGATTTATTACCTTGTTTTTCTTCCAATAATATTGGAAGGTTGTCACACTTTACCCCAAGCATGATAACATCAATAGGCCAGATTTGGTTAACAGTACAGAGCATTACATAATGCAACAGATAACATATGCTTGCCAGATAAGGAAATGCAAACACATCAAGAAATAATCACGATGATACAAAAAATTACTCCCTCCATTCCACTATAATTATCCAGTGTGCAAACCTGGGAGGCACCAATTTAAGTACTATTTGATAGAATTGAACAATGTTTAACCCAGTTGGATAGACATACTACTACTCTACGTAACGGGAATGGATATGGTCTTATTACAATGAATATTACTTAACTTTCGGCGCCTCCTAGATAGACGCGCCGGACATACACAGTTAACTAGAGTTGGTAACATGTTAGAAGTTAAACATGCAAGGGGTATGGTTAACATGTAGGATTAACTTAATGATTACTAATGCAGTTTTGAGATGATGGTGTGATCCATAGTTGTCCAGAGATTGAGTATCATACCATTGTCTTGACAGCTTCTGGGTAGTGATCAAGTATCCAGCTAAAAATCTCAAAGCACGTCTAGAAAGAAAAGAGTGATGAAAAATCAATAAATAGATAGATTGAATCCAACTTTATTTAAGCATATTTGTGCTGAAGATTCAAATCAACCTTGCGGTCAGCAGCTGCAAGTGACTGTACTTGAACATCAGCTATGAAAGCCTCGACTAGTCTTTTCACATCAGCAACCATAATAGTGCCAACAGATGATTTTCTGTGCAATAGAGCCAAGCATCCAACAAGAGCACCCCGCAGTGCTTGCCAATCTGACTGAAGCCAAAAACGAAGTTCACGAGTAATGAGAGAAGGATGGCCAATTGGTCACCATAGGGTAAAGATCACCAAAGCAATAGCATGGCACTAAACAAACGTTGCAGTTTAATAGGAGCTATGGGTCTTCTGAAGAACAATTTGCTTCACTGGATATTTTCTTGAGACAAAAACTTCGTAATAAAAAATTCGAACTAAAAGGTTATACCTACATTATAATGTTATACAGTTATAGTGTCAAAAATGGTCTTGCATTTTGGGACGGAGGGAGTACTTCTCTGTAGGGAGTGAGAATTCTTTAAAAAGTATTACTGGAGTCAAATTTAGGGGTAATCTAACTTAATATGAATTGATGACTATTGACTATATGTAACCTAGGACCGGGCTCATTGCTAACTTTCTTCTTTAATTAAATATAAAACCCAGGTGAACTGTTTATTTGCCACCTAAGTCATCACTTATTTGGAGATATCAAATTGAAGAAGTTGCAACAATATCCCATGGCCTGCTAGGTAAAATGATGACATATTTGGGTTGGAACCCATTGGTATACGGTTGCAGCCAAAAACTTGGCTAGCCAGTTGGCAAGTTTTTTAAGAGATTAGCAAGACAATTTGGTAGCCAATTTTTGGGCTTGCCCAAACATTGGCAAGCCAAACTTTGGAATTATACCAAGCAGCCCAAGTCTTTCTTATGTCAAATCAAGTTACTGACAATATTTGATCTTAGCTGGATAGAAGGGCCAAATTCACTCTTGTGTGCAACGTTTCGAACAATGGTTTTTCACAAAAATTTAACAGCTTGGATACATGTAAGCCATACAAAAACAAAACTTATAACTCGGAAACCTAATACCTACCCATATTCAGTCATTTGTATTCCAAAACAGGGAGCTTAGTATTGCTAAAAATTCAACCTTGGAATCAAAGATGTGGCTGCCATAAACATGTAATCATTAGTTTCTAGAGTGTCAAGGCAAAGACAGAGTATACTGGCCTATTTAATCTGCGCAAAGAAGGCTGTAGTGTAAGAACTTTAATAAGTGAACATTACTACAGCCGTTAGCTTCCCCAGATTGATGACATTATTCCCAAGGGTTTTTATCTCACTCTATGTTACAATTACAATAAGGACACAAGACCAGAAGGTAAGATTTGCTATTTAGTTCAGGTGTAAATGGGAACTCATAAGACTAGTGTTTGAGAAACTGTGTATGTACTTCAAAATTCAAATAACCATGATGCACAAAGTCAAACTTACCAATCTTGATATAAAGAAGTCTGACAATGTTGTGATGGCATTGACATCTAACCATTTAAATGAAATGTGAGACATGATTTGCCCCAGAAGCAGTATTCCTGCAAAAGAAACAGAAGCATATCCTTAACAAACTGCAGGGAATTATGCATGTACCAGCAAAAGATTATGACGCTGAACTTAAATCTATTATGCAGAAATGACTTTGCAGAACAGAAAATGGAAAACAATGGTTGCAAAAGGTTCTTCTTTATCAACAATGTAACCATCCAAGAACCAATAAAGTGTTATGCTAGCTACCAATGTGCGGACGTACGTGGATGTGTCTCTCTATTGCACAGTACGACTTTACATTTTTTTAGTAGAAGAAATCCACAATAATCTTCACTGAAGAAAGAAAGCTTGACTTATGCATTTTTTCGAACTGTGCTAACAGTGAAGAGCAACTATCACCTGTATAGCCTTAAAACTTGGCATAGACCGTAACTTTTACTTGCATTATCAAAATTTGCAAATTTTCTAAAATAGAGAGGCAAACAGCATGGGAGGAAAAGATATGCAATGAGGGGTAAAAGAAACCTCTTGATCTAACAATGTGGTCTGTTGTCGTCAAATACATGTCCATCTTAGACACCTGAAACGATACCACCAACAAGATCTATAAAGAACTACCCTCCTTAGCTAAATCATGGAGCACAGTGATATATGATCTCCGGGAAACCAGGACATACCAAATCGAAGAGCGTCAGCTTGTCCTTGTTGACCAAGGCTGCAAGAGCATCCACACCCGCAGACTGTTGCACACCACATAACAGCATTAGCGTCCACAAGAAACTAAATAACAAAGGATAGCGTGTATCAAGCATACTACGCTATGCAATGACAACATTTGCCCCGTGTATTAAGCAAATAGCAGTTTGTACCAAATTGTGTTAGAAATACAGAAGCCTCTGCAACACTGGAGTTTATGTCAGTGAAGCTTATAGGTGCTGCCCGTTAGCTAAATTCTTATGAGAGAATCGCACAATAATTACATATAAAGTGAATGAGACTCCATCAATTGTTAAGCGGGTGTATATTCCAAGCGAACCATGCGAGCTAAAAACAGAATTTATGAAACAAAAGGCACCGAAGGCATCAACAGTAATGGGAGGATGGGGAGGGGAAACCGTACGTGCTGGGCGGGGGAGCGGGCGACGTCAACGAAAGCCTCAACGTGGGGGACCCACTCGCCGGCAGGGACCTTCGCCATTACCGCCGCAAGGTACGAGCCGTGGCCTTGAAGCCTCGCTTCCGCTTCCAGGGTTTAGGGTTTTGCTAGTGGAGGGTGGTACTGGACGAGGAGAGTCGGGTTTCTGAACACACGAGGCCGGAAGAACTAGAGCCGTCGGAGCGGCAGCAGAGACGGCGGGGAAGACAGCCGGTGGTCCGTCGCTGTGGAATCGCTCGAGCGCCAGGACAGGTAGGAGGAGCGGAGGAGAAGGAGACGGGGCGACGGAGGAGGCGTACGGGGACGCGGATGCAGGAGGCCCGCAGCGGCGGCGGGTGGAGGCGGCCGGCGGCGGCGGCGGCGGCGGCGGCGCTAACCTAGCGTGCGTGGAGACACTCCTCCGCGGCTGCGTGCGTGCTTTTGGCCCTTTTTTTTGTATAAGGGGGCGAGCGTGCTTTCGGCTGATTTTGGTCACGGGGTCAGGCTCAGACCTGGCCAGACGGGCCGGGCCGGCCTGGCCTAAACGGGCCGTGCTGGGCAGGCCGACCTGCACGTTTAGCCACCAGGCCCCCTGATTTTGGGCTGTTTTGGGCCTATCTGGGCTGTTTTGTGGGGCTAATTATAAATAAAATCTAGTTTCTCAAGCAAATCTAAAAAAACAGAGTAAACGGGCCGTGTCGGGCCAAGACCATCACGGGCCGGGCACGCGTGCTATCCCGACAGCACGCTTATTGGCCACCTTTGGTCTGGCTAGGCATAAAACCCGGTACCCGAAGCCCAAACTCATATAGCCTGAACCTAAAAGACCCAAGCACTTTTTTGGGTGTCAAATCCAAAACCCTTTGAATTTAAAAATATCTCAAATTTATGGCATCTAGAGGCAAAGTAAAAAAATGAGGCATTTTTGCAAAAAAAAAAAGATGAGGCATTTTATCAATGACAATGTAAAAAGAGACATCGTGGCCCAAGCACAACAAAAATGGTGTAAATCATCAAATTGCTCTTAAGGACGGAAAACGGGTGGGCCCGCTCTGGCCCGGTACTCATTGGCCCCTCTGCATTCTTCAGGGATATGGAGTCGGCCCAATGGTCTAGTGACGACTAGTCTCATGTCCCATTGGGTAATATGGTTCGACCCACTTTAATGCAAAGTTTGTATAAAATAGAGAGTATTAACAACATCGTTTCGAATAACATCATTTAGCAGTAGGAAATTTTAGCATGTCAGCATGTCTAGAGTTTATTTGTTCAGAAACAAGGCATATATGTAGCCACTTAGCATATTTTTACTCTAGAACAAAAGCATTTTAGGATAATACGTCAACCTTTTCCTATAAACACAAGACTAACAACATTTGTAAAGGCATATGTTATCGTAACCACATACTACAATCTTGGGCAACCAAGTTCGCGTCGATGTGCTCGTCCTGATGGGTCGATGGTGATTAGCTCCCTTGATGCAGTTTTCATACAAAGCCGGCCTGGAAGACTAATTAGCCTTGAAATTTTGGGTTGAACCAATGTCCGAATGGATAACATCAGTTCATTCCCATATTGAGTTGCTCTCTTGGAAAGGTCCAACATGAGAACAAGATCCCCATCAAAAAAGGTAAAGGTCCAACAAATGCTCATATGACGACACTGCATTCTCCCTTTTGTAGAAAAAATCCCAACCTGAAGATGGTTTTCCCAAAAAAGAACAAGAGTAGAAGACTATCCAAGCAAGCTCTTCGTGAAACAACTACCAAGTTTTATATACTCCTCATTGTTCTAGGATGTTTGGTCGCTAGCATCGATTTTGGGCCTCTTGCATGAGTGGCTCAATTAAGCCTGCATGGGGTAATACAACTTCTGGGTCATGTGTTTGCAACATGTTTGGTGGCCCATAAAGCACCAGGCTGCATTAGGGCACAAACTAACCCGGGTGTTTGGTTGCCCTTGTTTCCGAATTTGGGTTGGGCCGATGCAATATATTGTATTTGGTTGCACACATTCAACTGACGTGGGGAACTTATCAACTACCACCATAATGAATGTTATCGTTGCATGTTACATGTGATCATAAGGAGGGCTAAGATAATAGCAAAGCCACAATGACAACGAATTGGACGAATATTATGAATTTCTTCAGCCCACTAAAAAATATATGACATGTAACCTTGCCTACTCCATGATTGCTCTTCTCTTTGGGTACGAACTTGGAGTAATCATCATTTGTCTTCTCTCTAGACTCAAACCCTTTTGTAGCAAATGTACTTATAACCGTTCACATATTCATGGAAGATTCATGGCATGTCTGCCATGAACGGTAGACTCCTGGAACCCTCTCTAAGTACACCACATACCACTTAATTTACCAAAACAGAGGAACAAAATTTCAGCAAGCGGGACAAGCAACAAAACTTGACCAAAAACATATGCAACATAAGCATGCATGATTCATAAACCCAAAAGCATCACAAGTTCACGTCACCTAATATGATTTCCTCCTACCACCACATCATAAATAGGGTGTAATCCTACCACCACATGTTCAACATCTAAAGGGATAATATATATCACCTCAATAAAATATATTGGCCTTTAACAGTTTTCAATCCCTAGATGTTGGAACACGCACTCGCTATGCAAGGGCCAAATAAACAAATTCTACCGCGCACCCGAGACCATGCTGTTGGAAATAGATCAAGGGATTGGGTTTACCACTAGATGCACAGTCAATGCAGTGGAGTAGTAGAGTTGGTGATGCGTGTAGACGATTAGCAGAGCCATCTCCTCCTCGTGTAGCCAATCTCTCGCGAACAGCTCCTCACGGATCCCTCGAATTGCTCCTTGCGGTTCCCTCGAATGGTTCATTCTAGCACCAGACATGCGGTGCCTCCTGTTGGGGAACGTAGTAATTTCAAAAAATTTCCTACGCACACGCAAGACCATGGTGATGGCATAGCAACCAGAGGGGAGAGTGTCTGTCCACGTACCCTCGTAGACCGAAAGCGGAAGCGTTATAACAACGCGGTTGATGTAGTCGTACGTCTTCACGATCCGACCGATCCAAGTACCGAACGTCGACACCTTCGAGTTCGCACACGTTCAGCTCGATGGCGATCCCGGGCTCCGATCCAAAGAAAGCGTCGGGGATGAGTTCCGTCGACCTGACGGCGTGGTGGCGATGATGATGCTCCACCGACGCAGGGCTTCGCCTAAGCTCCGCGACGATATGACTTCACCGGCGCAGGCTTCGCCTAAGCTCCGCGATGATATGACCGAAGTGGAATATGGTGGAGGGGCACCGCACACTGCTAAGGAACGATCACGTAGATCAACTTGTGTGTCTTGGGGTGCCCCCGCCTCGTATATAAAGGAGCAAGAAGTGCGGCCAGCCCTAGGGCGCGCTGGAGGAGTCCTACTCCCACCGAGTAGGACTCCCCCTTCCTAGTTGGATTAGGATTGGGGAGGGAAGAGGAAGAGGCGCCCCCCTCTCCTGTCCTATTCGGACTAGAGGGGAGGGGCGCAGCCTGCCTGGCCGCCCTTCCTCTTCTCCCTATGGCCCATCAAGGCCCATTGACCCCCGGGGTTCCGTAACCCCGGTGTTCCGATAACGTCTGTTTTCGTCCGGAACCTTTCCGAAGTCCAAACATAGGCTTCCAATATATCAATCTTTATGTCTCGACCATTTCGAGACTCCTCGTCATGTCCGTGATCACATCCGGGACTCCGAACAACCTTCGGTACATCAAAACTTATAAACTCATAATAAACTGTCATCGAAACGTTAAGCGTGCGGACCCTACGGGTTCGAGAACTATGTAGACATGACCTAGAACCATTCTCGGTCAATAACCAATAGCGGAACCTGGATGCCCATATTGGTTCCTACATATTCTACGAAGATCTTTATCGGTCAAACCGCATAACGACATACGTTGTTCCCTTTGTCATCGGTATGTTACTTACCCGAGATTCGATCGTCGGTATCCAATACCTAGTTCAATCTCGTTACCGGTAAGTCTCTTTACTCGTTCAGTAATACATCATCTCACAACTAACTCATTAGTTGCAATGCTTGCAAGGCTTATGTGATGTGTATTACCGAGAAGGCCTAGAGATACCTCTCCGACAATCGGAGTGACAAAACCTAATCTCAAAATCGCCAACCCAACATGTACCTTTGGAGACACTGTAGTACTCCTTTATAATCACCCGATTCGTTGTGACGTTTGGTAGTACCAAAGTGTTCCTCCGTAAACGGAGTTGCATAATCTCATAGTTACAGGAACATGTATAGGTCATGAAGAAAGCAATAGCAATATACTAAGCGATCAAGTGCTAAGCTAACGGAATGGGTCATGTCAATCACATCATTCTCCTAATGATGTGATCCCATTAATCAAATGACAACACATGTCTATGGTTAGGAAACATAACCATCTTGATTAATGAGCTAGTCTAGTAGAGGCATACTAGTGACTATCTGTTTGTCTATGTATTCACACATGTATTATGTTTCCGGTTAATACAATTCTAGCATGAATAATAAACATTTATCATGATATAAGGAAATAAATAATAACTTTATTATTGCCTCTAGGGCATATTTCCTTGATCTCCCACTTGCACTAGAGTCAATAATCTAGATTACACAAGAATGATTCTAACACCCATGGAGTCTTGGTGCTGATCATGTTTTGCTCGTGGAAGAGGCTTAGTCAACGGGTCCGCAACATTCAGATCCGTATGTATTTTGCAAATCTCTATGTCTCCCACTTGGACTTGGTCCCGAATGGAATTGAAGCATCTCTTGATATGTTTGGTCCTCTTGTGAAATCTGGATTCCTTTGCCAAGGCAATTGCACCAAGATTGTCACGAAGATCTTCATTGGTCCCGATGCACTAGGTATGACACCTAGATCGAAAATGAACTCTTTCATCCAGACTCCTTCATTTGCTGCTTCAAGCAGCTATGTACTCCGCTTCACATGTAGATCCCGCCACGACGCTTTGTTTAGAACTGCACCAACCGACAGCTCCACCGTTTAATAAAAACACGATCCGGTTTGCGATTTAGAATCGTCCGGATCGGTGTCAAAGCTTACATCGGCGTAACCATTTACGACTAGCTCTTTGTCACCTCCATATCTGAGAAACATATCCTTAGTCCTTTTCGGTATTTCAGGATGTTCTTGACCGCTGTCCAATGATCCACTCTGGATTACTTTGGTACCTTCCTGCTAAGCTTCTTTGCTAAGCATCGTCAGTCTGGTACACAGCATTGCATACATGATAGAGCCTATGGCTGAAGCATAGGAACATCTTTCATTTTCTCTCTATCTTCTGCTGTGGTCGGGCATTGAGTCGACTCAATCTTACACCTTGTAATACTGGTAAAAACCTTTCTTTGCTCGATCCATTTTGAACTTTTCAAAACTTTATCAAGGTATGTGCTTTGTGAAAGTCCAATTAAGCGTCTTGATCTATCTCTATAGATCTTGATGCCCAATATGTAAGCAGCTCCACCGAGGTCTTTCATTGAAAAACTTTTATTCAAGTATCCTTTTATGCTATCCAGAAATTCTATATCATTTCCAATCAATAATATGTCGTCCACATATAATATCGAAATGCTCTGAGCTCCCACTCACTTTCTTGTAAATACAGGCTTCTCCAAAAGTCTCAGATAAAACCATATGCTTTGATCACACTATCAAAGCGTTTATTCCAACTCCGAGAGGCTTGCACGACCATAAATTGATCGTTGGAGCTTGCACACTTTGTTAGCACCCTTTGGATCAACAAAACCTTCTGGTTGCATCATATACAACTCTTCTTCTAGAAATCCATTCAAGAATGCAGTTTTACATCCATTTGCCAAATTTCATAATCATAAAATGTGGCAATTGCTAACATGATTCGGACAGACTTAAGCATCGCTACTGGTGAGAAAGTCTCATCGTAGTCAACCCTTGAACTTGTCGAAAACCTTTCGCAACAAGTCGAGCTTTGTAGACAGCTACATTACCATCAAGCATCGGTCTTCTTCTTAAAGATCCATTTATTCTCAATGGCTTGCCGATCATCGGCAAGTCAACCAAAGTCCATACTTTGTTCTCATACATGGATCCCATCTCAGATTTCATGGCTTCCACCATTTCGCGGAACTGGGCTCACCATCGCTTCTTCATAGTTTGTAGGTTCGCCATGGTCAAGTAACATGACTTCGAATAGGATTACCGTACCACTCAGTGCGTATTTTACTCTGGTTGACCTCTGAGTTCAAGAGCAACTTGATCTGAAGTTTCATGATCAACATCATTAGTTTCCTCACTAATTGGTGTAGTTGTCACAGAACCATTTCTTGTGGTGAACTACCTTCCAATAAGGGAGCGAATCTGATTATCTCATCAAGTTCTACTTTCCTCCCACTCACTTCTTTCGAGAGAAACTCCTTCTCTAGAAAGGATCGAATTTAGCAACGAAAACCTTGCCTTCAGATCTGTGATAGAAGGTGTACCCAATGATCTCTTTGGGTATCCTATGAAGACACATTTCTCGATTTGGGTTCGAGCTTATCTGGTTGAAGTTTCTTCACATAAGCATCGCAGCCCCAAACTTTAAGAAACGACAACTTTGGTTTCTTGCCAAACCACATTTCATACGGTGCCGTCTCAACGGACTTAGATGGTGCCCTATTTAACGTGAATGCGGCCGTCTCTAAAGCATATCCCCAAAACGATAGCGGTAAATCAGTAAGAGACATCATAGATCGCACCATATCAAGTAAAATACGATTCGACGTTCGGACACACCATTTCTCCGTGGTGTTCGGGTGGCGTGAGTTGCTAAACTATTCCACATTGTTTCAAATGTAAACCAAACTCGTAACTCAAATATTCTCCTCCACGATCAGATCATAGAAACTTTATTTTCTTGTTACGATGATTTTCCACTTCACTCTGAAATTCTTTGAACTTTTCAAATGTTTCAGATTTGTGTTTCATTAAGTAGATATACCCATATCTGCTCAAATCATCTATGAAGGTGAGAAAATAACGATACCCTGCGTGCCTCAACATTCATTGGACCACAAACATCGGTATGTATGATTTCCAACAAATCAGTTGCTCGCTCCATAGTTCCGGAGAACGGCGTTTTAGTCATCTTGCCCATGAGGCACGGTTCGCAAGTACCAAGTGATTCATAATCAAGTGATTCCGAACCCCATCGGTATGGAGTTTCTTCATGCGTTTTACACCGATATGACCCAAACGGCGAGTGCCACAAATAAGTTGCATTATCATTATCAACTCTGCATCTTTTGGTTTCAACACTATGAATATGTGTATTACTACTATCGAGATTCAATAAAATAGACCATTCTTCAAGGGTGCATGACCATAAAAGATATTATTCATATAAATAGAACAACCATTATTCTCTGTCTTAAATGAATAACCGTCTCGCATCAAACAAGATCCAGATATAATGTTCATGCTTAACGCTGCACCAAATAACAATTATTTATGTCTAAAACTAATCCCGATGGTAGATGTAGAGGTAGCGTGCCAACCGCGATCACATCGACTTTGGAACCATTTCCCACGCGCATCGTCACCTCGTCCTTAGCCAATCTTCGCAATCCGTAGTTCTGTTTGAGTTGCAAATATTAGCAATGAACCAGATCAAATACCTGTACTATCTGCGAGTATTAGTAAGGTACACATCAATAACATGTATATCATATATACCTTTGATCACCTTGCCATCCTTCTTATCCGCCAAATACTTGGGGCAGTTCCGCTTCCGAAGTCCAGTTTGCTTGCGGTAAAAACACTCGAGTTTCAGGCTTAGGTCCGGACTTGGGTTTCTTCTCTTGAGCAGCAACTTTCTTGCTGTTCTTTTGAAGTTCCTTCTTCTTTCCTTTGCCCTTTTCTTGAAACTAGTGGTCTTGTTGACCATCAACACTTGATGCTCTTTCTTGATTTCTACCTCCATGACTTTCAAAGATAGCGAAGAGCTCGGGAATTGTTTTGGTCATCCCTTGCATATTATAGTTCATCACGAAGCTCTTGTAGCTTGGTGGCGTGATTGGAGAATCTGTCAATGACACTATCATCCGGAAGAGTAACTCCCAGTTGAATCAAGTGATTATTATACCCGGACATTTTGAGTATATGTTCACCGATGAACTATTCTCCTCCATCTTGCAGCTATAGAACTTATTGGAGACTTCATATCTCTCAATCCGGGCATTTGCTTGAAATATTAACTTCAACTCTTGGAACATCTCATATGCTCCATGACGTTCAAAACGTCGTTGAAGACCCGGTTCTAAGCCGTAAAGCATGGCACATCGAACTATAGAGTAGTCATCGACTTTGCTCGCCAGACGTTCACAACTTCGGCGTTGCTCTCTGAGCAGGCCGGCACCCAGTGGTGCTTCCAGGCGTAATTCTTCATGCAGCAATGAGGATAATCCTCAAATTACGGACCCAGTCCGTGTAATTGCTACCATCATCTTTCAACTTTGCTTTCTCAAGGAACGCATTAAAATTCAACGGAACAACAAAGACGAGCCATCTATCTACAATAAACATAGACAAGCAAAATACTATCGGTACTAAGTTCATGATAAATTTAAGTTTAATTAATCATATTAAAACTCCCACTTAGACAGACATCTCTCTAGTTATCTAAGTGATTACGTGATCCAAATCAACTAAACCATGTCCGATCATCACGTGAGATGGAGTAGTTTCAATGGTGAACATCACTATGTTGATCATATCTACTATATGATTCACGTTAGACCTTTCGGTCTCCGTGTTCGAGGCCATATCTGTTATATGCTAGGCTCGTCAAGTTTAACTTGAGTATTCGCGTGTGCAACTGTTTTGCACCGTTGTATTTGAACGTAGAGCCTATCACACCCGATCATCACGTGGTGTCTCAAAGACGAAGAACTTTCAACGGTGCATACTCGGGAGAGCACTTCTTGATAATTTTAGTGAGAGATCATCTTATAATGCTACCGTCAATCAAAGCAAGATAAGATGCATAAAGGATAAACATCACATGCAATCAATATAAGTGATATGATATGGTCATCATCATCTTGTGCTTGTGATCTCCATCGCCAAGCACCGCCATGATCACCATCGCCACCGGCGCGACACCTTGATCTCCATCGTAGCATCGTTGTCGTCTCGCCAACTATTGCTTCTACGACTATCGCTCTCGCTTAGTGATAAAGTAAAGCAATTACATGGCTTTGCATTTCATACAATAAGCGACAACCATATGGCTCCTGCCAGTTGCCGATAACTCGGTTACAAAACATGATCATCTCATACAATATAGCATCACGTCTTGACCACATCACATCACAACATGCCCTGCAAAAACAAGTTAGACGTCCTCTACTTTGTTGTTGCAAGTTTTACGTGGCTGCTACGGGCTGAGCAAGAACCGTTCTTACCTATGCATCAAAACCACAACGATAGTTTGTCAAGTTGGTGCTGTTTTAACCTTCGCAAGGACCGGGCGTAGCCACACTCGGTTCAACTAAAGTGAGAGAAACAGACACCCGCCGGTCACCTTTAAGCAACTAGTGTTCGAAGCGGTGAAACCAGTCTCGCGTAAGCGTACGCGTAATGTCGGTCCGGGCCGCTTCATCTCACAATACCGCCGAACCAAAGTATGACATGCTGGTAAGCAGTATGACTTATATCGCCCACAACTCACTTGTGTTCTACTCGTGCACATGACATCAACGCATAAAACCAGGCTCGGATGCCATCGTTGGGGAACGTAGTAATTTCAAAAATTTCCTACGCACACGCAAGACCATGGTGATGGCATAGCAACGAGAGGGGAGAGTGTCGTCCGTACCCTCGTGAGACCAAAAGCGGAAGCGTTATAACAACGCGTTGATGTAGTCGTGCGTCTTCACGATCCGACCGATCCAAGTACCGAACGTCGGCACCTCCGAGTTCGCACACGCTCAGCTCGATGGCGATCCCCGGCTCCGATCCAGCAAAGCGTCGGGGATGAGTTCCACAACCGACGGCGTGGTGACGATGATGATGCGCCACCGACGCAGGGCTTCGCTTAAGCTCCGCGACGATATGACTTCACCGGCGCGGGCTTCGCTAAGCTCATGACGATATGACCGAAGTGGAATATGGTGGAGGGGGCACCGACACGGCTAAGGAACGATCACGTAGATCAACTTGTGTGTCTTGGGGTGCCCCCCTGCCCCCGTATATAAAGGAGCAAGGGGGGTGCGGCCAGCCCTAGGAGGGCGCGCCTAGAGGAGTCCTACTCCCACCGGGAGTAGGACTCCCCCCCTTTCCTATTTGGATTAGGATTGGGGAGGGGGAAGAGGGAAGGGGGGCGCCGCCCCCCCCCCTCTCCTTGTCCTATTCGGACTAGAGGGGGATGGGGGCGCGCGGCCTGACCTGGCCGGCCCTTCCTCTTCTTCCTATGGCCCATCAAGGCCCATTGACCCCCAGGGGGGTTCCGGTAACCCCCCGGTGTTCCTGTAACGTCCTGTTTTCGTCCGGAACCTTTCCGAAGTCCAAACATAGGCTTCCAATATATCAATCTTTATGTCTCGACCATTTCGAGACTCCTCGTCATGTCCGTGATCACATCCGGGACTCCGAACAACCTTCGGTACATCAAAACTTATAAACTCATAATAAACTGTCATCGAAACGTTAAGCGTGCGGACCCTACGGGTTCGAGAACTATGTAGACATGACCTAGAACCATTCTCGGTCAATAACCAATAGCGGAACCTGGATGTCCATATTGGTTCCTACATATTCTACGAAGATCTTTATCGGTCAAACCGCATAACGACATACGTTGTTCCCTTTGTCATCGGTATGTTACTTACCCGAGATTCGATCGTCGGTATCCAATACCTAGTTCAATCTCGTTACGTAAGTCTCTTTACTCGTTCCGTAATACATCATCTCACAACTAACTCATTAGTTGCAATGCTTGCAAGGCTTATGTGATGTGTATTACCGAGAAGGCCTAGAGATACCTCTCCGACAATCGGAGTGACAAAACCTAATCTCAAATACGCCAACCCAACATGTACCTTTGGAGACACCTGTAGTACTCCTTTATAATCACCCGATTCGTTGTGACGTTTGGTAGTACCAAAGTGTTCCTCCGTAAACGGAGTTGCATAATCTCATAGTTACGTGAACATGTATAGGTCATGAAGAAAGCAATAGCAATATACTAAGCGATCAAGTGCTAAGCTAACGGAATGGGTCATGTCAATCACATCATTCTCCTAATGATGTGATACCATTAATCAAATGACAACACATGTCTATGGTTAGGAAACATAACCATCTTCGATTAATGAGCTAGTCTAGTAGAGGCATACTAGTGACTATCTGTTTGTCTATGTATTCACACATGTATTATGTTTCCGGTTAATACAATTCTAGCATGAATAATAAACATTTATCATGATATAAGGAAATAAATAATAACTTTATTATTACCTCTAGGGCATATTTCCTTCACCTCCAAGGTATCCACATGTACGGGGAGCAGCGTCGGGCGGCGGACTGCTAGGTCTGGTCACGCAACATGGTGTGTGGGGAGTGGCGGCAGCTGTAGAGGGAGGAGAAAGATCAACCCCAAGAGGTGCCCCCACTGCCCTTTATATAGACCTCCGAGGTGGGCTCAACACTTGAGGCTCACTATGAGTCTACACCCGATTTCCATTCAGATCCAATTCGAATGGGCTGCTGCCCCTGAAGTGTGCAACCCTATAGGTTCACATACACATGGACACGACACGAGTCGATAGTTGGTAGCGGCTCCTAGCAGAATGTGTCAACTCCCATGTGTGCGTAAAGTCATCAAGTGAACCTTGACAATGTGTCTTATGCAACTTTTCTTTTGCCTCACGATATATGTTGCTGAGCTCAAGGCGAGTACTTGTCACACTTGTGGTAGCTTGACCTCTCTTCTCGAAACCGTGATACAGATTCCCAAACCAGGTTAACACTTAACCCAAGTCACACGACCATGCTTTCCGAATTTGATGACTCGAGAGGGCCCATAAAATACCTCTTCGTATAGGAGAGGCAAATCCCATCTGGGCCAACCATGTCTGGCAACATGTCTCACACTCGAGAGCTACCTTTATGACTACCCAGTTACAGAGTAGCATTTGATAGACCCTAAGTGAGTCAATCCTCATCCAGAAAACATGTGAGGACCTTAGGACTAGGACATGGCATACATTCACTACTAGGAAAAGGCCTAGCAGTGGCGGGTGCCAAATGGCCATCAATGGTGGGCTTTAGGACCAGGCAGGCCCGCCACTGAGCTCCCGCCGCTCCTAACAAAGGCTCACCACAGATGATTAGTAACTAGTGGCGGGCATACATTGTGCCCGCCACAGCTATTGCATGCACCTATGGCGAGCAATTCATACTACCCGCCATAGCCAACAATTTTAGGATTTCAAAAACATACAAAGACTATATTGTGAAGTATAGAGTACAATTCATATAATACGGCGTTCATAGTACATACACAAAGCCTATAAGAATTACAATTTATTCATCATCATGTTTGATTCGCAATTTTACATAGGTTGGCAAGGAGCGCACACAAAGATTATCAATGTTCAAATCAAACAAGAAAGAAGATAAGAAGAACGAAAGGGCCGGATAGGGTAGATGTTGCTCCTCTTAGTAGCCTTCTCCTCACCCATCCTTTCCTGGTTGTATCTCACCTACAAAAAATATTAATATTAAGCCATAAGCCATGAATCCATGCACCAGAGTAGAAGTGGGCATCAACCGGTAAGAATCCACATGATGAAACATGTCTAGTTTAGGTGAGAACCCATGAACTAGTAGTGGCCTTCTACCAAATATAAGATAAAGTTTCCATTTGCAGCAAGAAGACAAGTTTAAACACGACAATTCCTAGTTTCATAGATGCTTCATCATCAAAAAATTCAATGAGCATATCATCTCTTACACCAACCTGGAGCATTGTTAAACTAACAATGATTCTCAAAAATGAATTTAACAATTGAATAAACGGTGCAAGCAAGGAATTAATTGAAGGAAATATGCCCTAGAGGCAATAATAAAGTTGTTATTTATATTTCCTTATATCATGATAAATGTTTATTATTCATGCTAGAATTGTATTAACCGGAAACTTAGTACATGTGTGAATACATAGACAAAATGAGTGTCACTAGTATGCCTCTACTTGACTAGCTCATTAATCAAAGATGGTTAAGTTTCCTAGCCATGGAAAGAGTTGTCATTTGATGAATGGGATCACATCATTAGAGAATGATGTGATTGACTTGACCCATCCGTTAGCTTAGCATGATGATCATTTAGTTTGTTGCTATTGCTTTCTTCATAACTTATACATGTTCCTATGACTATGAGATTATGCAACTCCCGAATACCGAAGGAACACTTAGTGTGCTATCAAACATCAAAACGTAATTGGGTGATTATAAAGATGCTCTACAGGTGTCTCCGATGGTGTTTGTTGAGTTGGCATAGATCGAGATTAGGATTTGTCACTCCGATTGTCGGAGAGGTATCTCTAGGCCATCTCGGTAATGCACATCACTATAAGCCTTGCAAGCAATGTGACTAATGTGTTAGTTACGGGATGATGCATTATAGAACAAGTAAAGAGACTTGCCGGTAACGAGATTGAACTAGGTATTGAGATACCGACGATCGAATCTTAGGCAAGTAACATACCGATGACAAAGGGTACAACGTATGTTGTTATGCGGTTTGACCGATAAAGATCTTCATAGAATATGTAGGAACCAATATGAGCATCCAGGTTCCTCTATTGGCTATTGACCGGAGATGAGTCCCGGTCATGTCTACATAGTTCTCGAACCCGTAGGGTCCGCATGCTTAATGTTCGATGACGATCGGTATTATGAGTTTATGTGTTTTGATGTACCGAAGGTTGTTCGGAGTTCCGGATGTGATCACAGACATGACGAGGAGTCTCGAAATGGTCGAGACATAAAGATCGATATATTGGAAGGCTATGTTTGGACATCAGAATGGTTCCGGGTAAGTTCAGGCATTTACCGGAGTACCGAGGGGTTACCGGAACCCCCCGGGGAGTTATTGGGCCTTGATGGGCCTTAGTGGAGAGAAAGAGGGGCGGCTAGGGTAGGCCGCGCGCCCCTCCCCCTTAGGTCCAAATTGGACTAGGGAAGGGGGGCGGCGCCCCCCTTTCCTTCTCCCTCTCTCCTCCTTCCCTCTTCTCCAACTCCAACTAGGGAAAGGGGGAACCCTACTCCCACCAGGAGTAGGACTCCCCCCTTGGGCGCGCCATGAGAGGGCCGGCCCTCCCCTCCTCCACTCATTTATATACGGGGGAGGGGGCACCCCATAGACACACAAGTTGATTGTTTAGCCATGTGCGGTGCCCCCCTCCACAGATTTCAACCTCAGTCATATCGTTGCAGTGCTTAGGTCAAGCCCTGCGCCGGTAGCTTCATCATCACCGTCACCACGCCGTCATGCTGAGGAAACTCTCCCTCAACCTTAGCTGGATCTAGAGTTCGTGGGACGTCACCGAGCTAAACGTGTGCAGATCGCGGAGGTGCCGTACCTTCGGTGCTAGGATCGGTCGGATTGTGAAGACGTACGACTACATCAACCGCGTTGTCATAACGCTTCCGCTTTTGGTCTACGAGGGTACGTGGACAACACTCTCCCCTCTTGTTGCTATGCATCACCTAGATGGATCTTCGTGTGCGTAGGATTTTTTTTGAAATTACTATGTTCCCCAACATTAATCTGTAGAGGTTAAGATCTTTCATGGTTTGCAATCAACAAGAAAATGAACTAGATCACTCGCAGCCAGTTTCCATGGTCTAGAACACTATTGTAATACTAGTTTAACCAAATAAACTCCAACGCTGCATATGCCGTAACTAATGTAACACCCTAGATTTTCCCCTTCCGGAAAATTCTTTTCCAGAATTTGCTTCTGTCTTGGTGTTCTTGGATTTTGCATGGGATTGTTTCATTGCCCACATGCATCTCACTGGGGTGAATTTATCAGCTTCTCCTTCAGAAGACAAACTCCAAGATTAGAGAAGCGACGAAAGATGTTCTAGATTGAAGGAGATGAATGTGATCGTTTCATCGCCCACATGCATCTCACTGGGGTAAATTTATCAGCTTCTCCTTCAGAAGACAAACTTCAAGGTTGGTTGTTATCTATCTCAACTCGGTGGAAGAAGATGACGAGATCCCACTTGATGAAGCCCTCTATGCCCAAAGAATGAGGCTGAGTGAGGAGGAACCGGGCAACCTCTAGTACATACTTTCCCCACTTGATGCCTACGTCGGGATGCCATTCGTGACCCGCCTGACATGGATGAATGTTAACCTCCATGTCATGGTATGTTACTTACTGTAGTAATTTGATGATACTATATTAGTTCCATAGATTGCTTACGCCAGAAATAAATTTTCCATTTTATCAAGTTTTTAAAGTATTTTATGATTATACTAGTCAAAAATAATAATAAACATTTCATATTATATTTTTTCATCATTATTATTAGTATATTTATCATTTGGGGCCTTTTATTTCTTTACCATCAGTTCTAATTTTGAGTCTTTTATTATGTTAAGTCTTTTATTAATCTTAGTGTTTTTATTTGGGTTATTATTATCTATGGCTTTGTGTTTTAGGCCCATGCCAGCACTGGCCCACCCGAGTCAACTCCCCACCTTAGTAGAAGACCTGGTCGCCGACCTCATTTCACCCACTACACACCCGCTCAACCAGCCGCCACCGCCCCTCGCCGCATGATATGTCTCGATCGTATCTATAATGTTTGATTGTTTCATGCCAATATTATACAACTTTTATACACTTTTGGCAATATTTTATATGATTTATTTGGACTAACATATTGATCCGATGCCCAGTGCCAGTTCATGTTTGTCGCATGTTTTTTGTTTCACAGAAAATCCATATCACACGAAGTCCAAACGCGATAAAAATTTACAGAGAATTATTTTGGAATATATGTGATTTTTGGGAGGAGGAATCAACGCAAATGGGGCCCCACAGTGCCCACAACCCACCAGGACATGCCTGGGGGTGCCAGGCGCACCAAGGTATCTTGTGCCCTACTCAAAGGTCGGTTGGGGCCCTTCTTCTAGCGCAAGAAAGATAATTTATGGAAAAAATCGTGTAAATTTTTTAGCGCAATCGGAGTTACGGATCTCCAAAAATTTAAGAAACCATGAAGGGCCAGATCTGGGGAACGCGAAATAGAAGAGAACAGAGAGGGATATCCAATCTCGGAGGGGCTCCCGCCCCTCCGCCTCCATGGAGGCCATGGACCAGAGGGGGAACTCTCCTCCCATCTAGGGGGAAGGCCAAGGAAGAATAAGAAGGAGGAGGGCTCTCTCCCCCTCTCTCCCAGTGGCGCCGGAGTGCCGTCGGGGCAAGGATCGTGACGGCGATCTACATCAACAATCTTGCTACCATCATCACAACTTTCTCCCCCTCTATGCAGCGGTGTAACACCTCTTCTCCCCGCTGTAATTTCTACTTAAACATGGTTCTCAACTCCATATATTATTTCCCAATGATCTATGGTTTTCCTATGATGTTTGAGTAGATCCGTTTTGTCCTATGGGTTAATCGTGATCTTGGTTGGTATGATTGCATATTTTATTTATGGTATTGTCCTACGGTGCCCTCCGTCTAGCGCAAACGTGAGGGGTCCCCGCTGTAGGGTGTTGCAATACGTCCATGATTTGCTTATGGTGGGTTGCGAGAGTAACGAAAGCTTAAACCCGAGTAGGTGGGTTGTTGCGTATGGGATAAGAGGACTTGATACCTAATGCTATGGTTGGGTTTCACGACCTTAATGATCTTTAGTAGTTGCGGATGCTTGCTAGGGGTCCAATCATAAGTGCATATGATCCAAGTAGAGAAAGTATGTTAGCTCATGCCTCTCCCTCATATAAAATAACAAGAATGATTATCGGTACTTGTTATCGATTGCCTAGGGACAAATGACTTTCTTATTGACAAAAGCTATCTACTTTTATTACCTTGCAATTTATTCGTTGTTTTATTCTCGCAAAGTACTCGTAGTTTACTCTTGCAAAATAGTTTCATATTTGTTTTAGGTAAAGCAAACGTTAAGTGTGTGTAGAGTTGTATCGGTGGTCGATAGAACTTGAGGGAATATTTGTTCTACGTTTAGCTCCTCGTTGGGTTTGACACTCTTATTTATCGAAGAAGGCTACAAACGATCCCCTATACTTGTGGGTTATCATCGCACCGCCGACAACAAGGTTCGATCCTCTCCTTCCCCTCCCATCACATTTCCATCCTCTCCACTCGCACCTCCACCGTCTGAAGAAACGACAGACGGAATCCATGGGGATTGCTTTGTGTAGAAATTTTAGTATCATGGATTGCTTTGTGTGATGTGGAATCCAAAGTTAGTTCCATGGATTTCTTTCTGTAGAAATTTTAGTGACATTCCGATTGCTATTGTGTAGAATCCGATTTTAATAAGGCCTTTTGAGTAGAATTTTTTTGAGTGTTGCTACGTCTTGAGCTTGCGTTGGTTTTCCCCGAAGAGGAGAGGATGATGCAGCAGAGTAGCCCAAGTATTTCCCTCAGTTTTTGAGAACCAAGGTATCAATCTAGTAGGAGGCCACGCGCAAGTCCCTCGTACCTACACAAAACAAATAGCTCAACGCAACCAACGCGATTAGGGGTTGTCAATCCCTTCACGGTCACTTACAATAGTGAGATCTGATAGAGATGATAAATAATATTTTTGGTATTTTTGGTATAAAGATGCAAAGTAAAATAAAAGGCAAAGTAAAAAAGCAAAGCAATAATAAAGCGTAGGAAGATTAATATGATAGAGAATAGACCGGGGCCATAGATTTCACTAGTGGCTTCTCTCAAGAGCATAAGTATTTTACGGTGGGTGAACAATTATGTTGAGCAATTGATGAATTGAGCATAGTTATGAGAGTATCTAGGTATGATCATGTATATAGGCATCACGTCCGAGACAAGTAGACCGACTCTGCTGCATCTACTACTATTACTCCACTCATCGACCGCTATCCAAAGATGCATCTAGAGTATTAAGTTAATGAAAACAGAGTAACGCCTTAAGCAAGATGACATGATGTAGAGGGATAAATTCATGCAATATGATAAAACCCCATCTTGTTATCCTCGATGGCAACAATACAATACGTGCCTTGCTGCCCCTCATCACATCGAGAAAGGACACCACAAGATTGAACCCAAAGCTAAGCACTTCTCCCATTGCAAGAACTACCAATCTAGTTGGCCAAACCAAACGGATAATTCGAAGAGACTTGCAAAGATAACCAATCATACATAAAAGAATTCAGAGAAGATTCAAATATTGCTCATAGATAATCTTGATCATAAACCCACAATTCATCGGTCTCAACAAACACACCGCAAAAAGAAGATTACATCGAATAGATCTCCACGAGAGAGGGGGAGAACATTGTATTGAGATCCAAAAAGAGAGAAGAAGCCATCTAGCTACTAACTATGGACCTGAAGGTCTGAAGTAAACTACTCACACTTCATCAGAGAGGCTATGATGATGATGTAGAAGCCCTCGTGGTGGATTCCCCTTCCGTGAGCTCCTAACAGGCCCCAAGATGGGATCTCGTGGATCTGAAAAGTTACTGGCGGTGGAATTAGGTTTTGGCTCCGTATCGATTGTTTGGGGGTACGTAGGTATATATAGGAGGAAGAAGTACATCGGTGGAGCTTCATGGGCCCCACGAGGGTGGAGGGCGTCTTGGGGAGGGCACGCCCCTACCTCGTGCCCACCTCGAAGCTTCCTTGGCGTAGGGTCCAAGTCTCGTGGATCATATTCGGTGAGAAAATCACGTTCCCGAAGGTTTCATTCCGTTTGGACTCCGTTTGATATTCCGTTTCTTTGGAACACTGAAATAGGCAAAAAACAGCAAATCTGGGCTGGGCCTCTGGTTAATAGGTTAGTCCCAAAAGTAATATAAAAGTGGAAAATAAAGCCCAATATGGTCCAAAACAGTAGATAATATAGCATGGAGCAATCAAAAATTATAGATACGTTGAAGATGTATCAGGCATCCCCAAGCTTAATTCCTGCTCGTCCTCAAGTAGGTAAATGATAAAAAGAGAATTTTTGATGCGGAGTGCTACTTGGCATAATTTCAATGTAACTCTTCTTAATTGTGGTATGAATATTCAGATTCGAAAGATTCAAGACAAAGGTTTAATATTGACATAAAAATAATAATACTTCAAGCATACTAACAAAGCAATCATGTCTTCTCAAAATAACCTGGCCAAAGAAAGTTATCCCTACAAAATCATATAGTCTGGCTATGCTCTATCTTCACCACACAAAGTATTTAAATCATGCACAACCCCGATGACAAGCCAAGCAATTGTTTCATACTTTTGATATTCTCAAAACTTTTTCAATCTTCACGCAATACAGGAGCGTGAGCCATGGATATAGCACTATATGTGGAATAGAATGGTGGTTGTGGAGAAGACAAAAAGGGAGAAGATAGTCTCACATCAACTAGGCGTATCAACGGGCTATGAAGATGCCCATCAATAGATATCAATGTGAGTGAGTAGGGATTGCCATGCAACGGATGCACTAGAGCTATAAGTATATGAAATCTCAACAAAAGAAAGTAAGTGGGTGTGCATCCAACTCGCTTGCTCACGAAGACCTAGGGCAATTTGAGGAAGCCCATCATTGGAATATACAAGCCAAGTTCTATAATGAAAAATTCCCACTAGTATATGAAAGTGACGAAATGAGAGACTCTCTATTATGAAGATCATGGTTCTACTTTGAAGCACAAGTGTGGTAAAAGGATATTAACATTGTCCCTTCTCTCTTTTTCTCTCATTTTTTTATTTTTTATTTGGGCCTTTTCTCTTTTTTATGGCCCCTTTTCTTTTCTCTCTTTTTTTTTAATTTTTTTCGTCCGGAGTCTCATCCCGACTTATGGGGAAACCATAGTCTCCATCATCCTTTCCTCACTTGGGACAATGCCCTAAAAATGATGATCATCACACTTTTATTTTTCTTACAACTCAACAATTACAACTCGATACTTAGAACAAAATATGACTCTATGTGTATGCCTCCGACGGTGTACTGGGATATGCAATGATTCATGAGTGACATGTATGAAAGAATTATGAATGGTGGCTTTGTCACAAATACGATGTCAACTACATGATCATGCTAAGCAATATGACAATGATGGAGCATGTCATAATAAACGAAACAGTGGAAAGTTGCATGGCAATATATCTCGGAATGGCTATGGGAATGCCATAATAGGTAGGTATGGTGGCTGTTTTGAGGAAGGTATATGGTGGGTGTATGATACCGGCGAAAAGTGCACGGTATTAGAAAGGCTAGCAATGGTGGAAGGGTGAGAAAAATGCGTATAATCCATGGACTCAACATTAGTCATAAAGAACTCATATACTTATTGCAAAAATCTACAAGTTATCAAAGAAAAGTATTACGCGCATGCTCCTAGGGGGATAGATTGGTAGGAAAAGACCATCGCTCGTCCCCGACCGCCACTCATAAGGAAGACAATCAATAAATAAATCATGCTCCGACTTCATCACATAACGATTCACCATACGTGCATGCTACGGGAATCACAAACTTTAACACAAGTATTTCTCAAATTCACAACTACTCAACTAGCATGACTCTAATATTACTACCTCCATATCTCAAAACAATTATCAAGTATCATACTTTTCTTAGTATTCAACGCACTCAAAAGAAAGTTTTACAAATCTTGAATACCAAGCATATTATTATTTTTAAGAAAATTACCATGCTATTTAAGACTCTCAAAATAATCTAAGTGAAGCATGAGATATCAAAGGTTTCTATAAAACAAATCCACCACCGTGCTCTAAAAGATATAAGTGAAGCACTAGAGCAAAACTATATAGCTCAAAAGATATAAGTGAAGCACATAGAGTATTCTATCAAATTAAAATTCATGGATGGATCTCTCAAAAGGTGTGTACAGCAAGGATTATTGTGGTAAACTAAAAAGCAAAGACGCAAATAATACAAGACGCTCCAAGCAAAACACATATCATGTAGTGAATAAAAATATAGCTCCAAGTAAAGTTACCGATGGAAGTGGACGAAAGAGGGGATGCCTTCCGGGGCATCCCCAAGATTTGACTTTTTGGTGTCCTTGGATTATCTTGGGGGTGCCATGGGCATACCCAAGCTTAGGCTCTTTCCACTCCTTGTTCCATAATCCATCAAAAAAAATTCACCCAAAACTTGAAAACTTCACAACACAAAACTCAACAGAAATCTCGTGAGCTCCGTTAGCGAAAGAAAACAAAAGACCACTTCAAGGTACTGTAATGAACTCATTCTTCATTTATATTGGTGTTAAACCTACTGTATTCCAACTTCTCTATGGATTATAAACTATTTTACTAGCCATAGATTCATCAAAATAAGCAAACAACACACGAAAAACAGAATCTGTCAAAAACAGAACAGTCTGTAGTAATATGTAACTAACGCAAACTCCTGGTACTCCAAAAATTCATCCAAAATAGGAAGACCTAGGCAATTTGTTTATTGATCAGCATCAATTGGAATCACTATTTTATCACATTCTGGTGATTTTTAACAATTGTTTTCGTGAACCGAAAGTTTCTGGAAATTACAGCAAGATCAAATAACTATCATCCAAGAAGATCCTATAGGTTTAACTTGGCACAAACACTCATTAAAACATAAAACCACACCTAAATAGAAGGTAGATGGATTATTTATTCCTAAATAGAACAAAAGCAAAAAACTAAAAATAAAATTGGGTTGCCTCCCAACAAGCGCTATCGTTTAACGCCCCTAGCTAGTCATAAAAGCAAGGATAGATCTAGGTATTGCCATCTTTGGTAGGCAATTCTTCAACGAGGCATCTACCTTCCTTAGAAATTTCTTTCTTTCTAGTAATTATCAAATTTTTAGGCAAAAGATCAAAAAATTCATTCTTAGCAAATGGTTCCTTAATGATAGCAAAAAGATTGGGATGAATACTTATATATTTAAGATCCGCGGTTTCCTTACTAGAGGATTCACCCTTATTCTTAGGAGCATACATGAGCTTAGCAATTTTAGTAGGTGGACTTGGAGTATTTTTTACAGGAGAAAAAGCGGTTCCCAAGTTGGTAATGATACCCTCAAGTTTATCAATTCTAGAGGAATCTTGATTTATTTTCTCATTAACTATGGGTTCCTTCTCCTTAATATTTTTCAAAGTTACTCCTACCTTAGATCCATATTGGGTAATTTGATTGTGGATCTTTTTATCTCGATTTTCAATTAACTCAACGGTAGAAACTTTATTTCAATAATTTCGAGTATTTGCATTACATGCTCCAAAGTTAACATAGTTCCATTAACCAAAAGAGGTGGTGAGCCAAATAAATCTATCATAGCATTATAAGAATCAAAAGTATGGCTACCCAAGAAATTCCCTCCAGTAATGGTATCAAGGATATATCTATACCAAGGATTAGCACCTACATAAAAATTGCGGAGAAGAACTGAGGTAGATTGCTTCCTGGTAGATCTATTTTGAGCATTGCAAATTCTATACCAAGCGTCTTTTAGATTTTCTCCCTCCCTTTGCTTAAAATTTAGAACTTCATTCTCAGGAGACAACAGAGAAGATATAAGACTAGCCATAACGACGAGCAAGCGAACTAACACACGAGCAAACAAAAACACAAAGAAAGGCAAACGGAAAAGAGAGGGAGAATAAGACGGCAAGGGTGAAATGGGGGAGAGGAAAACGAGAGGCAAATGTCAAATAATGTAATGCGGGAGATAAGGGATTGTGATGGGTACTTGGTATGTTGAATTTTATGAGACTCCCGACAACGGCGCCGTAAATCCTTCTTGCTACGTCTTGAGCTTGCGTTGGTTTTCCCCGAAGAGGAGAGGATGATGCAGTAGAGTAGCGTAAGTATTTCCCTCAGTTTGTGAGAACCAAGGTATCAATCCAGTAGGAGGCCACGCGCAAGTCCCTCGTACCTACACAAAAAAAATAGCTCAACGCAACCAACGCGATTAGGGGTTGTCAATCCCTTCACGGTCACTTACGATAGTGAGATCTGATAGAGATGATACATAATATTTTTGGTATAAAGATGCAAAGTAAAATAAAAGGCAAAGTAAAAAAGCAAAGCAATAATAAAGCGTAGGAAGATTAATATGATAGAGAATAGACCCGGGGGCCATAGATTTCACTAGTGGCTTCTCTCAAGAGCATAAGTATTTTACGGTGGGTGAACGAATTACTGTTGAGCAATTGATAGAATTGAGCATAGTTATGAGAGTATCTAGGTATGATCATGTATATAGGCATCACGTCCGAGACAAGTAAACCGACTCCTGCTGCATCTACTACTATTACTCCACTCATCGACCGCTATCCAAGATGCATCTAGAGTATTAAGTTAATGAAAATAGAGTAACGCCTTAAGCAAGATGACATGATGTAGAGGGATAAATTCATGCAATATGATAAAAACCCCATCTTGTTATCCTCGATGGCAACAATACAATACGTGCCTTGCTGCCCCTCATCACACCGGAAAGGACACCACAAGATTGAACCCAAAGCTAAGCACTTCTCCCATTGCAAGAACTACCAATCTAGTTGGCCAAACCAAACGGGTAATTCGAAGAGACTTGCAAAGATAACCAATCATACATAAAAGAATTCAGAGAAGATTCAAATATTGCTCATAGATAATCTTGATCATAAACCCACAATTCATCAATCTCAACAAACACACCGCAAAAAGAAGATTACATCGAATAGATCTCCACGAGAGAGGGGGAGAACATTGTATTGAGATCCAAAAAGAGAGAAGAAGCCATCTAGCTACTAACTATGGACCCAAAGGTCTGAAGTAAACTACTCACACTTCATCGGAGAGGCTATGATGATGATGTGGAAGCCCACCGTGGTGGATTCCTTCCCATGAAGCTCCTAACAGGCCCCAAGATGGGATCTCGTGGATACGAGAAAGTTGCGGCGGTGGAATTAGGTTTTGGCTCCGATGTCGATCGTTTGGGGGTACATAGGTATATATAGGAGGAAGAAGTACGTCAGTGGAGCTTCGTGGGCCCCACGAGGGTGGAGGGCACGCCTGGGGGGAGGGGGGAGGGCGCGCCCCCTACCTCGTGCCCACCTTGAAGCTTCCTTGGCGCAGGGTCCAAGTCTCCTGGATCATATTCGGTGAGAAAATCACGTTCCCGAAGGTTTCATTCCGTTTGGACTCCATTTGATATTCCGTTTCTTGAAACACCAAATAGGCAAAAACAAAGAAATCTGGCTGGGCCTCCGGTTAATAGAATAGGTTAGTCCCAAATGTAATATAAAAGTGGAAAATAAAGCCCAATATGGTCCAAAACAGTAGATAATATAGCATGGAGCAATCAAAAATTATAGATACGTTGAAGACGTATCAAGTGTCTAGAATACTAATGATTCAAGTTCAACTTAATTTGGTAGTGTAGACTGGAATGTTTGGAATAAATAAGATGAACTCCTATAAATTAGATTGGCGGTGTAGAATTTGTTTATTTTTGTCTCCCTCCATGGATTTTGGTAATTTGTGTATACAATTACTAGTGTAGAATTATATTTAGCACTGTAGTATCCGATTTTGTTTAGTAGAAACTGATTGTTCTTACTGTAGATTTAGTTGTCTCGAATCTAATTATATTTATCAATATGTTTTGTGTACAATGGTGCAACCACCACCATGTAGAGTGTGCAAGCCAAGGTGCGCAACCAGCCTTGCAATTGGCACATGGTTCGGCATCTACTTACAACTGTGTTTTGTTCCTGCTGCAGTAACAAATTATATGAACCTTCTAACAGTTAATTCTTTTCTTTTTTGTTATTATTTCAACTAATGCATTGTGTGTGTTTTTTGGTTTTTCTTACATAGATCGTCCCTTGCAATGTGAGATTGGAATTCAGTGAGCTCATTACCGGAGTTACTGTGATCTTAGACGCTCCTAGGGGCACTACAAAAAAAGACACATCCGTGACATTTTGGGCCGAACGAATTTTTTTCCTGTCATACATATGAGACTTCTATGACGATAATTGTGAAAAAACCCAGTATCATCATAGATGTGGTGGGCTCCTACTTCTATGACAAAAAATCATGACAGAAAATGGGATTTTCGTCCTGGGCAGGCCGGAGACGCAGCTGCATGACATTCTTTGGGCCGTCCATGACGGAAAAAACCGTGGTAGAAGCGAGGGGGAGGAGAATTTTGGGGAGTTGCCGGTTACGGTGGGAGGTCGGGGGCTGAGCGATGCGCGCTTCTCTCGTACATGTACGTGCGTGTGTGAGAGGCGTTGGCTCTAACTGAACCCGAGCGATTGCCTCTGCGCAGCTACGCGTTCATCGAACTCGAGCGATCGATCGATGGCTGTTAACTGAACCCGATGGAGCGATTCTTTGCTGCTGCTGCTAACTGAAGCCGATCGATTGGATGAACAGTGAGTGTTGCGGGGGGTTTGGATGAACAGTGAGCGGTGGCGTTGCCTCTGGATGAACAGGACCCCGTGGTGTGGAGGGTTGGATGAACAGTAGACGGTGGAGGGGTGGCCGTGGAGGGGTGGTTGAACAGGACCCCGTGGTGTGGAGGGCTAGATGAACGGTAGACGGTGAAGGGGTGGTTGAACAGTAGCCGGTGGAGTAGCGCGCGGTGGAGGCTGGATGAACAGGAGCCCGTGGAGGCTGGAGGAGGTCGACGGTAGCCCGTGGAGGCTGGAGGAGGTCGACGGTAGCCCGTGGAGGCTGGAGGAGGTCGACGGTAGCCCGTGGAGGCTGGAGGAGGTCGACGGTGGAGATGAACAGTATCCCGTGGAGTCCCGTTTTGCGATACGCAACACCCCTCCCGATGAACAGGACCTCCGTTTCGACCGTAGCGCTCCAACACAAGTCCGTTTAAATCCGCTTTTGCGCACGCCACACCCTCCCGATCAACAGGACCCCGTTTCACCATAGGAGGTCCATTTCCTCTGCTTTTGCGGTCGCCACACCCTCCCAATCAACAGACCCCGTTTCGACCGTAGGAGGTCCGCTTTCCTCCGTTTTGTGGTACGCCACACCCCTCCCGATCAACATGACCCCGTTCCGAATGTAGGAGGTCCGTTTCCTCCGTTGTGTGGTACACCAGGCCTCGTTTCCATCGCCTGTTCCGTCCAAGCCCTCCCGATTAACACGACCACGCATTCCGTTCCGACTCAGCCGGTTGGCTCCCCATGAACACGACGACGACGCTGTTTCTCCGTTCCGACCCAGCCCTGTACGTATGCGCGAGTAGGTGTTCGAGACCCTGCCCGTATGTACGTACGTGGCCGTATTTTCTTTCTTGCACCCTCGCCGCTGTACATACGTGTACATGCTATGTGTGCGCCTCTACTACGACACGTGCGCGCCTCTACAACGACCAGTATGTACGTACACGTTCGCGACCAGAATGACAACGCTACATACGCTTCGACTAGGTGGGTCCCGACTGTCAGGCACTTCCTTGCCTGCGAAGATGTAGCTGGTGGGTCCCAGCAGTCAGGGGGCGAATCGTTTTTTTTTGCCCGGACACACTTCCTTGCATGCGAAGATGTAGCTGGTGGGTCCCAGCAGTCAGGGGGGCGAATCGTTTTTTTGCCCGGACGCACTTCCTTGCGTGCGAAGGTGTCGCTGGTGGGTCCCAGCGGTCGGGGGGCGAATCGTTTTGTTTTTTGCCCGGACGCACTTCCTTGCGTGCGAAGATGTAGCTGGTGGGTCCCAGCAGTCAGGGGGAAACGTTTTTTCACGAAATACAGTGGCCCGTCCGGTGGGTCCCAGCTGTCAGGTGGAGGAATCATTATTTTCCGCGTAATAAGGAGGCACTTCCTTGCTGCGGCCGTGGACCCAGCTGTCAGCCTCTCCACGTACAGTCCACGTTCGATGGAAGTCGTTCCTTGACCATGTTGACCATGCCGCGCCGAGAGCACCAGGGCGGTGGACGACGGCGAGGCCTAGGAAGGGGACGACAGGAGCCGGGAAGACGCGACAAGGGAAGCCCGCACGAGAGGAGTACGAGGTTCACCGGTTCAGCTGCGGTGTGAGGCTGCCGTCGCCACGTGGCCCGGCCAGCGGTGGGAATAGTAGGGGCGGTGAGGCCTCCGCGGCAAAGACAGCCGCCACAGGAGGCGGGAGCATGCGGCACGACCGGGCGCTGCTTTGGGCGGTTGGAGCAAGAAGACCAGAGGTTGAAGAAGCACTACGGCCGTTGGATGGACATCGTACGGTCACTGGAGCTAGAATCGTTCATATTGATTAAAGTTGACAAAGGCCCCCGTCCCAGTCAACTTAGTAGGCCCACAAGTCAGCCTCCCACCATGGTGGGTCCTAGCTAGCAAGAGGAGTATTCATTTTTTTGTGCGTAATAAGGAGGCACTTCCGGTGGGTTCGAGCTGACAGCGCGGGGAACGTTTTTTTCGCGAAATACGCTGGCCCGTCCGGTGGGTCCCAGCAGTCAGGGGGAAACGTTTTTTTCGCAAAATACGCTGGCCCGTCCGGTGGGTCCCAGCAGTCAGGGGGGAAACCTTTTTTTCGCGAAATAAGGTGGCCCGCCCGGTGGGTCCTTGCTGTCAGGTGGAGGAATAATTATTTTGCGCGTAATAAGGAGGCACTTCCTTGCGGCCGCCTGGACCCAGCTGTCAGCCTCTCCACGTACAGTACTCTTCCGATGGAAGTCGGTCGTTGACCACGTTGACCTCGCCACGCCGAGAGCACCAGGGTGGTGGTCTGGATGACGGCGAGGCCTAGGAAGGGGACGACATGGAGCTGGGGAAGACGCAGCAGTGGTAGCCCGCGCGGAGAGGAGTACGAGGGTTCACTGGTTCGGCTCCGGCGTGAGGCTGCCATCGCCGCAGAATAACAGGGTGTGTGGGTGAGTAGAGGGATACCCTGGGCCAGCGGTGGGAGTAGTAGGGGCGGTGAGGCCTCCGCGGCATCACAGCCGGCCACGAGAGGCAGGAGCACGCGGCACGACCGGCGCTGCTTTGGGCGGCTGGGGCAAGAAGACCAGAGGTTGAAGAAGCACTATGGCCGTTGGATGGACATCGTACGGTCACTGGAGCTAGAATCGTTCATATTGACTAAGTTGACAAAGCCCTCCGTCCCCGTCAACTTAGTTGGCCCACAAGTCATCCTCCCACTATGGTGGGTCCCATCTAGCAGGGTGGGTATTCATTTTTTTGTGCGTAATAAGGAGGCACTTCCTTGCGTGCGAAGATAGAGCTGGTGGGTCCGACATGTCAGCGGGGGGAACGTTTTTTTTATGAAATACAGAGGCCCTTCCGGTGGGTCCCAGCTGTCAGGTGGAGGAATCATTATTTTGCGCGTACAGTCCACGGCCGATGGATGTCGTTTGTTGACCACGTTGACCATGCCACGCCGAGAGCACCATGGCGGTGGACGACGGCGAGGCCTAGGAAGGAACGACACGGCCGGGAAGACTCGGCAATGGTTGCCTGCGTGGGGAGTACGAGGTTTTGGTCCGGCTGCCGTCGCCGGAAAATAACAGGAGGTGTGGGTGAGTAGAGGAATGGCCTGGCCAGCAATGAAGTAGGGTGGGCGGTGCGGCTGTGCGGCAAAGACAACCGACCACGGAGGCGGGAGCAGCAGTCCCACGGAGCTGGTTTGGGCGGCCGAGCAAGAAGATCGAGATATTGAAGAAGCGGATGGCCGTTGGATTAACATCCAACGGTCACTGCTGCTAGAATCGTTTGTGGACTAAATTTGAATCGTTTGTGGACTAAGTTGGCAAAGCCAAAGTACACGTCAACCTAGTAGACCCACAAGTCAGCCTCCAAATCTGTCCCAAACAGCATACAGCCCGAAATTTCTAGCCAGATTCAAATTAATTTTAAATCTAAATATACCTTAATTTAAATTCAATGAAATTTTACCCGCACAAAAACAATGAAATTTAAAATATCAAAATCCGAAAGAAAACAATATTTGGGAACTAATTGCCTGTTTGCTGTATTTTTTTCATTTTACAGCCCATTTATTATTACTTATAGCCCATTTTCTGGGGAAAATGCATCCCTCCTTGTCTTGAAAGATTTCCGGCCCAGCAGGGCGTAGAAAAGCAAGTAGGCCTATGTTGGTTATTTTGCAAAAAACAAAATAGCTGGCTAGCCATTTTTCAGAAAGGAAAAAAACAAACTGGGCTGGTCATGTGCTAAACATATGAAATAAAAGCCTGGGCTAGATGGGCCACGGGTCCCGCACAACCCAGCTGATACCCTTCTCCGTCCCAAAAACAAAATTACTGCAGCTGCTGTTGGGTCCCTATTGTCATCCTCACCATGTACAAATATCTCCTTATTCCTCTCGGTTGTTGACCATGTTGACAACACCGGAGGGCGGCGCCGCGGCAAGCGAACCAAGGCGGAGGACGATGGTGAGGCCTCAGACGGGAACGAACAGGAGCCGGGGAAGATCACAACCAGCCGTGGGAGGCGGGAGCGGGCGGTCCCGCCAGCGCTGGTTTGGCTTTGGCGGCTCGAGGAAGAAGAGACTGAAGAAACGCGACAGACGTTGAATGTCAATCGAACGGTCAAGGTTTTCACAATCGTTTTTTGACTAAGCGGACACCAAGTAGCATACTTATTTATATATAGGAAGAAAACTGCGAGGAAAATGCGTTCATCTGCCGTCCTCCTCACAGGGAACGTTCGCCACATAAGTGACTAGCACCCTTGGTTTTCAACCGAGAGGTCTTGGGTTCGAGTCCGAGGAACTCTCAATTTTGTCCTCCTTCCTTCCTTGCAAAAAAAAGGGAAAGAAAATCAAAGACTTGGGAAGGCGTACCGAACAAGCTAGTGTACCAGTAAAGAGACGTTGTCGAGTTTTAGAAAAAGGAAAGACGTGCTCCTGTAGCTGGTTCGAATCCAAACCTAGACTATGACTATATATGGTGCTATGCTACTCTGCAAGTAATGAAACTGGCATATCCAACGTTTGCTTCTCCTCTTCTCTACTTACTCTGGCCGCAGCAACCATGTCCGCTAGCTGCTCGTCCACCTGCTCTTTAGCAGGCAACAACCAGATATGCGCCAAGTCGCCACCCGTACCATCGCCTGTGGGTCTCATCACACCCCCGCCGGCACGCGCACCGCAGCCGATTGCTCATCGCAACCCGCTGCCATTGGTGTGGTGCCACTGCTGCAAATCACACAAAGTCATCCGTCGCGTCTCAACCACAATCTGCAACCCTGGCCGAGTCTTCTACAAATGCCCGAATCATGGGGTAATAATATGTTTAAGTGTTGTTCTACTGATTTCAGTTGCTGATTTTTTTAATAGTTTGGTTGATGATCTTCCAATTTGATTCGTGCAGAAAAGGGAAGATTCGTGTGATTTGTATTTCTGGGAAGTTGCTGATGTGGGGGAATGCAACTACGAAAATTATTTGGTTAGCTGAGGAATCCCAATACCAACAGGTTGGGGTGTTGGACAAGTAACTAAAGGAACGGTAGAAGAGGAAGATGCAGAGCAGAAGGTTAAAGATGCAATTCCTCTGATCATGGCCAAGCAACAGCTGCTGAACGACCTTGATAGCAATGAGGAGATGAAAGAGCTTGTGAAGATAATGGGCAAAATCGATGTGCTCTGTAGGATGATTGTCTCTTTATTTGCAGTGTATGTAGCACTCGTGATGTATTCAGTGGCTACGACATGAGCACTTTGCTGAAACTAGTAATGAATGAAACCTGTGTAGCAGGCTGAGCGTAGTGTTGTGAACATCTAATGATTTCTATTAACGGAAATCAGGGGGTATCCCCTTTTGCTCATATAAATAAATAAATAGCAAAGGCCCTGTCGGGTCAGCTTTGTTCTCATTCGAAGACATCGAGCAAATTGCAGTGCAACAACAAACTATGTCATCAAATTCAAGTTTCACAGCGAAATATGAGTACAACTAAACAACAATGTCATCATGTTTTAGTTGTCATACAATCACCAAACACAAATCAGCATACATAATAAGTGATGTTCTCACAGCAAAATACTAAACAACATGTTCATCAGGTTTCAGTTGTCATAGCAAACACAATTTCACATAGTAGATAAAAAAACGTCTTCTGACAGGCAAATACGACAAAAGCAATGTAATCATCATCCGCAGCAGCAGGGTCAACATCTTCGCCATGTGTATCAGTCTGAATCGTAATTCTCCACGGTGTCATCTTCTTCGTCCTCAACGTCCTCGAACGTTGGCTTCTTCTTGATCAACTCTTGTATGTCCACAGCACGACAGGTAATCTTTTCGCCGGCGTCATTGACGTGATGGTTCTCAAAGATATTAGGAACATCTGTGTTATCTTGTACATCAGGAGCAGTGTAAGCATCATCTTGTTGTGCAACTTCATTAAACGAATTCCTCTGCTCAAACCTTTGCAATACTCTCCACTCATCGCTACGTGCAAATGTGTCTTCCAAGAAAAATATCTGTGTTGCTTGATTTGCCAAAATAAAAGGCTCGTTGGTCTGGTACGCCGCCTTGACATTGATGGATTTGAAATAATCATCAGCTCTAGGTTATGCGATCCTCGAAAACAGGTTATACCAACGACAAAGACAATGTAACCACACACCGATGATCCTTGAAATTGGAGATATACTGCAACTGAACAACGTCTGTTATGTTAGCATACATTTCAGTTGTCTCTTTGTCAGACGTATCCGTGCTCATGATGGCACTGTTTTGTGTCTTCCTGCCTTCGTCTTGTGCAAGGGTGTTGTAGCGCACATCTCCAACAATGCAAGATTCATAATGTCTTACCCGAGTATCAGGACCCATTGCTAGTGAGTAAAGGGCATCATCAACTGCCTGCCCATCCTCCCGCATCTTCTTAACCTATGGTTAGAAAATAGACAAGCTGATCATCTTATGTACTCAATATATTAAAAAAAAACTGATAGTGCACTTCAAAAGCTTACATGGTTCTTGAACTATTTCGCAAATCCTGCCATAACCAGTTTGTCAATGTTTCTTGGATTTTGCGGCAGTAACTCCTCTTTGTAGATGCTGCACAACATAGTGATCGCGTCAAACATCTAAATATATAAGAATGTGCTGCAAGTTTAGTAGATTACGATGTATAAGCTGCAATCTCGCACTTACTTGATATAAGGTAGTATCTCGTGACGTTATTCAACACATACCAAACCATTTTGTCCAAATCTTTAGGTTTGTCCTCTTGTCGACTCTTCCTGTAACTCGAATGAATAATCGAAAACATTGAGCCCGGATTGTCTTCACCCACCTCTTTGCTAAGCCGATCAATGTTTCAATATATTTTGAGCATAATGTCAACGCTTCAGTAGCAATGTAGGCCTCTGCAATGGAACCCTCGGGTCTAGCTCGTTCCTAGCATAGCCCTTGAAAGTGCCTAGCCGCCTTTCAATAGGGTACATCCACCATCTGTCGGACCTCTAAGTAGTGCCTCATCAGGTAGATGAACATCCAAATGCACCATCACATCAAAGAAGGCTGGAGGATATATCTTCTCAAGGTCGCATAGGATAGTTGGTATATTGTCTCTAAGACGCTCCAAAGCATCTATCCTAATATTTCTCTCAGAGTTCCCGATGAATTGTCCCAACTCGCAACTGCTCTCAGATAAGTCGTATGCCCAATCCTCTAAGGATAACAGTAAAACCCTTTGAAGTAGGATGTGGCAGTCATGAGTTTTCAACTCTTGTACCTTGTTTCCATCTGCACCGACTCTCCTTTCGTGGTTGGAAGCAAATCCATGTGGGAATCTCACACGTGACAGGACCTCGCAAATTCTTTTCTTTTACCTTGTCCAAGACGCATACACACTGGTGCCATATCCCGTGGTTTACCTTCATCTTGCACCGCAAATCCTTTCTCGATACCAGTGTGTCAAATCAATCCTAGATTCTAAGGTATCTTTCGTCTTGCCTTCAATGTTAAGAAGTGTGCCGATAATGCTGTCACATATATTTTTCTCGATGTGCATCGCATCAAGATTATGCCGCAGATCCAAATCTTTCCAATACTCCAAGTCCCACAAAGTGGACCTGCGGGTAAACAATAATCTCTCTTCTACCGTGCACGCTTCCTTTTCCGCTACCATTACCGGATGGTTTCCTGGTGTAATATGCCTGACCTTCTCTAATTCCACTTGCAACTCATTGGCGGTGAGCCTCTTTGGCGCATCACGGTTTTCATGCTTTGCATTGAACACATGTCTTCGGTATTTTCTAGGATGCGGCTTGTCCTTGGCAAGGAAACGACGATGTCCAATGTAACAGATCTTGCTAAGTATTGCGTATGATAGCGGATTCCTGTCAAAGCGAACACATGCATTGTAACCATGTGTCGTTCGCCCTGACATAGTGCCCAAAGCCGGATAATCATGGATGCACCAAATTACAATAGCATGCAGAAAGAAATCAGCTGGTGGGCTGCTATATAGGTCTCGAGTGAGAACACCCTTCCATAGCTGTTGAAGTTCCTCCACAAGAGGCTCCATGAACAAATCAAAATCCTTTCCAGGACTTTTTGGACTGGGATGAGCAAGGCCATCATGTAGTTTGATTCTTTGGTGCGTACATTTGGAGGCATGTTGTAAGGATCACAAGCACCGCCACGTGCTATATGTGGCGCCTGGTGGCCAAATGGGTTAAATCCATCCGGCTAAGCCAAGTCTAATGTTTCTCGGTCAGAGAGCAAACTCTTTGTGTTTATCATTGAAGCTTTTCCACTCACTACCATGAGATGGATGGCTCATTACATTCGATGTCTGTACTCTGGTTCCTAGAATGCCACAAGACATCCTCTCTTGTTTCAAATCATGAAACAACCTCTGCAATCTTGGTGTAATTGGAAAATGTCTCGAGAACATTATGAGGAACCCTCTTCACAAAGATCGCCATCTTTCCATCTTGATGATTTGCATTTCGGGCATCCACTTGTTGGCATAATCCTTCCTAATGAACACAATTATTCTTACAAACATGGATCATATCATATCCAATTCCAACTGCACGAAGGAAATTCTTCATTTCTTCAGGTGTGTGGCAGCTCGACGATCTCGGGAAAGATTTGTGGAAAGCAGCCAACATCGCATCGAATAATTTGTTGGTCATCCGCTCAGATGTCTTCACCAAGAAAGGTGACCATAGCTGAGAATACCGACAGCTTATTTCCGGGGTGACAACAACGTTGCATTGTTCCAACATGCGGGCCCACCGCTTTTTCTTCTGCAGTGAAAGTTCACGGAATGTACGAGCATTTCGTAGCATTGTTTCAATGTTGGTCAAACTCACTGGCTCCGCCACCACCCCCCTCCTCCTCCTCTTCCACAGAGCATCGAGGCGATCAAGATGGTGATCTGCTGCTTCCACGTAGTCAATAACATTGACGCTCACAACTTCACCATGATGAACCCACCTAGTATATGTGACCGACATCCCATACAAGTGTAGATGATTTTGAACAGTTGACTGGGGTCTTGTAACTGAATTCATACAACTGCTACACGGGCAGAGCACATCTGATTTCGGACCACCGTACTCAGCTCTGATAAAGTTCATGAAGTTTTCAACCCCCTCGACATATGCAGCGGAGAATCTTCGAGCAGAATTTATCCAAGTCCTGTCCATCTGTTAGACATAAAAATTAGTTCTTCTACTAGATATTACAGGAAAAACATATATGCTTTTTTATGAAGTCCAGAAAAAAATACCTAGGTCGATGTCTAAAGCTATGGCAAGATATTTGGACGAGCAGATCTAAGTAACGAAATATATGTAAAGCTAATTCAGCAAACAGATTTGAGTGCTAAATTATGGCAGGCTGTTTCAGCAGTCAATGAGGCCGAGCACACAGCCATCGAACTATCGAAGGCCATTGCAGCAACAAAGATCGAGTATAAAACGGTGTAGAGCTATTTCACCTAACAGATTGGCTACTAGACCATGGCAATCTACGTCACAATAAATATATGGCAGGATATTTTAGCAACTAATCGGCCTTGGCATGCCATCTCAGCTAAGCAGATTGAGTGCGAGCAGGGCAAGGAAGCTTCTTAAGCGAGCATATTGACGATAAACTACTTTGGAAAACAGTGAGATTAACAAATGTCTATCAGCTAACATTCAGCGCTACACCGACATGAACGGGCCTCGTCTAGAATCGCGCATCGTGGGAGAAGCTGACCGCCGTGCGTCTCCACATGAACGCCGCCCGGTGATGGCGGCGCTGACCGCCGTGCACCTCCACAAGAACGTAGCCGAGGTGGCGGCGCTGCTAGAGGACGACAGTCTCGAGAGCTTGTGGGGAGCGAGAGGATCGCCGTGTGTCCCTCGACGAACAGCGGCGCCGACGTATCGGGCGCGGGGGAGGGCGGCTTTAGCGGAGCGAATGGAGTGGAGGGGGACGGGGAGGGGGTTTGGGGAATATTTGGCGAAGGGCGGTTGAATCAATTTGGGGAATTTTTGTGTGTGTGTGGGGGAGGATTTTCGCGGTGGGCGGGCGAGTTTGGCGCATGGTCGGTTTCTCCAAGTGCAGTCCCACGTGTCGCTGAAGAGGCAAGCGAAGCGCGTTCCGCTTCGCGTGAGCCGTGTGCAGGACCGAACGTGTGTGGGGTGCAATGCGACCATGACAGAGTGCTGTGAGTGTACCGCCTTTTTCCTTTTAAACTAGGTGCTTCCCCTAAAAAATGTTGCTTGCGCGATCCACCGATACTACTACTAGTAATCCGGTAATCCCGACTAAACGGCGCTGGCGGGTCTTTTCCCGCGATATCTGGGAGGTTGGCTTAGTTGGGTTTTTAGATTTGTCTCGGTTCAATAAAAGCAGAGTTGGTGATGATGGTGTGCCTGTCATCCTGCAATATAGGCCGTCCGATCTATATCTAACGGATAGGAAGGAAACTATGACAATTTACCCGCACTCCTCTCCACATTTGCAGATAAGGCTTTCCCTCGTTCATCCTTTTCTCCCACAAGATCTTGATCTTCCGTGCAACGCACGGGCATCTTGCTAGTACTCCTACAATATGTATATTATTGTGAAAGTTCATATACACCGGCCGAGATTAATGCAAACACGGCAGATTTCCATTACATTTCGAACTTTTATAGGACAGAAAAATAAAAGAAACCCGACCCTAAACCTATTCTACGGCGGCGACCGACGTCCATGTACGGGGGCGGGGTTCAAGACCCGTGCAGTGAAGGTGCGGTTGATGTCTACTACACAACTTTCTTTTTGTAGACGTTGTTGGGCCTGCAAGTGGACATGTTTGTAGGACAGTAGCAAATTTCCCTCAAGTGGATGACCTAAGGTTTATCAATCCGTGGGAGGCGTAGGATGAAGATGGTCTCTCTCAAGCAACCCTGCAACCAAATAACAAAGAGTCTCTTGTGTCCCCAACACACCCAATACAATGGTAAATTGTATATGTGCACTAGTTCGGCGAAGAGATGTTGATACAAGTACAATATGGATGGTAGATAAAGGTATTTGTAATCTGAAATAATAAAAACAGCAAGGTAACAAGTGATAAACGTGAGCGTAAACGGTATTGCAATGATAGGAAACAAGGCCTAGGGTTCATACTTTCACTAATGCAAGTTCTCTCAACAATAATAACATAGATAGATCATATAACAATCCCTCAACATGCGACAAAGAGTCACTCCAAAGATACTAATAGCGGAGAACAAACGTAGAGATTATGGTAGGGTACGAAACCACCTCAAAGTTATTTTTTCCAATCAATCCTTTGGGCTATTCCTATAAGTGTCACAAACAGCCCTAGAGTTCGTACTAGAATAACACCTTAAGACACAAATCAACCAAAAACCCTAATGTCACCTAGATACTCCATTGTCACCTCAAGTATCCGTGGGCATGATTATACGATATGCATCACACAATCTCAGATTTATCCAACCAACATAAAAGTACTTCAAAGAGTGCCCCAAAGTTTCTACCGGAGAATCAAGAACGTGTGCCAACCCCTATGCATAGGTTCATGGGCGGAACCCGCAAGTTGTTCACCAGAACATACATCAAGTGGCACATGATATCCCATTGTCACCACAGATAATCACGGCAAGACATACATCAAGTGTTCTCATAAAGACTCAATCCGATAAGATAACTTCAAAGGGGAAACTCAATTCATCAAAAGAGAGTAGAGGGGGAGAAGAAACATAAGATCCAACTATAATAGCAAAGCTCGGGATACATCAAGATCGTGCCATAGATGGAACACGAGAGAGAACACGAGAGAGAAAGAGATCAAACACATAGCTACTGGTACATACCCTCAGCCCCGAGGGTGAACTACTCCCTCCTCGTCATGGATAGCGCCGGGATGATGAAGATGGCCACCGGTGATGGATCCTCCCTCCGGCAGGGTACCGGGGGTCCCGATTGGTTTTTCGTGGCTCTGGAGGCATGCGGCGGCGGAACTCCCGATCTATCTTCTGTTCTGGAAGTTTTAGGGTACGTAGGTATATATGGGTGAAAGGAGTACGTCGGTGGAGCTACGGGGGCCCCACGAGGCAGGGGGGCGCGCCCAGGGGGGGTGGAGCAATAAAAAATTATAGTCCAAAACAGTAGATAAAGTAGCATGGAGCAATAAAAAATTATAGATACGTTGGAGACGTATCAGGCATCCCCAAGCTTAATTCCTGCCCGTCCTCGAGTAGGTAAATGATAAAAAGAGAATTTTTGATGCGGAGTGATACTTGGCATAATTTCAATGTTATTCTTCTTACTTGTGATATGAATATTCAGATCCGAAAGATTCAATACAAAAGTTCATATTGACATAAGAAATAATAATACTTAAAGCATACTAATCAAATCAATCATGTCTTCTCAAAATAACATGGCAAAAGAAAATTCATCCCTACAAAATCATATAGTTTGGCTATGCTTCATTTTCGTCACACAAAGATGTTCCCAACTTCTATACCCCCGATGACAAGCCAAGCAATTGTTTCATACTCAAATAATCTCAAACTCTTTCAACCTTTACGCAATACATGAGCGCGAGCCATGGGTATAGCACTATGGGTGTAATAGAATATGATGATGGGATTGTGTGGAGAAGACAAAAAAGGAGAAAGTCTCACATTGACGAGGCTAATCAACGGGCTATGGAGATGCCCATCAATTGATGTCAACATGAGGAGTAGGGATTGCCATGCAACGGATGCACTAGAGCTATAAGTATATGAAAGCTCTACAAAATAAACTAAGTGGGTGTGCATCCAACTTGCTTGCTCACGAAGACCTAGGGCATTTTGAGGAAGCCCATCATTGGAATATACAAGCCAAGTTCTAAAATGAAAAATTCCCACTAGTATATGAAAGTGACAAAATGAGAGACTCTCTATCATGAAGATCTTGGTGCTACTTTGAAGCACAAGTGTGGTAAAAGGATAGTAGCATTGTCCCTTCTCTCTTTTTCTCTTATTTTTTTGGGCCTCTCTTTTTTTTGGCCTTGTTTTTTTTTTATATTTTTTTCGTCCGGAGTCTCATCCCGACTTACGGGGGAATCATAGTCTCCATCATCCTTTCCTCACTTGGGACAATGCTCTAATAATGATGATCATCACACTTTTATTTTTCTTACAACTCAACAATTACAACTCGAAACTTAGAATAAAATATGACTCTATATGAATGCCTGCGGCGGTGTACCGGGATGGTGCAATGAATCAAGAGTGACATGTATGAAAAATAATGCATGGTGGCTTTGCCACAAATACGATGTCAACTACATGATCATGCAATGGCAATATGACAAAACTAAAGTATGTCATAATAATGATGATGGAAGTTGCATGGTAATATATCTCGGAATGGCTATGGAAATGCCATAATAGGTAGGTATGGTGGCTGTTTTGAGGAAGATATAGGGAGGTTTATGTGTGATAGAGCGTATCATATCTTGGGGTTTGGATGCAACGGTGAAGTTTGCACCAACTCTCAAGGTGAGAAAGGGCAATGCACGGTACCGAAGAGGCTAGCAAAGGCGGAAAGGTAAAAGTGCGTATAATCCATGGACTCAACATTAGTCAAAAGAACTCATATAATTATTGCAAAAATTTAGAAGTCATCAAAAATCAAGTACTACGCGCATGCTCCTAGGGGGATAGATTGGGAGGAAAAGACCATCGCTCGTCCCCGACCGCCACTCATAAGGATGCACAAGCCAGGTACACTTCATGTTTCAAATTTGTTACACAACTTTACCCATACGTGCATGCTACGGGACTTGCAAACTTCAACAAAAGTATTTCTCAAATTCACAATTATCAACTAGCACGACTTTGATATTATTACCTCCATATCTCAAAACAATTATCAAGCATCAAACTTATCTTAGTATTTAATTCACTCAAAAGAAAGTTTCACATGTCTTGAACACTAAGTATATTAACATTAAGCGAATTACCATGCTATTAATGACTCTCAAAATAATCTAAGTGAAGCATGAGAGATCATATATTTCTTCAAAACAAAACCACCATTGTGCTCTAAAAGATATAAGTGATGCACTAGAGCAAATGACAAACTACTCCGAAAGATATAAGTGAAGGTCAATGAGTAGCTAAATAATTATGCAACTATGCGAAGACTCTCTCTCATTTAATAATTTCAGATCTTGATACTTTATTCAAACAGCAAGCAAAGCTAAAGAAAATGACATGACGCTCCAAGCAAAACAGATATCATGTGGTGAATAAAAATATAGCTCCAAGTAAAGTTACCGATGAACGAAGACGAAAGAGGGATGCCTTCCGGGGCATCCCCAAGCTTATGATCTTGGTTGTCCTTGAATATTACCTTGGGATGCCTTGGGCATCCCCAAGCTTAGGCTCTTGCCACTCCTTACTTTACCCAAAACTTGAAAACTTCACAACACAAAACTTAACAGAAAACTCGTGAGCTCCGTTAGCGAAAGAAAACAAAACACCACTTCAAGGTACTGTAATGAACTCATTCTTTATTTATATTGGTGTCAAACTTACTGTATTCCAACTTCTATATGGTTTATAAACCATTTTACTAGCCATAGATTCATCAAAATAAGCAAACACCACAATGAAAACAGAATCTGTCAAAAACAGAATAGTCTGTAGTAATCTGTAACTAACGCAAACTTCTGGAACTCCAGAAATTCTAAAATAAATTTGTGGAACTGAGGAATTTGTATAGTAATCATCTGCAAAAAGAATCAACTAAATAGAACTCTCCAGTAAAAAGTTCTAGCTAATCTCGTGAGCGCTAAAGTTTCTGTTTTTTACAGCATGATCATAAAGACTTCACCCAAGTCTTCCCAAAGGTTCTACTTGGCAAAAACACTAATTAAAACATAAAACCACATCTAAACAGAAGCTAGATGGATTATTTATTCCTAAACAGAACCAAAAAGAAAGAAACTAAAATAAAATTGGGTTGCCTCCCAACAAGCGCTATCGTTTAACGCCCCTAGCTAGGCATGATGGTTTCAATGATGCTCACATAAGACATAAGAATTGAAACATAAAGAGAGCATCATGAAGAATATGACTAGCACATTTAAGTCTAACCCACTTCCTATGCATAGGGATTTTGTGAGCAAACAACTTATGGGAACATTAATCAACTTGCATAGGAAGGTAAAACAAGCATAACTTCAAGATTTTAAGCACATAGAGAGGAAACTTGATATTATTGCAATATGTAGAAGCATATGATCCTCTCTCATAATAACTTTCATTAGCATCATGAATGAATTCAACAATATAACCAGCACCTAAAGCATTCTTTTCATGATCTACAAGCATAGAAAATTTACTACTCTCCACATAAGCAAAATTCTTCTCATCAATAGTAGTGGGAGCAAACTCAACAAAATAACTATCATGTGATTGAAAATTAAAATCAAGATGACAAGTTTCATGGTTATCATTATTCTTTAAAGCATACATGTCATCAAAATAATCATCATAGATAGGAGGCATGCTTTCATCATAGTAAATTTGCTTATCAAAGCTTGGGGGACAAAAAATATCATCTTCATCAAACATAGCTTCCCCAAGCTTGTGGCTTTGCATATCATTAGCATCATGGATATTCAAGGAATTCATACTAACAACATTGCAATCATGCTCATCATTCACATATTTCATGCCAAGCATTCTATGTAATTCTTCTTCTAGCACTTTGGCACAATTTTCCTTTCCATCATTCTCACGAAAGATATTAAAAAGGTGAAGCGTATGAGACAAACTCAATTCCATTTTTTTGTAATTTTGTTTTATAGACTAACTAGTGCTAAAACAAGAAACAAAAAGATTTGATTGCAAGATCTAAAGATATACCTTCACTTACCTAGCCTCCCCGGGAACTGCGCCAGAAATGAGCTTGATGTCTACTACACAACCTTCTTCTTGTAGACGTTGTTGGGCCTGCAAGTGCACAGGTTTGTAGGACAGTAGCAAATTTCTCTCAAGTGGATGACCTAAGGTTTATCAATCTGTGGGAGGCGTAGGATGAAGATGGTCTCTCTCAAGCAACCCTGCAACCAAATAACAAAGAGTCTCTTGTGTCCCAACACACCCAATACAATGGTAAATTGTATAGGTGCACTAGTTCGGCGAAGAGATGGTGATACAAGTGCAATATGGATGGTAGATAAAGGTATTTGTAATCTGAAATAATAAAAACAGCAAGGTAACAAGTGATAAACGTGAGCGTAAACGGTATTGCAATGATAGGAAACAAGGCCTAGGGTTCATACTTCCACTAATGCAAGTTCTCTCAACAATAATAACATAGATAGATCATATAACAATCCCTCAACATGCGACAAAGAGTCACTCCAAAGCTACTAATAGCGGAGAACAAACATAGAGATTATGGTAGGGTACGAAACCACCTCAAAGTTATTCTTTCCAATCAATCCGTTGGGCTATTCCTATAAGTGTCACAAACAGCCCTAGAGTTCGTACTAGAATAACACCTTAAGGCACAAATCAAACAAAAACCCTAATGTCACCTAAATACTCCATTGCCACCTCAAGTATCCGTGGGCATGATTATACGATATGCATCACACAATCTCAGATTTATCCAACCAACATAAAAGTACTTCAAAGAGTGCCCCAAAGTTTCTACCGGAGAATCAAGAACGTGTGCCAACCCCTATGCATAGGTTCATGGGCGGAACCCGTAAGTTGGTCACCAAAACATACATCAAGTGGCACATGATATCCCATTGTCACCACAGATAATCACGGCAAGACATACATCAAGTGTTCTCATAAAGACTCAATCCGATAAGATAACTTCAAAGGGGAAACTCAATTCATCACAAGAGAGTAGAGGGGGAGAAGAAACATAAGATCCAACTATAATAGCAAAGCTCGGGATACATCAAGATCGTGCCATAGATGGAACACGAGAGAGAGAGATCAAACACATAGTTACTGGTACATACCCTCAGTCCCAAGGGTGAACTACTCCCTCCACGTCATGGATAGCGGCGGGATGATGAAGATGGCCACCGGTGATGGATCCCCCTCCGGCAGGGTACCGGAAAGGGGTGCCGATTGGTTTTTCGTGGCTCTGGAGGCATGCGGCGGCGGAACTCCCGATCTATCTTCTGTTCTGGAAGTTTTAGGGTACGTAGGAATATATGGGTGAAAGGAGTACGTTGGTGGAGCTACAGGGGCCCCATGAGGCAGGGGGGGCGCGCGCGCCCCCCACCCTCGTGAGCACCTCCCATATCTTCTGACGTGGGGTCTAAGTCCATCAGGTGGGTTTCCTTCCAAAAATAACTACTCCAGTTGATTTCGTTCCGTTTTGACTCCGTATGATATTCCTTTTCCTTGAAACACTGAAATAGGCATAAAACAGCAAATCTCGGCTGGGCCTCAGGTTAATAGGTTAGTCCCAAAAGTAATATAAAAGTGGATAATAAAGCCCAATATAGTCCAAAACAGTAGATAAAGTAGCATGGAGCAATCAAAAATTATAGATACGTTGGAGACGTATCAGCGGTCTCCGGCGAGGAAGAGTAGAACACGGGATACAGACCGGCCAGTTGGCACACCATGCCTTGCCGCCTCCCATGCCCTACTCATCCTCGAAGGAGTCCCCGACCTCGGCGGTGTCGGACGTTGGACGGCGGCAAGTAGGACGCGTGGCTGACGGTGCTCCCATCGTCTGCCGCCAGCGTAACCACCGCCAGCGATCGCGTCCGCGTCAAGCTACGCCGCTATTCCGTCGCGCGAGGCGACTTGAGCGAGGGCGGCGACCTCGAGCTTCATCCCTGAAGACAAGCTCTCCCGCAGAGCGTTCGCACTTGCGGTCATGGCGGATGTGGTGCCAGGTAGGAGGACGATGCGCTATGGTGTGGAGGTTAGCTGGGCGTTGCCGCTTTAAGTAGCGCATTCCAGTGAGGCGTCCAGGTGCGTCATTAAGTCGCCGGAGTTGGTTCCTCGGGCACCGAGCCTCTTAACGACGACATACAAACGGACGACATGAATGCGGGCAGCTGGCGCCGGCTGGGAACGCACCGCGCGACGGTGCGAGGGACGAGGGCTTTGGTGTGCCAGGGTAGTCAGCTGCGGTCGTGGCAACTTTGGAGATGCCCTTTGCTCAAATGCGATCCCCGCATGTCATTGAAAAAGCAAGACGACCCGGCGTGGTCTCAGGTCCAGAGGATGCAGTTGGCTGCGCTACACCACTCCGCGGACGCGTCGCGGCGCCCCGTGCATCCTCGACGAGCCGCGTGTTGGGGTGTGTTTGGATTGTGGCCAAAGTGCACCTTACCAAAATTTTGGTCATGACCCAAATATTGGTCTTTGTTTGGATGGTTGCCATTTCTTTGGCATGCCAATGAACTCTAGCCAACTCCAGTTCATTTTTCTTGCCAATGTCCGCCAAATCATGGGCAACCAATACCTCAACCTAAATTTTGGCTACCCAATGCTTTGATGGGGCAACCTTGGGAACAAACCAAACATACCGTTGGTCGTGCCACAGCACTAACGCCACCCTCGGCACACTGAAACCAACCATGTCTATCGATGATATGAGCGTGTCGCTCACCGCAGTCGCCGTGTCCAGAGGCGGTGCTAGAGCTGCGCCCTGTTGTTAGCCCCAACGACCCACATGAACGGTTGTCGGTGGCAAGGAGGTCGTGGGCCAGCTCCTCCATTGGACTAGTCTGTGCTATGTCGGTTTCCCTGTTTTCCCGGCCATATTCGAGCGTCACTGCTCTGCGTTGCGCATTAGACCTTTCACTATGTAGGCCAAGCGAGACAACTTATTGTTTATTTGAGCCGTTCAAGTGTAATCATGTGGCGTTTGCTTATTTCCCATTCCTCTCCAACCCTCTTCTCCATCGATCATGTCGCCCTCCAGTCGAGTCCATCCTCCCGCATGCCTCATTTGAACATTCCGCCGAGTATCATTCGCATGCACCCACCCTAGTCCTCTTTCAATAGATCTCCGGACCCCGAGATGAAATCGAGAGGGAACGAATGGGGGCACGTGATACCTAAGGCGGATTCAAAATTTTGAACCAGTGATCATAGCATCCGCAAATCGTATATAAAGGGTATTCAATGTTCGTTTCGTTTTTGAACGTACAATATAATCCCTCGTATCCTTTCTACTTTACATACCATGATATGAGTATAAGTTTTATGTGTAGTCAAAGTATCTCTACTATGATAAAAAAGGTATCAACATTCAACAACGCCCGATCAATATTGTTAGATTCAATACGCACTCCTAGATTTGTACTCTAGATGGTTTCCAATTTGACTATTGACAAGATTAATAGTACTCCTTTCACATAGGTGAGTAAGTCATCTTAGGCTGTGCACCGTGACCAAGGAGGAGGGGAAAACGAGAGACATTAATGTTTATTTGCTAATTAATAGTATTGCATGCAATGAACTAACCACTGCACGTCATGTTTGATAGTCTCAGGTCATTAAAAGCATGCACACCCTCATCTCGTATTGGTTCATATGTCAAGAAACAAGAAACTAGGTAGAAGTTAATGCACCGCGCCTACGTGTTTTGGGATTATTTGGTTTTCGTAAGATGACTTACACACCTAGACGGAGGGAGTACATGAGATGTATAATGTGAAAATTATATCATCGGAAACTCCTTTCACATACAAAATTGACCATATGCTTTGTGTAAGTTGCATGTCATATATTATTACTCTAACATTTGGTCAAAGTTAGCCTCGAAAAACGCATTAGACCCTGTATGCTTTGTGTAACTGGCATGTCATATATTGTTACTCTAACATTTGTGTAAGTTGCATGTCATATATTATTACTCTAACATTTGGTCAAAGTAGTATAGTGGAAGTGGATCCTCTAACGTAGGTATCCCTGCCTTACCCTCCCTTTCGGTCACTTACTGGCGGACCCCATGCTTGCTAGGCCCCGCATGTCAGTTACTCAATGGGTTCGGCCACGTCAGGGAATCCTCATCCGTAGTATACTCCCTCTGTTTTTATTTACTCCGCATAAAACGGAGGGAGTGGTGGTATAATAAATGACGTGGGCGGGGGAGGGGGAGGGACATCGGTTTGCTCTCAACTGCGGTCCCACAAGCGAGCGAAAACGTAAGACGAAGCGCGTTCCATTCGGTGAGCGACGTGGAGGGTCCAGCTTGCCGGGCTGCAACGCGAACGCGACAAGAGCGATGTACAGTCAAAACCGATCGACCGGTTGTCATCGGAACCACTATTCACACCAGAACCTTCGCTGCTCGGCCTACGCCAGCCACTGCCCTAAAACCACACCAAATCTCCAGCCCATTCCCCCACCTTTCGATCCCCTAGCCCGCATCAAGCGTCCCCTAGTTCGCCGGAAAGCCATGGTGCGCCACAAGATCACTTACTACAAGATGCTGACGCCGGAGCGCCGCGCAGAAATCGCGGCGGCAGTCGGCGCCATAGACCTCCGTTCCCAAGCCCGCTTTGCGGCGGGCCAATCCCCGAGTTCTCTGGAGCCAAGCTACGAGGAGGAGGAAGCCGATCCAATGTTCACTGCGGAGGTCGCGACGCAGAAGGCCCCCGATGGGTATGAGACGATGGATGTCGACTTCGTGCCGGCATCCGAGTCCCCCATGGTGCAGGCGGACCAGCGGTTCAACATGGCGATACTAAAGGAGGACCGGAGGCGAGGCTCAACTCGACGCGAGCGCGCGCATGCCATCGCCATCGAGGCTCTCCTGCAGGCGGAACCGGATGTCGTGGATGTGAACCGGGCCGCGGAGGCTCAACTTGAGGCGGAGCGCGCGGATGCCGCTGCCATCAAGGCCCTCCCGCAGGCGGAACCGGACGTCCTGGACATGAACCGGGCAGCAGAGGCTCGATTCAATGCAGAGCACGCGGATGCCGCTCTCATCGACGCCCAACTGCAGGCGGAACCGGAAGTCCTAGACTTGAACCGGGCGGCGCAGGCTCGACTCGACGCGGAGCACGCGGATGCTGCTGCCATCGAGGCCCTCCTACAGGCAGAACCGGACGTCCTCGACTTGAACCGGGCTGTGCTCTCGTCCGTGCAGAGCGCCTGCACGCTCCGCTTGAACGAGTAGCTGGAGGCCGAGGACAACCACGGTGCGGAGACACACGTCGGCAGCGACGGCTGGTTCGCGCCGGCAGCCAAAGACGACGAGGCCGTCTATTTCCGCGAGCAGTGATAGTTTTTCTTTATGTTGTTGTTTTTATGGATCTTTTGCTGTGTAAAAACATACTATTTGTTATGCAAGTCGCCTGACTTGGGTTAGTCTACCATTCCAGGCGGTTGGATGAATATCCTACGTCTCCTAACCTTTCTTTCCTTCTTCCTCGCCTCTTCTTCTTCCCCAACAGACCACCGCACGGGCCGTACGGATACTCCCCAACATGCGGTTGGATAAACATACTCTATGAACGAAAATTATGTGTCAGCGATAGGATGGCTGAGTTTGGTTTGTTCACATGCGACAACACGTGTCGTTGAGGGTGCGTTCCTTGGTTGGGTTTATGGCGTGCAGGAGCGATCAGTGAGGGTGCGGTGCGACCATGGCGTGCAGGAGCGACCGTGTGAGGAAGGGTGCAACCACGACAGCCGTATGCGCAAGTGTACCTCCTTCTCATTTTGAAAACTTTAAGCAAGCTTGGCAAAATGTGTGGCGAAGTTTGGCAATGCAAGGCCTAGACCCAAACAGGATAAGTACGTGCGCACTAGGAGTACTAGTGTTAAAAAAGAAAGGCGGGTTTTCCTTCAAGGGATTTAAACGATCCAAATCCTCGCTTCACGTGTCAATTAATGAGTATTTTTTCTCGAAAGACCAAAGAGCTAACCATCTCACCTCATCGCTTGATTACTGCAGCGCCATGTAAACGAACCTTCTCACTTCCGCATGCATGCAGGGGATATTAATGTCCTTGGTTGCTAACCCCATCAATTTTGCCTCGATTAGTGTTAGTGGCCCTTTGCAAATTGTAATTTTGATATACTGGCCTCGTGTACAAAAAAATGGAGGTAGTAACTATATTTGAATTCCTTGCCCATTGCGGTGACGTCAACGACTTTTTTTTGTGGTTTGGCGAAATGCGTTCGATGGAGAACGCCATTGAGGGAGACCACGGTAAGTCGTTCGCAAGTGCCGCCTGCAAGCCGAGACAACCGCCTTATTTGCATCCAGGAAGTCCTTTACTAGTACTACTACTAGGAGTACTAGTGCGGTGAGATGGTTTCTCGAAGAAGACGATGGAGAAGCGGAGTCAGCGAAGAGTGAAATGATAGTTGCTTCGTCTGTGCTTTGTGATTTGACGCCTCACTGCTTTGTGATTTGTGATAGAAGGGACAGGGGAGTAGACTCTGTGCTCTATACTATACTACATGCGTCCAAGCATGGGAGAAAGAGGAGAGACGTTGCATTTTTCTATTCCTTCAATCAATCAATCAGGGAGCTTCGGTTCCATCTTTTTGGCTTTGGCAACACCGTCCACAATGGTTCCCACGATGCCAAAAGCTATTTTCACATTTGGCTACACATTGTGGATGCCCTTAACCGTACCACTTGGTTTTGCTCCTGTGTGCTATCTATACAAATCTCAATTATATTGATCTAAAAAATTATAGAATCAAAGATTAGTAAAAAGGAGGTGATTTTGCCGCGCGGATGGCGGGGGAGGTTTCTTATTTTCGGAGGACGTTGTCCTGGCGGTTTGCTAACATGCGGTCCCACGTGTCAGTGCTTTACCAAGCTGATCTGCGTCCCACATGAGGCAGAACAACGGCAGAAGCAACACGTGGTTAAGTTGAAGAAGATGAGGGAGAAGCGGATTCAGCAACGAGTGAAATGATGGTTGCCTCGTCCCTCCAACTTATTTTTTAGCATTATTACTTCGTCCCTCCAACTTAACTGCGGGAAAGGTGCATCTTTGTGATTTGACGCCTCATTGCTCATTACTACGCCGGCGCCATGACTGGGGTGCTTCATCCCGGCTGCTCTGCACTATATTCCGGTATGGCACGTGGACCCGGTAGCTTGATGTCCCACATGTCGGCGAACAGGACTAGAAGATTTATGAAAGCGAGCGCTCCACTCTTACGACGGAGGAGTAGACGACACGACGGCCCAGTGAACTGTCACTTGTACTGTATAGTACTATAGTTTTGCTGTTTCGCACGATCCATCGATACATACCCGATTAAACAGGAAAGGGCGGGATTTTTCCCGCGTGGTAGATGATACTGGCCATACATTTCAAAGGCAATTTTAATGTATGCAAACTGAATAATTATAAGTAACAATATGATATCTAGTAAAACTAAAAACACATATGATTTATTGTGTTATGGTGTAGTAGTAGTGCTATATTGCATAGTTGTTAGATGTAACATGCGAGAACGTGTAGAGATGTAGTTTTGGAGGGCCTATAGAGAGAAAACGTAATACGGTCACCGAACTTCAGAATAAGCTGATTACGGTCACTATATACATTTTGCGGTGATTATCCGGTCACTTGCTCACAGTTCAGCATCGGATTGCACTCTGTTGACCGGTCAAATAGTCTGCATGGCGCCATGTTGACTAGTTAAATTGACCACGTTCCTTGTGGGTCCCACCTGTCAGTTCGCATAGGGAAAAGGTCAGATAAACACAAATTTACGCAGCGCGACAAGGCTCCAACCCGCGCGCTGGAATCACCTGGTTGTGTATGTGTCTGCTGGGCCTGATGTGTGCGCATGCACGTGTAGGTTGAGCACTTGAGCGTGAGAGTGTGTGTTGGTCGTGTGGTGTACTGGTGTGTGCATGAATGCGTGCGTGTGTGCGTGTGGGTGTTGCGTGCTTGCGTGGCTGCGTGTGTACGTGTGAGTGTTGCGTGCGTGCGTGGGTGCATGTGTTTGTGTGAGTGTTGCGTGGATGGAGTTCGTGTGCATGCGTGCGTGTGTGTATAATCACCACACCAGCTCCTGTGTGTTAAAACAGACGGCTCAACATACCAATACAAGGTCACCTTGTCCGCTATGCCCGCGGTCATGACTTTGAACCACCGTCAAAATATTTTTTTGTCATTTGTTTTCATTCTTACAAGCAAGATGCCCGTGCGTTGCACGTAACATCAAGATGAATTCGTATGACTTGTTTATCTTGTGAGAGAAAAGGATGAACGACGGAAGACCTTATTTGCAAATGTGGAGAGGTGTGTGGGTATCTTTTTGCAGAATTGCCATAGTTTCTTTCCTATCCGTCAGATATAAATCGGACGGCCTATATTGCAGGATGGCAGGCACACCATCATCACCAACTCTGTTTTTTTATAAGAGTGTATTTTATGTATTTTATAATAGTGTAGATGTAGAGTAGATACAAGTCGACAGGTGGGCACGATGTTAGTGAGATAATGCGATGCAACACTAGAGGCACGTGGAGCGTTTAACTGGTCAACTAGTCATGTCATGAGCAAATACAAAGTTGTACGGTGAGCCCGTGACTGTATAATAACCACTAAACGTAAACGGTGACCGTAATGAGTGGATTATGAAGTCCAATGTATGTATCATGCTTTCGCTTCAAATATAATGATCGTCATTGCATATATCGCGAGAGAAAGATGAAACACGCGTGAATTTTTTTGGGGCTTACTTTTAGAGGACCTGGAGATAGTTTTGTGTGCATACGTGAAAGGGGCGTACAAGGGGGGGGGGGTATGCGATGGAGAGAGAGATGCTCTTCGTTTCTCTTTATTATGACTAATTTGTATATAGTATAAAAATATACAAATTCATAGTGCGGAATAAATATCATTGTGGGCACCATGCAATGCAAATTAGCGTTCGTACTCCTCCATATAACTTTGTAATGTTGTATATATGTAGAAACTCTAAAATAATTTTTTGGCCACACTTTATTCAAAAGGAATGTTGTATGCGAAATAAACGTGAAGAGAGGGCTTTTTAGATCAATGGGTACGTGATGTAACATGTGTGAATGTGTAGTTGATGCATTTGGCGGGGCCTAGAGAGGTATGTGTGTGTATTACGTATTCGAGAGAGGCATGGATAGAGGGGCCGACGGGGGGGGAGAGATAGCACGAGAAATGAGAGTGGTCTAGAGAGAGAGACGAATATGACGTCACGACAAGAGATTCCATTCCCTTGAGTGTGTATATGCAAGGGGAGGGAATAGAGGCACCAGGAGAGAATTTCTGTGTGTGGTGTTTGTGTTGGTATGTGTGGGTGTGAGAAGATAATGAGACGTGGGGGCAGAGGGTGTGCACTGCGTGAGGTCCGGTGGGTCGAGGTGAGGCCCTTCGTTCGGTTCCGTCCTGCGCCACATTGGTCGGCCCATGACACATTTAGGAAGACCCATGGATGACTAGTTGTACAAGACAAAGATAGCAGAATTGTGAAGGAATCTGTGTCCACTGACAAAGCCGACTAGGATTTGTAACCCTAGGTTCTTGGACTAAGGTAACCCCTTTATCTCTGATATTACTATTCATCCAACCTAACTTTAAGGGGCATCCTACAAAATGCTCTGCTAGAATCATACTCACGATTAGGAAGAGAGGTGTGAGATAATGCGTGAGAGACAAAGCGTAAAGATAATGTGCGTACATGAGACACGTAGGCAGGTCCATGTATATAGAAAGGGTCGATGAGGATAGTGCGTGTGTATGTTTGCGAGAGGAAGAGTGCTTGTGATAAAGGTTAGTGAAAACAGTTGTAAATGGTTACGAGAGGGAGGGAGGGTTATATCTAGAGCATGTGTGCGAGAAAGACACCTCGGGAGAGAGTGTGTGAGCATGTGTGAGAGACCACCGATGGAGAGTGAAACTACACGTAAAAGACTGATCTACACATTGATTAAAGATATAAATTGTATCCAAATATTAGGATGGGATCATGATATTTGCAATTAGCGTAGGAGCGGTCATTGATCCATCAGACATCTAGATTCTATCAAATTTGAGCATGTCTATGTTATTATTCGACACAATTGATCCACATAATTAGTATTTTGAACTCCAGACAATGCATCGCTTTAGCAATCGAATATAAACGTGAGTATAGTTCATGTTGTGTGTGTAAAGCACATTATACATACGAAAGTTACACAATGGACATTTATAAATAGCTACCTATGAACTAGCATACATTTGAATTCAACCTAAGGTAGTTTAAAAAAATTGAATTCAACATGAAGTCCATTCAATTATTTGAATTTGATATCATGGCATTTGTAAACCATACCTAAACTATGGGGGTACCAATCTTTGCTTTGATTTCGTACATAATAGCACATGTAGTCGTGTACAAAATAGATTCAAATTTAGCTCCTCCATTCCAGAATAATCGTAGTTATAGGATTTTCAAGTGTCAAAATTTCAAAAGGAAGCGGATAATTTAATGAGGTTTTCAAACATACAAGGTCAAATATAATGTTGTCTATTTAGGTCAATCCTCATAGTTCAAGAGTATCCTCATAGTTCAAGAGTACTCTAAACGTGAATGCTTGTGTTTCAAAATTTCGAACGAAGCGCCAAAAGAGCCTCTACTCGCCCGAAACCGCCTGAGACCAATGTTTGGTAGTACAAGGAAATTACTTTTCTTATAACTTCGACCTGTGAAACCTACCGGCCCGACGTCCAAAGGTCTAAACCAGGGTAGGTTTGTAGCTTCATCTAGACGCCACGCAACCGCCTCCGAAAAACATTTATACACAATGGCCGCCTAAGCACACATGCGCGCGGCCGAAATCGCTTCCGCCCACTATTTGGGACACCTGGGATTACCATCCTACCCCGACCATGAGAGGTCCGAAATTTAAGAGGGGCAAAGTTTGTACTTTCCCAAACTTCAAACAAGCGCGTCCCATCTTCTGCTCAAAAAGCCAAAACAAGCGCGTCCCTGCATCAAACATGGTTCCCCCACCCGTCCGATTCCCCATTCGTACTCCGTGGCGCCAAAACTACCTCTCCACCAGCCGCTGAAACCCGGCGTCCTCCGTCCGCCACCCCATCCCACCCATCAACCGCCGCCTCCTCCATCACGCCGTAGCCTATACCCCGACGTCGTCGTCCACCGCAACCTCAACCGCAACGCCCTCCACGGCTAGTAGTTGAAGCCGAGACCGAGTCGTCCGTACCCGAGCCAGTTCAACCACGCCGTCCTGCGCCTCACCGCTGCCGCTCCAACATCGCCACCCTCCACCGCACCGGAGTTGTTCCTGCAACACCGTCCTTCGCCGCCTCGGATCTGCTTCCCCTCCACCGACATACGGCCACGGCAACACAGTCAACAATTTGGCCATGGGTTCGTCCAAGCCTGCACCCTCCAGAACATCGGTTTCCCCGGTAAAAAGAAGAAGATCACCGCGACATGTGGAGGTGACCACACCGGCAACCAAAGAAGGTACTCCTCTTCCCTTATTCATGCAAATCTTACGTCTCTGCTTGCACTGTATTCATCCCACAGAAGACACTAGTTGACCGCTTCTTCTTGATACTAGATGTTCCTAGTAACTCGCGATGCACAAGGTTTCTCCTCATATACTATTTCACCTTAGCTAGAGGTCCGTCGCTCCCCTGAATTTCAATTTCTGGCGAGTTGATTCCCAATTAACGGAAGCATTCCCCGGCGTAACAGGCGCTAGTACGACTATTACGCCGGGGAAGCAGCGCCTTGGTGTTTATCTTAGGGGCGTCTGCGGCCTAGAGCTACTGGCGCCCGATCTGGAGGTCGGCCGGGATTAAAGGGATGGCTTGGGGGCGCTGCCAAGCACGGCGGTGGTGTGAGGTCGATGGGAGGGCGGGGCGGCGGAGGCACGGGTCTGGGCTGGTGGTCGCCAAGCGGTTCGAGAAAGATCGTCAACAAAGGATCAAGGGAGGTAGACGAAGGCCATCTGCCCGTTCCTTATAGATCGGACGGTTCATTAAAAAAATCAACTGACCTATTTATTTTCGGTCGACTGTTATCTTAGATATGACCACATGTGGTGGTGTGCTGGAGGAGTACCTGCATTTCCTGTGCTGATATATTACAAAATCATACGGAGCAGAATCTAATTTTGTTTGCCATGCAATGTTGTAGAGCTATCATATGTCTCCTGTCATTTATTTTTCAGCCACCTGCTATCTGCTACTTTTACAGTGCACTAGTTCTGCACACACTTCACCCTTACTCTCACTATTGTGTTTTTATGCAAGGGTATTTCAGACTCTGCTGCCATGAGAGAAGCCAAAAGAAAAGAGAGAAGTCGCCCAGCTTTCAGATGCTGGTAGGCAAGACACGCTACAACGCTATAAAGGGTGCAGTGTCGGCAGATGGAGACGGTAAACGTAGCTCGAGTTGATGACCTCGCCGCAATGAACCACCATCCTGTGTGCTTGCTTTAACTTCATGTGTCATATGTGGTTGCATGTTCCATATGGTGTCTAGCTTGTATTCAAGGGTATTTTACATGAACCACCATCCCGTGAGCAATGAAGACAAATAGTTAGTCGTGGCATCGGCCGAGCCAAGTGACAAGCCCAAAGAAAGACATGCATCACCGAAGCCAACTAAAAGACGCGATGGTGGCGAAGCAGCCCGCCTCCACCAGGCTCTCGTGTCCTAGATGATCATGTTCACCACTCCAGCCGGATGTCTAGCTTGTATTGCTTCCAATTTGGTTAAATTGCATCTGCTTAGCTTACACATTATACCTTTGAATATGACATGCCTTTCTGCTTTTGGTACATACTAGTACATCTGTATTAACCATGTTCTTACATCAAACTAATGTTCTTGTGTATCCCTCATCAATCACTTATGACGAGGCAGGCAGGCAAGGGACTAATCCTCATTTAAAGAATGCAGTGTCAGCCTCCGACATGATTCTCAAGAAATGAAATGCTAGATGAAGATAGTGAACGTAGCTCAGTAGTTGATTACAGCATTTCTACACTAGCATCGCAGGTGCTTGCTCTAACTTGGCAGCGTGATATGTGGTTGCATGTTGCATATGGTGTCTAGATTGTAATTCTTCCAATCTGGTTAAACTGCATGTGCTAGTCTGCTTAGCTTATACTCCCGTAAATGTGACATTATACCTGTAATGTGACATGCCTTCCTGTATTTAGTACATAGTACATCTGTCTATTAAGCATGTCCTTACATAAAACTATTGTTTTTTGTATCCCGCATCAATCAATATGACGAGACACCTTTAGTATATGCAGCGCGATATTAGTTGCATCTTTCATATGATTTATAGCATGCGCTGCTTCTAATTTGTTGAAATTCCATTTATGATGGGACGCTTTTAACTTGGCAGAGTCATATTGGTTGCATCTTTCATGTGGTGTCTAGCTTGCATTGCTTCTTATTTGCTGGAATGGTTTCTGCTTAGTTTACATAAACAGTTGTGAACATGCCAGGTCGTCCTGTTTTTCGTACATATTCCATCCTGGTATCATGTGTTTGCCTTACATCAAAGTAGTGATTGTCAGTATCATGCATGAATGAGTTCTGAAGAGAGAATTTTATTTCTTTTTCTTGTCGGTTTTACATGACAATTCAAAATCAATAAAGCGGAAGGAAGTTAGCAAGGCAGCGGATAAAGGTGCTCCTTCCAAACGGAGGGCCTCTACAGTTTCTACCCTCCACACCCCAAGATGATTTCCAAGACAACACATGCATAGACACTCAACAAAGCTGTGTTTATGATGAGCACGCCTCCCTAGCGCAGCATCACCGGTGCTCCTCTAACTTGGCAATCGTTATATGTGGTTGCATGTTATGTGTGATGTCTAGCTTGTATTGCTTCTAATTTTGTTGAATTCCATCAGCTTACTTTACACATTATACTTGAATAAGACACGTGTTCCTGTTTCTAGAACATACAATATCTGTCTATCACACCATGTTCTTACATCAAATTACTACTATTGTGTAAACTGCAACAATCACTTATCATAAGACACGTTTGACTTTGGAGTGTGATATAGGTTACATCTCACATTCTTTTCTAGCTTGTACTACTAATTTGTTGAAATGGCACTTATGACGAGACAATTTTAACTTGGTAGAGTGATATTCATTGCATCTTTCATATGGTGTCTAGCTTTCATTGCTTCTAATTTGTTGAAATGCCCTCTCCTTAGTTTACACATCATAAGCTGTGAATATGCAATGCCGTGAATATGCAATGGCACTAATGATGAGAGACCTCTAACATGGTAGTGTGATGTTGTTTGCATCTTGCATATGATTTATTTCTTGTACTGCTTCACATTTGTTTAAATGCCATTTATGCTGAGACACTGTTAACTTGGCAGAGCGATATTTGTAGCATCTTTCATATGGTGTCTACCTTCCATTGCATTGCTTCTAATTTGGTGAAATGTCTTGTTCTTAGTTTACACATCATAGTTCTGGTTATCTCTTCCGTCCTGTTTTCATACATATTACATCCTCCTATCATGTGGTTGTCTAACATCAAAGTTCAGTTCGTTCAATGATCACACATCAATTTGTTCGAAGAACTAAATTGTTATTCGTTTTTCTTGTCGACTTGACTTAACATGGCATAGAGAAAGAGGAAGAAACACAGAATGGCAGGGAATGAGAAGCGGATGAATCCTGCAGATTCTGCTGGTACTGATGGTGCAATAGAAGGTGAAAGTCCAGCGGAAAATTCTACAAACACGGCATCCCATGCTACACGAGCTGCAAAAAAGCCAAACAGAAACAAATAGCTGCCACCAAACAAGCAGAGACAACCCTAGTTCTTGCAACACCTACCAGTACTACCAAATGCACGACATACTGTGTCGTCCAACTGAGCTAGCAGCACGTTCCCAAGCTCCCTTGCCACCGACACTACTTCCCAAGCACTCTTGACACAAGACGAGTTGGCAATATCGAGATGAACCTTGTGAGCTTCAACAACAAGAAGGTAGTTGCTTTGAGTCAAGTTACAGCTTGCATGCTTCTTTATATGTAATCTCACAGTTTGATGTACAGTAACACTTCCTATGTTCGTTGTTGGACTAGCACCTAGGCGCAAGAGGAAACAAACATCAGGGATAATGCTCGATAGGTTAACTAAATCTAGAGGAGGAAGAATGGAGATCCGTTTTGAGGCAGGTTTAAAAAGGCCACGTGATGCTACAGAGTCAGCCAAGTTAGTATCAGAGGCAGCGATTGCCGTTAGGTGTCATGTATGTATCCTCCCAACATGGATTAAGTACAGGAATGACAAAGACGAAACCCAGTTCAACACCTTCCTCGACCATTTATCTGTAAGTATGGTTATGTATGGAAACTAGTAATATCGTCTTGCTCTGTCCCATACTTTCTAGGTTGCTGATAATGAGACTCCCATAATTTTCAACAGATGAGGTTCAAGTTGGATAGCCAAGATGATGCAACCAAACAAGCTTGCACCCATGTTTTCAAGTCTGCTCTCACGACGAGATCGGTATAACTTGAGGAAAACTCACTTTGAAGGCAAGGCTAACGAAGGAACTTTCCCAAACATCTCCAAAGGAAAATATATCGGATGAAGACCGGAGGGCCTTGTTAAACACCGGTCCGATCCAAGTATCGGTACATTATATATATGTGATCGATCACATGTTGAAGTCCTATTGACACATGTGCCACACAAATCTATCTTCTTGTAGGTGAACTGTTCAAAGGCCAACCGCATTTAAAGTGAAATTCCAATGCATTTACGTGATCTCGTAGCTATATTGCACATCGCGAGGCTCTTGTAATTAGCTGCTTGTTTCACTCTTTTCGCTGTACCATATTATCGATCTATATTGACTTGTTCGAAATGCGAGGAATGCCCGCAAGGACCAAAAAGTACCTGAACCAAATGCTGTGGAAATCTTCAAGGACTGTCACACCAGCAAGAAGAAGGGCATGACTACACCACCAAAGCCGCTGTTGTAAGTCCTTAATCCTCATGCCTTTTAACTACTACTTACTCGACTTGTGCCTTGAACTGCATGGTTTGCAGCCAATGTCTATTACTCTTTTCAATTTTATACACAATTGTCTTAGCCTATCATTGCACCTTACAAGGTTTAAAAGGGAGGAGTGATGTTCCTTTGATCTTGACCCATAATCTAGTTCCGTCTTTGGACTTGCCCACACAACGTTACAATTGCTGTTTGTCATTCTCGGTTGTTTTGTGATATGAATGATGTCATACTATGCTTACCGTATTATAAACTTCGTCTCTTTATCCTTAGCCCTCAATACAATGTGAAGAAATAGACAATACATTAGCGATGGTGCATGGTCATATGTTTGGAACCTGGTTTTATTATGTACTTTGCAATAAAATACAACTAATATTTTACATGGGTTCACCAGAATAAGTTCTGTATATAGACCAAAGCTATTTTGTTTGGTTTTGCCACCTCCTTAATATCTTCTGTTCTGGTACTACTAATGTAAAACCTCAACTTTTCAGCGAGCTATGGAAAAATGGTGGAACCGCCACCTTCTGAAGGTGGCGAGGCAACTATAACCGCAATGTCAGCTCTTGCTGCAGTGGGTCAGTACCTGTCCACTAACAGTGCCAAAAGCACGTTCCTGTGTAATACTGGGTTGGTTGTTAAGGCAATATCGTCCAAACTACCTCATGATCAACATATGCAAGCTCAAAGCAATGTTGTATCTACGCTCCAGACACAAGTCCATTCCCTAACATAGGCCCTTTGTGAAACAAGGAGAAACATTGCTCAATGTCGTCAAGATATGCATGGTTTTGAAACCAGACTATCAGACATTTGCTATGTTGTTCAGGAGCCTAGGGGAAATGAAGGCGAGGGTGCTAATACAGCATGAAAATGTAACAGTCAGGTCAAATGAACCGAGCTTCTAAACTTGTGGTGGTGCATTTATCTGCTAGACTGTTAAGTTTTATGCCAAAGTTCCTTTTGTTATATAGTTGTAATTTGTTTTGGTGCGATACAAAATTTATTCTTAACGTGCAGCCACCGGCTGAAGAAAACAACAAGCCATTTTTGTATAGTGTAGGGTGTTCCCTATATTTGCACTGGTGGCGATCTTTGATCCCGAGTGGATGTAATCTGTGCAATCGCCTTAATAGCCTAGCGTTAGTTTCGGCCTTATTTATTTCCTAGTCTTCTTTTTCCCTGGTTTGCTAGTGGCCGCAACTACCCATGGGCCATATACGGGCCATAGGATCCATGGGTCTCCTACGGGCCGTCGATAAATGGGCTCAGAATCGGTGGGCCTCGGGCCGTCGGATAAATGGGTCTACATGGGCCGTGTCGGGCGTAATTGGTATCGGCCAAAGACGGTAATGGGCCGTTAACAGGCCATAGGACTGCAAAAGCTTAATTTCATCATGAGCATAACGGGTCGTTAATGGGCCGTAATATAGGACATCTTGGCGAAACGGGCCGACTCTTGCCATGGGCGAATTTGGCCCATTAGGGTAACAGCCGATGTGGGTCGACTCTTGCCATGGGCGAATTTGGCCCATTTGGGGAACATGCCAGTAACGGGCCGACTCTTGCCATGGGCCGAATTTGGCCCATTAGGGGAACAGGCCAGTAACGGGCCGGAAGTAATCGAGGGCCGAAAAGGAGCCCAAGAACGTATGGGCCGTCAATAGGCCGAAAGCTAACACGGGATGGAAATGGCCCATGTAAATCACGGGCCGTTAACGGGTACAAAGAAAATTACTGTTCATTATGGGCTAGAGTCACCGTGGGCACGTAAAGGGCGAAGATCTGAAGGCCTCATATGGGCCGAAAGATGTCGTGGGCCATACATGGGCCGAAAGTGAAATGGGCTAGTGTTATATTCGACGGCCCACATGACGTTGTTGGGCCGATTTCCTTTAGTGCCTAACGGGCCGTGAGTTAACGGGCCGTAAAATGGGCTATTTGCGAAGAGACCGTTAACAGGCTTTTCATGGGCCAGCCCATTAACTTTGACCAAGTCAAGCGGGCCACTTTGTAAGCTAAATGGGCGATGGTGGGCCGTGTACGTGTCGACATATCATAGGCGCCTATCTCGACCCAGCGACGAGTGACACGTGTTTCGTCCGCCAATAAGAATTTTACACATGGAAATTTCCCATTGGTCGGGCTGTTAACGGGTTATCGGAACCAAAACCCGACCCGATAGCTTAACGGCGTTCCGTTACGGTGGATGCCACGTGTCGGTCACCCTTGACGAAAAGCACTTCGTGACGCGATTTATCATCATGGAAGTGGACACTTCCGTGATGATAATTTTGGTAATGTCATGGAACACTTCTCGACAAAGACATGTATGACTATCTTGATTACATCATAAATTTGTCATGGATGTACATGCATGACAACAAACGCGACCTACTGTGACAAACACGTATCATCACGGAAGTGTATTTTTTTGTAGTGGGGCCCCTACACCACGGAGGTCGAGAAGGGACGAAAGATATCCTAAATGGATGACAACTTTATTCTTGTAGACACATGTTGGGCCTCCAAGCGCAGAGTTTTGTAGGACAGTAGCAATTTTCCCTCAAGTGGATGACCTAAGGTTTATCAATCTGTGGGAGGTGTAGGATGAAGATGGTCTCTCTCAAACAACCTCCAACCGAATAATAAAAAGTCTCTTGTGTCCCCAACACACCAAATACAATGGTAATTTGTATAGGTACAATAGTTCGGCGAAGAGATGGTGATACAAGTGTAGTATGGATAGTAGATATTGATTTTTGTAGTAAGAAGAATACAAAAAAGCAAGGTAGAAATTGATAAAATGGTGCACAAACGGTATTGCAATGCTTGAAAATGAGGCCTAGGGTCCGAATTTCACTAGTGCAATCTCTCAACAATGCTAATATTATTGGATCATATAACCATCCCTCAAAGTGCGATGAAGAATCACTCCAAAGTTCCTATCTAGCGGAGAACATAAGAAGAAATTGTTTGTAGGGTATGAAACCACCTCGAAGCTATTCTTTTCGATTGATCTATCCAAGAGTTCGTACTAAAATAACACCAAAGAATTTCAGATTCATAATACTCAATCCGACACAAAGAACCTCAAAGAGTGCCCCAAGATTTCTACCGAAGAAACAAAAGACTAGAACGTGCATCAACCCCTACACATAGATTACCCCAATGTCACCTCGGGAATCCTCGAGTTGAGTGACAAAACACATATCAAGTGAATCAATATGATACCCCATTGTCACCACATGTATTCATAGAAAGACATACATCAAGTGCTCTCAAATCCATAAAAGTATTGAATCCGATAAAACGAAATCTCAAAGAGAAAACTCAATTCACAACAAGATAGAGAGGGGAAAACATCATATGATCCAACTATATTAACAAAGCCCACGATACATCAAGATCGTGACATCTCAAGAACACAAGAGAGAGAGAGAGATTAAACACATAATTACTGGTACAAACCCTCAGCCCCGAGGGTGGACTACTCCCTCCTCATCATGGTGGCCGCCGGGATGATGAAGATGGCCACCAGTGATGATTTCCCCCCTCCGGCAGGGTGCCGAACGGGGTCTATTTTGGTTTGTCGTGGCTACAGAGGCTTGCGGGGCGGAACTTCTGATCTAGGGTTATTTCTGATGGTTTCTCTATTTATAGGATTTTTTGGCGTTGGTTTCACGTGAAGATGGGCCCCGAGGTGAGCACAATCCACCAGGGCACGAACAAGGGCCCCGGAGCACCCCCGGTGTCTTGTGCCCTACTCCTTCACCTTCTGATCCTTCCACGAAGCTTCGGGGGTCTCTTTTGTTCCAAAAAAATCGTCAAAAAGTTTCAGGTCATTTGGAGAACTTTCATTTCTACACAAAAAATAACACCGCAGTAGTTCTGCTGAAAACAGTGTCAGTCCGGGTTAGTTCCATGTAAATCATACCAAAACCATATAAAATTGTTGTAAACATGGCATGAATACTTCATAAATTATAGATACGTTGGAGACGTATCAACGGAGGAGATGAATGTGATTGTTTCATCGCCCACATGCATCTCACTGGGGGTGAATTGATCAGCTTCTCGTTTAGAAGACAAACTCCAAGGTTATCTATCTCAACTCGGAGGAATAAGATGATGAGAACCCTCTTGAGGAAGCCCTCTATGCCCAAAGAATGAGGCTGAGCGAGTAGGAATCAGGCAACCTCTGGTACATACTTCCGCCATGTGATGCCTACGTCGGGATGCCATTTGTGATCCACCCGACACGGACGAATGTTAACCGCCATGCCATGGTATGTTACTTACTCTAGTAATTTGATGATACTATATTAGTTCCATGGTTTGCTTTGTGTAGTAATGTTGTAATATGCTTAGTGTAGAATTTGATGATATACTTAGTCTAGTAATGTGATATGCTTATAGTGTAGTAATGTGAGATATGCTTAGTGTAGAATTTGATGGTATGCTTAGTGTAGTAATGTGATGACATGATTATTGTGTAGTAATGTGATGATATGCTTTGTGTAGTAATGTGATATGCTTAGTGTAGTAATGTGATGATATGCACTTAGTGTTGAATCCGATGATATATGTGAAGTGAATTGTATGCTTTGTTTTGGTAATTGTGCATGCATGACATGCTCATTTATCATATTTTTTTTCATAAATTACATAAGAGGCTATGTGTGAGTTGTGGCATCGAGCCAGATGAAGCAGGCATTGCTCCACGACGCCTTACCACAAGGGGCTCCATCACCACCTATGCTTACACAGTGAACATGGATAGTCGCGCTGTCTTCAGCGCGACGGAGTGGAATAACTTCCTTGCTGGCAAGATTCTCCGGGTTGGACAGGCCGTCTTAGTCACTATCATGAACACCCCACGCCATGACTTAAGGATGGTGATCGCCATCGACCTCATTTACAAGTATGTGTGTGACCGGGCCATCACCGTGAAATGGACTGCTTATTAACTATTTTAGTTTGCTTGTGTTTGTGAGGATTGGCATTTATTAAATAGCTACCTAGCTCTAGTACTGCTTGGTGAGATTGCCACTTATTATTAACTGGTATGAATTGTTCTATTAGCTGGTATTGTTCTAGTGTTTAATGTGAAATTCTAAATGTTATATCGTGGGGAAATATTTTTTGGCTGCCTGAAATGTTTGTGGCATTCAATGTACATTACACATAGCTAGGTTATAGTGGTCGTGTTGTCCACGTGGCACGCCACCAACACGTACAATACTGCTGACGTGGGCTCCAATGCCACCACTATTTTTTAACAATGGCGTCATATTGGTGGCGTTGGGTGTCCATGCCAGTAAGGCCATTTTTGCCACGCCATGCATAGCTAGGCTTTTTTGCACTAGTATGTGATAGTTGATATGCCTGAAGATCTCATTGCTCCAATAATTCTCAGTAGACCTTTTCTAAGGACTATTAAATTTGTGATAAATGTTCTTGAGGGGAATGTTAGATTCGATTTACCCACTAAAGATCCTTTTGTAAGACATTTCCACAGGAAAAAGAAAATGAAGACCTACAAAGGAGAAGACATTATTGTAAATGCTAAAAGCTACGGTCTTGGTGTGTTTGCGCCACCTTGATCACCACTATGGTCGAGCTAATTGACCGAAAACATGCGCTTTGTGGGGGGCAAACCACGCAAATAAAGTAGATGGGTAACTTTTTATTTTCGTTTCAATAAAAAGAGTGATTGAAATTCTAGATAAAAGAAGCAAGTTTAGAGGAGTCGTTATAATGAAGGCTTTTTTGCGACTGTTATAATGAAGGCTTGCTGTGTGCAAATTAAATTATATGTTGTATTGATGTTTGGATGCCTAGAAATATGCCTATGTATTGTGTTGAAGAATGAGGAAAAAGAAATGCTTTCGGAAGAAACAGATCAAAAAATATTGTTTGGGCGGTCGCATGAACTTCTGGTGGTTCCAGCAGAAAACAACCAGAGGCAACGGGACAAACAACAACATTCCATACAAGTGCTTCCGCTCGTATGAGCGGTCTTTTGAAACCTTCGAAGAAAACTGAGAAAGTCTAAAGCATTTGATGGTGTTCTATACAAGGGCCCGCGCATGTTTCACCGGTCTTTTGAAGTATGCATAGACGCGGGTAAGCTATCAGGGGGAATGATGGCCTTTCATATGAGCGCTTGTGCTCGTATGGGCGGTCGCATGGAGCCCTGGCGGCCACAAAGAGCCCGAGGAAGGGGGTCAATCGCCCCCATCTTTCTCTTTTCTTCTTCTTCTTTTGCTTTCTCCTCCAAACCTCTCCAAACCGTAGCAAAACTTTGTCTAATCTCTCTACTCATTCTATTTCAGTCCAAATCCTTCCGTGTGATTGATGTATGGTACATTTCTCCTCCGATCCCAAATTTGTTTTTCGCGAATCCACGTTCTACATTCGTAGCATTACCATGTGTAGGAAATGCATATTTTTGATCCAAATTTGAGTTTGGCTTGGATTCCTTGATGTTTTTAGAGGAGTGTGTGTTCTAACTAATGTATGATCAATACTATTTAATTGTATTGGACTAAAAAATTGTTCTTCCTCCGCACCAGCACAACAAGTTTTCACTCAGGGGATCGTCTTCACCGACCGTGAAGCAAGAAAGAAATTTCAGAACCTTAGTACAAGGAAAAGCAAAGCATCCAAGTGGGCTTGTGAGTAAACACTCAATAAGCTAGGTATTACTAATGATTTAATTTGCTTTGTGATAATGCCAGGTTGCATCATTTTTTATCAAGGATGTGAGAAATGTGAATGCATGACTTTTGAGTTTCTTAGTACGCCTCTTGCATAATGTTGGTTTGACTTCAACATCACTTTTTAATAGTGGTGTAATCACTTTGGCTTCCCTAACAACCATGATGGCATCCGCTATGATGTTCCTTAATATGTTTATGATTTCACTAACCTACACACGGGGCAATCCTTCTATCAGATGAGCATCCATAGCTCATGGCAAAGAGATAGTAGCATTGAAAGTCCTGATATACATTATTTCTATTATGTTATCACTAACTTGCTGCAATCACAATGAGAAGTGTCTAAGGTGAATGATGAGAACATGCTAGTTCTTGGGGAAGCAGCAAATCTTGATGTCAGTTATTCGCACAACCTAGGGGCAATACTTTTGCTACATCTCATGCATCAAGCACATCATGCACAAGGAGATATATCGTGTGTGGCGGAGTGACCACCATGTTGGCCAACTCCCTTGGCCTCAACTAGAATCAGCTTTGCCCCATTGTTGGTAACCACCTTGTTAATATTTGTGTTCTTACTAGCGCTGGAATGGCAGTAGTTAGCCATGGTCATCATTGCATCAAAATTTCTGGAGTGGCATACTTGTTGCCTACTCCTATGCCTAACCGTTTCTCCATAGAACATGGACAATTGAATTATGTTGCACATGTAGGAGATGTAGCTTTTGACCAAGAAGGCATGTAACCTGAACGAGTAGATGAAGAAGAACTCGCCACCGACAAAGAAGAGGAGCAGCCCCAATAGCAGCCACAACAAGAAGCCTACACCACCTACGTGGACATCTACAATCTCCAGGGCTCTATTAGTGATATGAACAACCTCGCCGAGTCCCTTGGAGGCACGCCCGCCTACATGAATTTAAGATTCTTCTCCAACTAAAGCCAAGGATGGGCTCCTGACAAGCCGCCACAATGATTTCACAGGTTTGAGCTTGCAAAAGCTTAAGCTTGGGGGACGTCATCTCCACATCTACATCAAGATGTGGAGGTATTTGAATAAACTGTAATGAGGTTGTACTTAAGCTCGTGGAGCTTCAAAATAGACGTGTTGGTCTGTTCCAACACTTCGCTTTTTATTTGCTTTTTCTTCTGTTTTTGTTTTTTTGCCTTTGCATTTTTTCGTTTGCAAGTTAGTTTTCAAAAATCCAAAAACCAAAAAATAGAATAAGCTTTGCTTTGTTCTTGTTCCTTTTACCACTCGAAGTTTGTTTGCACTTATGGTTTTAGAGGAGTTGATTTACGCCGAACAAGAGGAATGCAAGAATAAGGAAGAGAAGTGTGTAAATTCACTATCGTGAAGGTATGTCAGATGACTCTCGTCTTTTGCACTTGAAACACATAGACTAGATGTAGTAGTAGTATGTGTGATATGTGCAAGAGGGAGTAAGTCTTCATAATTAAGGCAAAGTTTCGTTCTAGTAGATGAAATAATTTTGTAGCCTTCGTTCTATTTAGTCTAGATAACTAAGACTTGACATGGGACTGTTTTAAATGAAATGACCTTAACTAAGAATACCATGCACACGAGAAAGCCTTCAAAGACTTGGGTGTTGAGAAAAATTGTAGAGAAGATGATGTTTGAAATGGTCAACCCCATGTTGTTAGTTTTAATAGACATGGTAGCACTTGTGGATTTAATTTTCTAGATGAACTTAGTTGAAGGGTGAATGGGATTATGCCAAAAATCCGTGTTGTATCTCTTACATGGTGCTTCACCTTCTCACTGGTGCCATGGCCCTGCTACTATATGCAATTTTACGTGTGTAAATGTGGCTTCATCACCTTTCTTGATGTTACGCCGAGGACTTTTCTAGCCAATGAATGATCCACCCGAGCTACAGCTCATATTTCGGCTATGAGTTTGTTACCCTACGTAGTGGCAACACTCGAAACGAATTCAGCTTTCTCTTGAATGGGTGTGTATGTGGTAAATAAAGAGGAATGATGAAATTAAAGATCTTTAAACATAGGGTGTGTATGTTTTTATGACTCCATCAAAGGAAAATTCTTCCGTGCATTCCCGGCAAGCGAGTGTTGTCTAGAATAAATACAAACGAGTGTTGCAAAGTTGTTTTATCTAGTAGATAAAAACTTTATGTTTGATTATCTTTGCTTCACTAGCACTTCCACAATAACCATGCCGCCGCTACAACTATACTAAGTTTCAGGTCAAGAAGCGGAGGCTATCTAGGCCTACCGATCGGAAGTGAACCAAAACCTTCTCCTTGTTTCCGTTTGAACGACTGAGCTCCTTATGATTCGGATTTCTCCCTATGTTGCTCGAGGACGATCAAGTTCATCCTTGGGGGAGTTGATGAGTGATATTTTTACAATCTTTCAACCTTTGTTTAAACCGATATATTTCATTAATACCAAGATATTCGCTATGATATTGCTACTAATGACTAATGAAGGCAAATGATTCCACAAATCTTCTCTTTGATGTGTTTCCATAGTAAATGGGCCAAAAAGGGAAGAGATCATGTGTGAAAATATAAAGGAGGGGAAACGGAGATAGAACTCATCATCAGGAGGCACACCAGTGAAGACAACACAAAAGACGGCGTTCCACATATATGACCGCGAGCGCTCGTATGAGCGCTTGTATGTCGTGAATTCCAAGGTGTCTCGTCCACCTAAACAACTTTTATAAAGGGGACCACTTCGAAATGTAAACGCAGAAGCGTAGAGCAAAGCAGAACAAAACCATCGTCATCCCCTCTCATCAACCCTTGTCGCCGACATTTTCCATCTACATCGCTGCCATCACCACCATAGCCCATCTGCATCTAGTTCATACTTGTACTCGTGCATCGTGCAAGGTAACCACTGTAAGACATATTTGCAACCCATCAATCTTCAAGATGTGTTGTTCAATGTTTTCTTCTTGCGATCTGATTTCCATGTGTGAGTAGTTCGGTAAGGTGTAGGTTGTGGCATAGACCTTGCAACCCTTTGTATTTGTTGTGGGTATCAATGGAAGGGATTTGAATTAACATCCCGTATGTGTGAAATAAAATTATCGGTGATCATCCTCTCCGCAGGCACCCAGGATCATGGAGATGGATTAACAATGAGGCTAAGTGCAGGGAGAACGTGAAATGTTATTCAGAAGACCAGTGACATATGGGTTTAGTATAGTAACACAGATCCAATCCTTGGGGATTCATGAGGAGTAGTCATTAAATTCCCAAAGCTCTTATCTAATTATTATAATATTTATTATTGAGGAAACCCCACGCAATGGATAGAGCCCGCGGTAGGACAACTGATTCTTGATGCAGGACTCGTGCCATTTAAGATGTTATTTGGACACATCCCCCACTTCAGTTCGTACAAGCACATCTCGACGGGTGACTTCCAGCGCACAAATTAAGATCATATCTGGTGCGGACACAAATACATGGTTGTAAGCATTAGGACGTCATACCCGTACCTCTTTTTATGATAAGTGTTTGAATATCTATTTGCTTGATTGATCCGGAGAAAAGCTAGAATTTATCCTTTGACAAAAGCTTGCTAGAAACCATCACTTCAAGGGAGCCTTCCTCTCGTGGGTTCGATAACCCACGATCACCTCTAGGGAAATAGGCGCGTGATATATACTTTATGTTCCTTTACTGGATCACTAAAGGAGGTATGGGTTATTTGGCTTGAGACACTCTTTGTTTGCTTTTGCTTTTCGTTGTGTGTCGTGAAATACCTTATCTGTGTGTGAGACTTCATTTTCTTTATGGATCATCTTTGCTCATTATTGGTCTATCTTGTAAAGTTTGATCATATTATTATGTTATTGTCTCACTCTATTTGCTACCCGCACTCTTTCATGTGATCTAGGCACTGTGTGGGTTATTTTTTGTTGATAACATGCTTTGACAATATTGATCTAGGGGGACGTTCGTATACGTGTGCTTGATGCATAATCAAGCACTTTCCTTTATCCCTGCACACACATAGGGGGAGCCGTTGGGATCAATTATCTTCTCGTGGCTATTCTCATTATGCCATGTCCTAACCATGTTGTCATCAATGCACCAAAAAGGGGGAGATTGAAAGTGCATGTGGCACTTATTTATAATTTTTTGTGACGACAATGTGGTTACAAGAACTAATATCAGTTGCTAAAGTTTACTCAGGATATTGGTTCCATGAAGATTGTGTTAGAGTTGTGTGACCCCCCTCCAATTCAAAAAGATCAAAGGTGTGGCTTGCCGGTGACTCAAAGGTTTTTCTTTTGTTTTGATTTTAGTCATAGGAAAAACCACACTATTAGGAGTCATCGTAGATAAGTGTCGTGTGGGAATGCTTTTGAAACATATACACGAGCCCTCCTACAACTATCACCTTCCATATGTATTTTGCGTGCTTTGCCGAGGTGTCCATAGAGAGTCAATAGGGATTTTTTGGACACCCCTTGTGCACGGGGTCTTTTGACCCTGTGCACATGGGCTGGTTAGAAAATTTTTGGACACCCTGTGTGCACGGGGTCTTTTGACCCTCCCCCCCGCCCGTGCACACGGGGTGCCACGAAACTCTCTGGACACCCCGTGCGCACGTGGGGTCCAATGGGTAGAAATACTCAGCCGGCTAAGAACACTATAAAAGGGCATCTTCTTCCACCTCCATCCCTAACCCTAATGTCTTGTTGAGGTCCACCATTATTACACTCCATTTTGCTCAATACTCTCAATCCCTCCACCCAAACTTGTTGAAACTTTGGGGATTGGGAGAGCAAGACCCGATCTACGCTTTGACCAAACAAAGTTCATGTTCCCCACAATATTTGTCCATTATTGACTTGGGCTCTTGGAGATCAGGATCCTAGGCCATTAGAGGTTCCTCCAGAAGCTTCCTTGCTTGTGGTGTGCTCTAGAGAAGTTTGTAAACGTGCGGTGGTTGCCTTCAAGACCAATCCCGAGTGATTCGAGGCTCATCCATTGGGGGTGACTTGAAAGAGAATATGATGAGCCTTCCCGCACCTCGGGATAATATTCGCGTCATTGTCTCACTTGTGGTAAATCATTTCCCGCACTTTACCTTGGTTTGTATGCTCATGGGCTTGCTAATTAGATTGTTGCCTAGCATATTTAACTTTAATCCTGGTTGTCATATAGGTTGTGTTCACCATGTTGCATATCTAGTGAACCATATTTATCCTATTAACCTTAAAATTGACAAGTAAGATTAAAATTTGTAGCTCCTATTCCCCCTCTCACTAGTAGGAAACGGGCCATCAGTTCGAGTTCCAGAGGGCCTTTAGTCACGGTTCTGCAACTGGGACTAATTAATCAGGGCTAAAGCCCCCCACTTTTAGTCCCGGTTGTGTTAGGAACCGGGACTAAAGGCGCTCCACGTGGCCGCTGTGGGGTGCCCAGGGAGGAGGACCTTTAGTCCTGGTTGGTAACACCAATCGGGACTAAAAGTCAGTGATACATCTCCGACATATCTATAATTTATGAAGTATTCATGCCATCTTTACAACAATTCCATATGATTTTGGTATGACTTGATTAGAACTAGCCCGGACTGACGCTGTTTTCAGCAGAACTACCGTGGTGTTGTTTTTGTGCAGAAATAGAAGTTCTCGCAACAAGCTGAAAATTAACGGAGAATTTTTCTGGAAAATATAAAAAATACTGGAATAAAAAAATACAGAAGAAGAGTCCCGAGCTAACCACAAGGGTGGGGGCGCCCCCACCCCCTAGGGCGCGCCGCCCGTCCTTGTGATGGCCTTGTGGGGCCCCCTGACGTGAAACCGACGCCAACCCTTCCTATAAATCCTAAAACCCCTAGAACATGAGAGAGATCGGAAGTTCCGCCGCCGCAAGCCTCTGTAGCCACGAAAAACTAACCTAGGCTCTCTTTGGCACCCTGCCGGAGGGGGCCAACATCACTGGAGGCCATGGAGGAGGAAGCTGGAGGGGTCACCATTGCCATGGCGGCCAAGGACCAGATGGAGAACCTTTCCCCATCTAAGGGGGAGGCCATGGAGGAGGAAGCACAAAGGGGAGAACCGCTCCCCCTCTCTCTTGGTGGCGCCGGAGTGCCATCAGGGGAACCATCGCCGCAGTGACGTCTTCATCAACATCACCATCATCATCACCATCCTCATCTCTTTTACGCGGTCCACTCTCCCGCACCCCACTATAATCCCCTACTTGAACATGGTGCTTTATGCCACATATTATGATCCAATGATGTGTTGCCATCCTATGATGTTTTGAGTAGTTTTCCTTTTTCTTTTAGGTTGATTGATGATATAGATTGGTTTGAGTCGTATGTTTTATTTTGGTGATGTCCTACGGTGCCTTCCGTGCCGCGCACACATGAAGGATTCCCGCTGTAGGGTGTTGCAATACGTTCATGATTCGCTAATAGTGGGTTGCTAGAGTGACAGAAGCTTAAACCCAAGTAAGGCGGTTGTTGCGTATGGGAAAAAGGGGGCTTGATGCTTTAAAGCTATGGTTGGGTTTTACCTTAATGATCTTTAGTAGTTGCGGATGCTTGCTAGAGTTCCAATCAAAAGTGCATATGATCAAGAAGAGAAAGTATGTTAGCTTATGCCTCTCCCTCATATGAAATTGCAATAATGATTACCGATCTTGTTAACAATTGCCTAGGACAATTCCGCACACCGATCCATCATTATTCCACACTCGCTATTTATAATATATTCTAATTTTATATTAACAGCACCTACTTTTATATTTTAGTTCTCCGATATCATGCAAAGTTATCCTCTTCATACCCACAACGTAGTTTTATTTATCGTTTCTAGATGAAAGTAAATGTTCGGTGTACGTAGAGTCGTATCAGTGGCAGATAGGACTTGAGAGAATATTGATCTTACCTTTATCTCCTTGTAGGTTCGACACTCCATACTTATCACTTCCACCATTGGAAATTGCTGCGATGATTCCTTGCACTTGGGGATTATCAAGCTCTTTTCTGACACCGTTGCCGGGGAACAATAGCGTGGGGTTGATATTTTCGTGTATGCTTATTTGCTTTCTTCACTAACTAGATTTTGTTTTCCCTTTTGTTTTTCTTTAGTTGTGGGTGAAACAAACAAAAACATTACAAAATGAAAATACCAAATAGAAAATTTACTTGCTTCTTATGCCAAAAAACTTTTTCAAAAAGAAAAGTGATTGGAAAGTTATGCATTGGAGAAGTGAGGGTCGACCTTGAACACTTGTGTTCATGCTCATGGAAACAATGTAAAAAATTTCATGGATGTTTCTCAAAAATAAGTATCCCCTTGTATATATTCATTGTATTATAAAAATAATGTGCCAAAGTTTGGTTTTAGAATGTTTAATTTGCTTGTTTGGTGTGTGCAGCAGAAACACAGAAACTTTGGCTGTAGTGTTTGAATTCTTATTTTTTACTGGAGCATGATAAAATCTTGAAATTTTTACACATTACGGCTCTGCAAATTTTTTAGATTGTCCTATTTTTCAGAATTTTTGAAGTTACAGAAGTATACAAAAGATCCAGATTGCTACAGACTGTCCTGTTCTTAACAGATTCTGTTTTCTATGTGTTGTTCGCTTATTTTGATGAATATATGGGTTTATCGGGGGGTATGAACCATGGTGAAGTTGGAATACAGTAGATATAATGCTAATATGAAATTGGAATTAGTTTACAACAGTACCTAAAGGTAGTGATTTGCTTTATTATACTAACGGATCTCACAAAGTTTTTTGTTGAGTTTTGTGTGGAGTGGATGAAGTGTTCGAAGAATGAGGAGTCACCGATATGAGAAGAACAAGGAGAGGCAAGAGTTCAAGCTTGGGGATGCCCAAGGCACCCCAAGTAAATATCTAAAGGATACTCAAGCATCTAAGCTTGGGGATGCCCCGGGAGGCATCCCATCTTTCTTCTTCAACAATTATCGGTATACCTCGGTTTTTGTTTTGTTCACATGATATGCGTCTTTTGTGTTTATTTCTCCTTTCTTTTCCTTTATGCACCATGCTAGTATGATATAGTCCTCCGTTGATTTATAGAATGCTTCATGTGCTTCACTTAAATCTTTTGAGTATGACTTTATAGAATGTTCGTTGTGTTTAACTTAGATCCTTTGAGCATGGCTTTATAGAATGCTTCATGTGCTTCACTTAAATCTTTTGAGTATGACTTTATAGAATGCTCTTTGTGTTTCACCTAGATCCTTTGAGCATGGCTTTATAGAATGCTTCGTGTGCTTCACTTATATATTTTGAGCCTGGATATTGGTTGATCTATATTGATCGTAGAATGCTCTATGAACTTCACTTATATCTTTTGGATTATGAATAAGACTATCATTGAAAGTGGGTTTGGAAGAGTGTCAACTTTTCTGGAGGATGTTCAATCTTATTATAATGATAAAAGTGGATTTGGAGAGGTCATTGTCGGTGTCAAAACCGGCGGATCTCGGGTAGGGGGTCCCGAACTGTGCATCTAAGGCGGATGGTAACAGGAGGCGGGGGACACAATGTTTACCCAGGTTCGGGCCCTCTCGATGGAGGTAATACCCTACTTCCTGCTTGTTTGATCTTGATGATATGAGTATTACAAGAGTTGATCTACCACGAGATCGTCGAGGCTAAACCCTAGAAGCTAGCCTATGATTATGATTGTTGTCCTCCTACGGACTAAAACCTCCGGTTTATATAGACACTGGAGGGGGCTAGGGTTACACAGAGTTGGTTACAAGGGAGGAGATCTACATATCAGAATTGCCAAGCTTGCCTTCCACGCCAAGGAGACTCCCATCCGGACACGGGACGAAGTCTTCAATCTTGTATCTTCATAGTCCAACAGTCCGGCCAAAGGATATAGTCCGGCTGTCCGAGGACCCCCTAATCCAGGACTCCCTCAGTAGCCCCTGAACCAGGCTTCAATGACGATGAGTTCGGCGCGCAGATTGTCTTCGGCATTGCAAGGCAGGTTCTTCCTCCGAATACTACATACAAAATTTTGAACACAAGGATAGTGTCCGGCTCTGCAAAACAAATTCCACATACCAGCGTAGATAGTATAATATTTCCACAAATCTAATCTGTTGACAACTTTCCATAACGTGACATCACGCCACGGCCCAGTCATTATTCAAACCGTTTTTCTCAACCAGCTACTGCACATAATGCGAGGCGGTTTTCTTGGCACGTCTTGTCGAAGCAGAGATCGTGTCCCCTTATCACGGGATTCTCATCAATACGGGTGTGGGTAACCCAACCGTGCCATCAATTACGGCGCTTGGGGAATAAGCGAGTTTACCAGGCAGGTGATGAGGGAGTCCTGGAATAGGGGGTCACTGGACGGCCGCACTATATCCTTTGGCCGGACTGTTGGACTATGAAGATACAAGATTGAAGACTTCGTCCTGTGTCCGGGTGGGACTCTCCTTTGCATGGAAGGCAAGCTTGGCAATTCGGATATGTAGATCTCCTCCCTTGTAACCGACTCTGTGTAACCCTAGCCCCCTCCGGTGTCTATATAAACCGGAGGGTTCAGTTCGTAGGAGAACAACAGTCATAATCATAGGCTAGCTTCTAGGGTTTACCCTCTACAATCTCGTGGTAGATCAACTCTTGTAATACTCATATCATCAAGATCAACCAAGCAGGAAGTAGGGTATTACCTCCATCGAGAGGGCCCGAACCTGGGTAAACATTGTGTCCCCCGCCTCCTGTTACCATCCGCCTTAGACGCACAGTTCGGGACCCCCTACCCGAGATCCGTCGGTTTTGACACCGACATTGGTGCTTTCATTGAGAGTTCCACTGTGCCGTCACCGTAAGGCTTGATGGCTCCTTCGATCATCGGCAACGATGCGATCTAGGGTGAGTTTTTTCTCCCCGGACAGATCTTCGTATTCGGCGGCTTCGTACTGTGGGCCAACTTGCTTGGCCATCTAGAGCAGATCGAGAGCTACGCCCCTGGCCGTCAGGTCAGGTTTGGAAACTTAAACTATACCGCCGACATCCACGGAGACTTGATCTTTGACGGATTCGAGCCTATGTCAGGTGCACCGCATAGTCACGACGAGCATGACTTAGCTCTGTCGTCGGATGGTGTTCGGGAGATCACACATGTGGCTACTCCGGCCCTAAAGCCGGAGCAGAGTGCACCGTCCGAGGACGGGTGGATGGACCCCGCCACGGAGGCCGCACACTCAGTGGAGATAGAGCCGAATACTGACTTCACCTCCTACGAGACCTGTGTTGCTGAATCCTTGGACTCGTCCCCGGCCACGGGCTCCGAACCGCCTGCGTCAGTGCCTGTCGAATCTTATTGGGCGCAGAACATGGAGTTTTCCTCCGCGGATATCTTTCAACACTCGCCCTTGGGCGACGTGCTGAATTCATTAAGGTCTCTCTCCTTGTCAGGAGGCCCTTCGGCCGAGCCATGTACGACTCGAGTGGGAAGCGGACGACGAAGAAATTCGTTCCCCACCCACCACCCACTTAATAGCCACTGTCGACGATTTAACAGACATGCTCGATTTCGACTCCGAAGACATCGATGGTATGGACGACGATGCAGGAGAGGAACAGGAACCACCGCCCACAAGGCGCTGGACAACCACTTCATCATAGGATATATATATGGTGGATACACCCAAAGAAAACAATGACGAGGAATGGAAGGATGCAGCGAAGGATAGTTCCCTCGAGAAGCAACCAAAGCGACGACGTAGACGCCGCTCCAAATCCCGCCTCGGCAAAAACAGCGACAACAGCGCAGGGAAAAATAATACCCCGGTCGACTCCAAAGGAAACGACGACCACATAGATCCAGCGACAGAGCAGGATGAACCAGCGGACGGCGAACATAGTACGGAGCCGCCGTCCGATCACGGCGACGCCGAGGGTAAAGCAAATCAACCTGTCTCCGGAGAGGAGAACAGTCTGGACGATGATGCACACATCATCCCGGAAAGGCACTTGGAGCAAGAGAACCGCCATAGAAGGCTTATTGCCACCGCGAGGAGTCTAAAGAAGCAGAAGTAAAGGCTTAAGGCCGCGCAAAATACACTCAACAGTAGATGGAACGAAGTGCTCGACACTGAAGAAAAGTACGGTGGCAGTCGCCGCACAAAAAGCTATCCAAAGCGCAAGCTGCTGCCTGAATTCGATGACGAGGCTTTAGAGCCTATACAACCGAAAAATAAAACGGCCGATAAGCCGGATCGACCACCCCGTGGCCGCGGTAGGGCAGCTAACGATGTCGCACATAAGTCAGCACACGATCTACGTGAGGACTTGAACAAAAAATCCGGTATGACCAGGTCCATCTACGGATCTAGGAAGCGAGCTCCGGCATAGAAGCAAAACCGAACACTACAACCGTCAGAATGCCATGACACATCCAAATACAGGGGTGCCGTGCACCGCCTCTGCTTCACCGATGAGGTGCTAGATCACGAATTTCCAGAGGGATTCAAACCCGTGAACACAGAGGCATACGACGGAACGATAGACCCTAGGGTCTGGATTGAGGACTTTATCCTTCATATCAACATGGCTCGCGGAGATAATCTCCACGCCATCAAATACTTGCCCCTCAAGTTGAAGGGACCATCTCGGCACTAGCTGAAGAGCCTCCCGAAAACTCCATTGGAAGTTGGGAGGAGCTTGAGGATGCTTTCAGGGCTAATTTTCAAGGGACCTATGTCCGACCTCTGGATGCAGACAATTTGAGTCATATAATTCAACAGCCCGGAGAGTCAGCCCGAAAGCTTTGGAACATATTCCTCACTAAGAAGAATCAAATTGTCGACTGCCCGGACGCCGAAGCCTTAGCGGCTTTCAAACACAGTGTTCGGGACGAATGGCTCGCCAGACACCTCGGCCAGGAAAAACCGAGGACAATGGCAGCCCTAACAAGCCTTATGACCCGCTTTTGCGCGGGCGAAGATAGTTGGCTGGCCCGTAGCGGCACCAGCGACCCAGGCACATCCGAAGTTAGGGATGGCAATGGAAAACCATGACGCAATAAAAGTAAGCGTCGAAACAATGAAGACAGCCCAGACAACACGGTGGTAAACGCCAGATTTAGGGGCTGTCGACCCGGTCAACGGAAAAAGCCATTCAAAGGCAGCAGAGATGGACCATCCAGCCTAAACAAGATTCTAGAAAAATTATGTCAGATTCATGGCACCTCCGACAAACCTGCAAATCACACCAACAGAGAATGCTGTCTTCCAGCAGGCTGGCAAGCTAAACGCCGAACATAAGGGGAGGTAACACCAAGTGAAGACGAGGATGATCCTCGCCAGCAAAACACTGGGGGACAGAAAAAATTCCCACCAGTGGTCAAAATAGTGAACATGATTCACGTAACGAAGAGGAGGAGCAAATACGCACTCTGAGGCGTATGTGCCATAGAGCCCGTCGCCCTCAAGTTTAGCCCTTGGTCGGTCTGCACTTTCGATCGCAGGGATCACCCGACTAGTACCCGGCACGGAGGATCGGCCGCCTTGGTGCTAGACCCAATAATTGACGGATACCATCTCACCCGAGTCTTTATGGACGGCGGCAGTAGTCTTAATCTGATATATCAGTACACAGTCCGCAAAATGGGGATAGACCCGGCAAGAATCAACCAAAGAAATACTACCTTTAAAGGAGTTACCAGGCCCAGAGGCCTGCTGTACGGGCTCTCTAGTACTAGAGGTTGTATTCGGTTCTCCCGACAACTTTTGAAGTGAAAAGTTAACATTCGACATCGCTCCATTCCGAAGCAGCTATCAAGCACTACTCGAAAGAACGGCCTTCGCTCATTTTAACGCAGTACCGCATTACGCTTATCTTAAGCTTAAGATGCCCGGTCCATGTGGCATCATCATAGCTAGCGGAAATACAGAGCGTTCCTTACGTGCGGAAGAATGTGTGGCGGCGTTAGCAGCCGACCACTGAACGGCCTCTTCAACCAGAATAAATGATCGGTCATCAAGACCGCGGACACGGCTAGACGAGTCTGGCGCACCACTGGCTGTTACAGCTCAGATAAACCTGAGATTGGGTCAATGGATATACCCCCATAGGTGGTGCTAGGGGCTTCCCGCATGTAAAAATAACTATAGTTCGGCTTGACCTTATTTAGGTTGAATTTTAGTGGTTCATTAAGAATAACCAATTTTTTCGCATGAAGACTTTCACCTGGGTTTTTCTCTTTTGCAGATGATCATCGTGCTACACCCTTCCAGGATATGGCACAATGGAGACACAGGCACAAACGTGCAGCAGGAAAGGTTTCTTTTTAGATTAAGACCCTGCATAAACCTTTTTTACTGTCTCTTGTTGCTTCACACCCTCCGGATACTCAACACAACCGGGAGGGATGATGGCGTTATTGACATTTCGTCATGTCAGACTAATGCACGTACCTGGAAATTCAGGGTTTATAATCGAGGGCGTTACTTAGCCCAGCATATGTTGTAAAGTCCGAATAACTTAGGGAGTGTTCGGCGTCGCGAGTTTGGCCTTATATGCATCAGCTCCGAATCATGTCTTTGGTCAATACTTGGGTTTGCCCTACTCCCGTGTTTTGCTACCTTACGTTCCGCTCTATCGGCTAAGGTGGCACCGGGAGAACTACTGCGATTGTGCCCTGGTTCATCTGGATGAGCACCTCAGTAGAGAAAGCCGAAAACTGACTGTCATGATAAAGCGCGAGACTGGTCAACCACTCGATGACTCAGCGGTATCATCGCAATTCCTCCACATTAACAAAGGACCGGTTTTCCGGTCATGTATGTACGCACACCGTATTCGGATAAGCGCGGAAGTACCAGGGGCTATATAGTAGGCCCACTGTCAAACTCCTATGGCTAAGTGAAAGTGTTAAAGCAATATAGTCCGATTGCATTGTTCGCCGCCCTATCACCTCCTTAATGGACCAAGACGTTGGATCAAGTGTGAATACGCGCTTTTCCAAACACCCCCGCATTATATGCGTGGGGGCTGAAGCCGATGACTGCAAACTTTCAGGTTATATACATACATAAACGGCCGCACAGGAGGCATCATAATACTTTCAGGCAAAAGTATAAACACAACCTTTATAATCAAAATAACATTGTTCTTACAAATTGGGATACATGTCACTCAAACATGATACTCTTCGAGCACTGAGCCTCCATTAAACGAGCACCTTCTATGACTTCCTCAAAATAGTGCTCAGCCGAGACCTGGCCTACAGCCGGACCCTGGGTTGCAATAGCGGTGGCCTCCATCTCTGCCCAGTATGCCTTAACATGGGCAAGAGTGTCACGACCAGTTTTTCAATAAAAATATTTATTGAACAACCGACCTATGAAGTCCAATATGAGGAAAATCCTTCATACCGGTAGACAAAACTTTGATACAATAAGCCAGTAGCATTACAATATTACAGGGTCGGACAGAAGATGCCCAACCAATTATTACAAACACGGCGATAATTATACGGCGGATATGGCACAATGGTGTGGGGTGGAGATACTACTGACTCGAGATTATGAGTGGTTGGTGGAATAACACGATGGGGTGGTTAATAATACTCTCAGCCTCGGGCGGCTCATCGGCGTCGGTGAGGCTCGATGGATTTATTTGGGTAGCGTGGCGGTTATATCACAATGACTAATCCAGGGTCGACGAGACCGACTGGATTCCTCTAGGCGTCGGACTCGCTATCGAACTCTTCATCCATGAGATCGCCTTCATCAGCATCTGGCCAAATCAACAAGCCAGGTGAGTACTTTGAAAGTACTCGCAAGACAGTTTGGACAAAAGATATAACAAATGAATGCATGAATGCAACATGATTAATTTATAACAATGCGCAATTTAATCAGGATGGCAAGGTAAGTAAGAAGGGAATCGGCGGTAGTCCGCTCGAAAACCCAAAGAAGATAAACTCAAAACCGATCGGGTGTCTGAAGCGACGCCTTGAAGGGTGAACAAATAAGTAAACATGCTACAGTCGGGCGTCTGAGCGACACCTCAAAAAGGGCTTATATTGAAAGAAAATACATGCATGCCGCAGTCGGACGTCGGAGCGACATCACGAAAAGGGCTTATAATAAAAATAAATAATGACAATGCCGCAGTCGGACGTCTGAGCGACATCGCAGAAAGGGCTTATAACAAAAGTAAATAATAACAATGCCGCAGTCGGACGTCTGAGCGACATCGCAGAAAGGGCTTATAATTCATTATTCATAACTGACGAGATATGGTGCTCACGGAAAATATTCATCACAAGACAATAAGCGGGTTAGTCCATTTACAGGAAATAAACATTTAACACTCAAATGGTTATCAGGAGTTTCTGTCACCGAGACTGACACTTGACAAGATAAGATGAACACGGTACTCGGACATGAATAATATGAATTCAAGAATTTTGACTCTGCAGAGTTTGTACCAAAAAGTCCACATCCAACGGATTTCCGTAGTCGCAAAGGACTAGTTTCGTTTACGGTATTTCGGAGGAAACACAGCTAACTAGTACACACCCATCATACCTTGCGTTGCCAGGAATCACCCTAGACAGCGTTTAAGGAAAACTTTGAGACGGGGAGATCACAATCTCGAATAGAATGGGATCAAATTTATATACGCGCGCTCTAAGGGGTGCCCCCCTCTCGGTCCCAACCAGAAACACCCATGCCCCCTGACCGGATGAAGGCTTTAATCCAGGGCCATGGAACCTTCATCCCGGCCTCTCAATTTGGTGTGTACCAGGAAGTGGTTTGCAGCTTACTAAGCCGTATCCCTTGCGGGAAACAGGTGGTAGTACGAAAGGGAAGATGGACGGGAACCTGACTGATTTATGTTGACCCAGGGTCAGCGATCTGGCATAAGCCTGGCATGCTACAACACTGCCATCTTACCCATACTCATGCCAACTCATGGCCATGCAACAAGTTTCCAACAACTCATGGATTTACCGAACTCACTTCCTCAACTCTTACAAGATAAACTATCATCGAAATGCTCATGATCGTGCCATGATACAAAGATAATGCAAACATGCCCAAACACTCATCATATCAAAAGTTCAAACATTGCTTGCCTGGTTCGGAGTAGTCGGGGTCTAGCTCGGTGAAGTTTGCGGTTCCGTCACCTCCTTCGGTATCTACGGTACACAAAACACACGCGCTAACGTAAATACCGTGGGGTACAGAAAGTTAATACAAATATTTTTCAAATAAATATGATAAAAAACTAGACAAAAATTTGAAGAGGACAGAAAAAGAATCACTCAAAAATTCCTTTCTGTTAAAAAGTTATAATGGTTTTGGTCCAAGGACCCATCTGTAATGAAACAGAAAACCCTCAGGGGCCTAAGCAGAAAAGTATAGAAAAACGGTTCAGAGTGGAAGGCGTATTTGCCAAAGTACGCTTTCAGAAAACAATTAAAAAAAACAATAGAGAGGCTGTGGCGGGTCCCACCCGTCAGGTTTGAATTTTCAAGCGAGAGAGCAGGGGCTCGTCGGGCGCCCGAGAGTCATGTGGTCGCCAGCCCGGCGATCCACGGCGAGGCAGGAAGATCGGAGGTACCTCCGTGGTCGAGCGTCATTCGCGCCGGTTGGTGGTGGTGGTGGTGGCCGCGAGTACCACATCGGCGGCGGCTCCTGCTCCGGCGGACGGCGGTTCGGGTGGTCGTGGGTCTCGTCGGAGTGTCTTGCGGAGGAGGAATTGAGGAGGGGTTAGACTTGTGGTAGCATGAGAGGGTAGGCGACGGGGTTTGGGCGCCGGGGCGACCTCACGGAGTGAATCAAGGTGGAGGCCGAGGCGGAACAGGCGGCGGAGTCGAGGAAGAAGAGCCCCTCGAGGCCCTTCCAGGGGTTTGTCGAGGACTAGTGAGGTGGTGGAGGCGTCCGGGGGCGAGAGCGTGCTCGGGGGTGCTATAAATAGCCGGCCCAAGGCGGTTGCCGAGAACGGGGTTCTCCGGCGATGTTTAAGGCGGCGCAGGGCATTGATCGGGGAGGTTCCGGGGTTGAGCGCCGTCGTGGGGTTCTTGGTTCCGTTTAGGTGCTAAGCGAGTCGGGTTTGGTTGCTTAGGGCGTGCTCGGCGGAACGGGCGGCGGGAGCCCGTCGGCGGCGGGAGCACGTCTGTGCTTGCCGACCCACGGCGACAGTGCCCGCGGGCGTCTTGCTGGCAAGGCAGGGACACGCGGAGAGCCAGAGCGATGGGCGGCGTCGGGTGGCGTTGCGGCGGGCTCGGGCCCTCTCGCCGCCACGGTGGCGCGCCACCGCAGAAGCTTCAACACCGGCGATGCTCGTCGCCACCGACGCCAGGAATCGGCCAAGCGTGCGTGCGGGGTGCTGGCCAGGGGGAAGAGGCCGTGTGCATCGTGCCAGAGCTCATTGTGGCCGCGTGACCGAAATCTGACGAAGAGAAGTGACACTGAATCTCGAACTTCTCTGAATCTCTGAAAGTGCAATGAAACAGTGTAGGTCGGTGTTGACGAGAATGATTTTGGTATGAGGGAGGCTGCTTGAGCTGATTTTTGGTGGAGGGCCTCTCATTGCATCTAGAGGTTGCCTGAATTTTTGTGGAATTTTTGGAGCAGAGAAGATATGAATTTCACCAAATTTGACAAATCTGGTCCAAACTTGCAGAGACTGAAATTTGAAATTTTGAAAAGAAGAGGAGTGGATCTTGATTGATCTAGGTTGTGGTTACCAAGGACTATCCAGGGGAGTTGGTTTGAGGTCAAAGCTCAATTGTATATAGGTACTTGCTTTGCAAATCACCTAGGCTCAAAAAAATGGACAGAATAGATTTGGGAGGAGAAATAAATGAAATAAAATTCAGAAAAGGGTTGAACTTGTTTAGACAGAATGTTTGGATTGCCCAAAGTGGAAGGAGAGATTTTTGGGAAGATTTTACCATGTGGTGCATGATAAAATCATGAGTAGTTTCAATATTGGAGAAGATGCAAAATTCCTAGAGTTTCCTTTTTGAAAGAAAATAAACTCCAAAGATTTTTCTTGAAATTTTGAGAAGAGGGCAATTAGAAGAAAAATTTAAAAACCAAACACCAGAGTTGAAGGAGATGCAAAAATTTAAATCCTTGCTAGAGGGAAAATTTTTTTGAGAGAGATTTTTGGAAGGGTTTAGAAGACCTTCTTCAAATCCAACAAAATTTTTGAAGAAAATCAAAATAATATTTTTGGAGTGTCACAACACCTACCCCCTTAGGAAAAATCTCGTCCCTGAGATTCCAGCTGATCCTCAAATAATTGTGGGTGCTCCGTCCGAAGAAAATCCTCTCTTTCCAAAGTGGCTTCACTTTCGGTGTGGTTGCTCCACTGAACTTTGAAGAACTTGATGGTTTTCTGTCGGGTTCTCCTCTCATACTCTTCCAAGATTTTTATTGGATGCTCCCGATATGTAAGGTCTGGCTGCACGTCAATGTTTTTATGGGGTACTTGTTTCTCCGGGTTGCTTACGCACTTCCGCAATTGGGAGACGTGCAATACGTCGTGGATGTCGGATAATTCTTCGGGTAAGTCTAACTGGTAGGCTACCGTGCCTCTTCATGCCACTATGCCGAAAGGTCCGATGAATCTTGGTGCTAGCTTCCCTTTAATCTTGAATCGATGCAGGCCTCTCATAGGGGATACTCGTAGGTACACAAATTCACCGGGTTCAAAATTGACTCCATGATGCTTCTGATCGTAATAACTCTTTTGTCGGCTTTGGGCTGTCTTGAGTCGGTCCTTAATCACCTTGACCTTATCTTCAGCCTCTTTGAGCAGGTCTGGGCCGAAGATATGGTTGTCTCCAGTTTCCGACCAATTTAGCGGAGTACGACATCTTCGCCCGTACAGAGCTTCAAATGGTGCCATTTGCAGGCTGGACTGATAACTGTTGTTATATGCGAATTCTGCGTATGGTAAGCTCTCTTCCCAACTGGTCCTATAGGTGAGGACACATGCTCTCAGCATGTCTTCTAGAATCTGGTTTACTCGCTCGATCTGCCCATCATGCAGGGATGGTATGCGGTCTTGAATGCCAGCTGAGTTCGAGCTTGTTGTAAGTGATCCCAAAATCGGGAGATGAATTGAGTGCCTCTGTCCGAGATTATTTTCTTTGGGACTCCATGTAAGCAAACGATACGGGAAAGGTAGAGCCTAGCAAGCTTCTGAGTGGTGTGGGTTGTCTTCATGGGGATGAAGTGTGCTACTTTAGTCAGTCTATCAGTGATGACCCATATGGCATCATGTCCGTGTCGCGACCGAGGTAGTCCAACAATAAAATCCATTCCAATCTCATCCCATTTCCACTCGGGTATCTTATTTGGTTGCAATAGTCCGGCTGGTTTCTGGTGCTCGGCCTTGATGCGTTGACAAGAGTCACAACATGCAATAAACGTGGCTATGTCTCTTTTTATACCATGCCACCAAAATGTTTCCTGAAGATCTTTGTACATTTTCGTTCCTCCAGGATGGATTGAATACGGAGCGGTGTGTCCTTCAGCCAAGATTTGCTGTTTAAGGTCAGGATATTTGGTACGCAAAGTCTATTCCCGTACCACAATATTCCTTGCTCATCGATAACGGATTCTGAGGCCTTGCCCAAATTCATCTTCCGTTTTATGCCTTCAATGCTGGGGTGTCCACGTTGAGCCTCTTTAACCTTCACTATCAGGGTAGGCTGTAACTCTAAGTTCGACACACTGCCTTCGGTGACTACCATCAGATTGAGCTTAGCAAATTCCTGCTGGAATTCGGGTCTCAAGTTTGGCATGCTATCGTTGTTCAGACTGGGGTTCCGACTCAGAGCATCTGCTACAACATTTGCTTTGCCTGGGTGGTAGTGGATTCCAACATCATAATCCTTTACTAATTCCAACCAGCTTCGCTGCCGTAAATTTAGTTCTGGTTGTGTGAAAATATACTTGAGGCTTTTGTGGTCCGTGTATATTTCACAATGATTTCCAAGTAAGAAGTGTCTCCATTCCTTGAGTGCATGAATAACTGCTGCTAATTCCAGGTCATGAGTAGGATAATTTTCCTCATGCTTGCGAAGTTGTCTGGAAACATATGCGACAACCTTGCCTTCTTGCATTAATACGCACCCGAGGCCCTTTCGAGATGCGTCACAAAATACCTCAAATTTTTTGTGTATATCTGGCACAATTAATACTGGTGTTGTCGTCAGTTTCCTCTTCAGTTCTTGGAAACTTTTCTCGCAAGCTTCCGTCCATTCAAGCTTCCTTGTCTTTCTTGAGTAGTTGCGTCATTGGCTTTGCTATGGTGGAGAATCCTTCAATAAATCTCCGGTAGTATCCTGCCATTCCCAAGAAACTTCATACATCCGTCATGCTGGCTGGTGGCTTCCAGCCAAGTACGGCCTTGACCTTTTCCGGGTCTACAACGATACCTTCTTGGGTCAGTACGTGGCCCAGAAAACCTACTTGCTTTAGCCAGAATTCACACTTGCTGAATTTAGCGTACAATTGATGTTTCCTGAGTTCTCCTAGTACAATTCGGAGATGTTCAGCGTGCTCTTCTGGTGTTTTGGAGTACACCAAAATATCATCGATAAATACCACAACAAACTTGTCCATAAACTTCATGAATACTTTGTTCATGAGGTGAACAAAATATGAGGGGGCGTTTGTTAGTCCGAATGGCATTACGGTGAACTCATACAATCCGTATCTGGAGGTGAAAGCTGTCTTGGGAATATCTTCGGTTCGCACTTTCAGTTGATGGTATCCCGACCTCAAGTCAATCTTTGAGAACACCTTGGCCCGAGCGAGTTGATCAAATAAATCATTTATTCGTGGCATCGGATATTTGTTCTTGATTGTGACCATGTTTAGCGCTCGATAGTCTATGCACAATCTCAGTGTTCCATACTTCTTTTTGGCAAACAAAATTGCTGAACCCCAAGGTGAGGAACTGGCTCGTATATACCCTTTTTCCAATAATTCCTTTATTTGCTTCTTCAGTTCTACCAATTCGGATGGTGCCATTCTGTATGGTTTGTTGTATATGGGAGCGGTTCCGGGTGCTAGCTCAATGCTGAATTCTATCTCTCGGTCTGGTGGCATGCCTGGTAGCTCTTCGGGAAATACATCTGGAAACTCACACACTACTGGAACCTTGCTCAATTCAGAAATATCCACCTTGTTCAATCTCGGTTGCCGGGATATTTTTCTTTCCTTGGCTGAAATCTTTATGGCCTTCCCGTGGTGGTGGGTGAGAATTACGGTCCTGTTGAAGCAGTCAATAAAACCTTTGTTGGTGGTTAACCAATCCATCCCTAAGATGACATCTAGTCCTTTATTTTCCAACACGATAAGATTTGCGTGAAACTTCAACCCTTCAAACTCGATAACCACACCCTGGCAATAATTCTGGGTAACTTGCTTAATTCCAGGGGACTTGACGATCATAGATTTTTCCAAGGGAAGCATCGAAAAATTATTTTGCAAAGCAAAACTTTTCGAAACGAATGAGTGAAGCTCGAGAATCAAACAAAACCATGGCAGGTATTGTGTTGACGTGAAGCGTGCAGTACGATATCCGGGGCATTTTGTGCTTCCTCTTTGGTCACGTGGTTCAGATGACCCTTCCTGTGGTTGTTATTTGGGTTGAAATTGTTGCGCTTTGGCGCCGAATTATTGCCTCCGTTGTTCGGCTTTGGGGTCGAGTTCCTTGGCTTGGGGCACTGCTTGGCATAGTGCCCTTCTTCTCCACAAGCGTAACAGGTAACGCCTGGGCGGTACGTGAACTCCTTGTCCCTTGCATGGAAATTCTTGATTGGGCGTGAGACGCTTGTCGTGGGTTTGGGTGTCCAGTTTTTCTGAACATTTGTCTTGCTGCGGTGGTTGCGAGCGTGATTTGTCTGGTCCCTCTTCCGCTTGCGGAAATCTTCTAAGCTGCGTCTCTCATTTTCCAAGGTAATGGCCTTATCCACCAGCGTCTTAAAATCCGGGAAGGTGTGCACCACTAATTGGCATTTAAGCGCGGGTGTCAGACTGTCTAGGAATTTCTCCATCTTTTTGTTTTCCGACATACGATCCTCGTTGGCGTAGCGAGACAACAGAGTAAACTGACTATTGTATTCTGACACCGTCATTGTCCTTTGCTTGAGGTCATCAAATTCTCTCTTTTTGATCTTCATAAGGCTCTTAGGAATATGTGCCCCACGAAAACCTTCTTTAAATTCCTCCCATGTTATATTATTTTCGTTGGGGTGCATGTGTAGGAAATTTTCCCACCACGATGCGGCTGCTCCAGTGAGATAGTGCGGAGCGTAAAGTACTTTCTCAAGATCTGAACACTGGGCAATGATTAATTTTCTTTCCATGTCTCGAAGCCAGTCCTCGGCTTCAAGAGGTTTGTCAGTGTGAGAAAATGTTTGGGGACGTGTCTTCTGTAGCTCAGATAACTTTGATTGTTGCTGATACTGTCCACGGTGATTCCCCATATTGATGACTTGGTTCATTATTTCCTGATGTTGCTGCTGACTTTGTTCATAAAGACGGCACATTTGGGAAAGTGCCGTTTCACTGTCCTGTTGACTTGTCTGCCCTTGTGTGAAATTGTTGCCTGGGGGTTTCCTCTGTCGGAGTTGGCATGGAGCGCGTCCAAGGACGAGACATAGTTCACCCTGGGGATATATTTTGAAACACTCATAAGAAAAGAAATTGAGTTGCAAAGATCAATAAATTCAAGAAGACCGAAAAAGTCGCAAATGCTCCAAGAGATTAAACGTTTGCGCACGGAGAAGGACTGTTCATTACATATCTTACACGCAAGCAGTAATTATACAATACATCACTCAGGATATGCGTACATAATCCTGACATGTTATTTGGCTAGTGCACTCCTCCTGATCCTACATGATGCGCAAACAAGCTACTTCTCACAACCTATGTACATATAAACATATCGTACAAGTCGGTACATCGCATGGCGGCTAAGCGTACTTAGTCGGAGATGGTAAGAATTTCCCTTGGCCTGCCAAGGGTGAGGCGTAGTGAGGCTGGGGACTCAACCTCTTCTTCGGAGATAGGCTCCGGACGCGAGGTGCTGCGCTGAGTTGGTGGAGCAGGTGCCCTGTGCGGGACAACTCGAACATGAGCGGGCACGAGGGGTGGTGCAGAACGAACCGGAGTAGGCGCAATGACATGGTTGAACTCCTCCGTGGTAGGCAGGCGACGAGTAGCGGTGAGAGTAGGAGCAAGCGATGCTGATGACGAGGCGAAAGTCGGTGGCGGTCTTGGCGCAGGAGCTCCCTCTGTTGGCGGCACAGCCATGGACTGAGTCCATGCGGCAGCTACAAAGTCGCCCACCAGGTTGTCGAAGGCTGCCTCCAAAGCCCGGAGATACTCGATGAGCATCTCAAAAGCTTCGTCCCGTTCTCCTCTGGGGCAAGAGAACGCGTAGTGGCAGGTATATGGCACATGACATGGCAGGTAGCGGTAGCGACGAGTCTTCATTGAAGGGAGGATGTCCCTGAGACGAGCTATCGCCTCACGGGCTGCCATCTGTAGTGCATGCTTCTCTGTGGGCATGGCTCTTCCCAAGAACCGGAAGCGGAGTAACTCAATACGCCCTCCCTTGAATTGCACCGCGGCTTGGTGCATGGTTAGACGGTCATTGACCTTGTGCTGAGAGAGTGAGAAGACTGGGCGCACAGCTGGCCCCATCGCAACTTGGACGATGAAGGAGAGAAGCTTGACAAAACCATCGGGCATGTTGGCGAACATCTGCGACTCGCAGTCGTTGCAAGCCATCTACAAAAGTAGGCAAAAATCCTGAGTAGTCAAATCATAAATTTATGTTGACTGTCAGAAATTGACTACATTTGTAAAAAAATATAATAAACAACTCTATTCTGCTAATAACCAATTAGCGATCGCACCTAGTGGCTTCCTACAGTCAGCCTGGCTCTGGTACCAAGCTTGTCACGACTAGTTTTTCAATAAAAATATTTATTGAACAACCGACCTATGAAGTCCAATATGAGGAAAATCCTTCATACCGGTAGACAAAACTTTGATACAATAAGCCAGTAGCATTACAATATTACAGGGTCGGACTGAAGATGCCCAACCAATTATTAAAAACACGCCGATAATTATGCATGGTGGCGGATATGACACAATGGTGTGGGCTGGAGATACTACTGACTCGAGATTATGAGTGGTTGGTGGAATAACACAGTGGGGTGGTTAATAATACTACTGCACTGGCGGCTCATCGAGCGTCGAGGTGAGGCTCGATGGATTTATTTGGGTAGCGGAAGCGGTTATATCACAATGACTAATCCAGGGGTCGCACGAGACTGACTGGGATTCCTCTAGGCGTCGGACTCGCTATCGAACTCTTCATCCATGAGATCGCCTTCGTCAGCATCTGGCCAAATCAACAAGCCAGGTGAGTACTTTGAAATTACTCGCAAGACAGTTTGGACAAAAGATATAACAAATGAATGCATGAATGCGACATGATTAATTTATAACAATGCGCAATTTAATCAGGATGGCAAGGTAAGTAAGAAGGGAATCGGCGGTAGTCCGCTCGAAAACCCAAAGAAGATAAACTCAAAACCGATCGGGTGTCTGAAGCGACGCCTCGAAGGGTGAACAAATAAGTAAACATGCTACAGTCGGGCGTCTGAGCAACACCTCAAAAAGGGCTTATATTGAAACAAAATACATGCGTGGCGCAGTCGGACGTCTGAGCGACATTGCAGAGAGGGCTTATAACAAAAGTAAATAATAACAATGTCGCAGTCGGACGTCTGAGCGACATCGCAGAAAGGGCTTATAACAAAAGTAAATAATAACAATGCCGCAGTCGGACATCTGAGTGACATCGCAGAAAGGGCTTATAATTCATTATTCATAACTGACGAGATATGGTGCTCACGGAAAATTTTCATCGCAAGACAATAAGCGGGTTAGTCCATTTACATGAAATAAACATTTAACACTCAAATGGTTATCAGGAGTTTCTGTCACCGAGACTGACACTTGACAAGATAAGATGAACACTGTACTCGGACATGAATAAGATGAATTCAAGAATTTTGACTCTGCAGAGTTTGTACCAAAAAGTCCACAGCCAACGGATTTCCGTAGTCGCAAAGGACTAGTTCATTTCTGATATTTGGAGGAAACACAGCTAACTAGTACACACCCATCATACCTTGCGTTGCTGGAATCACCCTAGACAGTGTTTAAGAAAAACTTTGAGGCGGGAGATCACAATCTCGAATAGCATGGGATCAAATTTATATACGCGCGCTCTAAGGGGTGCCCCCCTCTCGGTCCCAACCGGAAACACCCATGCCCCCTGACCGGATGAAGGCTTTAATCCAGGGCCATGGAACCTTCATCCCAGCCTCTCAATTTGGTGTGTACCAGGAAGTGGTTTGCAGCTTACTAAGCCGTATCCCTTGCGGGAAACAGGTGGTAGTACGAAAGGGAAGATGGACGGGAACCTGACTGATTTATGTTGACCCAGGGTCAACGATCTGGCATAAGCCTGGCATTCTACAACACTGCCATCTTACCCATACTCATGCCAACTCATGGCCATGCAACAAGTTTCCAACAACTCATGGATTTACCAAACTCACTTGCCTCAACTCTTACGAGATAAACTATCATCGAAATGCTCATGATCGTGCCATGATACAAAGATAATGCAAACATGCCCAAACACTCATCATATCAAAAGTTCAAACATTGCTTGCCTGGTTCGGAGTAGTCGGGGTCTAGCTCGGTGAAGTCTGCGGTTCCGTCACCTCCTTCGGTATCTACGGTACACAAAACACACGCGCTAACGTAAATACCGTGGGGTACAAAAAGTTAATCCAAATATTTTTCAAATAAATATGATAAACAACTAGACAAAAATTTGAAGAGGACAGAAAAAGAATCACTCAAAAATTCCTTTCTGTTAAAAAGTTATAAGGGTTTTGGTACAAGGACCCATCTGTAATGAAATAGAAAACCCTCAGGGGCCTAAGCAGAAAAGTATAAAAAACGGTTCAGAGTGGAAGCCGTATTTGCCAAAGTACGCTTTCAGAAAACGATTCAAAAAAAAACAATAGAGAGGCTGACAGACGGGTCCCACCCACCAGGTTTGAATTTTCGAACGAGAGAGACGGGGCTCGTCGGCACCCGAGAGCCGCGGTGGTCGCCGGCGGTGATCCACGGCGAGGCAGGAAGATCGGAGGGTACCTCCGTGTTCAGGGAGTCATTCCGTGCCGGTTGGTGGTGGTGGTGGTCGCCGGTGAGTACCACGTCGACGGCGGCTCCTGCTCCGGCGGACGGTGGTTCGGGTGGTCGTGGGTCTCGTCGGAGAGTGCTGCGGAGGAGGAATTGAGGAGGGGGTTAGACTTGTGGTAGCATGAGAGGGTAGCTGACGGGGTTTGGGCGCCGGGGACGACCTCACCGGAGTGAATCAAGGTGGAGGCCGAGGCGGAACGGGGCGGCCGGAGTCGAGGAAGAAGAGCCCCTCGAGGCCCTTCCAGGGGCTTGGCGAGGACTAGTGAGGTGGTGGAGGCGTGCGGGGGCGAGAGCGCGCTCGGGGGTGCTATAAATAGACGGCCCGAGGCGGTTGCCGAGAAAGGGGTTCTCCGGCGATGTTTACGGCTGCGTAGGGCATTTATCGGGGAGGTTCCAGGGTTGAGCGCCGTCGTGGGGGTTTACTGGTTCCGTTTAGGTGCTAAACGAGTCGGGGTTTGGTTGCTTAGGGCGTGCTCGACGGAACGGGGCAACGCGGGCCCGTCGGCGGCAGGGAGCACGTCCTGTGCTTGCCGGGCCATGGCGACGGTGCCACGGGCGTGCGCTGGGAAGGCAGGGACACGCGGAGAGCCAGGGGGCGATGGGCGGTGCCGGGTGGCGTTGCGAGTGGGCTCGGGCCCTCTCTGGCCGCCACGGGTGGCGCGGCCACCGCAGAAGCTTCCAACGCCGGCGATGCTCGTCGCCACCGACGCCAGGAATCGGCCAAGCGTGCGTGCGGGGTGCTGGCCAGGGGGAAGAGGCCGTGTGCATCGTGCCAGAGCGCACTGTGGCCGCGTGACCGAAATCTGACGAAGAGAAGCGACACTGAATCTCTGAACTTCTCTGAATCTCTGAAAGTGCAATGAAACAGTGTAGGTCAGGTGTTCGACATAATGATTTTGGTATGAGGGAGGCTCTGCTTGAGCTGATTTTTGGTGGAGGGGCCTCTCATTGCATCTAGAGGCTGCCTGAATTTTTGTGGAATTTTTGGAGCAGAGAAGATATGAATTTCACCAAATTTGACAAATCTGGTCCAAACTTGCAGAGACTGAAATTTGAAATTTTTGAAAAGAAGAGGAGTGGATCTTGATTTATCTAGGTTGTGGTTACCAAGGACTATCCAGGGGAGTTGGTTTGAGGTCAAAGCTCAATTGTATATAGGTACTTGCTTTGCAAATCACCTAGGCTCAAAATAATGGACAGAAAAGATTTGGGAGGAGAAATAAATGAAATAAAATTCAGAAAAGGGTTGAACTTGTTTAGACAGAATGTTTGGATTGCCCAAAGTGGAAGGAGAGATTTTTGGGAAGATTTTACCATGTGGTGCATGATAAAATCATGAGTAGTTTCAATATTGGAGAAGATGCAAAACTCCTAGAGTTTCCGTTTTGAAAGAAAATAAACTCCAAAGATTTTTCTTGAAATTTTGAGAAGAGGGCAATTAGAAGAAAAATTTAAAAAACAAACACCAGAGTTGAAGGAGATGCAAAAATTTAAATCCTTGCTAGAGGGAAAAAGTTTTTGAGAGAGATTTTTGGAAGGGTTTAGAAGACATTCTTCAAATCTAACAAATTTTTTGAAGAAAACCAAAAGAATATTTTTGGAGTGTCACAAAGAGCCATCCACGCACCCTCTATGCACGCCAACCTCTTTACAGCGTCGATATTCGGCACAACACCAAGGAATCGTTGCACCAAACTAAAATAACTATTCGGCCTTGGTCCTTCCGGCCAAAGATGATCCACGACAGACCTCATGGCAAGTCCGGACAATCTATGGAGTTCAACCCACTCGGCCATTTGTTCATTTAACAGCAGCGGACACGTTGGAGCACTGAACTGCGACCAGAACAACTTTTCCACTTCGTGATCTTTTTTATCCTTGAAAAACTCAGTCGCATCAGCAACACTCGTTGCCAAGTCCGAATACGCGTCTGCAGCACTCCATAACTGATCCAGAGGGGCATACTTCGGATCTCTAAACTTCGACCGCAACAAAAAGGGCTTCCTAGCCGTGATATCTCCGGCTTGATGAAGCTCCTCCTTCGCCGCTCTGATTTTAGAGCGGGCTTCCTTGGCTTCTACCATGGCTTTTTTCAGGTCCGCCGCTTTCGCCTGGCTTTCCTTTTCAAGAAGCTCATACTAGTCGGCAGCATCCTTCAGCTCAACAGCCATCTTGTCTATTTTATCTTCGCTCTAGCGATGAGTAGCCTGTTCGGCTTTTAACTCTTCGGCCGCCTTTAGGGCGGCCGCATCGCTTCTCCTGGCTTGTTCCTTGGCTCGGGCAAGCTCCGCCCGAAGGGTCTCCACGGCGGCAGCTCCATCTGCAGTCACAACATATTATAGATACTAGCATCATGCTCCTCTTAATATCCGTTGACCACCCGAAAATACATACCCTGTGCCTCGTCAAGCCGCTTGTTCACAAGCATGATGTCGGCATCCGCCGCATCAAGCTGCCTCCTCAGTTCGGCCAACTCAGCAGTCCGGTCAGCCACCGGACCCTCAGCCGCCTGCGCACGAAAGCAACATAATCATTACCTAGGACTATGATCCTCTGTTTGCCGCCTTTGGACAGCAACCAGAGTCTCAGGGGCTACTATCTACATAGGGCACACCTAGCGTGTGCAGTACCGTAAAAAATATACATATTACTTTGCGTACCTCAAAGCCTCTTAGCAGGCTCATAAAAGCTTCATGCAATTCACTTTTGGCGGATGAAATCCTCTCAACTACTGTACCCATTAAAGTACGATGCGCCTCTGAGATAGCCGCTCGCTCCAGAAGACCCGTCAGTGCGTCCGGTCATGCACCAGACAGTCCCGGACTATTTCTGTTGCTCTCCTTAGGAGCCAAATACTCCGGACTTCGGGTGGCCGAAGGGTTACCTTCTGGCCTTGGTGGATCAGGAGAAATCCTCCACGACGACACCTCAGAGTCGTCCGCCCCATGAGGCGGGGAGGCGTTTCGCTCTCCATCATCTCCGAAAGAAGATCCCCCGAAGACGAACTCTTTCGAGAAGGGCTACGATCTGAACTGTAAGACATACGTCTCGGTCATTGTCCTCGGAGATGAAGCAAGATATATTTACTATAAATTACTCTTGTTCACTTACAGCTTGGTGGAGGGCTGATCCCCTTGCGGGCACTGTGCAGTAAGGATGCCCTTCGGGGCGGGGCCCCCGGTTGAAGGTTTCTTCCCTTGTTTGGAAACTTTTGTTCCCAAGTCTTAAGGGCGGTCCTTTTCCTTCCTTGGGGAGAGGGAATTTCAGATTCTTCTCTCCGATTGTCCTCCTTTGCGGAGACACTAATTCCCCCAGTTTGGATGAGTAATGCGTGAGGCCCGCTTGCAGCCTCTTTATTCCTCCCTTTATCTTCCCCTGATGGCTCTTGATAAGGTGCGAGCTCAAGCATCCTGGCTAGTACAGGATCCGGTGAGCCTTCGGGAAGGGGGCCCGAACACCTGATCATCTTCGCCTTTTTTATCCAGTCCTGGCCAAGGAGCGACTTTTCAGAATGATGTCGTGATAAATAAAAGGATAGCGTGTTCAGTCGCAGAATTACTTACATGGGTATCTGGACGATTGCAGTTTAGACCCGCATCCTCGGTGGTGTCCAGACGCTTTATTCGTGATCTGAAGAATAATCCATACATCCCTTCGAGCATTTCGCCGAAGAATTGCTGAATAGTTCACGGTCCTTCTGGGTTGAACTCCCACATACAGAGAGGACGACGTTGGCATGGCAGGACCCGACGAACTAGCATGACTGCATTACCTTGACAAGGCTGACATCTCTCTTGAGGAGATCTCGGATGTGACACTGTAGTGTCGACATGTCATTAACCGGCCCACAGTCCAGCCCCTTGTTGACCCATGACGCTAGTTGTGGCGGGGGGCCCGAAAGGAAGGCCGGGGCAGCTATCCACTTAGTACTTCAGGGAGCCGTGATGAAAAACCACTCCCGCTGCCATAAGTTGGACATCTCTGGGAAGGAACCCTTTGGCCATGGAGCATCGGCGCCTTTGCTTATTATGGCACCTCCGCATTCTGTGTGTCGCCCATCGATCATCTTTGGCTTCACATTGAAGGTCTTGAGCCATAAGCCGAAGTGTGGGGTGATGCGGAGGAAGGCCTCACACACGACGAGGAACGACGAGATGTGAAGGATGGAATCCGGAGCCAGATCATGGAAATAGAGCCCGTAATAGAACATAAGCCCTCTAACAAAGGGATCAAGACTAAAGCCTAGCCCTCGGAGGAAGTGGGAAACAAATACGACACTCTCGCTGGGTTCGGGAGTGGGGATGACCTGCCCTTGAGCAGGCAGCTGTCTGAGGTTTCGCGGTCGGATACAGGCTTCTCTTAGCTTCTTGATGTCCTCCTCAGTGATGAGAGGAGGCCATCCTGACCTTGAAGGTTGGATCCGGACATGATTGAAGGTCCGAAAGCTCTTAGCCTAAGCCTTGGGTGTTGGAATTCAAGGTGGGGGAAGACAAGGATCGAGCGCGAGAAGAGAAGGACATGCCTTGGCCCCTTTATAAAAGGGGTGAATATCAAGTGTCCTCCGCGTGGCCATTTGGAACTTGCCTAAAATCGAGGAGTCATACCAGCAGGCACGATTGGGTTACCCATACCCGTATTGATGAGAATCCCGTGATAAGGGGAACACGATCTCTGCTTCGACAAGACGTGCCAATAAAACTGCCTCGCAACACGTGCAGTGGCAGGCTGGGAAAAATGGTTCGTAATGACCGGATCATGGCGTGATGTCACGTTATGAAAAGTTGTCAGCAGATTAGATTTTTGGAAATATTATACTCCCTACGGTGGTATGTGGCATTTATTTTACAGAGCCGGGCATGATCCTCGTGTTCAAAATCTTCTATGAAGTATTCGGAGGAAGAACCTGCCTTGCAATGCCGAAGACAATATGCGCGCCGGACTCATCGTCATTGAAGCCTGGTTCAGGGGCTACTGAGGGAGTCCTGGATTAGGGGGTCCTCGGACGGCCGGACTATATCCTTTGGCCGGACTGTTGGACTATGAAGATACAAGATTGAAGACTTCGTCCCGTGTCCGGGTGGGACTCTCCTTTCCGTGGAAGGCAAGCTTGGCAATTCGGATATGTAGATCTCCTCCCTTGTAACCGACTCTGTGTAACCCTAGCCCCCTCCGGTGTCTATATAAACCGGAGGGTTTAGTCCGTAGGAGAACAACAGTCATAATCATAGGCTAGCTTCTAGGGTTTAGCCTCTACGATCTCGTGGTAGATCAACTCTTGTAATACTCACATCATCAAGATCAATCAAGCATGAAGTAGGGTATTACCTCCATCGAGAGGGCCCAAAACTGGGTAAACATTGTGTCCCCCGCCTCCTGTTACCATCCGCCTTAGACACACAGTTCGGGACCCCCTACCCGAGATCCGCCGGTTTTGACATCGATAGGTGAGGAGGCGCACAGTTTGCCCCGCCCTTATAAAGGGACAAGGACTCCTCCTTTTTACCCACGCCTTCTTCTTCCCTGCCGATCCATTCTCGCGCACTCGAGCTCCAGCACCCAAGTTCGCATTTTCTCCGCAATACCACTCCAAACATGTCCGGAGCGGGAGGCAAGTGGATGGTCTCCTCCGTTACGGAGGAGAACATTACGAAGCTCCGGGATGCCGGATACCTGGCCGCAGATATCGCGCATCGGCTCCTAGGCGCGGGGAAGATCATTCCTACCCCCGAACCCCATGAAAGGGTTGCATTTCTTACCCATTTCGTCCGCGGGCTGGGATTTCCCCTCCACCCATTCGTCCGCGGGCTCATGTTCTACTACGGGCTGGACTTGCATGATCTGGCCCCGAATTTCATCCTCAACATCTTGGCGTTTATCGTCGTGTGCGAGGCCTTCCTCCGCATCAAGCCCCACTTCGGCCTGTGGCTGAAGACCTTCAACGTTAAAGCGAAGGTGGTGGTCGGCCAGCAAGCGGAGTGCGGAGGCGCCATGGTGGGCAAAATGCCCAACGTCACCTCGCTTGAAGGCTCATATGTGGAGACCGTAAAGGGGTGGCAATCGGGGTGGTTCTACATCACCGAGCCGCGCGACACCAACTGGGTGGCGTCCCCTGAATTTCGATCCGGTATCCCCATGCGGTTCACCTCCTGGAAAGAGAAGGGCCTATCCTGGGGTTCATCGGTTGAGCTGACCGGACTCCAGACCTGCGTCAAAAACATGATAAGCAAGAAAATCAAGCTTGTCAACGTGGTCCAAGTCATGCTCTTCCGCCGGATCCTCCCGTGTCAAAGACGGGCATTCAATTTGTGGGAGTTCGACCCGGCTAAGCACCAGACGCTGCGAGAGCTCTTCGACACGACGCACCAAGACATCTGGAAGGTGTTGTTCAAGTCCGCCGAGGTACCTCCTCCCCTTACCGAGGATCGTAAACTCAGCGCGAAGCGCCATGCCAATCCGGTAAGCTCCTTATATCTCATAAGATGTTTCTTTCCCTAGTATAATCATGTGAGGGATCTAAGCCTCCACGCCATTTAACAGGACTGAGTCGCGACAGCGGAGCAGATCGATTGTCCGGCCCCACAACCCGAAGATCCAGCAAGGGCTCTCTTAACGGAGATGCTGGTTCTGGCGCCCTATGAGGCACCGGAGAAGAAGGCCAAGAAGAAGGCCACGGGGACCAGGAAAGGTCTCCGGCGCAAGGCCATATCGGACTCATCGTCCGATAACACCGAAGCGCCCTCCTCCCACGAAAATGAGCAGGAGGAAGAGGAAAGTTCTCCCCCCAGCAGGGGGAGACAAGAAAAGGAAGGTCGCCCCATCAGGGGAGGCCGAAGGGTCCAAGAAGGGAAGGACTCTCCTTCCGGACTACTCCACGGCGTCCACTTTTAGCGAAGAGGAGTGGTTGCCCAGGGACAAGCCCCTGGCGAAGTCGTAAGTATTCGGATACCATAATAGTTCTTGGTATGTTTTATTTTATTGCTTCTTATCATGCCGAACACGATCACGCAGTCCATCCAAAGCCCATATCGACGTATCCTCTTCGGAGGAGTCCTTGAGCTCGTCGGAGATGAAGAGCGATTCACTCCCGACCGCCTCCTCCCCCCGCCCTACGGACGATGTCGAGGTGTTGTCTCAAAGGGCACTGAACCCAGGGGAGACAGTTCCATAGGCGCCCCAAGGTGACATTCCAGGCGCTGGGCGCGTGGGGAGCAAGATTCCCATGGGCTCCAATGACGGGGGCAGCAAGTTTGGCCCCCAGCCGAATACTGCGCTAGAACCTCCAGTGGTTCCGGACTCTATCAGGCGACCCCTCGCTAAGAGGGGCAAGCCGTCTGTGTCGATGGCCTCTGTCCATCTAGAGGCATCGGACAACTTGCTGGAAGCGCTTCGCGGCGCTTCCATCGATGAAAAGCACCGCACTATAATGAGTGCGGTGGTCGAGAAGGTTCAGTCCGCCAAAAGCGGGCTGACTGAAGCCTGTGCCGGCCTCCTAACAGGCTTTGAGGTAAGTAATCAAATTATAAGAAAATGTTACAGCATAGACAGTAGCCCCTGATGCTCTATTTGGCATTCGCAAAGAAAGGCCGAACAGAGGATCAAATAATAATCACAGGAGTCTAATCAGAGTATGTCTATGTGCATGAGCAGGCTTCGCTGCTGGCCGCTGCCGCACGTACTGCAGAGGTCTCCGTACTGAAGTGGGACCTTGAGCGGTCCAAGGAAGAGCTCGGTCTTAGCAAGAGGCAGCTTGAGGAGAACAAAGGTAAATGATACCCCGTCTATGTATCGATACAAAAAGAAGAAGATTGTTAAATAATAGAATCGTCATGAATTTTGCTAGGGGCCACGACCGAAGTGGCAGCCCTGAAGAAGGCGTTGTCCAAGGCCGAAGACAAAGCGGCTGAGGAGCAAGCCGAGCGCGAGAAGCAAGAGGCCCGAGTCGGCGAGGTTCAGCAAGAGCTCCAGGAATTCGTCAAAAAATACGAGTCCTTGGAGCGTGACTCTAAGACACAAGGGTCCGAGCTTGCGAAGGCCCTCGAGAACGCACAAAATGCCAAGGACGAAGCCCAAAAGGCCCTCCAGGAGATTCAGGTGGTCAAGAAGATAGCGGCGGGTAAGGCATTCATTATGCAAAGCAAGCATGTGAAAGAAACTTTCCTTTTACTTACCCGAGTTCGGAGCTCTCTAGGAGCATTCGCAGATCTACCCAGCAGTGTGTCGGATGCCGCTGAGTTCTACCGGGCCAAGGAAGGGAGCTCGAGGAGAAGTTGTTCTGGTCTCAGTATACTGGGACCGAACATCCGATGCCCTTGAGCGACCAGCTGAAGCAACTAGTCGAGCTTCACAAGGCGGCCGAACTGGCCATGAAGGGCCTTATAGTCCGGATGTGGCCTAGCGAGCCCTTGTCTGGCAGCTATTTCGGCCTGGTAAGGCGGCTTGTGAACATCTGCCCACGGTTTGAAGTCATAAAGCGGTCCGTCTGCATTGAGGGTGCACGTAGGGCTTTTGCCCGGGCGAAGGTGCACTAGGCGAAGATGGACGCCGAAAAGCTGGTGAAGGAGGGGCCGCCGGAGGTCAAGGAGCATCGTCACCCCGAAAAGTATCATGACAGTGTCCTGAAGGGTGCTCGCCTTGTGGCAAAGGAATGTGCTAAGGATGTAATATTTGAATGAATGTACTCATGTGATCCTGTAATATGAAACGAGTTCATGTGCTCTAAGTAACACTTGTTAATTTAAAATATTATCTTTTGTGCGGCCGTTTATAAAATTTGAGAGTTGGCTAGTCGTCGGCTTCTGCCCCCATGTAACTAGTACTGAGGTGTTCGGGATAAACCTGATCACTCTTTATCCTAGTTTTAGTCCTTGAAGGAGGTTTCAGCACAATAGACGAGCAATCGGACTATAAAGCTTTATCACTCTCCTTAGCCATAGAAGTCTACAATTTTAAATTTGGTGAAGCCCCTAGTATTCGGAAGGGCGAACTTGGGGCGCTATATGCGCTCATCGGACAAGGCCGACTCCTCGCCCGAAGCGGAAAAAATCTTTAAGGATTTGAGACCTCTCGCTGGCGACCAGCTCTCGCCTCATCACGACAGTCAGTTTTGCTTTCTCTCTTGAGGTGTTAAATCCGGAAGAACCGGGACACAACCGCAGATAGTTCTCCCAGCCTTACCTTAGCGATATAGCGGGCGTAAGGTACCAAAACATGGGAGCTGGGCAAACCCAACTATTGACCCAAGACATGATTCGAGCTGATGCATATAATGCTATAAGTTCGGGTGCCGCCTTTCGAAAGTGTTAGGACTTTTCATGCCGTGTTATGGGGTACACCGAAGCCCCTGGTGCACTGGTTGTATCATAATGTACGGGTGCAACTTGTCGTAAATAAACGGACAAGGAAAAAGGATAAACAAATGCAATAATGAGCTAATGCTGTACATTGTTATTTAAATGATACATCAAAGCGTATGCATACATGTAGTGCAATAAGTGAACAATAGGACTATTTGACATGTCCTATCCAAGGGCAAGCTGCGTGTGGGTATGCAAAATAGGTATATCGATCGTTATCAGAGACCACCTGAGGATTCCCTTGTACGTCAAAGCTTCTAGCTTCCTTGGTGTTTCCTTCCCTTGACGAGTTCGACGATCAGACGATCGGAGAGGGCCTTCAGATAATAGGGGCCTGAAAGGAAGAAAATGTTAAATGTATACAAGTCCTGAAGCGGTTGAGCCACATTATGGGCCGTGCCATGGTCGTGCCTCCGCCTGTGGCCATGGTATTTTAGTGCGTAATTATCTACGCGCGGCGTAAATTTCGCCGCTTCACTGGGGCTGGGACGGAGGCCGAATTGCTAGGCGAGCTCTAAATGTGCCTGGCGACCCTCTTGCAGGGTACTCCGGACTCGCTTGAAGGTGTCCGGGGTCTTTTTTGCCAAATTGGCGGTTTGCCTCATAAGGCTGCTTTGCGCTTCTGCTGCGAGGGCCGCAGTGTGCTCCTCCGTGCGGAGCGAGCGTTCTATGTTTCCATTAACTGTTATAACCCCTCGAGGTTCTGGCATTTTGAGCTCGGGATATGCATAATGCGGTACCGCATTGAATCTGGCAAACACGGTTCGTCCGAGCAGTGCGTGATAGCCACTGCGGAAGGGGACGATATCGAAGATTAACTCCTTGCTTCGGAAGTTGTCTGGGGATCCGAAGACCACTTCTAGTGTGATTGAGCCCGTGCAACAGGCCTCTACACCTAGGATGGCACCCTTAAAGGTGGTTTTTGTGGGTTTGATCCTTGAGGGGTCTATACCCATTTTGCGCACTGTATCCTGATAGAGCAGGTTCAGGCTGCTGCCACCGTTCATAAGGACTGGAGTGAGGTGAAATCCGTCAATGATGGGGTCAAGGACCAATGCGGCAGAACCGCCATGATGGATACTAGTGGGGTGGTCCCTGCGATCAAAGGTGATCGGACAAGAAGACCATGGGTTAAACTTTGGGGCGACTGGCACCATCGCATAGACGTCCCTCAGTGCACGCTTTCGCTCCTGCTTGGGAATATGGGTTGCGTATATCATGTTTACCATTCTCACTTGGGGAGGAAATTTCTTCTGTCCTCCTGTGTTCAGAGGCCGGGGATCCTCCTCCTCGTCGCTATGCAGCCCCTTTTCCTTGTTTTCGGCATTCAACTTGCTGGCCAATTTTAACACCTATCATTCTCTGTTTGTGTGGTTGGCTAGTTTACCGGGGGTGCCGTGAATTTGACACGAGCGATCAAGTATGCGGTCCAAGCTGGAGGAGCCCGGATTGCTTCTTTCGAATGGCTTTTTCCGCTGACCGGATTTAGAGCCACTGAATCCGGCATTAACTGCCGTGTCTTTGGCGTTGTCGCCGTTGTTGCGGCGCTTGTGTCTGTTGTGTCGTGGCCTGCCGTTGATATCTTTGGCATCTGAATTGCCAGGATTTCTCGATGTGTTGTTGCTGCGAGCCAGCCAGCTATCCTCGCCCGCACAAAAGCGGGTCATGAGTGTCATGAGGGCTGCCATGGACTTCGGTTTTTCTTGGCCGAGGTGTCGGGCGAGCCACTCGTCACGGATGTTATGCTTAAATGCCGCTAAGGCCTCGACATTAGGACAGTCGACAATTTGGTTCTTTTTAGTTAGGAACCGAGTCCAGAATTTCCTGGCTGATTCCCCTAGCTGTTGAGTTATATGACTCAAGTCATCGGTATCCGGTGGTCGCACATAAGTCCCCTGGAAGTTGTCAAGGAATGCGTCCTCCAAATTCTCCCAACTACCAATGGAGTTTGCCAGCAGACTAGGTCCTTTGAGTTTTAATGGGAGGTACTTGATGGCATGTAGATCGTCGCCGCGGGCCATGTGGATGTGGAGGAGGAAATCTTCAATCCATACCGCGGGGTCTGTTGTACCATCATATGATTCGATGTTTACGGGTTTAAAACCTTTCGAAATTCATGATCCATTACTTCATCGGTGAAGCATAGGGGTGTCTGGCGCCTGCATGCGGGCTATATCACGATGCAGTTCATACGAGTCTTCTGCTGTATTCGCCTGGCGGTTTGCTTTAGTACATCCGGCGTGGCGGTTGTCGCCACGTGTTGGGCGCCCGTGATCCGTGGATCGATCTTGCATGTTACTGCTTGTTTTGTCGTCTCGCAGGTCCTGCGTGTTACCCCGGGCCTTGGTATTTTTGATTGACAGGCGGCGGGGTGCAGGCTGGACTTCGGCCTGATATGCCGCTTTGTCTCGGCCATGAAGTGGCCGGTCAGCCGCATCATACGCTGGAAGCGTAGGCTTTAATGCTTCCTCGTCGAGTTGGGGTAGCAACCTGCGCTTTGGGTAACTTTTGGTTGGGCGCTCGAGTTCGTATTCCTCGGCCGCTAGGACCTTAGTCCATCTATCCGCTAGCATATCTTGGTCAGCTTTAAGCTGCTGTTGCTTTTTCTTCAGGCTTTTTGCTGTGGCTATAAGCCGGCGCTGGAAGCGCTCCTATTTGACAGGGTCCTCAGGCACGATAAATTCTTCATCGCCGAGGCTCACCTCGTCTTCAGAGAAAGGCATGTAATTGTCATCCTCTGATTCTCCGTCTGCTGCCTGTTCCTTAGGGCTAGCTTGCCCATCCTCCCGCTCGAGGTCTGGCTGGAGGGGATTGTCTTCGACTTCGGCACTATCCGCAGCGTTATTGTTTCTTGTGCCGGTATCACCGCTTTTGCTATGGCGGGGCTTAGAGCGGCGCCGTTGACGCCGGTGCTTAGATTGCTTCTCGAGGGGATTATCCTCTGTTCCTTATTGCCATCGCTCTCTTTGGGGGTGTCCACCATGTATGTATTATATGATGAGGTGGCAGTCCACCGTCCTGTGGGCGGTGGTTCTTGTTCGTCTCCTGCATCGTCGTCCATACCGTCGATGTCTCCGGAGCCGAAATCGAGCATGTCGGTTAAGTCGTCGACAGTGGCTATCAAGTGGGTGGTGGGTGGGGAACGAATTTCTTCGTCGTCCGCTTCCCACTCAAGCCAGACATAGTTCGGCCGAGGGTATCCTGACAAGGAGAGAGACCTTAATAAATTTAGCACATCGTCCAAGGGCGAGTGCTGAAAGATATCCGCGGAGGAAAAATCCATCATCGGCGCCCAATCAGATTCGATAGGTACGGACGCAGGCGGTTCGGAGCCCGTGGCCAGGGCCGAATCCAAGTGTTCGACAACATAGGTCTCATAGGAGGTGAAATCAGTATTCGGCTCTATCGCCACTGAGTGTGCGGCCTCCGTGGCGGGGTCCATCCACCCGTCCTCGGACGGCGCACTCTGCTCCGGATTTAGGGCCGGAGTAGCCACAGATGTGATCTCCTGAACACTGTCCGACGACAGAGTTAGGTCATGCTCGTCGTGACCGTGCGGCGCACCCGACATATGCTCTAATCCGTCAAAGATCAAGTCTCCGTGGATGTCGGCAGTATAGTTTAAATTTCCAAACCTGACTTTGGCGGTCGAGGCGAACTCTCGATCTGCTCGGATGGCCAGCGAGTTGGCCCGCGATCGCGGCCGCCCGAATATAAAGATCTTTCCGGGGAGAAAAACCTCACCCTGGATCGCATCGTTGCCGATGATCGAAGGATCCATCAAGCCTTATGGTGATGGCATAGTGGAACTCTCAATGAAAGCACCAATGTCGGTGTCAAAACCGGCGGATCTCGGGTAGGGGGTCCCGGACTGTGCGTCTAAGGCGGATGGTAATAGGAGGCGGGGGACACAATGCTTACCCAGGTTTGGGCCCTCTCGATGGAGGTAATACCCTACTTCCTGCTTGATTGATCTTGATGATATGAGTATTACAAGAGTTGATCTACCACGAGATCGTCGAGGCTAAACCCTAGAAGCTAGCCTATGATTATGATTGTTGTCCTCCTACGGACTAAACCCTCCGGTTTATATAGACACTGGAAGGGGCTAGGGTTACACAGAGTCGGTTACAAGGGAGGAGATCTACATATCCGAATTGCCAAGCTTGCCTTCTGTCGTGGAATTGTCACGGCAGATGTCCTCGTGAAAGGACTTAGTCGCAGGGCCATCGTACGGGTTAACTTAGAGGGGTTAAAGCGGACACAAAGACACGGAGTTATACTAGTTGGCCCCTTGATGAAGGTAAAGCCTACGTCTAGTTGTGATGGGATTGATGTGATTTGGCGACTAGGGAGCAATAGCCGCCTCAGCCTCGAATTATGCGTCCCTAAACACCGCCGGTCATCCCTTATATACAGGGTTGGCCTTGCGCGGTCTCTGAGTCCCGAGTCCGGCTCATACAAGTGTCCGGCTCGGTCTCTTCTCTCTTATCTTACAGCACAAGTTACATGACTAAGGCGGTTTACATTATGGACCCTAATCCGCCTCTGGGCTCTGGGCCTCACGCGTGCCTTCGTGGGCCCTGATTATGGACGAGGATAACCCAGCCCCTTCAGGGAGGTTTACATTTAGTAGTTATATCCCCAACATTAGGCCCCAGATTGACTTGAACCGGTTCATGTTAATCTTCAACATCTTAGGAAACTCTGAATCTCCCTTCATATTTCGTAAACCGCCGTCTGCTTGAACCGCCATGACGTCATCTTCCGACCACAGCAACAGGGCGCCTTGACGTCATCCTTAATAAAGAAATCCAAACAGTAAGATTCCCTTCATTTAATACTATCCCGGAAATCGAGGCGACCGCTGCGCCATCCGCCGCTTTTGACTCCTCGATTCTCGCGCTTGTCAATTACCCCGTTTCCTTATAAATAGACCGGCGGGCCCTTTCTCTTCTTCTTCCGCGCTTCTTCTTCCTCGCGACGCTCCAGCTCTGAAGCTCCGCCGTCGCCTCCGACCTTCGAGCGCGGCGTCGGTAGGGCGCTTCATCAACCTGATTGGACCAGAAACTCTCGGCGCTCCTCTGCTGTTCTGCGCATCGGGTAAGGCCCCTCCTCAAGCCCTAGATCCGCATCTGAAGGTCCCTGTTCATCTTGTAGTTCATCTTAGTTTCCTCATACCTGCTCTGCCATGGCCGTATGATTCAACCGTAGTATACATCCTGTGCGGCGACTGCTCCGCCGTCAGTTTAACTCTTTGTGCATCTTTCATTTTGTTCAGATCCTCTTGTTTAGAACGCTCGAACCTTCCTGCCCTTTATGAGGCTTGCATAGGCCGCAGAAATGTTTCTTACTGAATCTTCGGTAGATCTAAATTACCTCCATTCGCATGTGAAATCTGTTTCTGTCCACACTTAGTAGATTTTCCAGTTCTGTCTCTTTTGGCGGTTTGACTTTTGATAGCTAATCCTCACTCCATTAGTCCTCAGTTAAACCGGAATTGGAAACTGGCTGCCGAATCGCCGGTTTAACATTGTATGACGTGTCTGAACCGTTAATGGTGAATCGTTTTCTTCTTTCCTTTCGCAGTTTAGTCTTCCGGAATGGCCAAACAATTCTCAGCTTGCAATTGGGTCCGGTCTAAGGTCACTGAGACGCAACTCAACGGATGCGTCACCACTGGCGCTTTAGCTTCTAAAAATGTCCTCCAATGGCGGGTTCCGGATGCCGAATGTCCTCCCGATCCGCAAGAAGGAGAAGTAATTGTGTTTGTGCAGCACTTAGACCGGGGATTCTGCCCGCCCGGATCAAAATTCTTCCGGGATGTCCTTGCAAGTTTTCAACTCCATCCACAGGATATTGGTCCAAACTCTGTGTCAAATATATGCAATTTCCAAGTTTTCTGTGAAGTCTATCTTCAAGAGGAACCATCTGTGGAGCTGTTCCGGGATTTCTTTCACTTGAACCGCCGTACAGAATTTTCGGATGGTCCTAACACGGAGCTGGGCGGCGTTTCAATCCAGAAAAGGAAGGAAGTAGATTTTCCTGATGCCAAACACCATAGCCATCCGAAAGATTGGAACCAAACCTGGTTCTACTGCCGGAATACTGCTCCGGACAACGAGAATCCTTTGCCGGGTTACCGTCCTCACCGGCTTAGCAACCATCATCTGTTGCCCTTACGCTTGACCGCCGCGGAACGGAAGAATTTTGCGCCTCAAATCATCAAACTCCGGGCCCTAATGGCCAATGGACTAACGGTGTGGACCTTGTGCGATCTGGGTTTCTTGGGGCATCTTGCCATTAAGCCGCCGGCCGGATTGATGCATGCGAATACACCGCAGCCTCCAAGACCCTCAAAGGCGTCACGAGCTACCAATAAGCGAGCTTGAAGTCACGAGAGGCGATAAAGAGGCTGCTTGATGAACCGATCTCATGCGCAGCCAAACCGGGTTGGCTCCATTCTGTGTTGCCAACAAACCGCCTGCGGTAAGGCTCTGCTCACCGCTTTTCTGACATTTAATGCTTTGTTGATATATATTAATCCTTGTTACCTCTCAGGCTAACAGCTCCTTCTGGAAGCGGACCAAACCGGCCCGGGCTCCGCGTGTAAAGTCCAAGACCACCAAGAAGGCTGGCAAGAGGAAAACCGCCGAGTCTTCTGATCCGCCGGAAGACGAAGATTCAGAAGCTGAGGTAAAGCTTGATATCCTCACGAGGGAGTCGCCGTAAACCGGCTCTCCTCTTTGTGTTTCTTCTTGCTTGTAGCTTGTTCCTTTTTATTCTTCCTTTTACTGACAATTTTAACTCCGGGATGATCTTTGAAGCCGGTCATGCCGACCATGTTGAGGTAATCTTTCTTTCTTCGAATCCGACCTGCGTGGCGGTTAAGAGAATTCGCCGCACAGTCCGGAAAGTGAAAAATCTCATTCCTATGCTCATTTGAATCAAACCTTTCCTTGAAGACACAGCAGGCTGAAGGCGCCCGTCGACCCGCACGATGGTCAGCAGATTACCTCATCCGGTTTACGGATACACCAACTCGGGCGTCGTCCGAGGTGATTTGTTCTCTGGCGTTATCCTTTAAAGGTTTCTTCCGATGTCCTCTCAATCCGTCGACCCGAATTATCAGGCCTCTTCCAACTCCTCTGGCGGTTCATCAACCATAGCGCCTCCGCTTAAAGTTCTGCGCAGGTAAGCACCATACTTCATCCAGCCAATTCGGTTTATACTTGCGTTGGTTGGTTTATCTTATTCTAATTCTGAACATTGCAGCACCAAGGCTCGCTTGAGTAAAAAGCGAAAACCCTTGATCCTACCGCGGATGTTGATCCGGAAAAGACCCCGAGCAGCATGGCGAAAATCCGAAGTTGTTAAAGATAGCTCTGCGGGTTGAACCAAGTTGACAATGCTGATCCGCCGAACTTGAACGGACGCCCAAGTGGAAAGCTCACATCCTGCTCCACGAGTCCAGCCACCGGCGGGTCGTAATGTTGAACCGCCGAGCCCAAAGAAGACCGCCAATCTGGCCAGCCCGACCAAAAATGATGGCGTTATAGTGGCGGGCACGGCTACACCACCCTAGCCAACCGGTCGCTTTAGCAAAACACAGCACCAAGGAAGAGTCTACCACCATGAGTAAAGAGAAAGGAAAACCGATCATCGACTTATGACAACCTCTCTGCCCAAGAACTTCACTCGGCTTTCTAAACCGACTCTACAGTCGTGACTTGAAGCTTGATGCAGTTAACCGCATGAAGGACCGCTATGAGGTAAGGAGTCATGCCTATCTTGTACTTTTGCTGTGTAGTAGCCCCCAAGGGTCGGTTCAACTTAGCATAGTTAAACCGGCACTTAACTGTATAGAACCCATACGCCTTAAACTTCAGTGTTGTAGCCCCCAAGGGTCGGTTCAATTTAGCATAGTTAAACCGGCACTTAATTTCTGTATCCCCATAGTAAACTGAGATCAACTAGCCATTAGCCCCCAAGTGCCAAGTTGAGTATTTGTATTGAGCTTGGGACTTTATAATGAAACAACTAACGTGCTCCCTTTGTTATCAGAATGAGATATACCAGCAAACCGTACAACTCAAGGACCTTCGTGCCAATCTGGAAACTCAACAAGCAGAAACCACCAAGGCAAAGGATGAATTGAAAACTGCCTTGGCCACTATGGAACAACTGAAGGAGTGGTATAAATCCGAGCAGGCCAACTGGAACATCGAGAAGACCGGTTTGAAAAAGCGGGCGGAAGATGCTGAAGCGGCTCTTAAACCGGTGACAGAAGAGCTGACCAGACTAAAGCGCCAGATTCACGCCATGACCTCTGCCATCTTTGGTAAGAAAATTTGCACTGATTACCCCTGTTGTGATATTTCTTCCGGTTTAACCTGACTTGTCTGAAACCGGTACAGGGAAGCGTATCGCTCATCTGGGCTCTGATGTGCGGAAGAAACTCAAGGCCGCTTATACGCTGATTGAGCAGCTGTATACCGGTGCCCAGCGAGTCATATGCGCCACATCATACGACAACACACCTCCATCCTTGATCAAAGATACGCTGGACAGGCAATCCATGATTCCGGCACAGCTTGAAGAGTTGAAACGATCCGCGGCCCGGGCTGGCACTTTACTGGCTCTAACCCGTGCTAAGGCGTGGATAGCGGACCTTGATCCGGCTGACATAGCCAAGGGTTTCCCCAGTGCTCAAGAGAACGGTGAAGCCTTTGATAATGATGCCCTGAAACGAATAACAAAGGAGATCGTCCATGGCGAAGTCAAGCGGCAGCGAAGCCAACTGGCGGTTCACCGCTCTTTCTCGATCACGAACAACAAGCGGGTGGAGTTTGTCATTCCAGAAGTGCAGAGCCTTGTTCCTCCAATCCGTAAGCACACTTATGACCCTGACGTTGGTCCGGCTGAGCTTATAAGTGAAGTGGCTGTCTTTCAAGCCTTAACCCGGATTGACTGGTCTACCAATGACTTCCGGCCTTTGGTGACGAAGAGGAAGAAGTTGAACCGACGCCAGACGCCCCCTCTTCCTCACGTCAACCCGGCGAGGAAGCTTAGTCCGTCAAGCCGGGTGATGCATCAGAAGCTGCTAGTCATAACGCCATGCGAAACACCGGGCCTTGGAAGGCTTTCTAATAGAATAGCTAGCACTTTGTTTTTGAACATGCCTTTATGCCCTCAGTCTGTAACCTTCGTGCGGAGGTGCTGATACTTTGGTTTGAAGAATTGAAACCTTCAATGTATTTTGCCTGCAATCACAAATTCTTAAACCGCCACTGCGGCTTGCGTCACCAGCCGGCTTGTGACGCCTATATATTTATATAAGAAAATATTGAGGTATATGATCAAAACTTTGTGATACAAAAATACCTGCCAGCGTCGGGCATGCAGTTGGCTTAGCCAATCTTGAGGCGGAGGTTGTATAAACCATTACCGTCAAAGGAGAAAACAACTCCTGTGTTTGTAATGTCGGTTTACCGTGTAAACCGTGCCGGGTCATGACAAGCCCCCTGTTACTCCATAATGGGATGTTAACAGAAAAAGTCAAACCGAAACAAGTATCTCCGGATTAAAAATGGACCGAATTCCATTAATTGACAGCTTGAACCGGTTTAAAAAAGTTATCGGTTTAAAAAGGCCAATAAAAATCGAATAACAGTTATGAAATCAATATGGAAGCAAAGGCAATGATAAAACCGTTTGCAAGAAGAGGCTTTACTGAGCCGATCAGATGGTGTTACCATGGTCGGACAGGACCAAGCTCCCCATAAGGTGTAGCTATGGTTCAAGTCAGCCAGGCCCCCAACTGAAACCGTGGCATTATGCCGATCAAGTGGCATGGAAATGGTTCGGGTTCGACCAAGCCCCCAAGTGACTCTATGACCTTAGGCTGACCAAGAGGCGTGACTGGTTCAGATGTGACCATGTCCCCAAGTGATCTGGTGGCTTTCGCCCATCAAAAGGTGTTGCATTGGTTCGGACACGACCAAGCCCCCAAGTGACTCTAAACTTCTGAAAAGCAAGATCAAGGGCTAAACCGGAGGCTGCTTTGCGACAACAACTCCATGTACCCAAACTGGACTTTTACAGAACGGATACCCCGCTTTAACCGAGGCTCCGGTTTATTGCTTTTATTCAAAATATATACATTGTCATAATATGTACATAAGTAGAGCCGATGGCTCAGGTATAATAAGGCCGAAGATGAGCTATGTTCCATGGCCTGTTGGTCTCCTCTTCTGACGTGCGTGAGTCTTTTCGCTCTCGAACATCAATCAGATAGTATGACCCGTTGTGCAGATTCTTGCTGACCATAAAAGGCCCTTCCCAAGGTGGGGATAGCTTGTGCATATCTGTCTGGTCTTGAATGAGCCGAAGCACCAAGTCTCCTTCCTGAAAGGTTCTGGTTTTAACCCGCCGACTGTGATACCGACGAAGATCCTGCTGGTAAATCGCCGAACGAGCAGCCGCCATATCTCGCTCTTCATCCAGTCGATCCAAAGCGTCCTGCTGTGCAGCCTCACTATCTGCCTCAACATAGGCTGCCACGCGAGGCGAGTCATGACGGATATCGCTGGGAAGGACCGCCTCCGCTCCATAGACCATAAAGAATGGTGTGTATCCAGTGGATCTGTTAGGGGTAGTATTTATACTCCATATCACCGATGGTAGCTCTTCTACCCAACAACCCGGCGTCCTCTGTAAAGGGACCATAAGCCGGGGTTTGATACCTCTCAAGATCTCCTGATTAGCCCGTTCTGCTTGACCATTGGACTGCGGGTGGGCCACTGAAGAAACGTCAAGCCGGATGTGCTCACGCTCACAAAACTCCTTCATGGCACCCTTGAACAAATTGGTGCCATTATCCGTGATGATACTGTGTGGAAATCCAAACCGGAAGATCACCCTTTTTATGAACTGAACCGCCGTGGCCGCATCACACTTGCTAATGAGGCTCGCCTCGACCCACTTTGTAAACTTGTCAACTGCGACCAGCAAGTGTGTTTTCTTGTCCTTGGACCTTTTAAAAGGCCCCACCATGTCCAGCCCCAAATGCATAAGCGGCCAAGTAATTGGAATCATCCTCAATTCCTGGGCGGTATGTGGGCACGTCTAGAAAACTTCGGCAACCATCACATCGCTGACGGATCCTCCGCATCGGCATGGGCGGTCAACCAATAAAAACCATGGCGGGCGCTTTGGCCACAAAGATTTTGAACCGGCATGGTGACCACGGTCCCCTTCATGGATCTCCGCAATATCTCACAACCTTCCTCGGGGACACACAACGCTGCTGAAGCATACGACACCTGCAATGATGCAACTCGCCATTAACAATGGTCATAGACTTAGACCGCCGAATTATCTGTCGGACCAGCGTCTCATCTTACGGTAACTTCGCCCGGTTCATGTATGCCAAATAAGGGCGTCAATCCGGAATGACATGCAAGGCTGCCACCAACTGAGCCTCCGGATCAGGAATAGCCAAATCTACTTCATCAGGAAGCTTGGCTGACGGATTGTGCAGTACATCAAGGAAGACATTAGGCGGGACCGGTTTACGTTGAGAGCCCAGCGGCTTAAAGCATCCGCCGCTTCGTTCTTCCGGCGATCCACATGGTCCACCTGATATCCTTTAAAGTGTCCTGCAACAACATCCACCTCCCGACGGTATGCAGCCATGAGTGGATCTTTGGAATCCCAAGTACCTGATACTTGCTGGGCCACCAAGTCCGAGTCACCAAAGCATTTAACCCGGCTGAGATTCATCTCCTTAGCCATCCGGAGACCATGGAGCAAAGCTTCATACTCAGCTGCATTGTTAGTACAAGGGAACATTAAGCGGAGAACGTAACAGAACTTGTCACCTCGCGGGAAGTTAATCGACTCCAGCCCCGAGCCTTCAATTGCTGGACCCATCAAAGTGGATGGTCCAATAGGTATGATCCGGCTTTTCTTCAGGCGCTTGCAACTCCGTCCAATCATTAATGAAATCCACAAGTGCCTGAGATTTTACTGCCGTCCGAGGCACATACCTTAAACCGTGCGGCCCAACCTCTATAGCCCACTTAGCAATCCGGCCAGTCGCTTCCCGGTTCTGTATGATATCGCCCAAGGGAGCTGAACTGACCACCGTGATGGGGTGCCCCTAAAAATATTGCTTCAGCTTCCGGCTTGCCATAAAAACTCCATATACCAGCTTCTGCCAATGCGGATATCTCTTCTTAGACTCAATGAGGACCTCGCTGATGTAATAAACCGGCCGTTGAACCGGATACTCCTTCCCTGCCTCCTTCCGTTCCACCACAATGGCTACGCTAACTGCCCTGGCATTAGCAGCAACATATAGCAGAAGCGGCTCCTTGTCAATGGGAGCGGCGAGAACAGGCGGGTTGGCCAACTGCCGCTTTAAGTCCTCCAATGCTTCATCAGCGGCTGAACTCCAAACAAACTGATCCGTCTTCTTCAGCATCTAGTACAAAGGAATGGCCTTCTCTCCTAGGCGGCTGATAAACCGGCTTAGCGCAGCAATCCGACCCGCCAAACGCTGGACATCATTGATGCACTTTGGCTTAGCCAAGGAGGTGATAGCCGTAATTTTCTCCGGATTAGCTTCAATCCCCCTGTTGGACACAAGAAAACCCAATAACTTGCCTGCCGGAACACCGAAGACACATTTGGCCGGGTTAAGCATCATCTTGTACACCCGCAAGTTGTCAAAGGTTTCTTTTAGATCCTCAATCAAGGTTTCCTTCTTCCTTGACTTAACCACGATATCATCCACATAAGCATGCACGTTACGGCCGATCTGTTCGTGCAAGCAATTTTGTACCTAGCCGATAAGTTGCTTGGGCGCTCTTGAGTCCAAAAGGCATAGATACATAGCGAAGGCTCCAAAAGGGTGATAAGCGCCTTCTTCTCCTGGTCATTAACCGCCATCTTAATCTGGTGATATCCGAATCGCATCCAAAAACTCAAGCGCTCACAACCCGCCGTAGCATCAATAATCTGGTCAATGCGGGGAGAGCGAAAGGATCTATTGGACAAGCCTTATTAAGATCTATGTAATCCACACATCGCCAAGTGCCATTCTTCTTAAGGACCAACACGGATTAGCAAGCCACTCTGGATGGAAAACTTCAACGATAAACCCTGCCGCTAAGAGCCTGGCAACCTCCTCTCCAATGGCCTTGCGCCTTTCCTCGTTAAACCGGCGAAGAAACTGCTTTACCGGTCTATACTTGGGATCAACGTTAAGAGTGCGCTCAGCGAGTTCCCTCGGTACACCTGGCATGTCAGAAGGTTTCCATGCAAAATGTCCCGATTCTCACGGATGAACTTCGATGGCGCGCTTTCCTATTTAGGATCCAAGTTAGCGATGGTGAACTGCTTGGACGAATCGCCGGGCACAAAATCAACAAGTTTAGTCTCAGCCGCCGATTTAAACTTAAAATCCGGATCGTGCTCTGTAGTTGGCTTCTTCAACGGGGTCATATCCGCCGGATCAACATTGTCTTTATAATACTTTAGCTCTTCAGTGGCACAAACCGACTCTGCGTAAGCCGCATCACCTTCCTCGCACTCCAAAGCGATCCGGCGGCTCCCATGAACCGTTATCGTCCCTTTGTGACCCGGCATTTTCAGCTGCAAATAGACATAACAGGGCCGTGCCATAAACTTAGCATAAGCCGGCCGCCCAAATAGGGCGTGGTAGGGGCTTTGAATTTTCACCACTTCAAACGTCAATGTTTCCGATCTGGAGTCATGTTCATCCCCAAAGGCCACCTCCAGAGCTATCTTGCCGACCGGGTATGCTGACTTGCCAGGCACCACACCGTGAAACACTGTGCTGGACGGCCTGAGATGCCTATCCGTTAACCCCATACGTCGGAAGGTCTCGTAGTATAGGATGTTGATGCTGCTCCCTCCGTCCATAAGCACCTTGGTAAACTTGTATCCTTCCACCTGAGGTGCCACCACTAGGGCTAGCTGACCCAGATTGTAAACCCGGGGAGGATGATCCTCTCTGCTCCATATGATAGGCTACTCTGACCAGCGCAGGTAATGCGGTGTAGCCGGTTCAACAACACTGGCCGCCCGCTTCTAGAGTTTTCGGTCTCGCCTGTCCAAGCTGGTGGTAAAGACATGGTACTGTCCACCGTTCAACTGCTTTGGATTACTTTGGTAACCCGACTGCTGCTGTTGTTGATTGTAACCCCCTTGGTTCTGATTGTTCTGATTGTTCTGATTGTCTTGCCCGCCCGGATTACCACCGAACCCTGGGCCGGAATTTCCTCCACCGTAACCCGGGGCGGACCCTGAACCGCCGCCGGGCCCTTGATCATACCGGAAAGCATTAGAACTTTTGAACTCCTGCATAATATAACAATCCTTCCAGAGGTGGTTTGCTGGTGCCTCCTTCGTCCCATGCTTCGGACAAGGTTGATTCAATAGGTAATTCAAGCGATCCGGATTGTGACTGGCGCACCGCCCGGTTTGATTACTTACCCTTGCACGTTGACCCTTGTCCTGCGCGTTGGTGTTAGCTCTGAAGCCCATGTTACCGTTGCCTTACGCTTGTTTCCTCCATTACACGCCGATGATGCTGCTGGCCTCTGGAGTTGCTGTTCTGTTTTCCTTCCCTATTTCGTCATCCTCCTCGGACTGGGATCCTTGGTACTATCGAATCAGCATACTTTACCAAAACGCCCATGAGAGTGCCCATGTCATTGCAAAAACGCTTCATGCGACCCAGCTTCAACTTCAACGGTTTGAACCGGCAGTTGGCTTCTAGGGTTAAGATCGCGGAATCAGGGTTGATCCGGTCTGACGAATGTAAAACCTCCGAAACGCGGCGCCCCCAATGGGTTGTGGATTCTCCCTCTGCCTGGACACAAGCCGCCAAATCCACCACAGACATGGACTGTTTACAGGTGTTTGAAATTTTGAATGAACCGGGTCCGCAACTGGGTCCATGAACTTACTGAGTTGGGCGGCAAGTTCTTCAACCACGTACGGGCCGTACCTTCCAACATCATGGTGAAATACTTCGCACACGCAGCTTCATCCACATCCAGCATCTCCATGGCCATCTCATAGCTTTCTATCCACGCTTCTGGAGCCAAATCGGCGGTATAATTGGGCACCTTGCGTGGCCCTTTGAAGTCCTTGGGAAAACGCACATTGCGTAAAGTGGGGACGAGGCAAGGCACCCCCAAAGAGCCAGACGTGACCCCCGGTTCGAAGATGGTCGGACGAACCGGCGCGAGCTGATGATCCTCATGTTGTGCTGCTAACTCGGCCTCCCTACGTGCCCTGGCCCGGTCCACCACCACTTGAGCGTCTTCGAAGCCACCCGCCGGGTTGTTGCGCGAGGCGGACCGCGCTGCGCATTGCTTGATCTGGCGGTTAAATCGCGCCGGCTATAACTCCGGCTTGGGCGGGGGGTGGAGTGGATCCGATCCCGACTGTATAAATATGCTTCCTGTTGCGCCAGGGCCGTCGTGAGGAGCTCTTTCACCCGACGCGTTTCTACCGCCTGCGGTGAATCACCTTCGATTGGAATTGCCTCCAACCGTGCCGCAGCCGCAACAAGGTTATCCATCGGGTTGGAGTAATGACCCGGAGGTGTCTGCACAGCTTGGGGCGCACCGGCATGATGGCGAGGCAGATCTATCACACGGGGCTGGATCGGCGCGGCCATCCCAGGTGCTGATCCGCCCTCACAATCTCCGTGGATGACTCCCACGAAGGCACGCTTGACAGCCGGTTTAGCTAGGGCAGGGTTCTTTGCCCGCTGAGCCGTCTCGACGAGGTCGGCGCAGATGTCCAGCCCGGGCCCTGGCTCGCCGATCTTGCCGATGAACACGTGTATGCCACCAAAGGGGACCCGGTACCCGTACTCAATCGAGCCGGCCTCGGGGCCCCAGTCCGCATCGTCGATGTAGAGCTTGCCGCGGCGACTCTTAGTCATCCGGCCCACAGCATAGCCTTCGAGTCGCTTCGAACTTGCCCTCTAAGATCATCAAACCATCGTGCGATAGCCCCACGGTGGGCGCCAACTGTCGTGGAATTGTCACGGCAGATGTCCTCGTGAAAGGACTTAGTTGCAGGGCCATCGTACGGGTTAACTTAGAGGGGTTAAAGCGGACACAAAGACACGGGAGTTATACTAGTTCGGCCCCTTCGATGAAGTTAAAGCCTACGTCTAGTTGTGATGGGATTGATGTGATTTCGGCGACTAGGGAGCAATAGCTTCGCCTCAGCCTCGAATTGTCTGTCCCTAAACCGCCGCCGGGTCGTCCCCTTATATGTTGGGGATATAACTACTGAATGTAAACCGCCCTGAAGGGGCCGGGTTATCCACGCCAAGGAGAGTCCCATCCGGACACGGGACGGAGTCTTCAATCTTGTATCTTCATAGCCAACAGTCCGGCCGAATGATATAGTTCGGCTGTCCGAGGACCCCCTAATCCAGGACTCCATCAGTCATGACTTTATTTAATCATAATTCCACTATTTCGGAAGAGGTTCCAATTGATTATGAGAACAAAGTTGCTATCTCTGATGATTATTGTGATGCCATGTATGCTATAAAGAATAATGATAACCATGAAACTTGTCATCTTGATTTTAATTTTCAATTGGGTTATGCCTCAAATGATAGTTATTTTGTTGAGTTTGCTCCCACTACTATTCATGAGAATAAATTTGCTTATGTGGAGAGTAGTAAAATTTCTATGCTTGTGGATCATGACAGAATACTTTGTGTGATAGATATATTGTTGAATTTATTCATGATGCTACTGAAAATTATTACGAGGGAGGAATATCTGCTTGAAGGAGTTGCAATAATATCAAGTTTCCTCTCTATGTGTTGAAAATCTTGAAGTTATGCTTGTGTTGCCTTCCTACGCTAGGTGATTCTTGTTCCCGTAAGTTGTTTGCTCTCAAAATCCCTATGCATAGGAAGTGTGTTAGACTTAAATGTGCTAGTCATATCCTTCATGATGCTCCCATTATGTTTCAATTCTTATCTTTTATGTGAGCATCATTGAAATCATCGTGCCTCACTAGAAAGACATTAAATAAAAGCGCTTGTTGGGAGACAACCCAATATTTATACCTACTGTTTTTGTGTTTCCACATGATTAAGCTACAATAGTAATCATGTTTTATAGCTTTTGTTTCAATAAAGTGCCAAGTAAAACCTTTGGGGTAGTGTGGATGATAGTTGACTTGATTTCGTGCAAAAAACAGAAACTTTTGCCGCCTGTCACAAAATTGTTTAAAATCACTGGAGCGTTGAAAATTCTGAATTTTTTAGAGTTGATTGATATACAAATTTTGTACGTTGTCCTAAATTTTCGGAAATTTTGAGTAACAGAAGTATGGTTTTTATTCAGATCATTACTGATTGTTCTGTTTTTGACAGATTCTATTTTCAATGCATAGTTTGCTTGTTTTCTAGTTTCTATGGCTTATATTGCTCAAATAAATTGTAGAAATGATATGGTACTGTAGGCATTGTGTGAGAACAATTATGAATCTTGTTTTTTACAGTACCAAAGTGAATGATTTACTCTCTATCATACTAACCCATCTCACGAAGTTTCGTTAAGTTTTGTGTATTTGAAGTTTTCAAGTTTAGGGTGAGATATCGATACGAGGAGAATAAGGAGTGGAAACACCCTAAGCTTGGGGATGCCCAAGGCACCCCAAGGTAATATTCAAGGAAGACTCAAGCGCCTAAGCTTGGGGATGCCCCGGAAGGCATCCCCTCTTTCGTCTTCAAAACCATCGGTATACCATACTCGGAGCTATATTTTGATTGGTCACATGATATGTGTTTTCCTTGGAGCGTATTTTATTTTACTTGCTGTTTGAATAAAATCATTGTATCTGAAATCTTGAATGAGAGAGAGTCCTCCCATGGCTAGTTAATTATTTAACTACTCATTGTTCTTCACTTATATCTTTTGGCGTAGTTTGTCATTCACTCACGTGCTTCAGTTATATCTTATGAGTAAATGGTTGAACGAATTGGATATCATAGATCTGAAATTACATATGCTTCATATGCTTATCTCATGGGGAGTAATGACTTCACTTATAAGAAGTATAGGTGGTAAAATTTATTGAAAGTTAGCAAACCTAACATTGGTCATTTGAACAATTCATGAAATAATATTGAAGGAAGAGAGATTCACATATAAATATACTATCTTGGACATCTTTTGTAATTGTGAGCACTCATTAAAATATGACATGCTAAAAAGCGGATGTTGGACAAGGAAGACAACATAATGGGTTATGTTTTCCTATACCCGAATAGAAGTTATATTGTCATGGATCCTCCAACATGTTGAGCTTGCCTTTCCCTCTCATGCTATCCAAATTCTTTGCACCAAGTAGAGATACTACTTGTGCTTCCAAACATCCCTGAAACCAGTTTTGCCATGAGAGTCCACCATACCTACCTACGGATTGAGTAAGATCCTTCAACTAAGTTTTCATCGGTGCAAGCAATAAAAATTGCTCTCTAAATATGTATGATCTATTAATGTGAAGAAAATAAGCTTTATACGAACTTGTGATATGGAAGAAATAAAAGTAACAGACTGCATAATAAAGGTCTTTATCACAAGCGACAATATAAGGTGATGTTCTTTTGCATTAAGATTTTGTGCATCCAACCATAAAAGCGCATAACAACCTCTGCTTCCCTCTGCGAAGGGCCTATCTTTTACTTTTATCTTCTACCCTTATACAAGAGTCATGGTGATCATCACCTTTCGTTTTTACACGTTTTCCTTTGGCAAGCACTATGTGTTGGAGAAATCCGGATATATATATCCACTCGGATGTAGGTTTTCATAAAGTATTATTGTGGACATTACCCTTGAGGTAAAAGATTGGGAGGCCAAACTATAAGCCCCTATCTTTCTCTATGTCCGATTAAAACATTGAATGCAAAAATATCACGCGAGTGTTAGCAATGTGAAAGATTAAATGATAGTTGAGTATGTGGAATTTTCTAAATCAAAGCTCTTACAAAGACCCTTCCTGAAAATAAGATGAATTGCAATTGTGTGATGACTGAGAACATAGTTTGTTACCTTAATTTGTGAATAGCTTGTTACTTGATCATGAGGAGTTTTATGAGATGAGCTACTGTTTATGATATATAATGATGCTAGAAGAAGTGTTCGGAACTTCCATCGATCAAACTTGTGCACTTGATAGCATTCACACTTCATAAATTATTTCTTTTATCATTTACCTACTCGAGGACGAGCAGGAATTAAGCTTGGGGATGCTGATACGTCTCCGACGTATCTATAATTTATGAAGTATTCATGCCATGTTTACAACAATTCCATATGATTTTGGTATGATTTGATTAGAACTAACCCGAACGGACACTGTTTTCAGCAGAACTACCGTGGTGTTGTTTTTGTGCAGAAATAAAAGTTCTCGGAACGAGCTGAAAATGAGCGGAGAATTTTTCTGGAAAATATAAAAAATACTGGAAGAAAAAAATACAGAAGAAGAGTCTCGGGCTAACCACAAGGGTGTGTGTGTGTGTGTGTGGGGGGGGTTGCCACTCGGGCTTGTGATCGCCTCGTGGCCCCCCTGACATGAAACCGACGCCAACCCTTCCTATAAATCCTAAAAACCCCAGAACAGAAGAGAGATCAGAAGTTCCACTGCTGCAAGCCTCTGCAGCCACGAACAACCAATCTAGGCCATCTCTAGCACCGTGCCAGAGGGGGCCAACATCACCAGAGGTCATGGAGGAGGAAGTCGGAGGGGTCACATCGCCATGGAGGCCAAGGACCAGATGGAGAACCTTTCCCCATCTAAGGGGGAGGCCATGGAGGAGGGAGCACAAAGGGCAGAACCGCTCCCCCTCTCTCTCGGTGGTGCCGGAGTGCCATTGGGGGAACCATCGCCGTGGTGATCGTCTTCATCAACATCAACATCATCGTCACCATCCTCATCTCTTTTACGCGGTCCACTCTCCCCCACCCCGCTGTAATCCCCTACTTGAACATGGTGCTTTATGACACATATTATGATCCAATGATGTGTAGCCATCCTATGATGTTTTGAGTAGTTTTCCTTTGTCTTTTGGGTTGATTGATGATATAGATTGGTTTGAGTTGTATGGTTTATTTTGGTGCTGTCCTATGGTGCCTTCCGTGCCGTGCACATCTGAAGGATTCCTGCTGTAGGGTGTTGCAATACGTTCATGATTCTCTTATAGTGGGTTTCTAGAGTGACATAAGCTTAAACCCGAGTAAGGGGGTTGTTGTGTATGCGAAAAAGGGGACTTGATGCTTTAATGCTATGGTTGAGTTTTACCTTAATGATCTTTAGTAGTTGCAGATGCTTGCTAGAGTTCCAATCATTAGTGCATATGATCCAAGAAGAGAAAGTATGTTAGCTTATGCCTCTCCCTCATATGAAATTGCAATAATGATGACCGGTCTTGTTAACAATTGCCTAGGACAATTCCGCACACCAATATATCATTATTACACACTCGCTATTCATAATATATAGTAATATATTCTAATTTTATATTAACAACACCTACTTTTATATCATAGTTCTCCAATATCATGCAAAGTTATGCTCTTCATACCCACAACGTAGTTTTATTTCTCGTTTTAGATGGAAGCAAACGTTCGGTGTACATAGAGTTGTATCAGTGGCAGATAGGACTTGAGAGAATATTGATCTTACCTTTAGCTCCTTATGGGTTCGACACTCCATACTTATCACTTCCACCTTTGGAAATCGCTGTGATGATTCCTTGCACTTGGGGATTATCAGTCAGCCACACGTTAGCCCCTGCCAAGCGCTGGGTTTTTTTGGAAGGAGGGTTATGGGTTTTGGAGGTTTTATGGGTATCATATTGTGTTTCCCCCTTTTCTTTTTGTGTTTACCCTTCAATTCATTTACGTTTAGGGTTTCATTTTTATTTTATGTTTTCCGTTCAACTCAACTCTAGCTACTACATATAGCAATGAAGGAAGCATTACACAACATCGTCATGAACATATGTAGAGAGAAGTGACCTCTCTTTCTCCATTCTTAGTCGAACAACAAGTTTTTGTATATCTATCTGACGCTACTACATATAGTACATGATCATGCATATATACAATACAACATCTCTTACGATCCCTAACATCATCTACCAAAATCGCATTGCAATTCCCGATGGTATTCTCCGTCTTTAGGTATGACGTGCTCAACAAAGAATCCCGCCAATTCTTCTTGAATTAAATAGTATGCAATCATTTGGTAGGAGTTGATCCCGCTTCTGCGGATCTAATTTAAAGAAGGGGTCTATATATATATATATATATATATATATATATATATATATATAGAGAGAGAGAGAGAGAGAGAGAGAGAGAGAGAGAGAGAGAGAGGCACTATTCTAATCCTGGGATTAGAATAACTATTTGGATCACAACGCCTCTATATAGACGCGCGCAGGTCCTCCCGAACTCTAGAACTGGCAGAGAAAAAAAAGGCCCGCCCACACCCACCACTTCCTTCCCGATCCCCAACCTCCCCGTCCCGATCCAGTGCCGTCCCCCCGCCCCCACCCCAACTGACGCCCGCACCTCCCGCCGCCGGCCACCCCGGCCACGGTCCGCCACCCCCCCCGACCATGATGCGCCGGCCACCCCAACCAGCGCATCCTGCCGTCAACCACCCGTCCCGATCCAGCGCTGTTCCCCGCCCCCACCCCAACCGACGCCAGCAGCTCCCGCCACCGGCCAACCCAGCCCCGGTCCGCCGCCCATAACCACGACGTGTCGGCCACCCCAACCTAGCGCGTCCTGCCATCGGCCAACCGGCCCGTCGCCGCAACCCCCCGACCCGCCGGATGTCGCAACCCGCCAGATCTGATGGATGCTCACGCGTGGGAGCAGTGCTGCTCCGGGGAGCTCCTTCCCCCTCGAGCACGGCGCGTCATCGATAGCCTCCATCCTCTTCTTCCCTCTTCCATTAGCCGAGCACAACTCCGGTGAGCTTGTCGACCAGCGAGTCCTACTCACTACTAGGAAAAGGCATGCTAGTGGCGCACCAGTTTTGCCTTCTTATGGCGCACTACTGGTGCGCCACTAGCATCACGCCATTAGAATTTAATTCTAATGGCGCACCACTGGTGCGCCATTAGTATCTGGCGTTCTAATGGCGCACCACGCAGTGCGCCATTAGTATTGCCCACAGTGCGCCACTATTATCTGCTATACTAATAGCGCACCACATGGTAGTGCGCCATTAGTAACAATTTTTTTAATTTTTTTTTGTTTTTTAATTAGAGAAAACTTTCAACATGTGGAAGGAGCGGTTTTACAGTAGCTTTCCAACGCCATATTATTTGACTCATTCCGATAAACGGCTTAGAAATGTGATCGAAAATACGATTCACGTTTTTTGTATGAAGAAAAAACGGTTTTCAAAACTGCTCTTAAACCGCTTACATTTTGCCCGAAATTTAAGTTGGGTCATGATACTGCTGTCCATAGCTTTCCAACGGTATATCGCAAGCCCCATTTGAGCAATGTTGGCAGAAATTCAACCTAGCACTAGGAGAAGTTCAGGTCGAACAACTCAGGCAGTAATATTGCAAAAAACACAATTTCATCACGACCCGAGAACAAAATTCGCCAACGAGCGAGATTCCTATTTAAAACCGGTATTTAGTTGCTAAAAAACGTTTCTAGATTACACTAACATCATATAGAACACGACTAACCAGAATAATTCGCGGGGAAGCCACGGTTGCGAAGATAGCCCGAAGGTCGGGTTCGTACAGAGGGAAGTTCAGGCGCCTTACTCAGGCAGTTCAGGTTGTGATCAGAATGTTATTCTGATCCCGTGATCAGAATATTGTTTATGTATGTGTGTATATATATATGAGTAAAACTCAACACAATTGATAATAATAAAATAAAATTATGAGTATTGTTTACGTACTTCTAATTGCTGTGAAGATATGCCCCGCTGAGAGTCACGTGGTGAATGAACTCGCAAACGTAGTATCCACATAAATTATTCCTGGCTGCTTGTCAGAAGCACTTTACGAGAATAGAGTTCAATCAAAAAGATAATCAAGCATGATAATGGTATTGAAACTAGAATCAATGAGAGATGCGCGAAACTAGCTAGTACTACTTACTTTGGCGTGTGAAAATCGCAGCTCCTTTTTCCATTCACCCCTAACCTTGCTGGTGAAACTTTTCCAAACCCTGCCCGACAAAGAAAATGATTACTTTGATATCAGGAAATGAATGAAAGTTGCCGATATAGTGCGATAATGATTAATTGAACTTACCTCTTGAGCATTGCACTCATGTCCGCCCACTCTTTAGGCTCTTTACGTCAATTACACTTAACCTCGAGTAAGCGAAACAAAATATGCACAAGACAGTAAAACTCACTTGAAGTTGTAAGGAAAGAGTATTTCCCTTCCGTTTTGTTGTCGAATGAACGTGTATAACAAGTTTTCCTCAGTATCGCCGGGGTTCTTTTGTAATGTATATTAATTTATGGTATTTGGGCTAATGAACCCAATGTCATAGATTTGTCCTCTATTGCATTCGAGGATCTTCAATCTGCATAATATAGTGAGGATAATTATACATGCAATGAACAAGCTCAGCTAGAGACTTAATTTCAGAAATAATACTTACAGACAATAGCTATCGACGATAGTTTTGTCGATGGCGTCTTGATTGTATAACTGAAATAATTCTTCAAATTGAATGTACAACGCCACGACTCCATTGAAGTAGTGCTCATCTTTAATTCCCACCAAGATATTATTGGTCCCATCCTTGCTGGTTTTCAAGTACCAGTCATGGAATCTTCGCATCATCGTTGATAGATGTGGGAGCTGCTTAGGTTTGACAAGAGGCTTCTCGTGCTCGTATCTAAAGGTTACTACCTCAGCCATTTCAAACTGTACATCATCGCCTAAGTAATCACCAAGAGTGAGACCAAGACCACCAGCCACTACCTCTGGATCATTAGCGATATTGGTAAACACATTGAGCGGGGGGCACGATTGCTTTTCCTGTTTGCCGAGCTGGGAATTGTTTTCCGACTTTTTGCACCACTTCTATTTCCCGACCGCTTCACTTGATCAAATGTCTTTTCAATAAAGCGGACATACTGTGATACCGGCGGAGGTGGTGGTTGTCGCGTAAGGGCATCCAGACAGCGCTTCACTTTACAGGATCTATTTTCTCCTTTGTGGGTGGACGTTTCGGTGCAACCTGGCATTTCACATCGGCGACCACGATGTCATTGTTTTCCTCGACGATCATGTTGTATGGTAACTTGGCAGGAGCCTTCTTGACGCTTGTACCTACTCTGGATTTCTTCATTGTTGTACTGCTAGCCGCCGGAGTGGTGGCGGCTCTCTTCCACCATTGCTGAGGCGGCAGAGCCAGCTGACGGTTCGGAGACAACTGAGGCGAAGGAGGATTCTACTGAGGGGCCTCCTCCGCCGAAGTCCGCTGACGCGGCAGAGACAGCCGAGGCAGCGGAGATAGCTGATGTGGCAGAGACGACCGAGGCAGTGGAGATAGAGTTGGACTGTGAGGAGTCTGCTGAGGGGCCTCCTTCGGCTGAGTCTGCCGAGGCGGCGTCCAGTTTGGAAGCATGATGTTTTCCTTTCTCCATAGAATGGTACTCCTTAAGGCATTTTCCAGATGATTCTCCCCTTCACATGTAGTGTAGTCAAGCTCCAACCCCTCAAATCCGTTCTTAACTTCATCCACCCCGACAACAACAAAGCCATCTGGAATTGGAGTGCAATGGAAAGTTCCATCAGGTCGACAAGGTAAGACATAGCCGAACGCCACCTCTTCAAGGTTAGGTTATGGCATTTCGTAATTAGCTCACAATGTTCCTTCTCCGTGATATCATCCACGGGGTAGCGAGGAGCCATGATATCAGGCCGAACGAGCTCCATGGAAGCCACACTGCTTTTTCACTGAGATGGTGGGGTAGCTTCGTGGGTAGTATCGAATGAAGGATCTTCGTGCTGCTGAGATGGTGGGGTGGTAGCTCACTGACTGGTAAGTGCCTCTAGTTTCTTCTCTTGCAGGGCTAATCTTTCTTCGACCTTTTGCATCCGGTCTTCTTCCTCTTTCTTATTTCTCACTTGGCTTCTATAACCAGTGCTGTCAGCAAACCCATGCTACCACGAAACGGAGCCTGATGTGCCTCGTGTTCGTCCAGGGTGTTCAGGATTCCCGAGGGCGTGTGACAACTCGTCCTTCTCTCTCAGGATGGAACCTCCCTTCCTGCACTTCCTGGATTGCTTCCTGAATATTTTTGACGGGTGTCTCAAGTTGAGCTTTCGTGAAGACACACTTCCCTGTTTCTGGGTCCAAAGTTCCCCCATGCCCGAAGAACCAAGTCCTTGCCTGTTCGGGCCAGTTCAATGTCGCTGGTTGGACCCCTTTATCAAGCAAGTCGTTCTCAGCTTTGTCCCACATAGTCCGGGCAACATTGTAGCCCCCTGACCTGTAACATGGTGATACTTCTTCTTTGCAGCATTTTTCTTATTTATCTGTGACCTTTTCTTAGCTTTCTCCGATATCTTGTATGCCACAAATGCAGGCCAGTGATCTTTTATCTTCGCATATTGACCGGTGAATTCTGGAGTCTCGTCTTTCTTGACAAACTGTTCGTTCAATCGTTTCTTCTAGTTCTTGAATTGTTCTGCCATCTTCTTAAGAGCCCACGCCTTGACTTGTCGCTGTATAACTGGGTTATTTTGATCCTCCTCTAGCGGTAGGCTGAAATTTGTCATGATCAAGTTCCAAAGCTCATCTTTCTGTCTATCATCGACGTAAGATACTTCAACGTCCTTCTTCTTATTCCATTCTTGGATGCTGACCGGGATGTTGTCCCTAACATCAACTCCGCACTGATGTATAATTTGTCTTTGGTCCGCTTGGGAGCAATCGGTTGGGCATCTGGAGCGACTTCTTCGATCGTGAACCTTTAATTCTCGCCCAACCTTTTCTTCAGCCCTCATCTCCTTATAGAAGTTTGGCTCGATCCGGAGGGCTAAAAGAAGAAATAAGCGTTAATATATGTACATACAAAACAATTAATGCATCTAGTCAACAAAGGCTTAATTAATATTATATACCTCACCGGACTTTGCAACAGTTAAGGCTCCAACACTGGCGGAGCCGTCATCTCCTCTCTCCTCCATTCGATCACCGGAGTCGTCATCCTCTCTTCCCTCACCATCAGTCTCGTTGAGAAACGACAAGGTGATATCATCACCTCCGTCGCGAATTATACCCCCCAATATCTCTTCTTGTTCTAAGTCTTTGTCGTGTTCTATAGTGTCCGCAAACATTACAACATGACAATATACAACCATGAGAGATGGATTAGTGGCAAACATCTTATATCTTATATTTACTAATTGGGGGCACCATTAGAGGCTCTACAGTAATCCACGTCATCAAAGTTAAATTAGCCATTGGATATTATATTTGATGGTTAAGATCTGTTAGTAGAAGACGCTGCCTAATAATTAACAAAAGAGACACCACGTACGTACTTGAATAGGATCAATCCACACGTACAAAAAGAAGTTCTGAACCTCCCACGTTTAAGATAGTTGCAAGGAAAAAAACCACATCTAGGTTATGAAAATAAAAAATAAAAAACATATCTTCTTTCTATTAAATTTGGTGGTCAAGATCAATTAGAAGATGCTGCCTAATCACCAAACCCCTATATCTGGGGACGTTTTCGCTCCCATATTTACCCACTTGGCTGAAAGCAACTTCTGGGCATATGCAGCATGGACACGTGTATTACTTTGGGATTGCGGGGTGTACAGTTCCGCATCCACATTACCTCAGCAGTAGCATTTGCTAGAGCCTTATATTCAGCTTGTGTACTGGATCTTGAAACAATGGCATGTTCTCTTGCACTCCATGACACAAGATTTGTACCCAGAAACATAGCAAAACCACCTGTGGACCTTCTATCATCAGCACACCCTGCCCAATCTGCATCAGAATATGCAGTGACAAGCATAGACAAAGAATTGGTAATTTGAATTCCATGTCCTTCTGAATATTTAAGATACCTCAAAATTCTCTTGACTGCAGTCCAATGAGTTGTCCTAGGTGCATGCAAATATTGACATACCTTGTTCACAGAATAAGAAATATCAGGACGTGTAAGAGTCAAATACTGTAAAGCACCTACAACACTTCTATAATTGGTTGCATCTTCCGGTCCAAGTGTTTCTCCACTTTCAATTATAAGTTGTTCTGAGGTTGACATTGGTGTACTCACATGTTTACAATTTTCCAATCCTACTCTCGTGAGTATGTCAGTGGTGTATTTTTCGTGTGTGATAAGTATACCATCCTTCACTTGTTTGACCTCTATGCAAGAAAATAATGAAGATTACCCAAGTCCTTGAGAGCAAACTCCATCTTTAGATCCTCAAGCAAACAAGTGGTAGCATCTGAACTTGAACTAGCAACAATTATATCATCAACATAAACAAGAACAAATATAGTGATGTTGTCTTTATTGTAAAAGAACAATGAGGTGTCTGCTTTAGATGGTGTAAACCCAAGTTGTTGTAACTGCATGCTCAACCTTGAGTACCAAGCTCTTGGGGCCTGTTTCAAACCATACAAAGCTTTATCCAACTTACAGACATAATGTGGTGTGCTTTGATTCTCATATCCTGGTGGCTGCCGCATGAACACTTCTTCCTCTAGAACACCATGAAGAAACGCGTTCTGAACATCTAGCTGACGTAAACTCCATCCTCTGAAAATAGCAATAGACAATACAAGTCGAATAGTAGCTGACTTAACAACAGGGCTGAATGTATCCTCATGGTCAATACCAAACCTCTATTTCAAACCCTTTGCAACCAGCCTAGCTTTATATCTGTCTATACTTCCATCAGATTTTCTATTTATTTTGTATACACATTTGCAGTCTATAACATTACTACCTTTATTTGGTGGTACTAAATGCCAAGTATTATTTTTTATAAGTGCATCATACTCATTATCCATAGCCTTTTTCCAATCCTTATGAGCAAGAGCATCATGCAAGTGAGTTGATTCACCAACACTAGTGTGAAAAGCACATTTGACTTTGTCATACCTTATAGTACCGTCAGTATACTCTTCCCCTTTGACAATGCCTGACTGTGATCTAGTGTGTCAGCGAAGAGGTTGGTGAAGAGCTGATGCTGTAGGCGCAGAAGATTCGATCTGAGAAGATTCTGGATGAGTTGGTGCAGAAGATCCCAGCTCCTGGCCCGAGCAAGATTGAGGCGCGGGCGATCCAGGCTCCCGATCCGAGGAGGATCCCCCTGACGTGCCCCCGTCAGCACGGTCGGCGGCTGGCTCGATCCACGGGCCTGCGGCACGATGCGACAATGCGCTCCCCCCCCCCCCGCGCGCCTGGGCTGACTGGGTCCACCGCGCGTGGCGACGCGCTTCGGCTCGCGCCTGGACTGGTGCGTGGCGACGCGCTTCGGCCCGCGCCAGGGCTAGTGGGATCCACCACTGATGGGCTGTTGGCCACCTCCGCGGCCGGGTTGGATGGTTCTGCCCGGTTGGTTGCATGCATGGCTGACTCCGCCTCGGATCGGGCGCCGATGTGGACAGCAGGGCTGACGCGCGAATCTGCACCAGATCGCGCGTTGCTGCCAGGCAAATCAGCCTCAACCCGTGTGCCTGCTTTGTCCTCATCTGTACACATAAAATGATGACCCAAATCTGCACATATATCATCAGAACCACAATTTTGTATGGAATTTTGCACTTGATCAGTTTTATGTAATTCACCCTCGTAATCTGGAAGAAGTGCTATTTCAGCACGAAGGAGAGCCCCCGCGTTTGGATGAAGTTTGGCAAACGGGAAGAGCGTTTCATCAAAAACAACATCTCTGGAAATATAAATTCGTCCAGTGGCAATTTCTAAGCACTTGTACCCTTTGTGGAGATTGCTATAGCCAAGAAAAACACATTGGGTGGAGCGAAGCTCAAGTTTGTGATGATTATATGGACGTAGATTGAGATAGCAAGCGCACCCAAAGATTCTAAGAGAGTTGTAGTCAGGTTTTTGTTGATATAATCGCTCCAATAGGGTAGTGTTGCCAATGACTTTACTAGGGAGGCGATTAATAAGATAGGTGGCAGTGATGAATGCTTCATCCCAATACTTTAGAGGCATAGATGCATCAGCAAGAAGAGAGAGACCAACTTCAACAATGTGGCGATGTTTCCGCTCAGCGGAGCCGTTTTATTGGTGAGCATGAGGACAAGAGACGTGATTCTCAATGCCTATGCTACGAAAGAAAGAATTGAGTTTCTCATACTCTCCCCCATGTTACTTTGGACTGTTAGGATTTTTCTATCAAGATGTCTTTCAACAAGTTTTTGGAACTCTAGGAAAACAGAGAAAACTTCAGATTTGTACTTAAGCAAATAAATCCAAGTAAACTTGCTGTAATCATTGATGAAACTGACATAATATTTCTTTCTACCAAAAGAATCTCTGGCATGAACCCATACATCACTGAAAATAAGCTCTAAAGGAGCATGAGAGACACTAGTTGACTTAGGATAAGGGAGTTGATGACTCTTAGCACATTGACAAGCTTCACACACAGACTCACTAACTTGGTTATCTGACAATAAGAGATTGCCTTTATTGACTACTTGCTTGACTATGATAGTTGACGAATGTCCTAATCTTTGATGCCACCTTGCCAAGGAGGGCTTGATGACGGAGTAGACTCGACGACGCTTGCGACTAAGTGCTCCGGATGTGATGGGGTAGAGACCTCTAATGCATCTATCGTGATGGAGGAGTTCCCTCGTTGCCCGATCCTTAATAAAAAAGTAAGAGGGTGAGTTTCAAGAAGACATTATTATCAGTGGCTAAACGAGACATGGATGAAAGGTTTTTGTCGGCTTGTGGAACATGAAGGACATCTTTTAAGACTAGATCACGTTTGAGAGTGGGTGAATTAATAAAAGCTTGACCAATGTGTGTAATATCCATACCTCCATTGCTTGCGGTGTGAATTTGGTCGTTGCCGAGGTACTTTTCGCAGAGAGCAGGTTGCTCTAGTTAATGACAAAAGAAACAGAACGTACATGAATAGGATTATTCCACATGTAGAAAAAATCCCCAAGGCCATGTCTAAGTAAAAGAGGCCACGTCTAAGTTATTTCCAAAAAAAAAGCAACATCTGCGTTCTGAAAAAAAAAACCAAAACAACATGACTTCTTTTCTTAAAAAACATGCAAAGAAGTCTTCAAACCCCACGTCCGAAAAGTGTCCACATCTTAGACCGAAAAAACTGAAAAACAAAATCAAGGCACGTACTTAAAAAGAGACCTCAAGCCTCACGTCCAAGAAAAGGGAGTCTAAGTTAAAAAAAAAAGTAGTCTATGCGTGATTTTTTTAAAAAGATTTATAGCTTCCTCTCGGCAGCTTTGTTTAGAGTTATGAAAGTTCACGATCTAATTCAAGCAAAAGAAGAAAAAAAATCTGCAGCCTCCTCGCGGCAGCTTCTCCCTTGCCCTTAATCTGTCTCTGCCCCCTGTGTCACACTCATACTCCACGCGCTTCCGATGGTGACGAGGATGGGATTGATCGCTTCCGATGACCAGGCAAACATTGACACCTCCGAAGCCCTCCTCCTGTTCTTATAGCTGGGAAAGCAAAATTGAGGCGGATGCCCTGCAGCAGCAATGTGATGGATGGATCAGCTACAGTGGAAGCTCGGGCATCGCACGATCGTATACCCGAGCCCTTGGTTCTATCAGTGCCTCACTTCTCCTGTCCTCAGCATATTCCACGCCTTCATGGACGACCTAAATTAGAACTATTCCTTAATATATTTGCAAACTCTCGCCAGGTTCTTTCTCGCCCTGTTGTACAGTCCCAAGAAGTACTGCATAAGATTTCCGGACAAAGTGTCTGCGAACCAGATTAGTGATTGGAGCATTGGTTGTTTTTCTACAGTGATTGCAGCCGGATTGAAAATTCTGCAGGGAGCTGAGAGGCGAGTCAGCAACATGGAGGAGCATGGATGGCACGTGATACTGAGGGTGACCCGTCATTAGAGCACCCTGCAGCACAATAGGTCCCCGTGCGAATCAAGGAGGATGCAGGGGACAATAGGTACTAGATAGGAAGCGAAGAAGGTGCCCGTGTGAGAGAAGGAGATGTTGTCACAAGCGCATTTATCCAACGGTCATATAGATCATCTAGCAGACCGGACGAAATATTATACTACTTTTTTTAAATGAATTTTCTCTATTTTCTATGATTAGTGTGGAGGCAATTGTGATGCACTGCCGGAGGCAATTGTTTCTCCCAGGCCTTTGACGCAAGTGCCAGGCTACATTAGTACTAAACCAGCTAGAATGACCTATAGTTGTCATGCAATCACACGCATATGGTACACAATTTTCACCTTAATTTACTACCTTTTTTCGCATGATTCTCACCGGTATGAGATATAGTGCTCATACTTACAAGTTTATATACATGTCTAGATTTCTTTATTAACATCAGGTTAAGATTAAGTTATTTTGTGTGTAAGTGCGAAATAATAATATCCACGACAGCCTTCCCTACCGCACCACTTTGCTTGCCGTCGGATTCCAATGCCATCGTTTAGATTCCAGTATGGCTAGCCCCAGCCACAAATCTAATGCGTTATATATAATTTCCTTTCTCTTCTCTGTTTTTATAATAAAAAATAATTGAAAAATATACTATATTTCAGTGGAAGAAATTGGAATATGTGTATGAAGGGTGCATGGAACAAAATTCTCAAATATGATGCCCGTTTTCTTATTTCGGAGGGATGGGATAATGATTTCACAAGTGAGTTGTATGAACGTAAACCCCAAATATCTGTTTCTATACTGTTCATAGAATTTTGGTTCTTTAATTCGAAACTAAATTGCATGTATTAACTTTTTATCTTCTTTTCAGAGAATGGTTTCCTACTTTCCCTTTCAGATTATACTATGATCTGTTGATGTCGCACATATTCTGTCTCCTCTAATATTTGTGTTCAATGCATCCAATATTAATTAACGTATCTTCCTCTATAGGTTTGCCAGTGTATCCCCTAGCAATGGTTTCATGATACAATGTTGCACACGGGATCATGTTCTAAATAGCTACGAGTTTGTTGAAATAAATATGTAAACGTCTACTTCCACATGAGATGGCAGAGACAAGTCTTTTTTCTGTTGCGATGTCGTTTGCAGGTTAGAATGATCTTCATTCATACCAACCCTGAAATTTCCAATGGAAACATCATGAAGATCAGGTACGTGCATGTGCCATTATATTGATGTTGAAGCAATAAACTAAGCACTTATCTAATTAAGTATATCCATTTAGCACTTTTTGCAAGTTCAGTTTAGTGTTGGCTCATTGATAACAAACATCAAATTTGGAAACTTCAAAGCACTGGTGGGTCAATAGTAGAGTATTTTTTCACTAAATACACTAATCCGAGAGACATTAATAATCTCAATGTGTAAGATTTATCCTCTGGGCTACCATTTGGTTTTGCAGGTTGACCATACTTATTGACCACCTGGCAAACATGAGAATTTCAAGATAGTAATACTATAAAAGTTATATCAAAGATTTTCTTTATTTTAGTGTCATTTGTGCTTTGCCAATTTTTCTATTCAGTGTGATTCTGTACCTTCTAATACATTGTTGATTTTAATGATATTTCAATTTGGAAGGTAAACTTGAAATTACCGAGGTTTTGTATATAGATGATACAGCTACCTGAAGGAATTGTGATGTCTACTACGCAACCTTCTTCTTGTAGACGTTGTTGGGCCTCCAAGTGCAGAGGTTTGTAGGACAGTAGGAAATTTCCTTCAAGTGGATGACCTAAGGTTTATCAATCCGTTGGAGGCATAGGATGAAGATGGTCTCTCTCGAACAACCCTGCAACCAAATAACAAAGATTCTCTTGTGTCCCCAACACACCCAATATAATGGTAAATTGTATAGGTGCACTAGTTCAGCGAAGAGATGGTGATACAAGTGCAATATGGAGGGCAGATATAGGTTTTTGTAATCTGAAAATATAAAAACAGCAAGGTAACTAATGATAAAAGTGAGCGTAAATGGTATTGCAATGCTAGGAAACAAGGCCTAGGGTTCATACTTTCACTAGTGCAAGTTCTCTCAACAATAATAACATAATTGGATCATATAACTATCCCTCAACATGCAACAAAGAGTCACTCCAAAGTCACTAATAGTGGAGAACAAACGAAGAGATTATGATAGGGTACGAAACCACCTCAATGTTATTCTTTCCAATCAATTCGTTGGATTAGTCCTATAAGTGTCACAAACAACCCTAGAGTTCGTACTAGAATAACACCTTAAGACACAAATCAACCAAAACCCTAATGTCACCTAGATACTCCAATGTCACCTCAAGTATCCGTGGGTATGATTATACGATATGCATCACACAATCTCATATTCATCTATTCAACCAACACATAGAACCTCAAAGAGTGCCCCAAAGTTTCTATCGGAGAGTCAAGACGAAAACGTGTGCCAACCCCTATGCATAGGTTCATGGGCAGAACCCGCAAGTTGATCACCAAAACATACATCAAGTGAATCATGTGATATCCCATTGTCACCACAGATACACACGGCAAGACATACATCAAGTGTTCTCAAATCATTAAAGACTCAATCCGATAAGATTACTTCAAAGAGAAAACTCAATCCATTACAAGAGAGTAGAGGGGGAGACACAACATAAGATCCAACTATAATAGCAAAGCTCACGATACATCAAGATCGTCCCAAATCAAGAACACGAGAGAGAGAGAGAGAGAGAGAGAGAGAGAGAGAGAGAGAGAGAGAGATCAAACACATAGCTACTGGTACACACCCTCAGCCCCGAGGGTGAACTACTCCCTCCTCGTCATGGAGAGCGCCGGGATGATGAAGATGGCCACCGGTGAGGGTTCCCCCTCCTGCAGGGTGCCGGAACAGGGTCCCGATTGACTTTTCGTGGCTATAGAGGCTTGCGGCGGAGGAACTCCCGATCTATTCTGTTCCCCGAAGTTTTAGGGTATATGGAGATATATAGGCGGAAGAAGTACGTCAGGGGAGCCACGAGGGGCCCACGAGGGTGGAGGGCGCGCCCTAGGGGGTGGGCGCGCCCCACTACCTCGTGGCTCCCTCGTTTCTTTCCTGACGTGCACTCCAAGTCTTTCCGGTAGCTTTCCTTCCAAATTAACTTCTCCAGAAGGTTTCATTCCGTTTCGACTCCGTTTGATATTCCTTTTTTCGAAATACAGAAACAAGGGAAAAAACAGGAACTGGCACTGGGCTCTGAGTCAATAGGTTAGTCCCAAAAATAATATAAAAGTGTTTAATAAAGCCCATAAACATCCAAAACACATAATTTAATAGCATGGAACAATAAAAAATTATAGATACGTTGGGGACGTATCAAATTGCTACTTTTGCATTCCTCACTTTTGGTGTAATATTTGTTGGGATTAATTAGCTAATTATTATCGAGGTATATCTATTGCATTTGACATACATTATTTCATATCACTTTTATAACCCCAAGTATCATAAATATCGCTTCAAATTTGAAAATATATACTAAATTAAAAATTAAATTTGAAATGAGGAATCATTTTCAAATAAATTTAAACTCATATTTTGAAGCAACTATATATGGTTGTTTAATAATACCATAGATTTCACAACAATGGTAGACGCAAAAAAAATCCCTAGCCCGTGCAGGTGCACGGGTTGATGACTAGTAGACCTAATCACAAGGAATCATATGCATATGAGCAATGGATTAGTGGCAACCATCATGCAAAGTTGACAAGTTTTATAACAGTCAGTTTCAGACGATCATCGAGGACTCCTCCCCCCTGATGTCGAAGTTATACCCAAATCATGGGGGTTATGTTTTAACACCCCCCCTCTCATGTCGAAGTCAATGAACAACATGAAAATTTCTAAGTGATTGCTAAACGTTTATGCTTCATTTATATGAAGATCAATTAGCAAATATAGGGTTTAGGGTGGCAGAAAACAGAGGATACTTTTGGGAGAGGATACTTTACGACGATATTTGTACAAGATGAATACAAAAATGAATACAAGATTTATACGCAAGATGAATAAAAGATTTATATGCAAGATGAATACTAGGTGAATACACAACTCAACAAATGAACCAACCATCATCCTAAAAACAAAACTCAACATGAACAGCGGAGGGACGATCAGGGACCAACTCCACGGAGATGCAACACCACAACCTGTAATTCCACCGAGTGGGAAAAAGTTAGGCAAAACCCAAGTATGCCACTGGATAGAATGGAAGATTTTAGTTGAAATGGACCTAAAGATCATGGAAAACTTGTAGCTAGATACCAATTTGAAAGTAAGTTTCAGACTTAGAGAAAAATAGCATGGCATTGTAGCTAGATACCAATTTGAAAGCAAGATTTGAACGTGCTACAGAATTTCTACATGGCAAAAAATGGCATGACATGAATGTGCATGTAACACATGGCAAAACATATGTATTGAACTAATTCAAATGACTCCTAGATCAGTGGCAATCATCATGATCAAGTTGACAAGTATTAACATATTTTCAGACTTAGTGGTATTTGCATAGTGATAGAAAACAGATTCATGATGCAACCTTTGAGGCAAGTACAATATATGCTACAATAGTCTTTCATGGCAAAAAAGAGCATGGCAGGCATGTACTAATTGCCCTCAACAAATAACCCTTACTGATCATGATCCAAAGATGCACAGATTTGTTGCAAACTTCAAGACAAAATGCAAAGTACTAATACTGCCAGTTTCAGACTTAGAGAAAAATAGCATGGCATGGCAGAAATGAATAGATAGTAAGTTTACAAGCTTGTAGCACTCACTACAGGTCCTAACATGGCGTGAACTAAAATTACCAGCAATATGACGTCAAAATGCTCTTACTTCATGTTCAAAGTTGCCCAAAAGATTCTTGCATTTAAACATACAAAGAAGACAAAATGAACTCTAATGCAAAAAAATTGTTCTTTGATTTGCAAAGGAGCTATATTCTACCAAATTATTTTGCACCCACAAAAATTACTCCATCTATTTGACAGTACCCACAACCCATTCCACCAAAAATATTTGGTTCCATAGTTGAAAATTTTCAAATTTCACTAAGTACAAATTTGGACCAGATTCAAAATCTATCGTCAAAGCCCAATTTAAATTACTCCAAAAATTCCGAAACTTTGCCAGACTCTTTTGTGCATCAACACCTCACCGCAAAAATTCTCATAAATTCCTAAAATTGCTAGAGCCCTCTGGCATTTCATCATACACTTGATGTGCACTGTCAAAAGATTCAGAACTAAAATGCTGGAGTACAAAATACTATGAGACTCTCTAATGTCTACAGATCACTTTTATGCAAAATTCCATCTTGTTCATTTGAAAAGTTTGGCCATAACATTCTACCATGGCATCAATAAAGTTTGCGACAACATTACTAAAGTTTGCCACAACTTTGCCATATAAGGTTAAAAGCTTGCCACAACATTACTAAATTTCATAACTTTGCCACAACTTGACATTACTGAAATTTTCCATATTGCTTCTACAGAAACTTGACAGAAACTTGTTCTCCCTAAGCCAAAAATTTGATAGAAACTTGACAAAAACAGAGGGGGGAAAGAGTGCTCGCCGAGGAGCACACGAAGGCTCGTTGAGGGACTAGTAGCAGCAGACGGCAGTGGGATCGGGGAGGAGGGCCGATGAGGAGGTCCGGTCGGCGATGAGGATGGGCGGCTCTCGGGGGCGCGACGATGCTCGGGGAGGTCCGACCGTCGACGAGGAGTGAGCGGGCTCGGGGTTCAGCACTGGGGTGGGGCTCGGGGACAGCGTCGAGGGCGGCAACGAGGAGCGGGCTCGGGGAGGTGACAGCGAGGTCCGGCAGCCTGGCGGCGTGGAGGTGGTCGTCGGCGGCGGCGGGGGAAACTACAGATGGCTTTTGGAAATTTTCCTAAGTCCTGCTTATATACCCCACCCTTTAGTCTCGGTTACCTTTAGTCCCGGTTGGTGGCTCGTGCCGGGACTAAAGGGGCGCCTTTAGTCCTGGTTGGAGCCACCAACCGGGACTAAAGGGTTGGTCTTGGCACAGCGAGGGGCGGTGGGAGTTTAGTCCCACCTCGCCAAGAGAGAGGCGCTCACAGTGGTTTATAAGCCCACCTGCGGCTATCGTTGCAAGCTCCTCTCAATGCACAGACAGCTCATCGTCTGACCTATCCCCGCTTTGCCCTGTGGGTCCTACTGACAACAAAAATTCGTGCCCCACGGGACTGCATCCTGGCCCAGTTGGGTTTCTAGTCGTATGCAGGCCGTGGTGTGTGAATTTTCCTGCCTAGTAGGCGAGCCTTTATTTTATTTTATTTTTTGCATATGTTATGTCTATTTTTCGACCTTCTTCAAATCACATCCTAATTTCACCCGCATAGCATGTGCTAAAAAGTTGAGAGGGTTATGGCAAAAAACGGGATGCACTCTGTGTACAAACTGGACAATCTCTTTCGAAGTATCAGGATTTCGGACGAAAACTCATCTATTAGAAAGGGATATCATTTTTTTAAACATGTTTTAACTCCATATTTTGTGTGTGTTCAATATGCACCATTCAAGGCATCATCAATTTTTAACCCTTTTGTGACTTCATTTGCTATTTTTCATGCATTTCATGATTTATTTTGAGCTAAATGACCCTGAAACTGAAAATCACTAGAAATGAACTCTGAAAAGGTTGAAACTTGGTATGGTATCATAATTTCACCCAGATAGCATGTGCTTAAAAGTTGAAAGGGTTACAGCGAAAACTAGATGCACTTTGTGTACAAACTGGACAATCTCTTTCAAAGTATCAGGGTTTTGGACGAACACTCATCGATTACAAAGGGATTTCATTTGTGGAGCATAACTATGGCTTTCAACCCAGAAACAAAGGTGCAAAATATCCAGTTATCTTGTATATGTTGAATAGTTACTTGAACAATCGTACCATCTAATATGTTGTCTTCACTAGAGAGAAAGTCTTCACTTTTTCTTCGCGTGTGTCCCTTGCTTATTGTGCCATAACCATGGATAATCTTCATCATTTAACAAGATCCTTGGGTCAGTCTTCACTTTGTAGGGAGGAATTTCATGAAACTTTTCATAATCTTCAGACATGTGTGTCTTGTCCTCCACTCCCACAATGTTTCTTTTCCCTAAAAGAACTATGTGGCGCTTTGGCTCATCGTATGATGTATTCACTTTTTTACCTTTTCTTTTTCTCGGTTTGGTATACATGTCCTTCACACAGAAAACCCGTGCCACATCATTGGCTAGGAAGAATAGTTCGTCTGTGTACCCAAGATTGTTGAGATCCACTGTTGTCATTCTGTAATGCGGGTCTACCTGTACCCCGCCTCCTGTCAGATTGACCCATTTGCACCAAAACAAAGGGACCTTAAATTTACGTCCATAGTCAAGTTCCCATATCTCCTCCATGTAACCATAAGATGTGTCATTTGCCCTATTGGTGTTTGCTGCATCAAAGAGGACACCACTATTTTGATTGGTGCTCTTTTTATCTTGGGCAAACGTGTAAAATGTATTCGCATTTATCTCATACCCTTGGTAAGTCAATACATTCAAAGATGGTGTCCTGGCCAACAAGTATAATGCTACCTCTTGAGCACTGCGTTGGTTTTCCCTTGAAGAGGAAAGGGTGATGCAGTAAAGCAGCGTAAGTATTTCCCTCAGTTTTAGAGAACCAAGGTATCAATCCAGTAGGAGGCCACACACGAGTCCCTCGCACCTACACAAACAAATAAAAACCTCGCAACCAACGCAATAAAGGGGTTGTCAATCCCTTCACGCTCACTTACGAAAGTGAGATCTGATAGATATGATAAGATAATATTTTTGGTATTTTTATGATAAAGATGCAAAGTAAAATAAAAGCAAAATAAACGGCGCCAGAAATAACTTGTTGTCGGGAGATTAATATGATAGAAAATAGACCCGGGGGCCATAGGTTTCACTAGTGGCTTCTCTCAAGAGCATAAGTATTACGGTGGGTGAACAAATTATTGTTGAGCAATTGATAGAATTGAGCATAGTTATGAGAATATCTAGGTATGATCATGTATATAGGCATCACGTCCGAGACAAGTAGACCGACTCCTGCCTGCATCTACTACGATTACTCCACACATCGACCGCTATCCAACATGCATCTAGGTATTAAGTTCATAAGAACAGAGTAACGCTTTAAGCAAGATAACATGATGTAGAGGGATAAACTCATGCAATATGAAATAAACCCCATCTTGTTATCCTCGATGACAACAATACAATACGTGCCTTGCTGCCCTACTGTCACTGGGAAAGGAAACCGCAAGATTGAACCCAAAGCTAAGCACTTCTCCCATTGCAAGAAAGATCAATCTAGTAGGCCAAACCAAACTGATAATTAGAAGAGACTTGCAAAGATAACCAATCATACATAAAAGAAATCAGAGAAGATTCAAATATTTTTCATAGATAAACTTGATCATAAACCCACAATTCATCGGTCTCAATAAACACACCGCAAAAGAAGATTACATCGAATAGATCTCCACAAGAGAGGGGGAGAACATTGTATTGAGATCCTAAAAGAGAGAAGAATCCACCTAGCTAATAACTATGGACCCGAAGGTCTGAGGTAAACTACTCACACATCATCGGAGAGGCTATGGTGTTGATGTAGAAGCCCTCCGTGATCAATGCCCCCTCTGGCGGGACGCCGAAAAAGGCCTCAAGATGGGATCTCACGGGTACAGAAGGTTGCGGCGGTGGAATTAGGTTTTCATGGATGTTTCTGTTGGTTTGGGGGTAAGTATGTATATATAGGAGGAAGAAGTACGTCCGTGGAGCAACGTGGGCCCCACGAGGGTGGAGGGCGCGCCCAGGGGGGTAGGCACGCCCCCCTACCTCATGCCCTCCTGGTTGCTTTCTTGACGTAGCGTCCAAGTCCTCTAGAATACGTTTGTTCCGAAAATCACGTTCCCAAAGGTTTCATTCCATTTGGACTCCGTTTGATATTCTTTTTCTAGGAAACACTGAAATAGGCAAAAAAAACAACAATTCTGGGCTGGGCCTCCGGTTAATAGGTTAGTCCCAAAAATAATATAAAAGTGTATAACAAAGCCCATTAATCATCCTAAACAGAATATAATATAGCATGAAGCAATAAAAAATTATAGATACGTTGGAGACGTATCAAGCATCCCCAAGCTTAATTCCTGCTCGTCCTCGAGTAGGTAAATGATAAAAAAAAGATTTTTTGATGCGGAATGCTACTTTGCATAATTTTTTTTAATGTAAACCTCTTAATTGTGGTATGAACATTCAGATCCGAAAGATTCAAGATAAAAGTTTAATATTGACATAAAAGTAATAATGCTTCAAGCATACTAACTAAGCAATTATGTCTTCTCAAAATAACATGGCCAAAGAAAGTTCATCCCTACAAAATCATATAGTTTAGTCATGCTCAATTTTCGTGACACAACAATGCTCTCATCATGCACAACCCCGATGACAAGCCAAGCAATTGTTTCATACTTTAGTAATCTCAAACTTTTTCAACCTTCACGCAATAAATGAGCGTGAGCCATGGATATAGCACTATGGATGGAATAGAATATAATGATGGGGGTTATGTGGAGAAGACAAAAAAGGAGAAAGTCTCACATCAAAACGTCTAATCAATGGGCTATGGAGATGCCCATCAATTGATGTTAATGCGAGGAGTAGGGATTGCCATGCAACGGATGCACTAGAGCTATAAATGTATGAAAGCTCAACCAAATAAACTAAGTGGGTGTGCATCCAACTTGCTTGCTCACGAAGACCTAGGGCATTTGAGGAAGCCCATTGCTGGAATATACAAGCCAAGTTCTATAATGAAAAATTCCCACTAGTATATGAAAGTGAAAAAACAAGAGACTCTCTATCATGAAGATCATGGTGCTACTTTGAAGCACAAGTGTGGAAAAAGGATAGTAGCATTGTCCCTTTTTATTTGGGCCTTCTTTTTTTATTTGGCCTTTCTCTTTTTTATTGGGACAATGCTCTATGAATGATAATCATCACACTTCTATTCATTTACAATTCAATGATTACAACTCGATACTAGAACAAAGTATGACTCTATATGAATGCCTCCGGCGGTATACCGGGATAGGCAATGAATCAAGAGTGACATGTATGAAAAATTACGAACGGTGGCTTTGCCACAAATACGATGTCAACTACGTGATCATGCAAAGCAATATGCCAATGATGAACGTGTCATGATAAACATAACGGTGGAAAGTTGCATGGCAATATATCTCGGAATGGCTATGGAAATGCCATAATAGGTAGGTATGGTGGCTGTTTTGAGGAAGATACAAAGAGGTTTATGTGTGATAGAGAGTATCATATCACGGGGTTTGGATGCACCGGCAAAGCTTGCACCAACTCTCAATGTGAGAAAGGGCAATGCACGGTACCGAAGAGGCTAGCAATGATGGAAGGGTAAGAGTGCGTCTAATCCATGGACTCCACATTAGTCATAAAGAACTCATATACTTATTGCAAAAATCTACAAGTCATCAAAAACCAAGCATTACGTGCATGCTCCTAGGGGGATATATTGGTAGGAAAATACCATCGCTCGTCCCCGACCGCCACTCATAAGGAAGACAATCAAAGAACACCTCATGTTTCAAATTTGTTACGTAACATTTACCATACGTGCATGCTACGGGACTTGCAAACTTCAACACAAGTATTTCTCAATTCCACAACTACTCAACTAGTACAACTTTAATATCACTACCTCCATATCTCAAAACAATCATCAAGCATCAAACTTCTCTTAGTATTCAATACACTCATAAGAAAGTTTTTTACTAGTTTTGCATACCTAACATATTAGGATTAATTTCCCAATTTAAGCAAATTACCATGCTGTTTAAGACTCTCAAAATAATATAAGTGAAGCATGAGAGAATAATAGTTTCTATAAAATGAAACCACCGCCGTGCTCTAAAAGATATAAGTGAAGCACTAGAGCAAAAACTATATAGCTCAAAAGATATAAGCGAAGCGCATAGAGTACTCTAATAAATTCCGAATCATATGTGTCTCTCTCAAAAGGTGTGTACAGAAAATATGATTGTGGCAAACTAAAAAATAAAGACTCAAATCATACAAGACGCTCCAAGCAAAATACTTATCATGTGGTGAATAAAAATATAGCTCCAAGTAAAGTTACCGATGGAAGTAGATGAAAGAGGGGATGCCTTCCGGGGCATCCCCAAGCTTTGGCTTTTTGGTGTCCTTAGATTATCTTGGGGTGCCATGGGCATCCCCAAGCTTAGGATCTTGCCACTCCTTGTTCCATAATCCATCAAATCTTTTACCCAAAACTTGAAAACTTCACAACACAAAACTTAACAGAAAATCTCGTGAGCTCCGTTAGCGAAAGAAAACAAAATACCACTTCAAGGTACTGTAATGAACTCATTATTTATTTATATTGGTGTTAAACCTACTGTATTCCAACTTCTCTATGGTTTATAAACTATTTTATTAGCCATAGATTCATCAAAATAAGCAAACAACACACGAAAATCAGAATCTGTCAAAAACAGAACAGTCTGTAGTAATCTGTAACTAACGCAAACTTCTGGAACTCAAAAAATTCAGCCAAAATAGGAAGACCAAGACAATTTGTTTATTGATCAGAAGCAATTGTAATAAATATTTTATCACATCCTGGTGAATTTTAACAATTGTTTTCGTGAACAGAAAGTTTCTGGAATTTTCAGCAAGATCAAATAACTATCATCCAAGAAGATCCTATAGGTTTAACTTGGCACAAACACTAATTAAAACACTAAAACAAACCTAACCAGAGGCTAGATCAAATACTTATTCCTAAACAGAAGCAAAAAGAAAAAAACAAAAAATAAAATTGGGTTGCCTCCCAACAAGCGCTATCGTTTAACGCCCCTAGCTAGGCATAAAAGCAAGGATAGATCTAGGTATTGCCATCTTTGGTAGGCAATCCATAAGTGGCTCTCATAATAGATTCATATGGTAGTTAAATTTTGTTTCTAGGAAAGTGTTCCATGCCTTTCTTTAACGGAAATTGGAATAAAATATTCCCTTCCTTCATATGAATAATTGCACCAATCGTTCTAAGGAAAGGTCTACCAAGAATAATAGGACATGAAGGATTGCAATCCATATCAAGAACAATAAAATCTAGGGGCACATAATTCCTATTTGCAACAATAATAACACCATTAATTCTTCCCATAGGTTTTTTAATAGTGTAATCCACAAGGGGCAAGTTTAAAGAGCAATCATCAAATTCACGGAATCGTAGCAAATCACACAAAGTTTTTGGAATCGTGGAACCTCTAGCACCCAAATCAGACAAAGCATATCATTCATGATCTTTAATTTTAATTTTAATAGTAGGTTCCCACTCATCATAAAGTTTTCTAGGGATAGAAACTTCCAACTCAAGCTTTTCTTCATAAGATTGCATCAAAGCATCAACGATATGTTTGGTGAAAGCTTTATTTTGGCTATAAGCATGAGGAGAATTTAGCACGGATTGCAACAAGGAAATAGAATCTATCAAAGAGCAATTATCATAATTAAATTCCTTGAAATCCAAAATAGTGGGTTCATTAATATCTAGAGTTTTGATTTCTTCAATCCCACTTTTACGAATTTTAGCATCAAGATCTAAAACTCCGAATTTTTAGAACGCCTTCTAGGTAAAGATGGATCATATTCAGTTCCATTATTATCAATATTCATATTGAAAAACAAAGATTTAATTTGAGACACATCAATAACTTTTAGATCTTCATCTTTATTTTCATAGAAACTAGAAGAACACGCTTTCACAAAGCAATCTTTCTTAGCACGCATGCTAGCGGTTCTTTCTTTGCACTCATCAATGGAAATTCTCATGGCTTTGAGAGACTCATTGATATCATGCTTAGGTGGAATAGATCTAAGTTTCAAAGAATCAACATCAAGAGAAATTCTATCAACGTTCCTAGCCAAGTCATTAATCTTAGGCAACTTTTCCTCAAGCAAAGCATTGAAATTCTTTTGCGAATTTATGAATTCATTAACACTAGTCTCAAATTCAGAGGGCATCTTATTATAATTTCCATAAGAGTTGTTGTAGGAATTACCATAATTATTAGAGGAATTACTAGGATACAGCCTAGGATTAAAGTTTCCTCTATACGCGTTGTTACCAAAATTATTCCTACCAACAAAATTCACATCCATAGATCCATTATTATTCTCAATCAAAGTAGACAAAGGCATATCATTAGGATCAGAAGACACACTTTTAGTAGCAAATAATTTCATAAATTCATCCATCTTTCCACTCAAAACATTGATTTCTTCTATCGCATGCACTTTTTTATTAGTAGATCTTTTGGTGTGCCATTGAGAATAATTAACCATAATATTATCTAGGAGTTTAGTAGCTTCTCCTAAAGTGATTTCCATAAAAGTGCCTCCCGTGGCCGAATCTAAAAGGTTTCTAGAAGCAAAATTCAATCCGGCATAAATTTTTTGTATAATCATCCAAAGATTCAAACCATGTGTAGGGCAATTACGTATCATTAATTTCATCCTCTCCCAAGCTTGTGCAACATGTTCGTGATCAAGTTGCTTAAAATTCATAATATTGTTTCTAAGAGAGATGATTATAGCGGGAGGAAAATACTTAGAGATAAAAGCATCTTTGCACTTATTCCAGGAATCAATACTATTTTTAGGCAAAGACAAAAACAAAGCTTTAGCACGATCTCTAAGCAAAAAAGGAAATAGCTTCAATTTAACAATATCATTATCCACATCTTTCTTCTTTTGCATATCACACAAATCAGCGAAGCTATTTAGATGGGTAGCTGCATCTTCACTAGGAAGGCTGGCGAATTGATCTTTCATGACAAGATTCAACAAAGCAGCATTAATTTCACAAGATTCAACATCGGTAAGAGGAGCAATTGGAGTGCTAAGAAAATCATTGTTGTCGGTATTGGTAAAGTCACACAATTTGGTATTATCTGGAGCCATAGTGACAAGCAAGCAATCCAACACACGAGCAAACAAGAAGCAAGCGAAAAAGAGGCGAACGAAAAAGAGAGGGCGAATAAAACGGAAAGGGTGAAGTGGGGGAGAGGAAAATGAGAGGCAAATGGCAAATAATGTAATGCGGGAGATAAGATTTTGTGATGGGTACTTGGTATGTTGACTTTTGCGTAGACTCCCCGGCAACGGCTCCATAAATCCTTCTTGCTACCTCTTGAGCACTGCGTTGGTTTTCCCTTGAAGAGGAAAGGGTGATGTAGTAAAGCAGCGTAAGTATTTCCCTCAGTTTTTGAGAACCAAGGTATCAATCCAGTAGGAGATCACGCACAAGTCCCTCGCACCTACACAAACAAATATTTTTGGTATTTTTGTGATAACGATGCAAAGTAAAATAAAAATCAAAGCAATAATAAAGTGATGGAATATTAATATGATGAGAATAGACCCGGGGGCCATAGATTTCACTAGTGGCTTCTCTCAAGAGCATAAGTATTTTACGGTGGGTGAACGAATTACTGTTGAGCAGTTGACAGAATTGAGCATACTTATGAGAGTATCTAGTTATGATCATGTATATAGGCATCACGTCCGAGACAAGTAGACCGACTCCTGCCTGCATCTACTACTATTACTCCACTCATCGACCGCTATCCAGCATGCATCTAGAGTATTAAGTTCAAGAAAACAGAGTAACGCCTTAAGCAAGATGACATGATGTAGAGGGATAAATTCATGCAATATGATAAAAAAAAACATCTCGTTATCCTCGATGGCAACAATACAATACGTGCCTTGCTGCCCCTCATCACACTTTGGAAAGGACACCGCAAGATTGAACCCAAAGCTAAGCACTTCTCCCATTGCAAGAAAGATCAATCTAGTAGGCCAAACCAAACTGATAATTCGAAGAGACTTGCAAAGATAACCAATCATACATAAAAGAATTCAGAGAAGATTCAAATATTGTTCATAGATAAACTTGATCATAAACCCACAATTCATCAATCTCAACAAACACGCACAAAAGAAGATTACATCGAATAGATCTCCACAAGAGAGGGGGAGAACATTGTATTGAGATCCAAAAAGAGAGAAGAAGCCATCTAGCTAATAACTATGGACCCGAATGTCTGAGGTAAACTACTCACACATCACTGGAGAGGCTATGGTGTTGATGTAGAAGCCCTCCGTGATCAATGCCCCCTCCGGCGGGACGCCGGAAAAGGCCCCAAGATGGGATCTCACAGGTACAGAAGGTTGTGGCGGTGGAATTAGGTTTTCGTGGATGCTTCTGTTGGTTTGGGGGTACGTAGGTATATATAGGAGGAAGAAGTACGTCGATGGAGCAACATGGGCCCCGCGAGGGTGGAGGGCACGCCCAGGGGGGTAGGTGCGCCCCCCTACCTCGTGCCCTCCTGGTTGCTTTCTTGACGTAAGGTCCAAGTCCTCTGGATCACGTTTGTTCCGAAAATCACGTTCCCGAAGGTTTCATTCTGTTTGGACTCCGTTTGATATTCTTTTTCTGCGAAACACTGAAATAGGCAAAAACAACAATTGTGGGCTGGGCCTCCGGTTAATAGGTTAGTCCCAAAAATAATATAAAAGCGTATAACAAAGCCCATTAATCATCCAAAACAGAATATAATATAGCATGAAGCAATCAAAAATTATAGATACGTTGGAGACGTATCATATAACTCATCTCCAACAATGTTGTTAGCCATGAGATGTGTTTGCAACCAACCACCGACAGTCCCGATGTGTTCACGTGTAATCCAGTCGTCAGAATGCTCATGGTGTTTGGAGCGTTGAATATTCTTGTGTTCATTGATATACGGGGCCACCAAGGTAGAATTCTGTAGAATTGTTTAGTGTGCTTGCACCCAAGAATGCTCATCCCTACATATTGTTGAATCGGATCCTAGCGTGCCTTTTCCACTCAGTCTCCCCTCATGCCGCGATTGATGAACACCAAGCGGCTTAAGGTCAGGAATAAAGTCAACACAAAACGCAACAACCTCCTTTGTTTCATGGCCCTTGGAGATGCTTCCTTCTGGCCCATGGTTACACACATATTTCTTTAAGACTCCCATGAACCTCTCAAATGGGAACATATTGTGTAGAAATACAGGACCCAGAATGGCAATCTCGTCGACTAGGTAAACTAGGACGCGGGTCATAATATTGAAGAAGGATGGTGGGAACACCAACTCGAAACTGGCAAGACATTGGACCAAATCATTATGTAACCTTGGTAGGATTTCTGGATCAATTACCTTCTGAGAAATTGCATTGAGGAATGCACATAGCTTCACAATGGCTAATCGAACATTTTCTGGTAGAAGCCCCTTCAATGCATCCGAAAGCAGTTTCGTCATAATCACGTGGCAGTCATGAGACTTCAGTTTCTGGAATTTTTTTCTCTGCCATATTTTTTATTCCCTTTATATTCGACGAGAAGCCAGACGGGACCTTGATACTAAGCCGACATTCAAAAATTATTTCCTTCTCTGCTTTGGTAAGAGCGTAGCTGGCAGGACCTTGATACTGCTTTGGATGCATGCCGTCTTTTTCGTTCATACGTTGCTGGTCCTCTCATGCCTCCAGTGTATCTTTTGTCTTCCCATACACGCCCAAGATGCCTAGCAGGTTCACGCAAAGATTCTTCGTCACATGCATCATGTCGATTGCAGAGCAGACCTCTAGGTCTTTCCGATAGGGTAGATCCCAAAATATAGATTTCTTCTTCCACATGGGTGCGTGTCCGTCAGCGTCATTCGGAACAGATTGTCCGCCAGGACCCTTTCCAAAGTTTACTTGTAAATCGTTGACCATATCAAGTATATCATCTCCAGTACGGAGGACAAGCTTCCTCCGGTGATCTGCCTGACCTTTGAAATGCTTGCCTTTTTTTCTTAAGGCATGCTTGGTCGGAAGAAATCGATGATGTCCCAGGTACACATTCTTCTTGCATTTGTCCAAATATATACTTTCAGTCTCATGTAAACAGTGCATGCATGCGTTCTATTCCTTGTTTGTCTGTCTTGAAAGGTTACTAAGAGCAGGCCAATTATGATGGTTACAAACAACAACGCTCGTATGTCAAATTCCTACTATTTGTGATCATCCCACACTCATACACCTTTTTTACCCCACAGCTATAAAAGTTCTTCAACTAATGGCCTTACATCAATGTCATTGACGGGTTGCTTAGGGCCATGGATGAGCTCTGGCATCGTACTGAACTTCCGCTTCATGCACAACCAAGGAGGAAGGTTATAGATACATAGAGTCGTAGGCCAGGAGCTATGATTGTTGCTCTGCTTCCAAAAAGGATTAATGCCATGTGCACTTAAACCAAACCATAAGTTCCTTGCGTCACCTACAAAGTCCGCCCACTTTATCTCGATTTTTCTCCACTGTGACCCATCAGCAGGTACTCTCAACTTCCTGTCTTTCTTACGGTCTTGTTTGTGCCATCGCAACAACTTGGCATGCTCTTTGTTTCTGAACAAACGTTTCAACCGTGGTATTATAGTAGCGTACCACATCACCTTGGCAGGAACCCTCTTCCTGGGGCGCTCGCCCTCAACATCACCAGGGTCATCTCATCTCATCTTATACCACAATGCACCGCATATTGGCATGCATTCAAATTCCCGTACTCCTCACTGCGGTAGAGGATGCAATCATTAGGGCATGCATGTATCTTCTGCACCTCTAATCCTAGAGGGCAGAGAACCTTCTTTTCTTCGTACGTACTATTAGAAAATTCGTTATCCTTTGGAACCTTCTTCTTCATTATTTTCAGTAGCAAACCAAATCCACTGTCAGATACACTATTCTCTACCTTCTATTGCAGCAATTCCAGTGTGGTACCTAGCTTTGTGTTGCCATCTTCGCAGTTTGGGTACAACCCTTTTTTGTGATCCTGTAACACGCGCTTGAACTTCTACTTCTCCCTTTCACTTTCGCATCCTCTGTGCATCAACAATGACCCGACGAGGATCATCATTGGGCACATATGGTGCCTCTTGATCTTCAGCTTCCCCCCCTTCTTCAGCAGTATCACCGTATTCAGGTAACATAGGATAGTTGTCATCATACTCTTTTCTTCGTTGTCTTCCATCATAACCCCTCTTTCTTCGTGCTCGTTCCAAATATTATAGTATGGCATGAAACCCTCCTCAAGCAGGTGGAAGTGAAGGCACTACTAGGAAAAGGCATGCTAGTGGCGCACCAGTTTTGCCTTCTAATGGCGCACCACTGGTGCGCCACTAGCATCACGCCATTAGAATTTTTTTTCTAATGGCGCACCACCTGTGCACCATTAGAATATGGTGTTCTAATGGCACACCACGTAGTGCGCCATTAGTATTGCCTACAGTGCGCCACTATTATCTACTATACTAATAGCGCACCACATGGTAGTGCGCCATTAGTAACAATTTTTTTAATTTTTTTTTCTTAATCTCAGGTCACTATTTCACATATGAGATATTCAACACATATATATACAACAAGCATCCATATAACAATCATATCCAACACACAAGTTTCATCGTATATACATACATAGCCAATACATAGTTCCATCGTTACATATTACAAAAGTTTCACATTGTTCATCCAACACTGTTATCCATCAATTCACAAAAGTTTCACATTGATACAAAATAAAAACACAACTGGAAAAGAAGCACTCCATCCATGCAAGCTTCCGTGAATTAAATCAAATCTGCAAAATGATAAACAAGAAGTTAGAAGTAGAAGAACAAGAAGAAGAAGAGAAGAAGAAGAAGAAGACTAGAAGAAGAAGAAGAAGACTAGAAGAAGAATAAGAAGAAGAATAAGAAGAATGAGAAGAAGACTATAAGATTATTATGTAAACTTGATCATTTTGTGCTAACATAAGTAATTTTGGAGCTAACCTATAGGAAACTAAGCATATAAGCTCTAAGTTAGCATATTAGAGCCAACTTAGGTAAAGTGAAGCTAATCTATGTCATTTTGGAAAAGAAGAAGAATAAGAAGAAGACTATAAGCTTATTATGTAAACTTGATCATTTTGTGCTAACATAAGTAATTTTGGAGCTAACCTATAGGAAACTAAGCATATAAGCTCTAAGTTAGCATATTAGAGCCAACTTAGGTAAAATGAAGCTAACCTATGTCATTTTGGAAAAGAAGTAGAATAAGAAGAAGACTATAATTAAGCTTATTATGTAAACTAGTTCATTTTGTGCTAACATAAGTTATTTTGGAGCTAACCTATAGGAAACTAAGCATATAAGCTCTGAGTTAGCATATTAGAGCCAACTTAGGTAAAATGAAGCTAACCTATAGGAAACTAAGCATATTAGAGATAACATAGGTAACTAAGTATATATATATATATATATATATATATATATATATATATATATATATATATATATATATATATATATATCATTTGGAGATCCGACATACCCGACATAGTTCAGTTCTCATTGTTCTTCTTCTCCTTCCTCACTGATGCGCAAAGAGCGGCGGCGGTGGAGGCGATGGAGGCAGTGGGATGTAGTCTTCTACCACAATTGGCGTGGTCATGTCGCCCAGTGTGGGATCGCCGGTGCCACCACAGTGCGTGGTCATTGTCGTGCACCACCACCATCACGAGGCCACCTTCAGCAGGGCGGCACGCCCATCGCTAGGTCATCCTCAGCCACCTCCATCTCTTGCCCATGGTCAGCCACCACCACCATCTCCTGCCCATGGTCAGCCACCACCATCTCTTGCCCATGGTCAGCCACCACCAGCGCTAGGTCATCCTCAGCCTGATGCCCATCGTCATCCTGCAGCTCCTCATCCCCACTCTGCTCCTCTTCTCCCGCACTCCAGTCCGGATCATCCTTCTTGTTGTCTTTGCTGCTGCCAGAATCGCTGCTGCTGTCGCTAAAGCCAGAATCGCTGTTGCTTTTGCTACAGCCATAGTCGCTGCTGCTTTGGCTGTAGCCAGTGTCGCTGCTGCTGCTCCCATTGCCTGTCCAAATGCAACAATGACCGTTAACAATCGATGTGAGACAAAGCCAAATGTAGAGGAATTAGAAGAGGCAGAACGTACTGGCATCATCATCGTCAGCGTAGCGCATGCGACACATAGCCGTGTTGAACACCTTCACGATGAGCATGGTGGCGTCGTCGTCGTACCTGAAGAGAAGGAAGTACCCCAGCCGCAGGTCGTAGGCACGGAAGAACTTCTCCCACCCACGATACAAGTACATGTGGCCCTCCTTGATCACCAACTCCACATCCCACAGCCTGTGTAACCCGCTGCCGGCGTGTCGCAGCTTCACATTATTTGGCCGATCTTCACCCAGCATGTTCATAAAACTGTCAGGCAGCCTCTGAAGTTTGGGACAATGAGTGATGTAGCAAACAACAGATATCATAATTAGATGGGTGAAGGGGAGATCTCTCGTTTTATATACCTGCATCATGGATGATACTGAAGTCCCAAGTATGCTACTGAAGAACTCAGAAGCATCCAACTCAGATCATGTGTGCCAGAGCGGCGGTGGCTGCTTCCCCATCTCGATAAGCAGCGAAGAGACCAATTATTACCCTTACAACAGATCATAAAACATGCATGATAACAGGCTATCTTGAAAGTCCAATTGTAATTGGACTATAAATTAGGGTAACAATGACACAGAAGATGGGAGCACCTAGTACACATTAGCAAAACAAAAAGGTACCACGCTTAAAAGGAAAGACCACTTGGCTCTATTGCCACCTATGGTTTAATGCACCAATAATGGCTGGGCAGTTGATCCTACTTAATTAAGTACTAAGATACCCCGGCCCATGCATTAGTCGCAAGTACCCCATATGTCCTATTTTTAGCAAAGTCATGCTAACATTCACGGAAAATTTCAGCATGAACTTTGCTGAAAATAGGACATATGGAGTACCCGAATTTGCCGGAACGGAAGTTAATCGACATTCCGACAAACTCAAGGGCCTCTCGGGGTACCTGCAAAATCATTATCCCCGCTTAATGAAGTCGCCAACGGGTCATTTCAGAAGATCACAAGTAGCATCATCACAAGTACAACATCATCTATATCTTTATATTAACAAAGCATCAGCACATATACAAAAGACCACTTATGGCAACAGTATGGTTTATATCAGATTCAGAGTTAGAAACAGGAAAAACTGGTGCTTCAAATCCTACTGGACGCAATTTACATCTATCAGTACATGATGTCCTGACTAATTTCAAGTGTTCACAGGTGAACTTGTACCATGGATGAGCCTAGTGCTTCATTAGTCACCCTGTGCATGAAATGTATCATGTATCGAACCATCAATTAACTGCTGAAAAACAAAAACCTTCAGGACAGAGTGAAAATAGTTACCGAACTCAATGACTAAAGATATGTAAAATGTATGACACAGAAAATAAAGAAATCATGTTGATGAATAAATTTATAGAGTATATAACCAAAATTACTAAAACCCATCAAAATAGTATACATAAGCCAAACAAACTAATTAGGGTTCAGCAGCAAGCAGCTGCACAACTGCATCACTCCCTGTCTCCCTCCCTTCAGATACAGCGGCTCAAAAGTCAAGTAAACCGAAGATTAATCTAACAAGCCTGACAGTAGCTAATTGTACCTAACTGTACCAAACTAATGCTAAATGTACCTATCTGAATTTTTTTATGACAACTAACGGATGCTAACTGTACCTAACTGTACCTAACTGATGCTAACTGTACCTAACTGATGCTAATTGTCACAAATATGATATTTTTATGATAAAATACATCATTATCATGCCACATTATGGCCATTTTCTTACATGATGCTAACTATACGTAACTGAATTTTTTGACAGTAGCTAACTGTATTTAGTAATTTTTCTATAAGTCTTGCCCCTATTTGAAGGACAAGCAAATAGATACCTAAAATCCACTAGTATTTCCTCTAAAAAATCCTAACTGAATTTTTTTTGTAACTGTACATAACTGAATTTTTCTGTAACAGTCTTGCCCCTATTTTTCTGTAAAAAAGCCTAAAATCCACTAGTATTGCCTCTAAAAAAGCCTTAAAAGTCCACTATTATTGACAATCAAAATATGATCTGAACTGTAAGGAGTTAACTGAAATTCACTAGTATTGCCTCTAAAAAAGCCTAAAGTCCACTATTATCTACTTTAGGCACAATCATACACAATTCTGACTGTACTGTAACAATTGTACTCCATCAAAATGTTGAAATTTTGACATTCGGAGGGTCACCTGCGTGGTGGTGCCCTGCACATCGGTCGTTGAGCTCGCGCGGTGTGGTGATCTTGCCGGAGATGGACGGGCCCTGCACAGCGGTCGAGACTCAGAGCAGAGGTTGAGGGCAAGAGGAAGAAGAAGAAGACACTACTAGGAAAAGGCCTACTAATGGCGCACCAGTTTCACCTACTAGTATTTTTTACTAATGACGCACTAGTGGTGCGCCATTAGTATTTTTGAATTTTGAAGGCGGGAAAATAGTAGTGGCACACCGTCTAACCCCCACCGTGCGCCATTGCTATTTTTGAATTTTGAATTTCGATCTGGATCGCCATTTTTTTCCCATTTTTTGCTCATTTTTTTGCTCGTTTTTTTGCACGATATTATTTCAAATTTTGTTCCCGTTTTTGGATCTTGTACATTCTTTTGCTGTGTTCTTTTGCCGGAGAGGAGTTCATCGGAGAGGAGGAGGAGGAGGTGACCGCAGAGGCGCTCGCCTACATCGCCGGAGAGGAGAAGGAGGAGGTCGCCGCAGAGGCGCTCGCCTACATCGCCGGAGAGGAGGAGGAGGTCGCCGGAGAGGAGTTCACCAGAGCATGGGAGAGGAGGAAGGAGAAACCATGAGGGGATGGGAGGAAAGGAGGGAGGAGGAGCTCACCGGAGAGGAGGGAGGAGGAGCTCACCGGAGGTGAGGGAGGAGGAGCTCACCGGAGAGGAGGGAGGAGAAACCGTGAGGGGAGGGAATGGGAGGAGAGGAGAGGAGAGGAGGGAGGAGGAGGTCGCCGGAGAGGTGGAGGAGGTCGCCGGAGAGGAGGAGGAGGTCGTCGGAGAGGAGGAGGAGGTCGCCGGATAGGAGGAGGAGGAGGAGGTCGCCGGAGAGGAGGAGGAGGAGGTCGCCGGAGAGGAGGAGGGTAGTATGGTGGAGGAGAGAAGGGAAGATGGAGTGGAGGAGTGGAGGAGAGGTGGAGTGGAGGAGAAGAATGAAGAGGTAAGGAGGAGAGGACACGCCCAGCCATATATACGACATAGTAATGGCACACCGTGGGCAGGTGCGCCATTACTATATTTTTTTTATTTTTTATTTATTTTGAATTTTGAAGGCGGGAAGATACTAATGGCGCACCATGGGCAGGTGCGCCATTAGTAGTTTTTTTTGATTTATTTTGAATTTTGAAGGCGGAAAGATAGTAATGGCGCACCATGGGCAGGTGCGCCATTAGTAAGTTTGAATTTTTTTGAATTTTTTTGCCTCTCCAGATCTTAAAAGCCCCGTATCTTTTTTCTGTTAGGTTTTTGAGGATTTTTAAAAATTTTAACGGGGTTCCCCCGATTAAATTCGGATGTAACTTTTCGAGTAGATGATTTTTCATATAAAAAACTTTTTCATCCGAGTTCGTATGCAAAAGTTATGCCCATTTTACAAATTCTCGAGATTTTGCAAAAAAGTCGAAAATTCATGTTTGTAAATTTTGCTAACAACTAGACCACATATCACATGGGAATCTTATTTTCTTTTATTTTTTTGACATTTCTATCATTTTCTTTTATTTTTTTGAAACTGAAAAGGCGGTCCACGGGGTGCATACGGGGAATGTTTGGTGAATTACTAATGGCGCACCGTGGGATGGTGCGCCATTACTAGTTCAAATAGTAATGGCGCACCAACACATGGTGCGCCATTAGTATTTAGTAATGGCGCACCACATGTACAGTGCGTCATTAGTGTCCATCCCATCTATAGCCCTTTTCCTAGTAGTGAGAAGAAGGAAGTGGAGGGGAGGGGCTCACCTGCAGTCGAGAGCGTACGCGGCGCCGGCCGGCCGCCTTGGACCCGGAGGAAGCCGCAGTCGTGCCGGATCCCTAGGGCTCGGGGCCGGCACAAGACCACGCCGCAGCAGAGCAGAGCAGCGCGCGGACGGCGGCGTCGCATGGCCTGGTTGAGCTGAGGTAGAGGCGGTCGTCGTCTCCTCCTCCTCCTCGTCCTCCTCCTGGTCCTCCTCCTCCGGCTCGGGCGCGGGGGTGGGGGCGGCGTGGGGAGCTGCAGTGGTGGGGCGTGGGGGCGGGAGGCGGCGCTGGGAGCTGAAGTGGTGGGGCGCGGGCGGCAGGGGGGAGTCCGGCAGGGGTCGGGCGGCGGCGACGAGGGTCGATCGGGGTAGCGGGTGGATCTGGCGAGGGAGAGCTAGGGACGAAAGGATCTGGCGAGGAAGAGGGTGGAATTAGCTAGGGGAGATTACTAATGGCGCACCCCGCAGCGGTGCTCCATTGGTATGTTTTTTTATTACAGTTCGAGCCCTCATGTTATATTCCACCTAACCCAATCTACATCAGAACCCGCCCACTAGCTCGACTGGTCAGCACGCAGCACACACACTAGGAGGTCCTGGGTTCGATTCCCAGGCTCCCCAATTTTTCTTTTTATGCATTTAAAATGTTGTTTGATATTTATTTGTGTTTAAATATCTTCAAACTTGTTTAAATCATAACAGTAATATTTTTTATAGAAACATTAATAATTTTTTAAAAAATATATGTTCAAATTTGTTATTTGAAAATATTTATGAATATGAAAAGGTGGAGTGGAGGTGCGGTGGGTCATCAGCGACGGTGGAGTGGGGAAGGGTGCGGGCGGGGGTTGGCGGCGGCGGCCGGTGGAGCGGGGGAGGGTGCGGTTGGTCGTCGGCGGTGGAGTGGGGGAGGGTGCGGGCCGGGGGTCGGCGGCGGCGGCCGGGGAGGGGAGGCGGTGGGTCGTCGGCAACGGTGGAGTGGGGGACAGGATCTGGCGAGGTGGGATAGCGATCGAGATGGAGGGGATCGAGATCGAGTGTCCATGAAATTTAAAAACATTCATGAGTTCAAAAAGTGCCCATGAAATACAATCGAGAAATGAAGACTACGATTTAAATACAATCGATCTTAGCTAGCTATTTGTTCACAATCTTCTTGCCCTTCTTTTTCGCAAATGGAGTTCTTACAGGAACAAACGTCCTTTAGGTAGGGTGGTCCTGCTTCTTCTTGTGGTGTATGCTGCTACTTCATCGTCGTCGTCATGTTCGATCTTGAACGCCAGATTTGTCGAAGTCTTGCTCATTGGCTACTCCATCCATTCCGATGATCTTCCTTTTGCCTCTCCTCCGACAACACGATGGGCTTTGACGGGTCGGTAATGAAGAAGCATTGGTCTACTTGGGAAGCCAGTACCCATGGCTCATTTTTCGGTGACGCTTTGCGCCCTTGATTTGGCTTCGGGTATAACCATGGTGGTGAAATACCGGTCTTCTTTTAGGACGCTCTTGGCCCATCGACACGGAACATCGGGACCTTCTCTCCAGCAGTAGCTCAGATCCCAGATCTCCTCGATCCTTCCGTAGTATCTGTCCTTGTCGCTACGGTGTAGGATTCCATCGTTACCCGGAGTTACGATAACCATCGTTCTTCATGTCCTTGTCCTCGGTGTAGAATGTGTAGCCGTTGATATCGTATGCCTCATAGGTCATCAGGTTGTGCTCGACGCCCTGTGACAAGGCGAATATGAGTTGTTCTTCCGCGGAAGAATCCTCATGTAAAGGGCACGACAGAAGCTTCTGCTTGAACCAACGCGTGAAACATGAGTTGTGCTCTTTGATTATATCTCCGTCCGTCCTCTGTTGGCCTCGGTCATTGTACGTCTTCTCAATAAAGGTTTTGTGCTCTACCACCCAAGGATCGACCACATCTATGTGTTGTAGCGCGACTAGGTTTGCTCTTTCAAAGTCAGCGAGTCGACCCTCGAAGTCGACATGCATTTCGCGGCGACCCTCACAGTGACCCCATCCAGCGAGACTGCCGAGGTGCCTGTTGACGGGCAGACCAACGGGGTCCTCGATGCTTAGATAATTCGTGCAGTAGGAGATGCACTCTTCGGTCAGAAAGCCCCTGGCTATGCTTCCCTCTGGACGTGACATGTTGCGAACGTATCCTTTGATGACACCATTCATCCTTTCGAACGACATCATGCGGTGCAGGAGCGTCGGCCCGAGTTGGATGATATCCTCCACGATATGGACTAGCAGATGCACCATAACGTCGAAGAATGCGGGCGGGAAGTACATCTCAAGCTCGCATAGTATCACCACGATCTCTTCCTGTAGCCTTCTGAGTTGCCTCACGCCAACCTTCTTCCGAGAGATGACGTCGAAAAAGTTGCATAGGCCAAATAGCGTTTCACGGACGTGGGCGTCCATGATCCCACGGATTGCAACTAGAAGTATCTGCATCATCAGCACGTGACAGTCGTGAGACTTCATCCCGCTGAACTTCTGCTTCGCTGGGTCTAGGTATCTGCTTATCTTCCCAGAATCCGTGGGAAGTTTTACTCCTCTGAGGCAGGTGAAAACTGCTCGATCTCCTCCTGACTTAGAGTGAAGCACGCGGGAGGGTAGTCATTTCCGGTCTTCTTGGCCTTTTTGCCTTTGCGACGACTTTCCGTGTCCTGCTTCGCCTCATCATCATCATCATCATCATCATCATCATCATCATCATCATTAGCGTGAAGCTCCTCCCTGATGCCCATTGATTTCAAGTATGCCCATGCTTTTGGCCCATCTTTGGTCCTCTCTGGCATGTTGAGCAGGGTACCAAGCAGACTCTCGCACACGTTCTTCGTGATATGCATGACATCAAGGCTGTGAGGCACACGGTGGATCTTCCAGTACGGCAAGTCCTAGAAAACAGACCTCGTTTTCCATACCTTCAGCAGCGGCTCTGGCGCCTTTTGCTTCTTTCCCGGCTCTGGCGCCTTTTGCTTCTTTCCCGGCAGTGGGCAATCTTTCCAATTTTTCAACAGCTGGTCTATTTCCTCGCCGCTCCTCGTACGCGGGCGTCTTCGGGGTTCGGTTTCACCATCGAATAGATCCTTGCGTTTCCTCCACGGGTCATCGTCGCGAAGCCACCTTCGATGTCCCATGAACACGGTTTTCAAAGACCCGGGATCTCTATCTAGCTGGCGATACGTTGTGTCAACCATGCACCTGACGCATCCAGAAAATTCGTGGACCACCTGTCCCGCAGATATCCGTAACCGAGATAGTCGTGCACCGTCGTGAGCAGTGCGGCTCTCGTAGGGAAATATTCTTTCTCTGCATTTCAAATATTGGCAACTATCGCATTTCAAATACCGGTACTCGCAAACACAAACATATATGCAACACCACAAACATATGCAACACCACGGACATACATAGATCTAGCTAGGCCACGAAAAGTGCATGTGCACATTGTTGGAGAGGGAGAACAACATAAAGATAGCTTCTCCCCTTACTTACCTATCAAAAAAAGGTAATTTAACCACTTAATTTGGATGAATCTATTGTGCAAATGAGGTGAGGAGGAGGAGGCAGCCGAGACAAGCTTTGAGGAGGAGGTGGAGAGAATGAAGTGGGGAAAGTGAGTGGGTAGGTGGGCTGTCCAAAATATCTTGTTGGTCCCAGCTTACTAATGGCGCACCAGATGCAAATGCACCATTAGCAACCCTGTTTACTAATGGCGCACTTGCTTCTGGTACGCCATTAGAAGTTTTGCAAAAAAATAAAAAAAAGTATATATTCTAATGGCGCACCGAGGTACAGTGCGCCATTACTAGTTTACACTAGTAATGGCGCACTGTGCCCCGGTGCGCCATTAGAATGTTTGGAAAAAAAATTGTTACTAATGGCGCACCGGAACGTGGTGCGCCATTAGTATATACTAATGGCGCACCACCTGACAGGTGTGCCATTAGTGTCCATCCCATCTATAGCCCTTTTCCTAGTAGTGAGGGTTTTCGTGTCAGAGTAATCCTTCGTATTCCCACTTACAGTACATGGACAATACATAAAACCATTTTTCTTGTTTGCCTCAGCCACTTCGAGAAAATTATGCAGGCCCGTAATGTAGTTGGAGGTGCGTCGGTCACCGTACCTCCATTGCTGGTTCATCTGCGCGCACTATATAATTAAGTGTATCAAAAACCTTTACATAACATCGTGAATAGAGAAATGACCAAATTAATACAAGTTCATCGTCACATTAAAACCAATGTACAGTAGTGATCAAATGTTATTACTGAAAAAATAAAAACATAAAGTTCAAACATAGTTCTCATAGAACAACATACAGCACTCAGGAGCATCTAATTAAAACATACATTGAAACTAACATACAACTATGCAAAACATTTAAGTGCAACAACAAATGCGATCAATATCGCAACTAAGGTAACAATTGATCAAACAACAAAATGATACCAAGCCTCATTATCAATGGCATATTTTCTAATCTTTCTAATATTCAAGCGCATTGCATCCATCTGGATCTTGTGATCAACGAAGACATCGGCAACATGCAAATCCAATTTCATCTTCTCCTCAGCAATTCTTTCCAATTTTTCTTTCAAATAATTGTTTTCTTTCAAACTAAATTTAACCTCTCGACAAGAGGGTCCGTTGGAATTTCTGGTTCACATACCTCCTAGATAAAAAAAATCTATGTCACGTTGGTCAGCATAATTGTCATAAACACTAAATGAAACAAATAGTTATAAAAGATAATATACCATAGCCGAAACATAGACCGGATGAGAGTCGACGAGGGCGGATACTGATACGTCTCCATCGTATCTACTTTTCTAAACACTTTTGCCCTTGTTTTGGACTCTAACTTGCATGATTTGAATGGAACTAACCCGGACCGACACTGTTTTCAGCAAAATTGCCATGGTGTTATTTTTGTGCAGAAATAAAAGTTCTCGGAATGACCTGAAACTTCACGGAGAATATTTTGGAATATATAAAAATACTGGCGAACGAATCAAGGCTAGGGGGCCCACACCCTGTCCACGAGGGTGGGGGGCGCCTACCCCCTGGGTGCGCCCCCTGCCTCGTGTGCCCCCTGCAGCTCCACCGACCTTAACTCCAACTCTATATATTCACGTTCGGGGAGAAAAAAATCAGGGAGAAGGATTCATCGCGTTTTACAATACGGAGCCGCCGCCAAGCCCTAAACTCTCTCGGGAGGGCTGATCTGGAGTCCGTTCGGGGCTCCGGAGAGGGAAATCCGTCACAGTCCTCATCATCAACCTTCCTCCATCACCAATTTCATGATGCTCACCGCCGTGCGTGAGTAATTCCATCGTAGGCTTGCTGGACGGTGATGGGTTGGATGAGATTTATCATGTAATCGAGTTAGTTTTGTTAGGGTTTGATCCCTAGTATCCACTATGTTCTGAGATTGATGTTGCTATGACTTTGCTATGCTTAATGCTTGTCACTAGGGCCCGAGTGCCATGAATTCAGATCTGAACCTATTATGTTTTCATGAATATATGTGAGTTCTTGATCCTATCTTGCAAGTCAATAGTCACCTACTATGTCTTATGATCCGGTAACCCCGAAGTGACAATAATCGGGACCACTCCCGATGATGACCGTAGTTTGAGGAGTTCGTGTGTTCACTAAGTGTTAATGCTTTGGTCCGGTACTCTATTAAAAGGAGGCCTTAATATCCCTTAGTTCCAATAGGACCCCGCTACCACGGGAGGGTAGGACAAAAGATGTCATGCAAGTTCTTTTCCATAAGCACGTATGACTATATTCGGAATACATGCCTACATTATATGGATGGATTGGAGCTAGTTCTGTTCACCCTATGTTATAAATGTTGCATGAATAATCGCATCCGACATAATTCTCCATCACCGATCCAATGCCTATGAGCTTTTCACATATTGCTCTTTGCTTAGTTACTTTACCATTGCCACTGTTACAATTACTACAAAACTGCTAGTGTTACTTTTGCCACTGTTACCGTTACTTCCATACTACTTTGCTACTAAATACTTTGCTGCAGATATTAAGTTATCCAGGTGTGGTTGAATTGACAACTCAACTGCTAATACTTGAGAATATTCTTTGGCTCCCATTGTGTCGAATCAATAAATTTGGGTTGAACACTCTACCCTCGAAAACTATTGCGATCCCCTATACTTGTGGGTTATCAAATACCGAAACCATGGCACTATATAATAACAAACAATAATAAAGTAAGAAAATTATACAAATAGCTATCTAAATCATACAAGTAATATTTTTTTCTTTTAAAAAGAAGATAAGAACAAGAGGCTCACCATGGTGGTACCGGCGACGAGATCGGCACGGGCGACCGACAGCGGTGAGGACAGACACGGGGATGAGACGACAGTACACATGTGCAAACTCTAAGAAGTTAATTTGAGCTCATATTGTGCATCTAAATCAAATGAACTCCCACATACACTCCTCCACTTAAACTCACAAACCACTCTACTTCTAGAGCATTTGAAATGAGCTAAACTACCAGTGCGAGATGAAAGGATGAAGTTGCTAACCTTTTAGAACACTTGGATAGTTGGTGCACCGCCAAACCTAGACAAATGTTGGGGAAAATGTAGCTTGGAGGTCTAGCTTGGAGAGGACAAAGCTTAAGTGTGGCTCGTGCAGTTCATTGAACACCTCATGAGCATAGGAGGTGAGAACACAGTAGCACACACCTCCCACATGCCGGCCGGCCAAAAAACAGAGGAGTGAGCGGCCAGGGACGAGCATATATATAGGCATCTTTTTAGTCCCGGTTGGTGTCTAGAACCGGGACTGAAGACGGAGCTTTAGTCCTGGTTCTAGACACCAACCGGGACTAAAGGGGTTGCGCCAGGAGCGACGCCCTTTAGTACCGGTTGGTGGCTGGAACCGGGACTAAAGGTCCCAGCCGAACCGGGACTGGTGCCTACAGAGGCCTGTCCGACGCCCTGGCCTCTCGAACCGGGACTGATGCATGCATTAGTCCCGGTTTGTAAGTCGACCGGGACTGTTGCTCTAATCTGGCAAAAACCAAAGCCCTGTTTTCCACTAGTGTCTAGTCGACCGTACCAATCCTTTCACACTATAAGTAGCACATCATGTTGAAGCACAACTGCACAATCATGTGGATGAAGGCTGGTACTGACCTTTCTTCAGCAAGATTTTAAACACTCATGAGGAGGATTTAAAAGAAATCTGCCAACACAGATAGGAAATCCGATCTCCTTTTGTGTAGTTCCATAAAATCAGGAAACGTTGTCGTTGTGACATTTTAGTTGAACTACACAAAACACTCCTAAAACAAAAGTGTTTTGTGCAGTGCACCAAAAGGTCGCAATCGCAACAAGGTGAAATAAATATCCTTATTTGCACAGAGGTAAAAAGAAAATAATTACTGGCCAATAATGGATGATGACACATATGGCCACAAAAAGAAGCATCTTCCTTATCTTAATGCGAAACAAAGCAGGACAGTAGCATTTCTAAAACAGTGGAATTGATTGATATTAACAGAGACATTATCCTAAAAATAACATTTTTCAAACATGTAATTTACTTCTAACAGTGGCATGGCTTCGATTTTCATGTGGCATTATTAGTTTAACAAGAGCTAAACAATTGTATGCGACAGGGGACACACAAGCATCATGTGCCTCCACACGTATAAAAGGGTGATGCAGAGTCTGTTGCAACAAAGAACCAAACAGCATATCTGTGTTGGTCCCATTTTTATTCTCTTTCCACCTTTTTCCATGTGAGCACAACAAATCTAGTCCTGCAGAAATTCTACTACCTTGTCCCCCACCCCTCTGTTTATTTTCTTCTTCAACAAAGAGATTAGTTCCTTACAGATGTGTGTACCACGTTTCCCCTTTTTTCCCTTTCAACCAACAAAGCGGTTGAATGGCCAATCTGTACTAATTTGCCCTACCTTTCCTCTTTGAACCACGTCCTAAATTTATGCTATACAACTTTCCCCCCTTCTTTCCTGTTTGAACCGAGACCTAGGTTTGACTGCAGAAGCGAAAAAGATCCACATGCCAGTTTCCATGTAAGGTATACCATGGGGTCATCGGGATGTGCCTAGGTGGGTGGCAGGAGGCTGGATCTTCCCACACTTGTATTGCAACAACCGATCACTAGAGCCGGCATTGAATGGGAGCACTAGAAGAGAGCGCTGCCCCTGTCACGTCCCGGTCTCCGCGCCTGTTCAATGCTGGAGAGACGTGACTGGATGGGTGACGAGACGACTATCTACCTCCTTGAAGCTGGCTCTCCTTCTGTCTGCCCGTCGACATTAAACAGACAAGATAGCCGAGAAACCCACTCTGGTGCCTGCACTGAAACAACTCGATGTTTGGTTTAGTCGGTGCCCGGTATTTATACGTGGCAGTGCACATCATGATCCGCACCATACCACATCCATTTTTGCTCCTCCTCCATGAACCACCTCTGCCACGGTGAGCTCTAGAGCGAAGTAGGATAGCCTCTCGGCGGAGCAGAAGCACGAGTTGGCCAGCCTTGTAGCAGACTAGCAGCACAATCATGTGTGATTACTAGAGGCCAGCTTGCCGAAGGTGAGAGACGATGACATGCCGGCGATCCAGCGCAACCACATGCGTCGGTCTAATCACATAGCCGCACTTCAACATCGTCATGATGAAGAAGGAGTCGGCACCGCCAGTTTTGGCGTTTTGGCTAGCGCGGGAGGAGCAAGGCTACAACCTCACCTTCCTCGCCCATCACCGGCTAGCTGAGGGCCAAATCTAAGGCGAGTACATAAATGAAGAGGCCACAGTAGCCATGGCCTCGGAGTACCTGAACTTCGTCGACCAGTAGGGAGCGCTCTAGGAGACCACGTGCAGTGCTCGCGCCGGCTGCAACGCAGTCACGAAGGTGGCGGAGGCAATCATGAAGGAGGCGGACGTGGCGGGTTAGGCGATCGCGAACGGGAACATCGGAAGCTCCGCAACTCTCGCGGTTACCATCGGGCCACAACAACCACGAGTCCGGCCCGTCCGCGTCTATCATGGACCTCACATCGATTGGCGACGTCCAAGCGGCAGAAATCGACAAGGAAGAGTTGCACATGGGAGATGGACGAGCTCGTGTCCCATGTGGGCATGTCCGTGTCCCATGTCTTACTCTTCCTCGCCGGTGACCCGCAACTTAACTTCGTGGAGCGCAGGCCCGGCAAAGATGCCGGACATGGAACACGGACGACCCCACAGTCGGCGAAGATTTTGACTAGGTCATATTATGTTAAGAAAAATGACATGTAAACTTTTGTTAAATGAAATATGTTAAAAATGTCACGTGTTCCTGTTTAAATGATACCGTAAAGCCTTTTTCTTGAAAAACTCTATGATGCTACAAGACTTTTTGGAGATACGTTTATGGAAATGATAAAAATAGAAATTCCGAATATTAATCTAACAATGTGGCTTGAGATGTGTTTTTATCAGAAAAAAATAATTTAATTTATTTTGAAAATTCCTTAAACCGTTAAATTACTAACTCAACAATGATGCTTAACCACGTTGGAAAGAAATGCATTAGAAGAAAAGACATCCTTCGTTTAAGAAAGGACAAGCTTCACACAATATATGTATAAGCAGCAGAAAAGTGTGGTTCACATCAGCTAAGCGCACGTAATCTAGGTCTCATCCCATCTGGTGCATCAGATGATAAGCTAGACTGACGTGTAACGTGCCCGTATCCGTCGCTTTTCGGCCGAGGACGCGCGCAAAATCGCTAAAATCGGTTGTACTCCTAGACTAGCAGTGCACTTGATCCCTTTACGTACACTCCTGATAATAGAAACGGCGGAGCTAGAAAGCAGTGCATGTATAACACTACAAGCTAGTAGAAATACAACCAAACAAAAGGGAAAACGAACAATGCAAGCTGTAAGGCGGTTCTATACGTGCACGCCACCATTTTCTTTTTGTCAGGGTTAATAACTACTCGGCGACGCACGGCGTGATGCTGGCGGGGTGGGCTGCGCAAGACCCGCTATTAAACCCCCATCGTCTTGCACACATCAAGCATCCACCTCAAAGTGCATCCACCTCCATTCCACTGTGGTAGAGGCCATGGCAGCCGCAGCGGCGGGTGAGAGCAGCAGGTTAACCGGAGTGAGAAAGAAGGGGGAGGGCAAGTTCGCCGCAGCAATCAAGCACCCGGTGACGAAGACGTTTTTGTGGCTGGGGACGTACCAATCCCCCGAGGTCGCCGCATGTGCCTACGACCTCGCGGCTAGGGAGCTGAACGGCACAAAGGCAAAGCTCAACTTCCCCTACCCTCCACCGGCCAGACTGGTTAAGGAGGTGATTGCTACACCGAGGCACCGCAGCCACGGTCACGATGCACCGCTCTTTCAGGTCGTTACGTTGCCACCGGACCCCACAGCACCGCCTCCACCGCCGCCCAAGCTGGTAGTTTACTTTCCCTTCCCCTTTGAAGCGCCCGTCGGCGACACCCCACCGGTGCCTGCATACCCGTTCCTGCACATCCCGCTTCCCGCACAAGCACGTCTCAGCCTGCAGCCGACACACGTGCACGCAGCTGCTCCACAGCCACAACAGCCGATCCGACGGATGCAGATCGTGGCGCAGGCGGAAAGCTGCTTAAGCTCCTCAAGGGAACCCCTAGGGGCTCCGTGTCGCCACCTGGTGTTCAAGAAACCCAAGTTCTTCGTTGTTCCCGTCACTCCTAGTGCTCCAACAGAAGGGACTGATGACAATTTCACCAAGCCGTGGTATTTCCCTGATTCTCCTACTGTTTAGCCCCGGTCGTGCGCAATATGCACCGAGATCCCATAGTCGTGTGCCATCATAATCCAGAGGCAATCTGAATCTATCTATCATATAAGTTTTAATTACAAATGTATTTTCATTGTTGTTCCCATGTGTCACTGCCATGTAATGGGTTTACTATGGTGTTGTTTATCATCATGTTGTTTCCTTCTACCAATCATGTAATCTGTTCACTCTTGTCTTGTGTTTTGTTTTGGTGTGGGTGCACTCTTGTCTTATGTTACCATAATGTATTTTGAATACAAATCATATAATCAGTTTACTCCATTAGTTAATCAATATGTTGTTTGGTGTGGTGTTTGAGATAATTGATTTGAGGTGAAGATAGAAAATATTGCTCAAACACCGATGTTGTTACAATTTTTAATGCAAAGCAAAGAAGTATGAAATATGCAAATTCCAAATTCAGGATGTCGTACTCAAGGATCGAAGGACCCTGAAAATCATAAAAGTTCATACTCTCATGTCATCCATGCACGAGGTTGTTGTAGTATACCATGAACAATGTTTGTTGTAACCTTTATAACTGAACTATCAATGGCCACAAAAATCAAATCCCCAACGGCTTCACTAGTTTATGTCACGAAGGCGGCATGAACATTGATCTTTATCCAGATTTCTCAGGGGATCACGGCCCTGAATTTCGGTACATCGATCAGTCTTACCAGTATTAGATGTATCCAAATGTATAGAAAACTACAGTAACTAATGTGTGGTGATATCGAAAGTAGTGGAAGGTCTTCGGTATATTAATTTTATTCAATAAGAATAATCTTAAAAACAGTGTAGTACCAATCATTGTACGGCCATATTTGAAGTACAAAGTTATTAGTTGTCTTAACATGAAATATTTTTATAATAATATTTGCGGCATTCTGTTGTAGTACTTATATCTTGGATTAGCACACTAGTAGAAAAGGGGGCAATGGTCCAGGCCCGGCCAGCCCATTAGTCCCGGTTCAATCCAGAACCGGGACCAATGGGGGCATTGGACCCGGTTCATGAGCCCCGGGGGCCGACCGGGCCACGTGGGCCATTGGTCCCGGTTTGTCTGGACCTTTTGGTCCCGGTTGGTGGGACGAACCGGGACCAATGGGCCTCGCTCCTGGCCCACCACCATTGGTCCCGGTTGGTGGGACCAAAGGCTGCCCTTTAGTCCCGGTTCAAGTCACCAACCGGGACCAATTTAGTTGCCTATATATACCCTCGCCATGAGCGAGCACTCTCGATGCTCTGTTTTTCGTGGCCGGGCGAGGGGAGAGCTTTGGTGCTCTAGCTCACCTCCTATGCACACGAGGTGTTCGATGGAATGCCCGAGCCACACTACTTAAGCTTTCTTCTCTCAAGCTCGACCTCCAAGCTCCATTTTCCTTAATATTTGTCTAGGTTTAGCGGTCCGTCACGTCCGTCCCGTCTTCACCGCCGTCGATCGCCCAGCGCCGATCTCGTCGCCCGGCACCACCGTGGTGAGCCTCTTGTTCTTATCTTCCTTCGAAAGGAAAAAAATTCTTACTTGTATGTTTATATAGATACTTGTATAATTTTCTTACTTTTATTATTGCATCTTATATAGTGCGATGGTTTTGGTATCCGCCCGTCGGCCCTCGTCCCCGTCTATGATTCAGATGTGGTATATATTATCTTTTCATAACTATTGGTTCATTTATTGTTTATGACAATTATGCCGACCACCGTGACATAGATTTTATTTATCTAGGAGGTTGTTGAACCGGAAATTCCAACCGACCCTATTGTTGAGAGGTTAAATTTAGTTGAAGAAGAAAACAATTTGTTGAAGGAAAACATTAGAAAAATTGAGGAGGAGAAGATGATATTGGAGTTGCATGTTGCGGATGTCGTCGATAATCACAAGATCAAGATGGATGCAATGCGCTTGAAGATTAGAAAGATTAGAAAATATGCCATTCATACCGAGGCTTGGTATCATTATGCCGTTGGATCAGTTGTTACATTGGTTGCGATTATGATCGCATTTGTTTTCGCATTGAAATGTTTTACATAGTTTCAGTGTATTGTTTAATTAATTTAGATGCTCTGCAGAGCTTTATGTTGTTAGATGAGAACTATGTATGTACTTTGGTTTTAATGTGATGATGAACTTCTATTAATTTGGTCACTTAATTATCTATTCATGATGTTCTGAATGATTTTTGACACACTTAATTATATATAATGCACGCAGATGAACCGGCAATGGATGTACGGTTCAAGACACACCTCCGAGTACATTAAGGCGTGCATGATTTTCTCAAGTGGCTGAGGCAAACAAGCAGAATGGTTTTATGTGTTGTCCATGCCCTATATGTGGAATCTGAAGTCTTACTCGACCGGAAAATCCTCCACACCCACCTGCTTTACAAGGGTTTCATGCCACACTACAATGTTTGGACGAGGCATGGAGAAATAGGGGTTATGATGGAAGACGGCGAAGAAGAAGAGTACGATGACAACTATGTGCCCCCTGAATACGGTGATGCTACTGAACATCAAGAGGAACCAGACGATATGCACGATGATGCTGCAACAGGCGAAGCTGCTGAAGATCAAGAGGAACCAGACGATGTGCCCGATGATGATGATCTCCGCCGGGTCATTGTCGATGCAAGGACGCAATGCGAAAGTCAAAAGGAGAAGCTGAAGTTCGATCGCATGTTAGAGGACCACAAAAAAGGGTTGTACCCCAATTGTGAAGATGGCAACACAAAGCTCGGTACCGTACTGGAATTGCTGCAGTGGAAGGCAGAGAATGTTGTGCCTGACAAAGGATTTGAGAAGCTACTGAAAATATTGAAGAAGAAGCTTCCAAAGGATAACGAATTGCCCGACAGTACATACGCAGCAAAGAAGGTCGTATGCCCTCTAGGATTGGAGGTGCAGAAGATACATGCATGCCCTAATGACTGCATCCTCTACCGCGGTGCGTACAAGGATCTGAACGCATGCCCGGTATGCGGTGCATTACGGTATAAGATCAGACGAGATGACCCTGGTGATGTTGACGGTGAGCCCCCCAGGAAGAGGGTTCCTGCGAAGGTGATGTGGTATGCTCCTATAATACCACGGTTGAAACATCTGTTCAGAAACGGAGAGCATGCGAAGTTGATGCGATGGCACAGTGAGGACCGTAAGAAAGACGGGAATTGAGAGCACCAGTTGACGGGTCGCAGTGGAGAAAAATCGAGAGAAAGTACTGGGATGAGTTTGCAAGTGAGCCAAGGAACGTATGGTTTGCTTTAAGCATGGATGGCATTAATCCTTTCGGGGAGCAGAGCAGCAATCACAGCACCTGGCCCGTGACTCTATGTATGTATAACCTTCCGCCTTGGATGTGCATGAAGCAGAAGTTCATTATGATGCCAGTTCTCATCCAAGGCCCTAAGCAACCCGGCAACGACATTGATGTGTACCTAAGGCCATTAGTTGAAGAACTTTTACAGCTATGGAATGGAAGCGGTGGGCGTCGTGGGATGAGCACAAACAGGAGAATTTAACCTAAAGGCATTGCTGTTCGTGACCATCAACGATTGGCCCGCTCTCAAGAACCTTCGGGACAGACAAACAAGGGATACCACGCATGCACACACTGTTTACTTGACACCGATAGTATATACCGGCAAGTTGTAGGAAGAATGTGTACCAGGCCATCGTCGATTTCTTCCGACCAACCATCACCGTCGAAAGAAAGGCAAGCATTTCAAAGGCGAGGCAGATCACGGAAGAAGCCCGCCATGCGTATCGGTGATCACGTACTTGCTATGGTCAATGATTTACGTAATCTTTGGAAAGGGTCCCGACGGACTAGCTGTTCCAAATGACGCTGAGAATCACGCACCCATGTGGAAGAAGAAATCTATATTTTGGGACCTACCCTCTGGAAAGACCTAGAGGTCCGCTCTTGATCGGCGTGATGCACGTGATGAAGAACCTTTGCGTGAACCTGCTAGGCTTCTTGGGCGTGTATGGGAAGACAAAAGATACACCGAGGCACGGAGGACCTGCAACGCTTGCACGAAAAAGAGGGCATGCCTCCGAAGCAAGATGAAGGTCCTGCCAGCTACGCACTTATGAAAGAAGAGAAAGAAATCTTCTTTGAATGCCTGCTCGAGATGAAGGTCGGCCCGGCTTCTCGTCGAATATAAAGGGAATAATAAATATGCGGAGAAAAGTTCCGAACCTAAAGTCTCATGACTGCCACGTGATTATGACGCAACTGCTTCCGGTTGCATTGAGGGGGCTTCTACCGGAAAACGTCCGATTAGCCATTGTGAAGCTATGTGCATTCCTCAATGCAATCTCTCAGAAGGTGATCGATCCAGAAATCATACCAAGGCTAAGGAGTGATGTGGTGCAATGTCTTGTCAGTTTCGAGCTGGTGTTCCCACCATCCTTCTTCAATATCATGACGCACGTCCTAGTTCATCTAGTTGATGAGATTATCATTCTGGGCCCCGTATGTCTACACAATATGTACCCAAAACCGGGAAGTACTTCAATATCACAACCAACTATGAGCGCATTACTGAACAGACATATCTCCAAGCGGAGCGGTCGGGAAGTACTGTCAGACATCAAAGAGCAAAAGAACGAGCAGCTGCAAAAAAAATTGACCAGCTCGGCGAACAAGCAAACCAATCGTGCCCCCCGCTCAATGTGTCTAGAGGCAACATCGTCGCTAATGTTCCGGGGATGGTGGCCGGTTATGGCAATCTACAAGATTACCTGCCTGACGATGCACTTCCTGAATACATGAAGGTGGAAGAACACAGATATGAGTACGGGAAGCCTCTCGTCAAAGATGAAAAATCTCTAACAACGATGATGCGAAGATTCCATACTTGGTACATGAAAACCTGCAGAGAGTCTGGGGGGACGAATACTTTGTATCTGAGAATTAAAGAGGAGCACGACCTCGTTGGAATTGATCTGTTGCCTGTTCCATTTGAGGAGTTCTTCGAGTTCTTCAATCAAAAGGCCCTCGATAAATTAACGGTCTTTTGCTACTGCCTGTAAGTACTATTTCTGTCATTAAGTCTCTATATATAGCTCGGCTCTTTCATTGCATGTATTTCTAATTAATTATCCTCAATATATTATGCAGATTGAAGATCGTCGAGTGCAAAAAAAAATGAAATCTATGATATTGGGTTCATTAACACAAATATTATAGATGTATTTCTGGTTGAAAAGCACGTCAAAGAGGCCGAGGACAACTTGCTACAATCGTTGATCAAAAATCAAAACAAAGATACCATACTCTTTCCTTACAACGGCAAGTGAGTGTTACTGATCGTTTGCATATTCGGTTTCCCTTATTACTCGAGCGAGATTATAGTAATGTAATTGATGAGTTATGCATGCGTGTGCAGGTACCACTATATTCTTCGGAGATTAAGCTTGAGCGTGGACTAGTAACCGTCTTAGACTCGAGACGGAAAGATCCCAGCACCTATGCAGACATGACTGAAATGCTCAGCAAGTAAGTTCAATCGATCATTATCGCACCATAGCGGCAACTTTTTGTTCATTTCCTGATATCTCAAGTAATAATAATTATTTTCTTTGTCTTGCAGGGTTTGGAAACAGTTCACCGCAAAAGCTCTGGGACTGCCGAAGGAGCTGCGATATACATACCCGAAAGTAAGTACTACTGGCTAGCTAGTGTTGGGGAACGAAGCAGAAATTCAAAATTTTCTACGCATCCCCAAGATCAATCTATGGAGATTCTAGCAACGAGGGGAAGGAGAGTGCATCTACATACCCTTGTAGATCGCTAAGCGGAAGCGTTCAAGTGAACGGGGTTGATGGAGTCGTACTCGTTGTGATTCAAATCACCGATGATCCTAGTGCCGAGCGGACGGCACCTCCGCGTTCAACACACGTACAGCCGGTGGCGTCTCCCACGCCTTGATCCAGCAAGGAGAGAGGAGAGGTTGAGGAAGACTCCATCCAGCAGCAGCACAACGGCATGGTGGTGGTGGAGGAGCGTGGCAATCTTGCAGGCTTCGCCAAGCATCACAAGAGAGGAGGAGGAGGAAGAAGAGGCGCAGGCTGCACCAACGAGAGATAGAATCGCGTCTATTGGGCAGCCCCTAGGCCTCATATATATAGGGAAGGGAGGAGGGTGCGCCTCTGGGGTTCCCACCCCTAGAGGGGCGGCAGCCCCCAAAACCCATCTATGGGTGGCGGCCACAAGGGGGAGAGAGGGGGGGCGCCCACTAGATGGGCCTTAGGGCCCATCTGCCCTAGGGTTTGACCCCCTTCCCACTTCCCTGCGCCTTGGGCCCTGTGGGGGGGCGCACCAGCCCACATGGGGCTGGTCCCCTCCCACACTTGGCCCACGCAGCCTTCTGGGGTAGGTGGCCCCACTTGGTGGATCCCAGGACCCTCCGGTGGTCCCAGACATTACCGATATAGCCCGAAACTTTTCCGGTGACCAAAACATGACTTCCCATATATAAATCTTTACCTCCGGACCATTCCGGAACTCCTCGTGACGTCCGGGATCTCATCCGGACTCAACAACATTCGGTAACCACATACAAACTTCCTTTATAACCCTAGCGTCCATCGAACCTTAAGTGTAGACCCTACGGGTTCGGGAGACATCTGATATGACCGAGACGTTCTCCGGTCAATAACCAACAGCGGATCTGGATACCCATGTTGGCTCCTACATGTTCCATGATGATCTCATCGGATGAACCACGATGTCAAGGACTCAATCGATCCCGTATACAATTCCCTTTGTCTAGCGGTATTGTACTTGCCCGAGATTCGATCGTCGGTATCCCGATACCTTGTTCAATCTCGTTTCCGCAAGTCTCTTTACTCGTTCCGTAACACATCATCCCGTGATCAACTCCTTGATCACATTGTGCACATTATGATGATGTCCTACCGAGTGGGCCCAGAGATACCTCTCCGTCACACGGAGTGACAAATCCAGCCTCGATTCGTGCCAACCCAGCAGACACTTTCGGAGATACCTGTAATGCACCTTTATAGCCACCCGATTCGTTGTGACGTTTGGTACACCCAAAGCATTCCTACGGTATCCGGGTTTGCACAATCTCATGGTCTAAGGAAATGATACTTGACATTAGAAAAGCTTTAGCATCTGAACTACGATCTTTTGCTAGGCTTAGGATTGGGTCTTGTCCATCACATCATTCTACTAATGATGTGATCCCGTTATCAATGACATCCAATGTCCATGGTTAGGAAACCGCAACCATCGATTGATCAACGAGCTAGCCAATAGAGGCTTGCTAGGGACATGGTGTTGTCTATGTATCCACACATGTATCTGAGTTTCCTATCAATACTATTATAGTATGGATAATAAACGATTATCATGAACAAGGAAATATAATAATAATAACTAATTTATTATTGCCTCTAGGGCATATTTCCAACAGTCTCCCACTTGCACTAGAGTCAATAATCTAGTTCACATCGCCATGTGATTAACACTGATAGGTCACATCGCCATGTGACCTACATCCAAAGAGTTTACTAGTGTCTGTAAACTAGTTCACATCATCATGTGATTAAGACTCAATGAGTTACGAGGTTTGATCATGTTTTGCTTGTGAGAGAGGTTTTAGTCAGCGGGTCTCGAACCTTTCAGATCCGTGTGTGCTTCAAAATTTCTAGGTCATATTGTAAACGCTGCTTCCACGCTCCACTTGGAGCTATTCCAAATGGTTGCTCCACTATACGATCCGGTTTGCTACTCGAGTCAATCGGATAGGTGTTAAACTTACATCGACGTAACCCTTTACGCCAACTCTTTATCACCTCCATAATTGAGAAACATGTCCTTATTTACTCCAAGGACAATTTTGACCGCTATCCAATGATCCATTCCTGGATCATTCTTGTACCCTTGACCGACTCATGGCAAGGCACACTTCGGTGCGGTACACAAATAGCATACTATAGAGCCTACGTCTGAAGCATAGGGGACGACCTTCGTCCTTTCTCTCTCTTCTGCCGTGGTCGAGCTTTAACTCTTAACTTCATACCTTACAACTCAGGCAAGAACTCCTTCTTTGACTGATCCATCTTGAACACCTTCAAGATTATGTCTAGGTATGTGCTCATTTGAAAGTACCATTAAGCGGTTTTGATCTATCCCTATAGATCTTGATGCTCAATGTTCAAGTAGCTTAATACAGGTTTTCACTTGAAAAACACTTTTCAAATAACCCTATATGCTTTCCAGAAATTCTATATCATTTCTGATCAACAATATGTCAACAACATATACTCATCAAAAATTCTATAGTGCTCCCACTCACTTCTTTGGAAATACAAGTTTCTCATATACTTTGTATAAACCCAAAATCTTTGATCATCTTATCAAAGAGTATATTCCAACTCCGAGATGCTTACTCCAGTCCATGGAAGGATCACTGGAGCTAGCATACCTTTCAGCATCCTTAGGATTGACAAAACCTTTCTGATTGTATCTCATACAACCTTCCCTTACGGAAACTGGTAAGGAAACTCGTTTTGACATCCATCTGCTAGATTTCATAAATGCAGCTAATGCTAACATGATTCCGACGGACTTAAGCATCGCTACGGATGAGAAATTCTCATCGTAGTCAACTTGTGAAAAACTCTTTGCCACAAGTCGAGCTTCATAGACGGTGACATTACCGTCCACGTCCGTCTTCTTCTTAAAAATCCATTTATCTCAATAGCTTGCCGATCATCGGGCAAGTCCACCAAAGTCCATGCTTTGTTCTGATACATGGATTCTATCTCGGATTTCATGGCTTCTAACCATTGGTTGGAATTTGGGCCCACCATCGCTTCTCCATAGCTCGTAGGTTCATTGTTGTCTAGCAACATGACCTTCAAGACAGGATTGCGTACCACTCTGAAGTAGTACGCATCCTTGTCACCCTACGAGGTACGTCAGTGACTTGATCCGAAATTTCATGATCATTATCATAAGCTTCTACTTCAATTGGTGTAGGTGCCACGGGAACAACTTCCTGTGCCCTGCTACACACTAGTTGAAGTGATGGTTCAATAACCTCATCAAGTCTCCACCATCCTCCCACTCAACTTTTCGAGACGAACTTTTCCTCGAGAAAGGACCCGATTCACGAAACAATCCCTATTGCTTCCGGATCTGAATTAGGAGGTATACCCAACTGTTTTGGGTGTCCTATGAAGATGCATTTTGTCCGCTTTGGGTTCGAGCTTATCAACCTGAAACTTTTCCACATAAGCGTCGCAGCCCCAAACTTTTAAGAAACGACAACTTAGGTTTCTCCAAACGGTGTCGTCTCAACGGAATTACGTGGTGCCCCATTAAAGTGAATGCGGTTGTCTCTAATGCCTAACCCATGGACGATAGTGGTAATTCGGTAAGAGACATCAAGGTACGCACCATATCCAATAGGGTGCCACTTATGATGTTCGGACACACCATCACACTATGGTGTTCCAGGCGGTATTAATTGTGAAACAATTTGCACAATGTCTTAATTGTGTGCCAAAACTCGAACTCAGATATTCATCTCTATGATCATATCATAGATATTCTATCCTCTTGTCACGAAGATCTTAAACTTCACTCTGAAATTACTTGAACCATTCAATAATTCAGACTTGTGTTTCATCAAGTAAATATACTCAACATCTATTCAATCATCGTGAAGTAAGAACATAACGATATTCATTTGCATGCCTCAGCACTCATTGGACTGCACATATCAAAATGTGGTACTTCCAACAAGTTGCTATCTTGTTCCATCTTACTGAAACCGAGGCTTTTCAGTCATGTTGCCCATGTGGTATGTTTTGCATATCTCAAGTGATTCAAAAACAAGTGAGTCCAAACGATCCATCTGCATGGAGTTTCTTCATGCGTACACACCAATAGACATGGTTCGCATGTCTCAAACTTTTCAAAAACGAGTGAGTCCAAAGATCCATCAACATGGAACTTCTTCATGCGTTTTATACCAATATGACTCACATGGCAGTGCCACAAGTAAGTGGTACTATCATTACTATCTTATATCTTTTGGCATGAAAATGTGTATCACTACGATCGAGATTCAATAAACCATTTATTTAGGTGCAAGACCACTGAAGGTGTTATTCAAATAAATAGAGTAACCATTATTCTCCTTAAATGAATAACCGTATTGCGATAGACATAATCCAATCATGTCTATGCTCAACGCAAACACCAAATTATAATTATTCTGGTTTAATACTAATCTTGATGGTAGAGGGAGCGTGTGATGTTTGATCACATCAAAATTGGAAACACTTCCAACACATATCGTCAGCTCTCCTTTAACTAGTCTCCGTTTATTCCGCAGCTTTTATTTCGAGTTACTAACACTTAGCAACCGAACCGGTATCCAATACCCTGGTGCTACTAGGAGTACTAGTAAAATACACAATAACATAATGTATATCCAATATACTTCTATCGACCTTGCTAGCCTTCTTATCTACCAAGTATCTAGGGTAATTCTGCTCCAGTGGCTGTTCCCCTTATTACAGAAGCACTTAGTCTCGGGTTTGGGTTCAACCTTGGGTTTCTTCACTGGAGCAGCAACTGATTTGCCGTTTCATGAAGTATCCCTTGTTGCCCTTGCCCTTCTTGAAACTAGTGGTTTTACCAACCATCAACAATTGATGCTCCTACTTGACTTCTACTTTCGCGGTGTCAAACAACGCGAATACCTCAAGGATCATCATCTCTATCCTTGATATGCTATAGTTCATCACGAAGCTCTAGCAACTTGGTGGTAATGACTTTGGAGAAACATCACTATCTCATCTGGAAGATCAACTCCCACTCGATTCAAGTGATTGTTGTACTCAGACAATCTGAGCACAAGCTCAACGATTGAGCTTTTCTCCCTTAGTTTGTAGGCTAAGAAAATCGTCGGAGGTCTCATACCTCTTGACGTGGGCACGAGCCTGAAATCCCAATTTCAGCCCTCAAACATCTCATATGTTCATGACGTTTGAAAACGTCTTTGGTGCCTCAACTCTAAACCGTTTAACTGAACTATCACGTAGTTATCAAAGCGTGTATGTCCGATGTTCGCAACATCCACAAACGACGTTTGGGGTTCAGCATACTTGGCGGTGCATTAAGGACATAAGCTTTCTACTGTCCGCATAATCGCTCTCGTCAACTTTCAACTATATTTTCTCTAGGAACATATCTAAACAGTGGAACTAAAGCGCGAGCTTATGACATAATTTGCAAAAGGTCTTTTGACTATGTTCAAGATAATTAAGTTCATCTTATGAACTCCCACTCAGATAGACATCCCTCTGGTCATCTAAGTGATTACATGATCCAAGTCAACTAGGCCGTGTCCGATCATCACGTGAGACGGACTAGTCATCATCGGTGAACATCTTCATGTTGATCGTATCTACCATCGACTCATGCTCGACCTTTCGGTCTCTGTGTTCCGAGGCCATGTCTGTACATGCTAGGCTCGTCAAGTTAACCCTAAGTGTATTGCGTGTGTTCCGAGGCCATGTCTGTACATGCTAGGCTCGTCAACACCCGTTGTATGTGAACGTAAGAATCCATCACACCCGATCATCACGTGGTGCTTAGAAGCGACGAACTTTAGCAACGGTGCACAGTTAGGGAGAACACTTCTTGAAATTGTTGTAAGGATCATCTTATTTACTACCGTCGTTCTAAGTAAACAAGATGCATAAACATAATAAACATCACATGCAATTATATAGTAGTGACATGATATGGCCAATATCATATAGCTCCATTGATCTCCATCTTCGGGGCTCCATGATCATCATCGTCACCGGTATGACACCATGATCTCCATCATCATGATCTCCATCATCGTGTCTTCATGAAGTTGTCTCGCCAACTATTACTTCTACTACTATGGCTACCGGTTAGCAATAAAGTAAAGTAATAACATGGCGTTGTTTAATGACTCGCAGGTCATACAATAAATAAAGACAACTCCTATGGCTCATGCCGGTTGTCATACTCATCGACATGCAAGTCGTGAATCCTATTACAAGAACATGATCAATCTCATACATCACATATCATTCATCACATTCTTCTTGGCCATATCACATCACATAGCATACCCTGCAAAAACAAGTTAGACGTCCTCTAATTGTTGTTTGCATGTTTTACGTGGCTGTTATGGGTTTCTAGCAAGAACGTTTCTTACCTACGCAAAACCACAACGTGATATGCCAATTGTTATTTACCCTTCATAAGGACCCTTTTCATCGAATCCGTTCCGACTAAAGTGGGAGAGACTGGCACCCGCTAGCCACCTTATGCACCAAGTGCATGTCAGTCGGAGGAACCTGTCTCACGTAAGAGTACGTGTAAGGTCGGTCCGGGCCGCTTCATCCCACAATACCGTCGAAACAAGATTGGACTAGTAACGGTAAGCATATTGAACAACATCAACGCCCACAACTACTTTGTGTTCTACTCGTGCAAAGAATCTACGCAATAGACCTAGCTCATGATGCCACTGTTGGGGAACGAAGCAGAAATTCAAAATTTTCTACGCATCACCAAGATCAATCTATGGAGATTCTAGCAACGAGGGGAAGGAGAGTGCATCTACATACCCTTGTAGATCGCTAAGCGGAAGCGTTCAAGTGAATGGGGTTGATGGAGTCGTACTCGTTGTGATTCAAATCACCGATGATCCTAGTGCCGAACGGACGGCACCTCCGCGTTCAACACACGTACAGCCCGGTGACGTCTCCCACGCCTTGATCCAGCAAGGAGAGAGGGAGAGGTTGAGGAAGACTCCATCCAGCAGCAGCACAACGGCGTGGTGGTGGTGGAGGAGCGTGGCAATCTTGCAGGGCTTCGCCAAGCATCACAAGAGAGGAGGAGGAGGAAGAAGAGGCGAGGCTGCACCAACGAGAGATAGAATCGCGTCTATTGGGCAGCCCCTAGGCCTCATATATATAGGGAAGGGAGGAGGTGCGCCTCTAGGGTTCCCACCCCTAGAGGGGCGGCAGCCCCCAAAACCCATCTATGGGTGGCGGCCACAAGGGGGAGAGAGGGGGGGCGCCCACTAGATGGGCCTTAGGGCCCATCTGCCCTAGGGTTTGCCCCCCTTCCCCACTTCCCTGCGCCTTGGGCCCTGTGGGGGGGCGCACCAGCCCACCTGGGGCTGGTCCCCTCCCACACTTGGCCCACGCAGCCTTCTGGGGTAGGTGGCCCCACTTGGTGGACCCCCGGGACCCTCCCGGTGGTCCCGGTACATTACCGATATAGCCCGAAACTTTTCCGGTGACCAAAACATGACTTCCCATATATAAATCTTTACCTCCGGACCATTCCGGAACTCCTCGTGACGTCCGGGATCTCATCCGGGACTCCGAACAACATTCGGTAACCACATACAAACTTCCTTTATAACCCTAGCGTCATCGAACCTTAAGTGTGTAGACCCTACGGGTTCGGGAACCACGCAGACATGACCGAGACGTTCTCCGGTCAATAACCAACAGCGGGATCTGGATACCCATGTTGGCTCCCACATGTTCCACGATGATCTCATCGGATGAACCACGATGTCAAGGACTCAATCGATCCCGTATACAATTCCCTTTGTCTAGCGGTATTGTACTTGCCCGAGATTCGATCGTCGGTATCCCGATACCTTGTTCAATCTCGTTTCCGGCAAGTCTCTTTACTCGTTCCGTAACACATCATCCCGTGATCAACTCCTTGATCACATTGTGCACATTATGATGATGTCCTACCGAGTGGGCCCAGAGATACCTCTCCGTCACACGGAGTGACAAATCCCAGTCTCGATTCGTGCCAACCCAACAGACACTTTCGGAGATACCTGTAATGCACCTTTATAGCCACCCAGTTACGTTGTGACGTTTGGTACACCCAAAGCATTCCTACGGTATCCGGGGTTTGCACAATCTCATGGTCTAAGGAAATGATACTTGACATTAGAAAAGCTTTAGCATACGAACTACGATCTTTGTGCTAGGCTTAGGATTGGGTCTTGTCCATCACATCATTCTACTAATGATGTGATCCCGTTATCAATGGCATCCAATGTCCGTGGTTAGGAAACAGTAACCATCTATTGATCAACGAGCTAGCCAATAGAGGCTTGCTAGGGCATGGTGTTGTCTATGTATCCACACATGTATCTGAGTTTCCTATCAATACAATTATAGCATGGATAATAAACGATTATCATGAACAAGGAAATATAATAATAATAACTAATTTATTATTGCCTCTAGGGCATATTTCCAACAGCTAGTTATGCGCATCTCCCGTTGTTTCTATAGCTATACTTTCATCAATGCCATTTATAATGCTTCATTATCAGTTTGATTGACCTCTATTTCTCGTAAAGTGCTTGTGGCAGGAACAAGGGAATGCTTTCTATGGATACTACGTGTGCGAGTTCATCTACAACGCGACTTTGAAAAATAAGCGGGGCTACTCTCAAAGTCAATATGAAGTGCGTAAGCAATTAATAATATTCACAATTTCATTTTATTACACCATCATTTCTGTTGAGTTTCATTCATATATATGTATTAATTAACCCCCTTCTTCAAATTAGACGTGGCAGATGCGGAATGAACTCCTAGAACCAGATCGCATTAAAGCAATTCAAGAGGAATTGGCGGGATTCTTTCTTGACCACGTCGTCAATAAAGCCGGAGAATACCATGTGGAAGTTGATTTTAAATGCTAGGGGACTGTAATTGAGAGATCTTATATATTGTACATGTATGTAGCCACTAGCGTCGGACGTACATGATACGAAAACTTGTTGTTCGACCAATCTCTCGGAGAAGGAGAGGTCGATCAATCATTTCTCTCGGTATGCATGACGAACTTCTGTACTCGATGGTTCCCTTCATTTTCTTACTAGCTAGCTGTCGAGGGCTATATGTATATAGTACGTAGCGTCGACCAAGCACGGACATAAGAGAGGACACTTCTCTCTATTAATTAGCTAGCTAACACAATATATGAAACACCTAAATTAACCCCAAAACCCCCAACCCCCCCCCCCCCCTTCAAAAAAAACAAAAACTTCAGCCACTGGAATGCTGACGCGTGGATGCCTTTTGGTCCCGGTTGGTGCCACCAACCGGGACCAAAGGCCCCCCTGCCTGGGCTCGGCGCACCGGCCACGTGGAGGACCATCTGTCCCGGTTCGTGTTAGAACCGGGACTAAAGGGGGGAGGTATAGTAACGACCCATTAGTCCCGGTTCATGAACCGGGACTAAAGGCCCTTACGAACCGGGACTAATAGGTGTTTTTCTACTAGTGGCAGTATAGCATATCCTTATTTTCTTCCATGTACATGATCTTGTTGTATCATGAAATTACTAGTGATTGTAGGTATTTTCCGATTGGGTTATTCCAGGGATTATGATTGCAAACGTAGTTGATCTAGTACGACCCACATCTAGATGCATTACACTTGCCTTGCGTAAGCTAAGGTCAGTCTAAGATAAGTTTAGAGGACAACCGATTATGTTCTTGAAAGGTTCAGGCCTACTGGGTATGGAGAAGCAACAAGATGATTTTTCTCCTATTCTGTATAGTTCTTTTTTCCAGTTGAACCTCTCTGGTTCAATGCACTTTTGTATTATTTTTCTGAAAATCTATAAGAATACGCAGTAGAGTCCCGCTGTTTCCCTAAAAAAAGCAACAAGACGATTGAATTTCGCACCAGGTTACCAGATAACATAGCTACTAGGTCAAAATCGTTGCTAACCTTCCCAACAAAAAAAAGCTTTGCTAACTTTACACTCAATAATAAAATTGCATATTTCTTGTATCTCATGCTTTCTTTGTCATAAATCTCATATGCCACTTTTGGCAATAGATTTGGTTGTTGCCACCCAAATCAATTGCGTAGAACCCTAAAACTCAATTGCAGAAAGCTTCACACTTGTGCATAGCGCTGCCAAACAAATTCGTTTCGATAGAAACCCTAGAACTGAAAACTCATTGTTATGTGAAAAGCTTAGCATACAATAAAAACATGTGCGTTGGTGAGCATTCTATCCGCATCTGGTCTGTCGCTTGTTCTTTATATAGTACCACTCTTGCATCCAACTAATTTATGACACATGTAATTTTTGAATGGTTCTGTTTTCACACACACACACACACACACACACACACACACACACACACACACACACACGCACGCACGCACACACACACGCACGACGCCTTGCCTTGCCGCTGTATGTATATGCTGAAAGCTGATTTATACTTTGATGGTTAAATACATTGTATTATACTATTGCCATCAAATGTTTGTACTGAAGCGTACTCTACTTTATTTTGGTTCTTCAAATTTAGCAGGATAACGTATTAATAACTTAAGTATTTATTGCCTGGAGAAATCAAATTACTCAAATACCGAGGTGTTACAATTTGTAAAGTAAACGACGACGTATGAAATATTGCAAATTAAATTTCAGAAAAGACAAAACAGTCCTAAGTTATCTACCATATTGCGCAGACTCGTAAGCAACTAAGTAAATGTCTCTCTTAATTTTGTCTACACTACTAAGCGGGAAGTTGCATTGTACACAACTTTGGCATAATTGATCCACAAACTCTATAATACTAGTATACACTACTACAAAACAAGCTAGTAGTGGTCGGTGACAAGTATACGCCCGCCACCGAAATATTTGGCCCACGACTAACACGGTAAGAATTTACTAGTGGAGGGCGGCATTCTTTGCCCGCCAGAGCAGATCCAATACCTGTTGTAAGCCCTCTTTTGTACCCACCACTGTTGTCTGGCCGAAATAGCGGTGGTATGTACCTATCAGTGCCCGCCAATAACGTGACCCCACCTATAAGCCTTTTCTCATTAGTGATAGCATTGTAATCTGTTAGGAGCATTCACCACTATAATAGAATAAGAGCCAAGGATCAAGCACCTAAAAATCATCAAAGTCCATACTCTCATACTTACAAATAGGTTGTTTTAGTATACATGAACAAGGATGAACCTTTAGATGTGAACTAAAAATGACCACTAAGTAGCAATCAATGATGGCTTCACTAGTTCAGTCTGTAAGGCGGTATGAAAGTTGATCTCTATACATATTTCTCGGGGTGGTCGCATCCTTGAATTCTGGTACATTGGTCACTCTTAACATCACCAGAAATATGAAAATGATTGAAAAAACTTATAGTATCTCATATAAGGTAATATCTACAGTACTGTACGGTCTCGAAGATACTAATTTTATTCAACAAGAACAATGAGAAACATTGTAGAGTAGCAATCGTTTTATGACCATGTTTAAAGTGGCAATTTATCATACCCCAACAAACACACCACTGATTATATCGAATTGATCCGATCATGTGAGGTAGCTCACCGGAACATGGTATTGAAGATCCAAAAGAGGGAGAATCATCTAGCTACTACTATGGACCCTAAGGTCCCAACAGAAATACTCACACATAGTCATGGAGGCAGCCAGGTTGATGAAGAAGCCTCCTACAGAACCCCCGAATGGGCCTCCAAATTAGATATTCGCTAAAAAGGAAATAGCTGCAGCGGAAAAATTCTTCTAAAAGTAAGAGGTTTTGATATTTGTAGGATTTTATGGCGGTTGAATCAATATAAGGTGGTGCAGGTAGGTCCCCGCACGCCCTGGTGGCATGCCACCTGGCCGTGTGCCCCCCCACCTCTGGCTCCTCTCGTTGCTTCCCGAAGCTTGATGGGTCCTTTGTTGCCCAAAAAAATCATGCTAAATTGGCACTGTTTTTTTGAGATTCCAAGATATTGATAAAGCATGCAGAAAACGGAAACTCACACTGGGCACTAGATTAATAGGTTAGTCTATAAAAATAACTTGTAAATGCCCGTGCGTTGCCACGGGCATCTGAAATATCTTGCCATAACGCATGTTAAATTTTACACACTAATGTCACTTGATATTTTTAAAACATCATCCAAATCCATCACTTCTTATCTCCGACGAACAAAAGTGAATAAAATTTCTACTACATTGTATAAGTATATATTTTATAGTATATAAAAACAAATTTGAGACTAACACAACTGATTTTATTTGCAAAAAAAATGGGTATCCAAAATTACATACAAATATATAAACATATATAAATGATATTTTATATTAATAAACATGAGAAAAAATAAATTAGTTTTCACATACCTAGTTTTTTAGCTTATCACCTCAGCCACTCTCTCACGCACGCACCCCTCCCTCTCTCACCCTCCCACTCCTTCTCCCCGCCACGACGTCGCTCCCGCCGTCCCTCTCCGCCACGATGTCCTAGTCGCCACATCTCCCCCTGGCATGTCCCTGCCTCCTCCCCTCCATTCTCACCATCCCCTCCCCTCCATGCTCACCGGCGCCTCCCAACCCCTCCATTGGGATCTCGCCCGCCTTCTCCACTCCCCGCCACATGTCCGGGTGAGCAGCCGGATCCGACCGCCATCAAGCTGTGCCGTCGATCTGGCCATCCCAAGCGGATTTCTGGTGCCAACAACGACTTCTAGGACGATTTGTACATCAGGCGAGCCGCACCATCGATCTGCCATCCTAGGCCGATATCTGGTGCCGAGGACGTCGCGTTCCCCCTCCAAGCTGCACGGCGACAGGGCTCTTCCGCCATCCACTAACTGCCGCTCGCCGCTCCGAGCAGTAGGCGCCAACACTGAGAGAGTCTGGCTGGGCCTCCACTCCAGCAGACAGGTTCACACAAATTTCTTGCAATAGACTAAATGCTTACAGTATTGTTTTTCAAGTAGGCATTAGTTTGTTAGATTATGCTCGTGTGTTGCCATGGGTTAAAACTTCAAATTATGCAAACATTTGATTGTGTTGTCGATAAGAAAAGTAAGATACATAGGTACACTATTTGTCGTTGGCAAATCTCTCGTTCTTCAACACCAACGCAACAAGAATACAAACATTGCCGCATTGGTAGTTGGTCACGTTCTGGCTAACTGTCTGGTCGTCGGCTGCGATGGGTTTCATCCCTGGTGGTTGATGCGTGTTCCACATATGGCCCCTCCTCTTTGGCCTGGGTGACGGCCGACCCGGTGGTGTTGGGTCGATGGCATGTTCCCCATATGGCCTTCCCCTTTGGCTTGGGTCACGACCGGTCCAGTGGTGTTGGGCTGGTGGCCTTAGTGTTCGGCGACATTGCACCCAGGCCCATGCAAGTGTTGTTGTATCAAGGCTGTTGGTTGTCTCTTCTCCGCGGTGTCGTGCTTTAGTCTTTGTTGTCGTTCTAATGATAGTTGTTTCCTGGGACTGTGTTTTTTGGCTCTTACAGCAGATTGTTCTCGCTGTCATGCGTTGTGTGGTGCTCTTGTCATGTGTCTCTTTTATGGTTTGTGTCTTTCTTTGGCGTTGTATCTTCCTTAATGAAAGAACATACAACTCCTTGTATGGTTAGAAAAATAATCAAGCACTAAATAATAAGTTCATTGAATTGTTGCTTTCCACAAATATATTGATAGCCCGTTAAAGTTGTACAGTCTACAGTCAAATACATGGTCTCCTATTGTGGTCATATAGTAAACAATCTGCATGTCTCTCAATCTCTCTCTTTCTTTGTATAAGTAGGAACACCTAAAGAAACAGTAGAAATCTCCACAAATCAACAAACACTTCTTAGTTTGGTGTGCTGTTGAACGTCCAAATATTTAAGGGCTGCAAGGTCATGTGCCCTCTCAGCAAAATTAATTGTTTCATTTTATATAAAAAAGCAGTAGAATTTACATGCACAAACCATACAAAAAAAGAGAAACGCTTAACAGGATAGAGCGTCAATAATAAAATTACACACCATGCTTGTTTGCCATTGCGCTTGGGCCTCTCGACCTGTCTTTGTGTTGTCCCAGAGGTGCGCTTCCTACTTGCCGTTCCACTTGAGCATTAGGGAGCGGCAAGGAAAACCAGACCTTTCTATGAACACAAGCATCGAGTCAACAAGACACAAGGAAAACCAGCCCTAGCTTTGAACAGTAACAACGACTTTTTGCCCACCTCATGACGCCATGGTACCACGGCGAGCAGGGTGCCGCATACTTTTGCATGGCCTCTGCCACCAGCGCCCCTCTTTCCCTCCTCAAGGACGCCTATGCCAGCATCATAATTAACGACACCCTTGAATGCAGAGAATTGCTTAATCAGAAGACCAAACGAAGTGTGCTGCTAGAATAATAAAACAACCAGTTTAAGCAAAATTAACACCTTCCTGGAAATTAGGTGCACAAAGAGAATCCAGGTACACATTGAGGAAGTTCAAGATACAAATATATATCAGATTCCAGACCAATCTTGCTGTATTAACTTTTTTACGAAAGTGAGAAATTTTTCTTGTTAGTCATACCAAGAAAACAACGCCGGTGTACCAATGAAGAAAGACTGAAACAAACATGCCTGATTCCTCTTAAAAGAAGCTAAGGAGAAATAAGAACCTTAGGTTGGTGTTTAGACTTCGGTATTGGCCTTATGTGCACATTTGCAAGTAACAATATATGATGTTCTCTCGCAAAAAAATAAAAAATATATGATGTTCCCTTTGGTTGGATACTTTTTATTTCTACCAAGATTGAGTCAAAATTAGATGATGTGTAGATTCAGGGTAAACTACATGTAAACATGCAGTAAATCACCATCTTTCCAAAACATAGCCTGATGCCAATAAAAAATATCTTTATCAGTCTTCTTCTCAGGCTACACGTAAACCTTCCCTAGTAGTCCAAAGAGATACCCTCAGCCACCTTTATAATGTAAGTTTATAGTACTATAGACAATGAAGCCAGTTTATTGGAATTAAATAAGCAGAATTTGCACAAGATTTACTGAGATTACCAGTATAATTTTCTTTGAATGGCCGCAAGGTTGAAACAATTCTATCGAACAAAAAGCATTTCAAATAATATAATCACAATGTAATTGTGTATTAACCTATGCCAATATGGTAAAAAATGAGGCCTACAAAACAAAATATAATGGCAAAGTATAAGTTAGCAACTTAGCATAGTTCCCAAAATTACCGTGTAATTACCCTGTGCATGGAGGCCCTCTACTATCATTAGAACAATTAATGCTTGGAAGGATTGTCGTATACTTTCCTACAGAATAATAAAAAATATTCATGTTGCACAGAAATAATTCATCTGGAAAATAACTCATACTCTGAGATATGAGTATTAGAAATAAACCAGCACCTAGGATTACAATGTTGTAGATTGTGATCTGGTGATGAATATGTGTTGATAGATCAGCGTCCAAGGGGAGTTATGTGATTTGTATGCCTTCAGAAACCATTATATCAAGATACCTAGGATTACAATTATTTTTCAAACAGATAAAAGGAAATTAAATCATTGTTATGGTCCCAGACTCCCAGTACATCCGGCAGTACCCATTGACAAACAACATATGCGACACCACCTCCAGCGCAGTGAGCACTCATGCCACTACTGTGTCGCAACCTTGGCAAACCAATGACCATGAACACGAGACCCATATTATCTGGCACGGCTCTGGTGACCGCCGACAACGAGAGTGGGGGGTGCGACAACACAATGCGGAGGGCACAGAGCTTGGAGGGATTGAGGAAGGCCTCACCGTCGGAGGAAAAGTCAGGCGTCACGGCTGGGGTCGATGCAGCAGCACGGCAGGCGATAGGGGAGGCGCAACGTCTGCGGGATTGGATTGGGAGGAGGAGGGATGGGGGCGTTCATGAGTTGGTCTTTTGTTTTTATCGGCGACTATTTTTTTCCTAGTTTGAACGAATCGAGAAAAGGCAGAGCCACTCAGGATGGTTCTTTCCTGATTTACGGGATCTTCCCCCAATATCTACGAAAGAGAGGGGTATGTGCATGTGTTTCTTTGTTGATTTTCTTCCATGCGAGAGCGAGGTGGAGGCAGGTGCTTTATTTGGAAAAATATCGGTGCGGATGTCTCTCCATCGATGGGGAAATGAACGAAACCAACTTTAGGAGTTGAGATAATACTTTCACAATAAGATTTATTTGTCATGTTTTACTTGTTAATCTCCTTAAAACCATTTTTGTTTCCTGGAAATGTATTATTTGTTTCCCAAAACAAATTGCATTAATGAGAGAGATCAGTTGATTTTGATAAGTTAGGAAAGTTAGATCCATGCTCTTTTGTACATTAGGAAAGTGTTCGTTTTTTGAAAGAAAAAAGGGGAGAGAAAAATAAACCAGTAGATTAGAAAACCAGTAGGTGGTGGGACGAGGAAAAACCGGACACCAGGCTACCAAGTGCTCCATTAGGAGTAGAGGTCAGATATATGCAGTCTGGATGAACACCAAATCTGTTTGACTAATCATTTGTCACCAAATCTAGCTAGGATAATTTTTCTGATGTGATCTGCATCAGGGTATTATAATAAAAGAATTACATTTATATACATATAAATTAGTACTATCATTGTTTACATTTGCAACTAAGACATCTCTAGCATAAGACAAAGAGGTAGGAAATGTGTAACCGTGTTGCATAAAAAGCAAAACACATATCGCCACATGAATAGTATAGTAGGATCCCAAGCTTGTAACTGTACAATTACGAAACTATTTCATGCAAGCAATTGATAACCCTCACATGAAGTTATCACAATAAAACCGAGTTTCAAAACATCACACCATGGCCATAGTTAGCACCTATAGTTCTTGCAGAACTACACAGTACAGCTGGTTGTCTAGATTTCAGAATTGAACATTCAATAAGTGAGTAAGATTTATAAACTCCTCTGTTAAATGAGTTGCAGAAAACAGTAGACTGCAGTGCTCTACAACATAAACCAGCTTCACGACACAAACTATACAATCTCCGGATTCGTACCAGTCCTTACGAAACCCTCGCTTAATGGCCGAATTAACTCACGTGTGTATTTGAGTAATTCGGATTAAAATAAAATATTCACTAAATACCCCTGATTCCAACTCATTGAGCAATCTAAAAGGTCCTAGAATTAACAGGCTTCAATTGACTTGTTATGGTTAACGAATTCCCCCTATGATCTGAACCCTAGCATCACCATGTAAATAGATTGAGATGGCAAACTCATACGGGGACAGATCCGAGACATGAGCAGTAGCAGTAGCGTACCGGCATGCGCTGAGATTTCCGTGCATCGGAATTAACCAGAGTGCCAGACACGTTCGGCCGCCGTCCCGTCCGCGGAAGGTCGGCTTGCCGGCGTCGTCGGGTGATCGCGTGAGTGAGCCAACCACAAAGCTCGAATCTCTCTTGGGTCACATCGAGCGCCTTAGTGCCCTGGAGAAAGTGCCGACTGCCGCTCATGGAGCGCATCGACGTCATAGAACTATAGAAAAAGCGGTGTACAACAAGATACATCAGGCAGAGTGCTGACCTTGCCATTGATGGAACACCGCCGTATGCCGTATCCAACACGGCCTACGTCACCTTTATTAAGCTTTATGTTTAGGGAAACTGCACAACACCTAATACGGGTGTGGCTATCTCATATATAGGTACACAAGGTATAAATACAAGATATGTGGTATACACAAAAGCTACGTATAAACATTGTCTAACACCCTCCCTCAATCTTAACTATGTCCTGAAGTATAAAGCAAGTTAAGATTGCGCCTACAACTTTCAAACTGAGGTTGTGGAAGTGGCTTCGTGAAGATGTCAGCAAGTTGATCTTTGAAGGAGATGAACTTGATATGAAGAAGCTTCTGTGCAACACGTTCCCTCACAAAATGATAGTCAACTTCGATGTGCTTGGTACGAGCATGAAAAACTGGATTAGATGAACTAGTCATCAACCCATGCACCTGCACGGGCTAGCAACTATCTGTCTCGGCATTATTGTATAAAGTAAAAAAAATTAATTCTTAGTGTTTTAGATTATGTATGAATGAATTATTTTTGGAAGGAGGGCATTCACTTCCTAATTCCAACACTTTTATATGAGTATGTTCCATCCGCCCTCATTTCATGCAAATGTTATTATGTATATAAAATAATTAACAAAGTGGAATAGAAAAGCGTACTTTCAATAGATTCAGAAGTATGGTCGATATTTCTGTCGCTACATCCTAAATATAATGTTCTAGGCTTAAAATAATTTCTTTACTATGCATTAATTTTCTGAAATAAATATGCCATGATAGGTGACGATTGCTACCGTGGAGAAATTTGTGCTACACAAAGTTTTGTGCCCGTCATGCTATGTCATATCTCAGAAGTTCAAATGTATTGAATACACACTCTCTCCCTAGTCACACAACTCTCGACAGCACTAAATGTAAAGAAGAAAGTTAAACAAATGACTGGTAAGATGGCTAGTACCTTTGTACCTTGGCTCCAAATGTCAGTAGCGTCATACTTTTGTAAAGTGTTCTTAGATAAGCATAATACAGATGCTTGAAAGAAAGCAAAGTATATGTCTGACATGCAGAAGAAGTTAAAGCAATTGGTTAATTAAGATAAATATCTTGTAGTAATAAATATAGCTGTAACAAATTCATATAATTTAGATAGAACAAAAGAAATTAAAGAAGTCGGAGAAAATTAGGAATTACAGACTTTCGTAGTAACTTCCAGTTTGGGTTTTGTTGCCATTTAAAAAAGAAGTACTATAAACTCTTGGATTATCATCAATTGCATGCACACTCTAGCAGCATGTGTACTCTATGATGTACCTCTTTTTTTGACGGACTCTATGATGTACCTCTGATATAATTTTCCGCTGAACACGGGCACGTACCTGTCCAGTGACTTCCTCAAGGTGGGCAGTGCCACCTAGACTGGCCACCGTATGATCCCGAGTACAACACTGAGTATATAGAAAGGATCTACGACACGGGAAACACGTTCGGCTTCTTCTACTCCTGATCGAAATTTCATTTTAAAAAACAGGCACAGGCTCTCCTTTTTAAACTTGAGGTTTGGGGTCTGTTATTTTGTAGGTGGATGGATTTTTTTGTTTGCTGAAACTATGGGATGTGGAATGTTTTTTAACATGGCGCCAAACCTCTTACGTGCACATGTTTTTGTTTCCGCTCAGTGTAAAAACGTCTGTTGTTTTTGTTTTTCCCACAACTTGGCCGTGGGCATTAGAGACTCCTGTTTATACTTGTGGATGTAATCCTATTTATGCACGTGTAATGTTTCTGTACGTGCATGAATTTTTTGAACTCTTTTTTAGGTGAGCCTGACTTCTATTTGTACATGTCTTTGGTTCCCACGTAGTTTGTTTTTTTTTTTTTTCATAGCATGGATATGGGCGTTGGGACTCTTTACTGCTTTCGTTCCATTGAAGACGCAACACTTGCATGGATTTTTTGGACTCCTTTTCACGTGATGCCTGACATCTATTTGTACATATCTTGATTCCCACATTGTTTTTTTTTTGCATGGCTTGGATGTGGGCGATAGGACTCTTTTTTGTTTTCCTTCCTTTAATGAGGCAGCACTTGCTGATATATATTGACCATTAAATTCCAAATCTAACAGCTAAATTAATTATGATAATGTGAATTAACGTGGAGACTCGTATGGTGACTCCAATTAGTAAATATACGATCATTTGTACAAAAAAAAACTTATCTATCATGTATTTCTTGTATACATGCATCCTGTACTACGACCGAATCCTATACACATACGCATGCATATGCCCTTGTACAGTCGCTCGTAATCCACTTGCTAAGTAGTAACATCATGCATCTCTGATCAATACGCGGAGATGTGTTAGCCTAGGGCATTTTTTAATTCCTTTTTCATAATGGCTGGAGATAACGTGTGTACTTTAAATCTACTTACTAATTAGTAAAAATCAGGCCAATCTGGTCAATCAATGAGACGTGTTGGTATGGGGCAACTTTTTCCCTTTCCACCACGTAACATGTCTAGGTTTTTCTTGTAAATGCGGCAACGTGTCTATTCGGAATATGTCCATGACACGTTTTATTTGTAACGTAACATCATAGGACTGCTAGATATTTCATTTTTTATCCTAGTCGTACATTTAACAATCCTACGGTTATTACTGTTGTTTCTCTAGGATTAACGTGGAGTCTCGTATGGTGCTTCTAATTAGTAAATATAAGATATAAGAAGGTATGTCGCACCAATATTATCACACCAAAGAACTGGTGGCTGCCCTTGAGAGACTCCCAACTCTCATAATAGAGACTGTACCCAAATGAGCTCTGCCGTGGCATTGGCAACCGCCTTGTACTCTACCTCAGTGCTACTCCGAGATACTGTGGCCTGCTTGCGCGCACTCCAGGCGATCAAGTTGAGACCAAAGAAGACAGCATAGCCCCCCGTTGATCGCTGATCATCCAGGCTCCCAGCCCAATCTGCATCAAAGAACGCAGAGAGGATACTCGAGGAGGTAGGCCGAAGATGCAATTCATAGGAGACAGTATGAGAGATATAACATAGTATACGCTTCAGAGCTGACCAGTGTGAAGTCCGAGGAGCATGAAGACCCAAACGCCCATTGATCCTACCTGGGGTGGCCGATGAAGAAGACCAAAACAACCCGACATCGGAGCGAACGATGCTGACAGTCGACACCGACTTGAGAGGCGATACTGCGGACGCAACTGAGCACCTGGTTGGCCCAAGCAAACCAGCCACGAAGCCACCGACGCGAGGTCTAACCGGGCAGGCACTCGCGCGAGACCGGCTAGTGCGACCGACTTGGCCCGGCTGGTCCATCCCAACCATCCAAGCAGCAAGTGTAAGCAGCGCGCGAGCTCGCGCAAACGGCACATCGCATGCCCCAACTGTAGCGACCAAACTAGCCTGGTGGAGGCGAAGACGACGACATGCACCTGCGGTTATCCTCTTGCGTGTGGGCGCGACACAAGCAACCACCCATCATGGACCATCGAGTCGGGACACCTTGATAGACATGGAGGGCTTGGGCGTCACATGAGCAGAGGCACAGGAGAGCACACTGTACGTCTCAGCTGTAGCGACTAAACCATCAAGCAATGGCGAAGAGGCCGACAAGAGGGTCCGGCAAGACCATCCCGCACGGGCACGGGCGCGACGTGAGACGCCGCATGATAGTGGCCCCGGGCATGCGCTCGTGCTCCACTTGTCTTGGATCGTCCAGGTGGGGCACCCGTGTCCAAGCCGTTCGCGCCAAAGTCTACTAGATGACGGTCTCGGTCCGCCCGTCATGTACACGTACCGACTGTAGCGATCACGCGTCCTTGGTCCACTCGTCATGGACATGCGCTGACTATAGCGATTGCGTGCCCTCGGCCCGCCCGTCATCGATCTTCCAGCTGGGTCGCCTGGGTGCGAGCCGTGGGGTCAGATCAAACAGCTCACCTCATCCCTGAGAAGCTTCCGTCACAATCTACCCAGCAACGGATGACTGGGAGGCTTTCTTCGCCCGACCGTAGAGATCATGCGCCCTGGTTCCACATGTCATGGACACACGTCGACTATAGCGATCACGCACCCTCGGGCCACCCGTCATCGAGCTTCCAGCTGGGTCGCCCGGTTGCGAGCTGTCCGGGCATATCGGATGGCCCGGAGCCACCCCGCAAGGCTCCCGCCGCAAGCCAACTGACAATGGACGGACATGAGCCTCTCCTCGCCCTCGAAAAGCGTAGGAAGGCGTGAACTCCAGCATCATTTATAGGAACTAGATCATGATAGGCACGCGTTGCCGTGCCCGTCTATTTGTACGGTAATATTATTGGAGTTTCCATAAATATATCAATGCATGAAAAATAGAAATTGATTTGAGGATAAATTGTCCATATATTTTCCGGTTTTACAAAACATAGATCATACAAATGTGATACAACTTGCAAATGACAGTTTTTACTTGTTATTTTATCACGTTATTTGAGGAAACCATATATAAAACTGAAAAGGTTATGTTATTTCTTAGTAGCCCTTCCATCGATGGAAATACTGTATGTAAGGATGTCAACAACTAAGTGATATTCAACATAGGATTAATGTGATACTTTGTAAACTAATTTGGAAGAATAAAGATTCTTCTATGGCAAAGGTGTGAAAATGAAAAATTACAAGGAAAGGAACAAGGAGGCTTGGAAAATCTTCACTTTTGCTTTGCCACTCTTGCTCATTCAAAGCTAACATTGCAGATGCCGCTTGAACGAAATCCATTCACAACTTTTGAACTACGGATTTGCCTTGGCTCAAATCATTTGAACTGTGGATGACACTGGAAAGTACAGAAAACAAAGCTTAGAGAGTCCAGTGCCAAGACCATGCCAAAGCAAACAACCTGTACGTGATGAAGATGGAGCTCACTGCTGATTAGCATGAAGGATTCATCTGCAATGCCACCCACTGCAGTATAAAATGGATAAGAAGATCGGCTGCTAAAATAATCAAAATAAAACAGATAATCAAAGGAATGAACAGCTAAGAGCGCCCAAATAACTGTTGGTAAATAAACAAAGAGACTGATTCCCGATCCGGTGGAATTAGGAATATGCAGCGTCCTTCTGAATAATCACTAAAGTGTTGATAGAAGGATGTAAGTTTAGCATGACTAAAAAGGATCCTAACTTAGGTATATGCTTCCTAGCACAGAGAGAAGGACGTGATCAGCAATGGCAAAAGCAAATCTGCACATAGTAAATGACCTGATACAATTAGACTATACACTAAGGAAAGCTGGAACAAAATGATTCGCAGAGTTTACAAACTTAACTCTACAGCATCCGGAGCAGGCTATAAAAAACTTAAAATCTGCATGTTCTCTTCCTGAAGAGGCTCTACTTCGGTTGTATGACTGAATTTATTTTCTGCACTTTTGCTCAACTTCAGTAAGTCTCAAAGGTTTCATTTGCATCCTACTGATGCACTTCCCACAGATCTATTTTCTATTCAGCACTAAATCTTTGCATCTGCCATCCACGGATGCCGGATTGATCTTCACTTCACGGATCACACATTCATCTTACACACCGAATGAACTCCTCCTTTCCACTGCCATAGTAAACATTAACGGCAAGGCGCTGCCTAGTAGGATTGAAACATTAGCAGCTATCTCATGGTTCCACCTCTCCTTGTCGATGGCGCTTAATCCCATTAGATTGTACATCCTGCCTAGATTGTACATCCTGCCGGGGTTCCCGAGCCTGACGAACAGCCACGGCTTCTGAGCTGTGCCGCCACTGCCAGCCGTGGCCGGCAAAGAGGACGACGAGGCGGGGGTGCTGCTAGCGTGGCCGTTCGCCCCCATGCTTCTATGGCTCCAACGGACGATGCTGAAGATTTGTGCTACTGGATCAGAGAGGGTGAGTGAAAAGGGGCAGGGGAGGAAGCCTATATATACAGGCACCAATTGGAAACTGAAGTGTCCAGCATATGAGACGTCGACCTCCGCCATGAATGCGTGCTTAGAAACTGAAGTATGATTGTGTGTTTGAAGTCTGAGTGGAGCAGTTTCCAGGAGATGAGCCGCCATTATCGCCCATGTCTCCCCGCCTTTCTACCTCGCAGCCGTATCTCCCGACGGCTGGATTGACCGGCCCTGATTCACCCGCATTCGGTGCTTCCGCTGGATCCCATCCAATCGCGTCTCGGCTGGATTCTATCGCAGGCCGCCCACGTCGTCTGCATCGATCGCCCGCGGCATCCTCTATGTATCGACTACCCTCATTGATTCCTCTCTTGAGCGAGTTTTTTTTTCTTTTATGGAGACGGGAGCATTGTGTCTGATTGGGCCGGTCGTTGCCTTGGACTGAGCACGAAAAAACGGGCCCAATTAACCACGGGGCTCCGAAAAAGCTACGGGAGTAGCTGACCTTGCGACCTGTGGCCCAGTTAGCGCTAAACGCACCTGAGACAATGATCTAACGTTCAGGAATGTCTAGCGGACAAAATCGAAAGGCCAAGAATGCCCAATTCATGAGAGAGCAGGGATTAGGTGCAGTTATAATATATCTAAATAATCGGTTAATTGATTGGAAAGGATTGACATGAATCTTTGTGATTTAAAAAATTGATAACGATCATTTTTGGACCATCCTCCATTTATAGTTCATAAACTTTTTGTAGGTTCATCGCAGTTTTTTATGTTTGATGTATACAGTGGAATAATGCTTCAATTATCCATCATTATTTACGGTAATATTATGGAAGATGTTGTTTTTCCTCTATAACTTGACGAAGTAGTAAGAAAATATTATTCATACCCATATTAGTTGTAAAATTTTATTTTATTTTGATATGAATAAATATGTATTGTCTATGAGGTGTTCTCGTTCTTTTGAGAAGTACTATTGTATGTTATGGATTCTTGATGTGGCAAACAAACTGTATACCTTTAGTGGTGCTGCTTAAATGAGTACAATGTGATTACGCCTTTCAAAATTGTACTCTATTGGACAATGTTATTTGTTCATCTTTTAGGAAGTGTTTACCGTTATGGCTCATACAAATAAAATTATCAAATCTTGATCCTAAAAAAGGCACAGTTGATTCTTTTCTACAATTGTGATATTTTATTTAACACAAAAATTGTATTGTTTCCTAGCTATAATGAGAACATCCAGGAAATCATAAAAAAAGTTAACCATTTCATAGTTTGAGAACAATAAATAAAGATGGTGCCCTTGCATATGAGAGGAAGACTTTGCAAGTGTCATCTAAAAGATAACTTGGTAATAATCTATTACCTTTGAGAAAAAATTCAATTTTTTTTTGTCTTCCTAAAGCAAGACATTCTTAAAAAGTTAATCCCCACTACAAGAAATTCTCTCAAAATGCAGCCCTCCACCTCACAAAGTGTTCAATGTGAGCATTCACTATTTTTTAGCCATGCATCACATCCACTACCTTTAAGTCTTACAACATGCACTCACCAACCTCACCAGACATGCATGTTTGCCTTAGACAAACTCATGTCATTAGCATGCCATCTTATTGATGTGGTACGGAATATTAAATCAAAATAATAGTACATATTGATCGATATGGTGTGGATTCAAGAGTGAAAATATGAATCGAAGAATGCAATACGTGCATACAAGTATTGGCTGGTGTGTCATCTATATTTAAATACTAAGGGCATCGAGGTGTCTTGGAGCTACAAGCCATCCAACGATGTACACCCATCGATGTGTGGACACGTCCGCTTGTCCGAAATCTGACCAACTGGATGCACAACAGGGGGAGATTGTCAGGCTTACGAACCGCCGCCACGTACCCGTTCGACACCCCGGTCCCATCAAAATATTCTCTCGAGCACGCGCCATCTTCAGTGCAACTGCACCTCCACTCTCCACGCGGCATTCATGCCGGCTTGGAGGGGACGCGACCGGTCACTAGAGCTGGCACCGAATGGGAGTGCTGGCCAAGAGCGCCACCCCCGTCATGTCGCGGTCTCCCCGCTTGTTCAATGCCGGAGAGACATGACCGGATGGGGCGACGAGACGACTATCTGCCGCATTGAAGCCGGCTGCTCATCTATCTGTGTGTCGACACTAAACAGAAGTGATAGCCGAGAAACCCACTCCGGTGCCCGCACTGAAACAACTTGATGTTTGGTTTGGTCGATGCCCTTTATTTATACGTGGTCGCGCACAACATGATCCGCACCACACCACGTCCATTTTTGTTCCTCCTTCGTGCACCATGCTACTTCTTGATCTTGCGTTGGTTTTTCCTTGAAGAGGAAAGGGTGATGCAGCAAAGTAGATATAAGTATTTCCCTCAGTTTGAGAACCAAGGTATCAATCCAGTAGAAGGTACAAGCAAGTCTCCAATCTATGCACCTGCACAAACAATCAAACACTTGCACCCAACGCGATAAAGGGGTTGTCAATCCCTTCACGGTCACTCGCAAGGATGAGATCTGAAAGAGATAGATATAAAAGATTACTAAAACGTAAAACAAATAAATTGCAGAAAAGTATGTTTGGTTTTTTTGGTTTATAGATCTGGAAATATATGATGGAACATAGACCCGGGGGGGCATAGGTTTCACTAGAGGCTTTTCTCTTGAGGATAGCATACGGTGGGTGAACAAATTACTGCTGAGCAATTGATAGAAAAGCGCAAAGTTATGACGATATCTAAGTCAATGATCATGAATATACGCATAACCTCCGTGACAAGTAGACCGACTCCTGCCTGAATCTACTACTACTACTCCACACATCGACCGACTCCTGCCTGCATCTAGAGTATTAAGTTCATAAGAACAGAGCAACGCTTTAAGTAAGATGACATGATGTAGAGGGATAAACTCAAGCAATATGATGGAAACCCCATCTTTTTATCCATGATGGAAACAATACAATACGTGCATCGCTACCCCTACTATGTCACTAGGTGAGGATACCATAAGATTGAACCCAAAACTAAGCACCTCTCCCATTGCAAGAAAAACCAATCTAGTTGGCCAAACCAAACCGATAGTTCAAAGAGAAATACAAAGATATCTTAATCATGCATAAAAGAGTTCAGAGAAGACTCAAATAATATTCATATATAATCTGATCATAAATCCACAATTCATCGGATCTGAACAAACACACCGCAAAAAAGTATTACATCGAATAGATCTCCAAGAACATCGAGGAGAACATTGTATTGTAGAATAAAGAGAGAGAGAGAAGAAGCCATCTAGCTACTAGCTATGGACCTGTAGGTCTGTGGTAAACTACTAACACATCACTGAAAGGGCACCAAGGTTGATGTGGAGGCCCTCCGTGATCGAATCCCCCTCCCGCAGATCGCGGGAAAAGGCCCCAAGATGGTATCTTACGGGAACAGAGGCTTGCGGCAGCGGAAAAGTAATTTTTGTGGGTGCTTCTGATGGTTTGGGAATATTTGGGAATTTATAGGCCAAGAATTAGGGCTAGGAGACCCCCGAGGGCCCACAAGCCCTCAGGGCGCCCCCCAGGGGTGCGCCTACCAGGCTTCTGGCCTCCTTGGCCATCTCCTGCCTTTCTATACAAGCTTAGTGGATGTCTTCTGGTCCAAGAAAAATCATCGCGAAAGTTTTATTCCGGTTGGACTCTATTTGATATTCCTTTTCTGTAAAACTCTAAAACAAGAAAAAACTGAAACTGGCATTGGGCTCTGGGTTAATAAGTTAGTCCCAAATATAATATGAAATAGCATATTAATATATATAAAACATCCAAAACAGATAATATAATAGCATGGAACCACTACTAGGAAAAACCTTATACACAGGATCTTACCAGCAGCGCGGTATAAGAAGAGACGCTACTGCTAATTAGTAGTAGCGCGAGTCATAAACCCACGCTACTACTAAGTTGATAGTAGTAGCGCAGGGTATAAACCCACGTTACTACTCAGTGGTCTCCATCGTGCCCGCTGGGACAAGCAGTAGTAGTAGCGCGGGGTATAAACCCACGCTACTACTAAGTGATAGTAGTAGCGCGGTGTATAAACCTCACGCTACTACGTGGTCTTCATCGTGCCGCCCATGACAATTTTTCTTTACTCATCGGCCCGGTAAAATTTTCTATCTTGGAGAGAGCAACCGTCCCGTCCCGTCCCCTCCCCTCCCCTCCCCTCCTCCCAGTCCCAGATCGCCGCCGCCACCCAACGCCGACCTTGCCGCCGGCCATGGCATCCACTCTCTCCCCCACAGCCTTCGCCACCACCCTCTCCCATCGAATCCCCTCACCAGAGACAATAGAAGAGAGAGAGATGAGCGAGCAGGTCGAGCGGCGGCCATGGCGCCCCCATCTCCGACCTGTAGCTCCATCCCCACGTCCGCTCACTCTCTCGCGCGGGCGTGCATGATGAGACGGCCGCCAGCTCCGTCCCAATCCTCTCGTCTCCACCTCACCCGGCGGCTAGATGGAGGATTCACGCCGTCGTCAAGGTCCTGGACCGAGATGCTCACGAGCTGGCTTCTTCTCGCCCGCGACGCACGTAGCTCTTCCTCACCCATCTCTTGCTCATCAAGGTAATCACCGCCGTGGAGCTGTGGTCCTCATCTAAATCGAACGTGTACAGATTATTGTAGGCAACCATTACCATGGTGTTGTATCATTTGCAAATGCTCAGTTCGTGCGGGAGTTTTTTCCCAATGTGCAGTGCCGACCGTGTAGAGGCCCGGAGTCAAGGCGGAGAATGAGATCGGGAGGCCCCGTGGCTCCATGCTGGCATCGTCGCCGCCGCCTCGCAAGTTGTAACCAATATAGAAAAGCTATATGACTTGATCCAAGATCTAACGGCTCTCTCTGATCCCGTCTCACCACAAACTTTTAATCTTTTTTCTTTTGAGTAAAATTTTAATCTTTTTAGTTCCAAGTTCTGAACGTATGAAGATCCAACATCTAATTTATTTCTGATAGATGAGTGATGGACGATGCAGCCGAGGAGGCATACCGATGGTTGTAGCAAATCAGGAGGCCGCCGCCGTCGGCGGACGCTGCCGAGTGGAAAAACTACAGCGGACTGGTGGTCGGGCTATTTAGCTGAACACAGTTTGAGTTCACTGCAGGTCGCTCATGCACTTTAATTGTTGGCTATATTGTCCTACCCATTGAATACACTACATGACCTAGAGTAAGTGGTTGGGATCTAGATATTTTTTTGCTCATGTAATTTATCTCTAATTCCCTGTCCAGCGTTACATATTTGCATGTACTAATCTTTTGTTCTTCCATCAATTTTATTAATTGAACACAAAATTGGACCTTATTGTCATCAAGGACAGTACGTAATGGGCTGATGAGATAACTGAAATTTCATAACAGCGACTCCATGCATGGTATGTTCCCCTTTTGCCATATTCTACATACGCATCTTATATATTCTTTGAGATCTAAGCCCTTAGAGACAATAGACAATAGATTGTGGAGGCGAAGACGACGACATGCGCGTGCAGTTATCCTCTTGCGTTTGGGCGAAACACATGCAACCACACATCGTGGCCCCGACAGAGGCCGTGGTCCACCCATCATGGACCATCGAGTCGGGGCACCTCCATAGACATGGAGGGCTTGGGCGTCACATGAGCCGGCACAGGCGAGCACACAACACGTCTCAGCTGTAGCGACTAAACCATCAAGCAAGGGCAAACAGGCCGACAAGAGGGTCCGGCAAGACAATCCCGCGCGGGCGCAGGCGCGACGCGATACGCCGCATGACTGTGGCCTCGGGCATGCGCTCGTGCTCCACTTGTCTTGGATCGTCCAGGTGGGGCGCCCGTGTCCAAGCCGTTTGCGCCAAAGTCTATTGGATGACGGTCTCGGTCCACCCATCACATACATCTGCCGACTACAGCGATCAAGCACCCTCGGTCCACCCGTCATGGACATACGCTTACTATAGTGATCGCGTGCCCTCAGTCCACCCGTCGTCGACCTTCCAGCTTGGTTGCCGGGTTGCGAGCCGTGCAATAGATCGAAGCCTCAACTCTGAGAGCCTTCTGTCACAATCTACCCAGTAACGAACGACTAGAAGGCTTTCTTTGCCCGACTGTAGACATCATGCGCCCTGGTTCCACATCTCATGGACACGCGCTGACTATAGCGATCACGCGTCCTCGGGCCACCCGTCATCGAGCTTCCGGCTGGATTGCCCGGTCGCGAGCCATCCCGGCAGATAGAATGGCCCGGAGCCGCCCATGAGGCTCCTGCCACAAGCCAACTGGCAATGGATGGACATGAGCCTTTCCTCGCCCTCGAAAAGCCCAGGAAGGCGCACACTCTAGCATTCTTTATAGGAATAATGGGTTAATTGATTCAATAGGATTTACCGGAATCTTTGTGATTTAAAAAATCAGTTTTGCTAGAACTCATCTAGATGAGATATAATTTGGTCTCATTCACCTTTTATAGCCATTGGATGTGATGCTATAAGATGCGTGTGTGTTGACGTGGGTTATATCTGTTCTTGTTTTCAAAGTGAATGAGACCAAACTATATCTCATCTAGATGAGTTCTAGGCACTCCCTTAAAAAATTGATAACGATCATTTTTGGACTATCCTCCAATTATAGTTCATAACATTTTTGCAGGCTCGTCACAGTTTTTTTTATGTTTGATGTATACAATGTAATAATGCATTAATTCACCATCATTATTTACGCGATATATGTTGATTGTTCCGTCATTGTGCGGGAGATTGTAAAGGTCAAAGTATCCTAGCCTAGCAAATCTTTAGCCAACTCGTATATTGAATATCATTAATATCATTATTAATGATAATAAATATCAACATGATACCACACCCGTACATAAACCACACCAGCGACGGCGAGACCCCAAACCCATATACCTCGCCGCCCCCATTTCCCGTCCTCACCCTTGCACGAACAAATCATCGGAGTGCCCTCTTCCCAGATGCCGGTAACCAGCTGATTCGTCGCCCAAATTGTCCGTGGAGGTGAGTCTCTCTCGGAGCACGCTGCCCACCGCTTTATGATGATATTTTTTCTCCATCAATCGTGTGCCCTCGGATATTTCATGTCCTCCTTCTTTCTTGAAAATAATCGTTCATGCCTTCGTGTCCAGAGACGTGGTACAGCCGCCACGTAGCTCATCATCAAGGCATCGACTGACTTGTCTGTTCGCCCCAGGTAATCCTCTCGCCCCTGGGAGCCCCACATGTCCGTCGATTGTGCACCATTCTTACTACGTTTCCTCTCTTGTTTCTAGTTGTTCGCACCGGATCTGATGGAGCACCAGCATCCAGTCACCATGCCTGGCCATGGAGTCGAGACCGTCCTCGATGACCTTCCCGAGACGATCGTCGTCCACAAGATCCTCGTCCGTTTGCCGGCCAGGGACATCATGCGCTGGCGCTGCGTCCGCAAGGGGTGGCGCAGTGCAACCTCCGCCGACAAGTTCATGCTGGATCACCACCGCCGTCAGCCCTTGCTCCCGGTCCTCAGTCATGTCGTGGAGCCACAGACGGCGTCCCGCCTCTTGCTTTCCTTTGACGCCGGTGCAGGCCAGCAACAACTCTGCCCCGTGGTCCGGACATACATCGGTAGACTCCTGGCTGCCCTTGATGGGCTCATCACGTCTCCCATGGATTCTTCAGTGTGCGAACTTCTTCGTCTCCTCCGGTAAACTTCTTCATCTGCAACCCGGTCACCCGTGCGTGTGCTCCTCTAGTGACGCCTCCAAGCCAGCATGGATTTATGCACCACATCGCAGGCTTTTATCGGCACCAACAATCCGGGTAATACCAGGTGCTTTGGGTCTCTACTCCGAGATACTTTGACGGACAGGAGCCTCTCCTCGCCCTCGAAAAGCCAAGGAAGGCGCGCACTCCAGCATCCTTTATAGGAATAATGGGTTAATTGATTCGAAAGAATTGACCGGAATCTTTGTGATTTAAAAATTGATAACTATCATTTTTGAACCATCCTCCATTTATAGTTCATAATGTTTGTGCAGCCTCATCGCAGTTTTTTATGTTTGATGTATACAGTGGAATAATGCTTCAATTATGCATCATTATTTACAGGAATATTATGGAAGATGTTGTTTTTTCCTCTTTAACTTGACGAAGTAGTAAGAAAATAGTATTTATATCCATATTAGTTGTTATATTTTATTTTATTTTTGATATAATTAAATATGTATTGTCTATGAAGTGTTCTCGTTCTTTTTGACAAGTACCATTGCATGTTACAGATTCTTGATGTGGCAAACAAACTGTATTCCTTTAGTGGTGCTGCTTAAATTAGTACAATGTGATTAAGCCTTTTAAAATTGTACTCTATTGGACAATGTTATTTGTTCAGCTTTTAGGAAGTGTTTACCATTATGGCTCATACACTAGTAGATAAAGGGGCTTTTGTCCCGGTTGGTAAGGCCCTTTAGTCCCGGTTTTTGAACCGGGACTAAAGAGTCGTTACTAATGCCTCTCCCCTTTAGTCCCGGTTCTTAGCTCCACCTTTAGTCCCGGTTGTTAACACCAACCGGGACTAAAGTAAATTTTACTAATTTTTTTTTTATTTTTTTATTTTTTTATTTTCAAATTTCTGAATTATTTTAACCTCTAATCTCTAATCACCACCCCTCATCACTGCTCAATTTATCCTCTAATCTCTAATCACCCCTCATCATTCCTAATCATCTAAATTCCCGAACGGTCACCCATCCTCCCACTCCCCCAGCCTGAGCATGCTTAACTTCCAGGTTCTATTCTCCCTCGTTTCCAAGTCTGCACTTGTTGTTTTGCTGACAATAGTAAGATGTCAATCCTATTAACCCTCAGGAATTTTGCGTGAGCATGAAGTGACACATTTCACTGTTTGAGTTTGAAACTATTGTTTTAAAAAACAATAATTATGTAGTAACACTAATATTTCTTGAATAATTAGTTTGACCATTGTTTGACCACAGTTTGACCATAGTTTGACCAGATTTGACCAAAATTCAAAATAACTGAAATAATTATTTAGTAACACTAATATTCTAGAATAATTAGTTCGACCATTGTTTGACCACAGTTTGAAATTTTTTGATTTTTTCCACTCTAGATCTTAAAAGCCCCGTAACTTTTTTCTGTTAGGTTTTTGAGGATTTTGAAAATGTTTAACGGGGTTCCCTTTTTCATGCAGGTGAGCTCTCATTGTCTTTCCTTTTTCTTTTTTGTTTCATCATCATTGTATGGTAATTTTTGGAGTGATTCTATAGTAACTTCAGTTGTTTAACATTGATAACTTATACTTATCATATTTACACTTTGTTTACTTTTGCTCCAGCCACTTTCTCTTTTTCTCGGTAGGAGACCTACCAAGCAGGTTGATACGGCTAAGGAATCATCCAGATCAGTCCTCCCGATGAAGAACAGGAGGTGGCGGCGGCCCCGTACCGTAAAACTCGATAATTCCATCTCTATGTTTTTTTGGATGAATAGGTATTTATGGAGTTGGAATTATAGGGTTGCCGGAGCTACCAAGGGCCCACAAGCCTGCCAGGCGCGCCCTAGAGGGTGGGTGCGCCCGTGGGCTTGTGGAGCCCTGGTGGCCTCCCTCTGGTATTTCTCTTCGGCAGTATTATTTATATATTCTAAAAATATTCTCTGTAAAGTTTTAGCCCCATCCGAGAACTTTTATTTTCGCGCAAAAATAACACCATGGCAATTCTGTTGAAAACATCATCAGTCCAGGTTAGTTCCGTTCAAATCATGCAAATTATAGTCCAAAACAAGAGAAAAAGTGGTTGAAAAAGTAGATATGTTTGGGAAGTATCAGTGACTGGATGGGGTGCCAAGACGACTCTCTACCGCATTGAGACCAGCTCCCCTTCTGTCTGCATGTCGACATTAAATAGGAGGGATAGCCGAGAAACCCACTTTGGTGCCTGCACTGAAATAACTCGATGTTTGGTTTAGTCGGTGCCTGGTATTTATATGTGGTTGCGCACAGCATGATCCGCACCACACCACGTCCATTTTCGTTCCTCCTCTGTGCACCACCTCTGCCACGGCGAGCTCTAGAGCGAAGTGGGAGAACATCTCGGCGGAGCAGAAGCATGAGTTTGTCAGCCTTGCGGCCGACTAGCAGCATTGTCATGCGCGGCAGATAGAGGTCGGCTTGCCGAAGGTGAGATACAACGACATGACGATGATCCGCCCCCCCCTCCCCCCGCACGCCGGTCCATGCATGCAGCCGCACTTCAACGTCGTCATGATGGAGAAGCAGGCAGCACTACCAGTGTCGGTGTTTTGGCTGGCGCGGGAGGAGCAAGGCTACTACCTCGCCCTCCTCGCGCATCACTGGCTGGCTGAGGACCAAATCTACGGCGAGTTCACGACCACGGCGGCCATTGCCTCGGAGTAGCCGATCTTCCTCGACGAGAAGGGAGCGGTCTACGAGACCATGCGCAGTGCTTGCGTTGGCTGCAACGCAATCATGGTGGAGGCGGGCGTGGTAGCTTAGGCGATCACGAATGGGGACATTGGTAGCTCCGCATCACCCGCAGTTCACGTGGGCCACAGCGACCACAAGTCTAGCCCGTCCATGTCTATCATGAACCTCACATCGACTAGCTATGTCCAAGCGGCGGAATTCGACAAGGAAGAGTAGGACATGGGCGACGGAGGCATCCGCATTCGATGTGGGCATATCTGTGTCCCATGTCTTATTGTTCCTCGCCGGTGACCCGTAGCTGAACTTCATGGAGCTCAGGCCTGGCAAAGATGTCGGACCTGAGGAAGACAGGACATGGAACATGGACGCCTCCACAACTGGCGAAGATTTGGACTAGGTTAACATTTTATGTTAAAAAATGTGATGTACACTTTTGTTAAATGAAATATGTTAAAAATGTCTTGAAATTGGTCTTGTTTAAATGATAGTCTGGTTTGTTGAAATATCGCTTAAAATGTGTCCGGACGTTTGATGGATATGGTTGGATGGCTGGCTCCTTTATTACTGTAGTGGATGGATACCATTTCTGTTTGAGGGGATAGCGTTGAAGATACCCTAAAGCTTTTTTTCTTGAAAACTCTACAATGCTACAAGACTTTTTGGAGATCAGTTTATGGGATTGATAAAAATAGAAATACCGAATATTAATCTAAAAATCTGACCTGAGATGTGTTTTTATCAGAAAACGATAATTTAATTTATTTTGAAAATTCCTTTAACCGTTAAATTCCTAACGTAACAATGATTTTTTTGAAAGATCCACCTTGGCTGGCTTCAATAGTTTAGCGGAGGGCAAACAGGTTACAAGAGTTGATCAAAAGATCAAAGACTAAGATAAGCGCAACACGGGACTAAAGGGAAAAGAGAAAAACGAAAGGGGTAAAAAAAATATCTCGCATCTAAATCCCTGAATGGGGTCTCTATAGCTTTGGCTCCCGCTAAACGCCACTGTTCCATGTTTCGCCGTATTAACTTAACAATGATGCTTTCCGCAAAAAAAAACTTAACAATGATGCTTAACCATGTTGGAAAGAAATGCATTAGAAGAACAGACAACCTTCGTTTAAGAAAAGACAAACTTCACACAATATATGTATAAGCAGCAGAAAAGTGTGGTTCACACCAGCAGAAAAGCAGTCTCGTGATAACAATATAAGCTAGGAGAAATACAACCAAACAAAAGTGAAAAGGAACAATGCAAGCTGTAAGGCGGTTCTATACGTGCACGCCATGATATTTTTTTCAGTGTTAATAACCACTCTCCGTTCATGCTGAGGCGGCGTGGTTCCAGTGAAGCTGAAACGTACGTACGCGACCCACGGCTTGATGCCGGTGGCTGGGCTGCGCAAGACCAGCTATTAAACCACATCGTCTTGCACACATCAGGCATCCACCTCAAAGCGCATCCACCTTCGTTCGACTGTGGTAGAGGCCATGGCAGCCGCGGCGGTGGGTCAGAACAGCAAGTTAACTGGGGTGAGAAAGAAGGGGGATGGCAAGTTCACCGCAGCTATCAAGCACCCAGTGACGAAGACGTTGTTGTTGCTTGGGACGTACCAGTCCCCTGAGGTCGCCGCGTGCGCCTACGACCTCGCGGCTAGGGAGCTGAAGGGCACAAAGGCAAAGCTCAATTTCCCCTACCCTCCACCGGCGAATCTGGTAATGGAGGTGATTGCTGCACCAAGCCACCGCAGCCACGGTCACGACGCACAGCTCTTTCAGGCCGTTACGTTGCCACCGGATCCCACAATGCCGCCTCCACCACTGCCAAGCTGGTAGTTTACTTTCCCTTCCCCTTTGAAGCGCCCACCGGTGACACCCCATCGGTGCCTGCATACCCGTTCCTGCACACCCCGCTTCCGGCACGAGCATGTCTCAGCCTGTAGCCAGTGCATGTGCACGCGCCTGCTCCACAACCACAGAAGCCGATCCCACGGATGCAAATCGTGGCGCAGGCGGAAAGCTGCTTAAGCTCCTCAAGGGAACCCCAAGGGGCTTCCTCTCGCCACCTGGTGTTCATGAAACCCAAATTGTTCATCATTCCCGTCACTCCTAGAGCTCCAACTGAAGGAACTGGTGACAATTTCACCAAGCCGTGGTATTTCCAGTAGTGATAGCATTTTAATCTGTTCGGAGCATTTACCACTATAATAGAATAAGAGCCAAGGGTCAATCACCTAAAAATCTTCAAATTCCATAGTCTCATAGTTACAATCAGGTTGTTTTAGTATATCAAGAACAATGTTCAACCTTTAGATCTGAACTGAAATGACCACTAACAAGCAATCGATTATGGCTTCACTAGTTTCAACCTTGAGGGCGGAATGAACGTCGATCTCTATCCATATTTCTCGGGGTGGTCGCATCCTTTAATTCGGGTACATCGGTCACTCTTAACATCACCAAAAAAATGAAAATGATCAAATCTACTATCACCATAGATCATCCCAAAGGTCTTACTTGGCTCAAACACTAATTAAAACACCAAAACACAATTACTACAGAGGTAACAATGTGTATATATATTAAAAAACAGAACCAAAAAAAATTAAAAATAATATTGGGTTGGCTCCCAACAAGCGCTATTGTTTAACACCCCTAGCTAGGCATAAAACATAGATCTAGGTATTGTCATCTTTGTTATTTTTCTCCATGGGTGTGTTCTCAGCAGGAGGTTTTGCAAAGATAACCTGAAACACATTATCCATAGAAATTTTGGCATTATCAAGTTGCCCATCTAGGTACCCCATTTGATTTCCAGCCACAATCCAAGAATATTGTTGATTAACATCATTGAAAACTTGTTGGATCACTTCTAAAACATGGATTTTCTTTTTAAGTTTCTCATAAATTTTCGATTATTTCCAAGCAAATGTCTCAACGTATAGTCACTATTGAAAGGATCTCATCTATCACTGGGTTTTCACGGCTCATACCATAAAAGTCAAAAAAATTCTCTAGCTTCCCGCACTATGTGATCAAACTCATTCGTAATAACACGAGTAGCTATCTTTTTAGCTTTGGGATCTTTTATACCGGGAAGCTCATAATCATTCTTTGCAAGGTAGGATGAGTACGGATAAATCTATTTTCAAATTTTAGAACTAGTGTTGAAATAGCCTCCGCATAAGTCTTTGTTCTTTTGAGTATAGGAGAATCGTCAAAAGGCAAGTTGCTGACACAATTGAAAAATTCTTGGATATGCTCTTTTCCCATAACGTCCCCTTGCCCCAAAACAAATGTTTTAGCATCCATATTGCCAGATCGTCCAATTTTAGGAGTTAGGCCATGATCTGTTTCTGACATACCGAAGTCACTCATGATTATGAGTTCAAGCAAACAAAAAGTATCGAGCGAAAGAAGGGCAAATAAAAAGGCAAATATTTTTTTGTTTGTCTGAAAACGTTTTAGAAGTGGGGAAGAGGAAAACGAGAGTCAAATGGCAAATAATGTAATGCAAGAGATGAGAGTTTTGCGATGGGTACTTGTAGGCTTGATGTAGAACCTCCCCGGCAATGGCGCCAGAAATTCTTCCAGCTACTTCTTGAGCTTGCGTTGGTTATTCCATTGAAGAGGAAAGGGTGATGCAGCACAGTAGAGATAAGTATTTCCCTCAGTTTGAGAACCAAGGTATCAATCCAGTGGGAGGTACAAGCAAGTCTCCAATCTATGCACCTGCACAAACAATCAAACACCTGCACCCAACGCGATAAAGGGGTTGTCAATCCCTTCTGGGTCACTTGCAAGCATGATATCTGATAGAGATAGATATAAAAGATTACTAAACGTAAAACAAAGTAAAAACAAATAAATTGCAGCAAGGTATTTTTGGTTTTTTGGTCTATAGATTTGAAAATATATGATGGAAAATAGACCCGGGGGGCATAGGTTTCACTAGAGGCTTCTCTCTTGAGGATAGCATACGATGGGTGAACAAATTACTGTTGAGCAATTAATAGAAAGCGCAAAGTTATGACGATATCTAAGGTAATGATCATGAATATAGGCATCACGTCCGTGACAAGTAGACCAACTCCTGCCTGCATCTACTACTATTACTCCACACATCGGCCGACTCCTACCTGCATCTAGAGTATTAAGTCCACCACACCCGTACATAAACCACACCAGCAACGGCGAGGCCCCAAACCCATATGCCTCACCGCCCCCCATTTCCGTCCTCACCCTCGCACGAACAAATCATCGAAGTGCTCTCTTCCCAGACGCGGTAACCAGCTGATTCGTCGCCCAAATTGTCCGTGGAGGCGAGTCTCTCTCGGAGCACGCTGCCCACCGCTTTATGATGATATTTTTTCTCCATCAATCGTGTGCCCTCGGATATTTCATGTCCTCCTTCTTTCTTGAAAATAATCGTTCATGCCTTCGTGTCCAGAGACGTGGTACAGCCGCCATGTAGCTCATCATCAAGGCATCGACTGACTTGTCTGTTCGCCCCAGGTAATCCTCTCGCCCCTGGGAGCCCCACAAGTCCGTCGATTGTGCACCATTCTTACTACGTTTCATCTCTTGTTTCTAGTTGTTCGCACCGGATTTGATGGAGCACCAGCAGCCAGTCACCATGCCTGGCCATGGAGTCGAGACCGTCCTCGATGACCTTCCCGAGACGATCGTCGTCCACAAGATCCTCGTCCGTTTGCCGGCCAGGGACATCATGCGCTGGCGCTGCGTCCGCAAGGGGTGGCGCAGTGCAACCTCCACCGACAAGTTCATCTGGATCACCACCGCCGTCAGCCCTTGCTCCCGGTCCTCAGTCATGTCCTGGAGCCGCAGACGGCGTCCCGCCTCTTGCTTTCCTTTGACGCCGGTGCAGGCCAGCAACAACTCTGCCCCGTGGTCCGGACATACAGCGGTAGACTCCTGGCTGCCCTTGATGGGCTCATCACGTCTCCCATGGATCCTTCAGTGTGCGAACTTCTTCGTCTCCTTCGGTAAACTTCTTCATCTGCAACCCGGTCGCCCGTGAGTGTGCTCCTCTAGTGACGCCTCCAAGCCAGCATGGATTTATGCACCACATCGCAGGCTTTTATCGGCACCAACAATCCGGGTAATACCAGGTGCTTTGGGTCTCTACTCCGAGATACTTTGACGGACAGGAGCCTCTCCTCGCCCTCGAAAAGCCAAGGAAGGCGCGCACTCCAGCATCCTTTATAGGAATAATGGGTTAATTGATTCGAAAGCATTGACCGGAATCTTTGTGACTTAAAAAATTGATAACTATCATTTTTGGACCATCCTCCATTTATAGTTCATAATGTTTGTGCAGCCTCATCGCAGTTATTTATGATTGATGTATACAGTGGAATAATGCTTCAATTCTGCATCATTATTTATAGGAATATTATGGAAGATGTTGTTTTTTCCTCTTTAACTTTACGAAGTAGTAAGAAAATAGTATTTATATCCATATTAGTTGTTATATTTAATTTTATTTTTGATATAATTAAATATGTATTGTTTATGAAGGGTTCTCGTTCTTTTTGACAAGTATTATTGCATGTTACGGATTCTTGATGTGGCAAACAAACTGTATTCCTTTAGTGGTGCTGCTTAAATTAGTACAATGTGATTAAGCCTTTTAAAATCGTACTCTATTGGACAATGTTACTTGTTCAGCTTTTAGGAAGTGTTTACCATTATGGCTCATACACTAGTAGATAAAGAGGCTTTTGTCCCGGTTGGTAAGGCCCTAACCCGGACTAAAGAGTCGTTACTAATGCCTCTCCCCTTTAGTCCCGGTTCTTAAACGAACCGGGACTAAAGGCCGCGGCCACGTGGAGCTCCAGCTAACACCAACCGGGACTAAAGGAAATTTTACGAATTTTTTTTATTTTTTTATTTTCAAATTTCTGAATTATTTTAAACTATAATCTCTAATCACCACCCCTCATCACTACTCAATTTTTCCTCTAATCTCTAATCATCCCTCATCATTCCTAATCATCTAACTTCCCGAACGGTCACCCATCCTCCCACTCCCCCAGTCTTAGCACGCTTAACTTCCAGGTTCTATTCTCCCTCGTTTCCAAGTCTGCACTTGTTGTTTTGCTGACAATAGTAAGATGTCAATCCTATTAACCCTCAGGAATTTTGCGTGAGCATGAAGTGACACATTTCACTGTTTGAGTGTGAAACTATTGTTTTAAAAAACAATAATTATGTAGTAACACTAATATTTCTTGAATAATTAGTTTGACCATTGTTTGACCATTGTTTGACCACAGTTTGACCAGATTTGACCAAAATTCAAAATAACTGAAATAATTATTTAGTAACACTAATATTCTAGAATAATTAGTTTGACCATTGTTTGACCACAGTTTGAAATTTTTTCGATTTTTTCCACTCTAGATCTTAAAAGCCCCGTAACTTTTTTTTCTGTTAGGTTTTTGAGGATTTTGAAAATGTTTAACGGGGTTCCCTTTTTCATGCAGGTGAGCTCTTATTGTCTTTCCTTTTTCTTTTTTGTTTCATCATCATTGTATGGTAATTTTTGGAGTGATTCTATAGTAACTTCAGTTGCTTAACATTGATAACTTATACTTATCATATTTACACTTTGTTTACTTTTGCTCCAGCCACTTTCTCTTTTTCTCGGCAGGAGACCTACCAAGCAGGTTGATACGGCTAAGGAATCATCCAGATCAGCCCTCCCGATGAAGAACAGGAGGTGGCGGCGGCCCCGTACCGTAAAACTCGATAATTCCATCTCTATGTTTTTTGGATGAATAGGTATTTATGGAGTTGGAATTAGGGTTGCCGGAGCTACCAAGGGCCCACAAGCCTGCCAGGCGCGCCCTAGATGGTGGGTGCGTCCGTGGGCTTGTGGCGCCCTGGTGGCCCCCCTCTGGTATTTCTCTTCGGCGGTATTTTTTATATATTCTGAAAATATTCTCTGTAAAGTTTTAGCCCCATCCGAGAACTTTTATTTCCGCGCAAAAATAACACCATGGCAATTCTGCTGAAAACATCATCAGTCCAGGTTAGTTCCGTTCAAATCATGCAAATTATAGTCCAAAACAAGAGAAAAAGTGGTTGAAAAAGTAGATATGTTTGGGAAGTATCAATGACTGGATGGGGTGCCAAGACGACTCTCTACCGCATTGAGACCGGCTCCCCGTCCGTCTGCATGTCGACATTAAATAGGAGGGCTAGCCGAGAAACCCACTTTGGTGCCTACACTGAAATAACTCGATGTTTGGTTTAGTCGGTGCCTGGTATTTATATGTGGTTGCGCACAGCATGATCCGCACCACACCACGTCCATTTTCGTTCCTTCTCTGTGCACCACCTCTGCCACGGCGAGCTCTAGAGCGAAGTGGGAGAACATCTCGGCGGAGCAGAAGCATGAGTTTGTCAGCCTTGCGGCCGACTAGCAGCATTGTCATGCGCGACAGATAGAGGTCGGCTTGCCGAAGGTGAGATACAACGACATGACAATGATCCCCCCGCGGTGGTCCATGCCTGCAGCCGCACTTCAACATCGTCATGATGGAGAAGCAGGCGGCACTACCAGTGTCGGTGTTTTGGCTGGTGCGGGAGGAGCAAGGCTACTACCTCGCCCTCCTCGCGCATCACTGGCTGGCTAAGGACCAAATCTACGGCAAAACTTTTTCGAGTAGATGATTTTTCATATAAAAAACTTTTTCATCCGAGCCAGTACGCAAAAGTTATGCCCATTTTACTAAATTCTAGAGAGATTTTGCAAATAAAGTCGAAATTCACATTTGTAAATTTTCCCAACAACTAGACCACATATCACATGGGAAACTTATTTTTTTGACATTTTCATCATTTTCTTTTATTTTTTTTAAAACTGAAAAGGCGATCCACATGGGGGGTGGAGTTTCAAAATGTGACCTTTAGTACCGGTTCATGCCATGAACCGGTACTAATGCCTCAAACCCCATTAGTACCGGTTGGTGGCTCGAACCGGGACTAAAGGTCTAGCCTTTAGTCCCGGTTGGGGCCACGAACCGGTACTTATGGGCATTGCACCCTTTAGTCCCGGTTCGTGGCACCAACCGGGACTAAAAGGTCCAGACGAACCGGGACAAATGGCCCACGTGGCCCCTGAGCGCACGAACCGGGACTAATGCCCCCATTAGTCCCGGTTCTAGACTGAACCGGGACTAATGGGCTAACCCGGGGTGGACCAAAGCCCTCTTTTCTACTAGTGATACAAATAAAATTATGAAAAAATGATCCTAAAAAAGGCATGATTAAATTCTTTCCTACAATTGTGATATTTTATTTAACACAAAAATTGTATTGTTTACTAGCCATAATGAGAACATCCAAGAAATGATAAAAAAGTTAACCATTTCAAAGTTTGAGCACAATAATTAAAGATGGTGCCCTCGCATATGCGAGGAACACTTTGCAAGTGTCATCTAAAAGAAAACTTGGTAATAATCTATTACCTTTGAGAAAAATTCAATGTTTTTTGGCTTCCTAAATCCTATATTCCTAAAAAGTTTATTCCCACTAAAAGCAAAATATTCTTAAAAAGTTAATTCTCACTACAAGCAATTCTCTCAACATGCAGCCCTCCACCTCAAAAAGTGTTCAATGTCAGCATTCACTATTTATTAGCCATGCATCACATCCACTACCTTTAAGTCTTACAACATGCACTCACCAACCTCACCAAGACATGAATTTTTGCCACATCACAATTAGTCATGTGCTTATTGAAGTCATGCATCTTAGAAAAACTCATGTCATTAGAATGCCATCTTCTTGATGTGGTACAGAATACTAACTCAAACTGACAATATATGTTGATCGTTATGGTGTGGAATAAAGAGAGAAAAATATGAATTGTAGAATGCAATACGTGCATACAAGTATTGGCTGGTGTGTCGTCTATCTGTAAATACTAAGGGCATCAAGGTGTCTTGGAGCAGCAAGCCATCCAACGATGTACCCATTGATGTGCGGACGCATCGGCTTGTCCGAAATCCTGCCAACTGGATGCAAAGCAGGGGGAGGTGAGTAGGCTTACGAACCCCCACAACGTACTAGTTCGACACCCCAGTCCGATCAAAATATTCTCTTGAGCATGCGCCATCTCTGGCGCAACTGCACCTCCACTCTCCATGCTGCATTCAAACTGGCCTAGAGGGGATGCGACCGGTCAGTAGAGCCAGCATTGAATGGGAGTGCTGCCCGAGTGCGCCACCCCCGTCATGTCATGGTCTCCGCACATGTTCAATGACGGAGAGACGTGACCGGATGGGGCGACGAGACGACTATCTACCGCATTGAAGTCGGCTGCTCATCTATCTGTGTGTTGAAATTATACAGTCGTGATAGCCGAGAAACCCACTCCGGTGTCCGCACTGAAACTACTTGATGTTTTGTTTGGTCGTTGCCCTTTATTTATACGTGGCCGCGCACAACATGATCCGCACCACACCACGTCCATTTTCGTTCCTCCTCTGTGCACCACCTTTGCCACGACAAGCTCTAGAGCGAAGTGGGAGACCCTCTCGGCGGAGAAGAAGCACGAGTTGGCCAGCCTTGCGGCCGGCTAGCAGCACCGTCATGCGTGAGGAATACGGGCTGGCTTGCCGGAGGTGAGAGATGACGACGTGACGATGAGCCGGCGCCCCCACCGACACAGGTCCATCGCGAAACCACACTTCAACATCGTCATGACGGAGGAGCAGGCGACACCACTAGTGTTCATTTTTTTGGCTGGCGCCGGAGGAGCAAAACCTCTCCAACCTCCCGCATCACCGGCTGGCTGAGGGCCAAAATCTATGGCGACTTCGCAAGCGAGGAGGCCCCGGCGGCCATGGCCACGGAGGAGCCGAACTTCGTCGAACAGCAGGTAGCACTCTACGAGACCACGTGCAGCGCTCGTGCCGGCTGCAACGCGGTCACCGTGGAGGCTGGCACGGCGGCTTAGGCCACCGCGAACGGGAACGGTTACATCGGCAGCTCCACGTCCATCTGGGCATGTGGGCATGCCTGTGTCGCATTTCTTACTCTTCATCGCCAGCGAGCCATAGCTTCACTTCACGGAGTTCAGGCCCGGCCAAGATGCCGGTCATGGGGAAGACGGGACATGGAACAAGGACGCCTCCACGACTGGCGAAGATTTAGACTAGATTAACATTTTATGTAAAAAATGTCATGTACACTTTTTAAAATGAAATATGCAAAAAATGTCATGAATTTGGACCGGTTTAAATGATCATCTGGTTTGTTCAAATATTGTTTAAAGTGTGTCCGGATGTTTGATGGATAGGGTTGAATGGCCGACTCCTGTATCACTGTCCGTGGACATGGATAGCGTTGAAGATACCCTAAAGCCTTTTTTCTTCAAAAACTCTAGAATGCTATAAGACTTTTTGGAGATACCCTTACGGAAATGATAAAAAATAGAAATACTGAATATTAATCTGACAATCTGACTTGAGACGTTTTTTTATCAGAAAAAATAATTTAATTTATTTTGAAAATTACTTAAACCCTTAAATTCCTAACTTAGCAATGATGCTTAACCACGTTGGAAAGAAATGCAATGGAAGAAAAGACAACATTCGCTTAAGAAAAGATAAACTTCACACAATATATGTATAAGCAGCAGAAAAGTGTGATTCCCATCAGCTAAGCACATGTAATCTAGGTCTGATCATCCCATCTGGGGCATCAGACGATAAGCTAGACTGACGTGTAACGTGCCTGTATGCGGCGCCTTTTAGGTACGAGCGCGCGCTCAGCCGAGGAGACGCATGCATCCGGGCGAGAACAGAAACGGCAAAGCAATGAAAGCAGTAAAATCAGCAATGCAAGCTGTCTTAGTGTACTTGATACCTTTACGAAACCACATGCAGTGCTCGCGCCGACTGCAACGCAATTGCGAACGGAAACAGCGGCATCTCCGCATCACCCACGGTTCCCATCGAACCACAACGACCGCGAGTCCGGCCCGTCCACATCTATCGTGGACCTTACATCCACCGGCGACGTCCAAGCGGTGGAATTCGGCAAAAAAGAGTAGCACATGGAAGACGGACGCGCCCGTGTCCTTGCGGGCATGTCCGTGGCCCATGTCTTACTCTTGCTCGCCGGCGACTAGCAGCTTCACTTACCGGAGCTCATGACCGGCAAAGATGTCGGACATGGGGAAGACAAGACATGAAACATGGACGCCTCCACGGCTGGTGAAGATTTCGACTAAGTTAACATTTTATATTAAAAAATGTCATGTACACTTTTGTTAAATGAAATGTGTTAAAAATGTCATGAAATTGGTCCGGTTTAAATGATCGACCGGTTTGTTCAATTACGATTTAAAATGTGACTAGATGTTTGATGGATAGGGTTAAATGACCGGCTCCTGTATCACTATCGTGGTTGGATACTAGGTCCGTTTTAGGGGATAGCGTTGACGATACCCGAAAGCCTTTTTTTTCTAGAAAAACTCTACAATGCTACAAGACTTTTTGAAGATATGTTTATGGAAATGTTAAAAATGGAAATACCTAATATTAATCTAACAATCTGACTTGAGATGCGTTTTTAACAGAAAAAATAATTTAATTTATTTTGAAAAATCTATAAATCGTTAAATTTCTAACTTAACATTGATGCTTAATCATGTTGGAAAGAAATGCATTAGAAGAAAAGACAACGTCCGTTTAAGAAAAGACAAACTTCACACAATACATGTATAAGCAGCAGAAAAGTGTGGTTCACATCAGCTACGCGCACGTAATCTAGGTCTCTGTCCCTTCTGGTGCATCAGATGATAAGCTTGGCTAACGTGTAACGTGCCCGTATACGGCGCTTTTCATGCGCCATCGAAAATAGTAAAATCAGTAATGGAAGCTGTGCTAGCTTTACGTATAGGCCATCGCATATATCTTTTGTCGTGTTAATCAGCGAGAAAGCAGTGCGTGTGTATAATAGTATAAGCTAGGAGAAATACAACCAAACAAACGTGAAAAGGAACAATGCAAGCTGCAAGGTGGTTCTATACATGCACGCCATGATATATATTTTTTTGTCAGTGTTAATAACCACACTCCGTTCATGGTGAGGCGGCGTGGTTCTAGTGAGGCTGAAACGTACGTACGCAACGCACGGCTTGATGCCGGGGCTGGGCTGCGCAAGACCCGCTGTTAAACCCCCATCGTCTTGCACAAATCAGGCATCCACTTCAAAGCACATCCACCTCCGCTCAACTGTGGTAGAGGCCATGGCAGCCGCAACGGCGGGTGAGAACAGCATGTTAACTGGGGTGAGAAAGAAGGGGGATGGCAAGTTCGCCGCAGCTATTAAGTACCCGGTGACGAAGACGTTGTTGTGGCTGCGGACGTACCAGTCCCCCGAGGTCGCCGCGTGCACGTACGACCTCACAGCTAGGGAGCTGAAGGGTGCAAAGGCAAAGCTCTACTTCCCCTACCCTCAGCCGGTCAGACTGGTTAAGGAGGTGATATCTGCACCGAGGCACCGCAGCCACAGTCACGACGTAATGCTCTTTCAGGTCGTTACGTTGCCACCAGACCCCAAAGCACCGCCTCCACCGCCGCCCAAACTGGTAGTTTACCTTCCGTTCCCCTTTGAAGCGCCCGCCGGTGACACCCCATAGGTACATGCATACTCGTTCCTGCACATGCCGCTTCTGGCATGAGCGACTCGGCTTGAGCATGTCCCAGCTGCAAGCCCACGCACCTGCTCCACATCCACAACAGCCGATCCGACGGATGCAGATCGTGGCACAGGCCGAAAGCTGCTTAAGCTCCTCAAGGGAACCCCTAGGTGCTACCTACGTCTTGCCACCTGCTGTTCAAGAAACACAAGCTGTTAGTCGTTCCCGTCACTCCTAGTGCTCCAATAGAAGGGACTGTCCCTGATTCTCCTGCTATTTAGCCTCGGCTGTGCGTAATATGCACCGAGACCCCATAGTGGTGTGCCATCATAATCCAGAGGCAATCTGAATCTATCTACCATATAAGTTTTAATTACAAATGTATTTTCATTGTTGTTCTCGTGTGTATCACTACCATGCAATGGGTTTACTGTGGTGTTGTTTATCATCATGTTGCTTGTTTTTTCCAATCATGTAATCTTTTCACAATTGTCGTGTGTTTTGTTTTGGTGTGGGTGCACTCTTGTCTTCAAATTTCAACCACCTGCCTGCCTATCACTCACATTTTCAACCCTAGGCCCCTTTCCTACCAACCACGGCCCTTCTTCACTGTCCGATCTGTCATGAAGAGCGCAGAATTCCAAATAGCGTCCAACCACACCTCGCGTTCTTTTCTGTCTCGTCGTTGTTCTCTTTGGCTCTCCCCATCCCTCCGCCTCCGCAGTTAGCCCTCGGCTCACATCTCCATCCACCCGTGCAGCCGGCGCGTGGTAAGGGCCGATTAGCCGGGCAACCCTGTGACTGCTTCACCGTCTAACGCCAGCCGACCGACCAAGCGTGCCCTTGCTCACTGCAAGCGGAGAGAGCAACCGGCATGGTCCTCTCCTCACCGCGATTCGACCCTGACCCCAAGGTTTGCTAAATCCTCCCCGGCTCCTCGATAATCACCTTTTATTTAACGGAAATATGGTCGGAGATAGAGATTTGTTTGCTTAGCGGCAGCCCGTGGGTCGTTTGGTCCGCTGTGCTCTGGCCCGGGGCAGATCTGAGGCATGCCAGCGCGCGCCTGGGTCCGTGAGTTCACGAAGGTACGACGGGCGGCTCCACCCTGAATTGTGTTGCCGGGGATCTGATCTGGGGCGCCAAAATTATTTCGCCGGCCGCTTTGGCTGTCCGTCGCCTCTTGAAATTTTATTAGGATTTTCCTGATACCGGTCGTAGAGCGCACGTAGTACTTGTTTCATCTTGTGGCTGATGGATTTTGGTTTCCGCTTCGGTTCCCTTCCTGTGCTGATCTTGTGGTCTCGTTTCTGGAGAGAAACTGTGTGCAAGCCTGGTGATATGTGTAAGCTTCTGTGGTTGTTGTTTGATCTTGCGTGAGTCTGTCTGAGGTGCTGTCTGATTGTTGTTGTACTGCTTTATTTTTAGTTACTTGCTGCATCCAAATTGGGCAATTGGCCACTTCAGCCTTTTTGCTTATATTATATTTCTAGATTTGTATCTAGCGAACCACAGATTTAAGTATGTTTACTTTTGTGAAGGAAGAAGGGCGGTTTGAATCCAGGACAGGTGCCTGCTTTTATGGGCGGACGGCGGCGAGTGGTCAGTGGGCCTGCAGTCCCCCCCTCCCCGCTCTCTGATTTTCTTCCCAGTGGGGCTAATTTTTTCCCCGTACTTGCCGAAATCAACAAACGATTCGCAGAATTTTTTGAATGAGTTTGAAATCGGCGGATATCGAGACTTCTGTTGTTACTATATCATCAATTCGTAGTTGGTTTGTTGATACTAGTTTATTAGGATTGAAGTTTATTGAGTGTTTTGGGTGGTTTATTTGCTAGATTTTCTGCCTGTTTGTATTTCATCACCATGATTTTCGCCCCTGTGTCACATTGGAATTGAAATTTGTATCGTTTCAGTACAAAATTTATGGCGCTGGATTGAAATTGGCTGATGGATGCACTTTGTAGTTATCAGGCTTTTTCACCTCAGTTATCAGGCATGCCCTTAAGTTGTTACTCTGGCTTAGTTTAATTTGGACACATATTTTGCTCACATTATGTGCAGTAATTTATCCACTGCTAGTTATCCCCATATTTCATGTTTTATAGTTATCGGTCCTATTGCATCTTATTAATCAGGTTTGTAGCCTGACAATTGTACTCGAAAAGGATCCTTCTGAATTCTCAAAGAATGAGGGGCAAGGGGATTGATACCGAGAAAGATTTCTTCTCATTATAAGACATGATTTGATCTGCGTATATTTGGTAAAAGAACAATCTTCTCCTTTAATCATATCATAAATGGGAAGTGTTCAATTAGAACATATAGACCATTTGTCAGTTCATTTTCCATTAACTCTAGATAGTGCGCAGTGTCCTAATATTTCACGATGCTAGTTTTATTTTATTTTACCGTGATTGCTATTCTAATGTACCAAGGTCTGTAAGCTCTGGGATTTATTTTTTCAACTCGTCCGATATATAGTAGTTATCATATTTTACCTTTGGAAATGTGCATGCCTGCTGTAGCAAAATTACTAGTCTCTTAAATTTTGTTCAGGTCAAAAATTAATTTGATTTTTGTTAGTCAACGCGCACATCACTGCAGTTTTTTGTTGCTATGTGTTCACGATGTGTTTCTGCAGGTCTGTACTTTGCATAATTACCATCACTATTTTGTAGTATTGCCTTGTTTGATGTATATAAACTCTTGTCAAGTATTAGCAAGTCTACCAACTGATGTGTGTTGTACTATTATTTACCCTTCCTTTTCCTCATTGATAATTTAGCACATTTTTGTTGATATTCCATAAGTAAATTTCGTTCATGACTATGACTGTCAAATTGTTGTTTCCAGGACTGTTGTGTATAAATTATAATGTGCATTGTATTCGAATTACCATGCATGTAGTAGCAAATTTCACAAAGTTGTTTCTGGGTATTTTTCATCATGTACATTTGAAAGGGGTGGTACGATTTTTCATGTGGTGTTTCTATATTTTAATTATGAAGTTTACTATGCCCTCTGGTATTTCTATATTTTTTTTCAAAAAAAAGTTTGTGGGACATTTTTAACTGTATTCCTCCTCTTCTACGCGACTGGGCACAATGAAAAGGAAACGCAAAGGAGATGTAGCGATTGAGGAGGTAGCTTCTTTGATGAAGTTGAAGTCCCCTACAGATAGAAACATGGCTTCTTTCTGCTTGCTTACTGGCAAACAACTTGTTCATGAGTCATATACCAACGATAAGAGCCACGATGACGGTGACGATAATGATGGCTACTCTGATGATGATGGAGATTATCGAATTGTTTTTCGTGCACAAGAAGGACCCTATGATTCTTCAGGCAGTAGGGCAGCCTATGTAGACGTCCAAGACAGTGCTACAGCAAATGCAGATGTGTTGTCCAGCGGAGCAGCAAATGATGAAGGCACGCCAATCAGTGTGAGGAATGCACATGTTCTCGAATCGCAAATTATGCTTAGTGAACCTTCTCGCATGGCATCACTTGATGGAGGGGAAGGCATGCTTAGCCAGCCAGATATGGCAAACAAGCGGGTTGAGGTGGGCACAAAATCTTCCTTCAAGGGATTTGGTGCTTCTCTTGTGAAGGCTTTGGATAAGACACACAAGACACAAGAAATTCAAGGTATCTTCTCCTGCCACCACCAGTTGCACCAGTTGACTCTGCCATACTATCAGAAGCTGAAACGGATTACCATATCAAGATCATTGTCGTACAAGAGCTTGGGATTTGGTTCACCGACAAGGGCACCAGTGAGAGCATTTCCTTTTTCTTTTTAGTTTCATCATCACTGTATGGTAATTTTTTGAGTGATTCTATAGTAGTTTCAGTAGTTTAACATTGATAACTTATACTTCTCATTTTTACACTTTGTTTACTTTTGCTCAAGCCACTTTCTCTTTTTCTCGGTAGGAGACCTACCAAGCAGGTTGATACGGCTAAGACCTCATCCAGATCAGCCCTCCTGATGAAGAACATGAGGTAGAGGCGGCTCCGTATCGTAAAACACGATGATTCCATCTCCCTGTTTTCTTGGACGAATAGTTATTTATGGAGTTGGAGTTAGGGTTGCCGGAGCTACCAGGGGCCCACAAGCCTGCCAGGCGCGCCCCTGGGCTTCTGGCACCCTGGTGGCCTCCCTATGGTATTTCTCTTCGCCAGTATTATTTATATATTCTGAAAATATTCTCCGTAAAGTTTCAGCCCCATCCGAGAACTTTTATTTTCGTGCAAAAATAACACCACGGTAATTCTGCTGAAAACATCATCAATCCAGGTTAGTTTCATTCAAATCATGCAAATTATAGTCCAAAAAAAAAGTAAAAGTGGTTGGAAAAGGAGATATGTTTGGGAAGTATCAGTGGCCGGATGGGGGTGACGAGACGACTCTCTACCGCATTGAAGCCGGCTCCCCGTCTGTATGCATGTCGACATTAGTTAGGCGGGATAGCCGAGAAACCCACTTTGGTGCCTGCACTGAAATAACTCGATGTTGGTTTAGTCGGTGCTTGGTATTTATATGTGGTCGCGCACAACATGATCAGCACCACACAACGTCCATTTTCATTCCTCCTCGTGCACCACCTCTGCCACGGGCGAGCTCTAGAGCGAAGTGGGAGAACCTCTCGGCGGAGCAGAAGCACGAGTTTGTCAGCCTTGCGGCCGACTAGCAGCATTGTCATGCGCGACGAATAGAAGTCGGCTTGCCAAAGGTGAGAGACAATGAAATGACGACGATCCGGCGCCCCCGCCTGCGCCGGTCCATGCATGCAGCTGCACTTCAACATCGTCATGATCGAGAAGCAGGCGGCACTGCTAGTGTCGGTGTTTTGGCAAGCGCGGGAGGAGCAAGGCTACTTCCTCGCCCTCCTCGTGCATCACTGGCTGTCTGAGGACCAAATCTATGGCGAGTTCACGACCACGGCGGCCATGACCTCGGAGTAGCTGAACTTTGTCGACGAGAAGGGAGCGTTCTACGAGACCATGCGCAGCGCTTGCGTTGGCCGCAACGCAATAATGGTGGAGGCGGGCGTGGTAGCTTAGGCGATCATGAATGGGGACATTGGCAGCTTCGCATCACCTGCAGTACACATGGGCCACAACGACCACGAGTCTAGCCCGTCCAGGTCTATCATGAACCTCACATCGACTAGCTATGTCCAAGCGGCGGAATTCGACAAGGAAGAGTAGGACATGGGAAACGGAGGCGTCCGCATTCCATGTAGGCATATTTGTGTCCCATGTCTTATTCTTCCTCGCCGGTGACCCGCAGCTTAACTTTGTGGAGCTCAGGCCTGGCAAAGATGTCGTACCTGAGGAAGACATGACATGGAACATGGATGCCTCCACAACTGGCTAAGATTTGGACTAGGTTAACGTTTTATGTTAAAAAATGTCATGTACACTTCTGTTAAATGAAATATGTTAAAAATGTGTTGAAATTGGTCTTGTTTAAATGATCGTCTGGTTTGTTCAAATATCGCTTAAAATATGTCCGGACGTTTGATGGATAGGGTTGGATGGCCGGCTCCTTTATTACTGTCGTGGATGGATACCATTTCTGTTTGAGGGGATAGCGTTGAAGATACCCTAAAGCTATTTTTCTTGAAAAACTCTACAATGCTACAAAACTTTTTGGAGATAAGTTTATGGGAAAGATAAAAATATAAATACTAAATATTAATCTAAAAATCTGACTTGAGATGTGTTTTTATCAGAAAAAATAATTTAATTTATTTTGAAAATTCCTTTAACAGTTAAATTCCTAACGTAACAATGATTTTTTTTTAAAGATCCATCTTGGCTGGCTTCAATAGTTTAGCAGAGAACAAACAGGTTACAAGAGTTGATCAAAAGATCAAAGACTAAGATAAGAGCAACGCGGGACTAAAGGGAAAAGAGAAAAACAGAAGGGGTAAAAAAAATCTCGCATCTAAATCCCCGAATGGGGTCTCTATAGCTTTGGCTCCCGCTAAACGCCACTGTTCCATGTTTCACCGTATTAACTTAACAATGATGCTTAACCACGTTGGAAAGAAATGCATTAGAAAAAAAAGACAACCTTCATTTAAGAAAAGATAAACTTCACACAATATATGTATAAGCAGCAGAAAAGTGTGGTTCACACCAGCTAAGCGCACGTAATCTAGGTCTCATCCCATATGGTGCATTAGATGATAAGCTAGGCTGACGCGTAACGTGCCCGTATCCGGCGCTTTACGGCCGAGGACGCGCGTGAAATCACTAAAATCAGCAATGCAAGCTGGACTAGACTACTCGTGTACGGTGTACTTGATCCCTTTACGTACACGCCATGGCATATATCTTTTGTCGTGTTAATAACCTTCGCTTTTGGGTCTTGATCGTGTTAATCAGCAAGAAAGCAGTTTCTTGATAATAGAAACGGCGGGGCTGGAAAGCAGTGCGTGTATAACAGTATAAGCTAGAGAAATACAACCCAACAAAAGTGAAAAGGAACAATGCAAGCTGTAAGGCGGTTCTATACGTGCACGCCATGATATATTTCTTTTGTCAGTGTTAATAACCACTCTCCGTTCATGGTGAGGCGGCGCGTTTCCTGTGAGGCTGAGATGTACGTACGCGACGCACGGCTTGCTGCCGGTGGCTGGGCTGCGCAAGACCCGCTATTAAACCCCCATCGTCTTGCATACATCAGGATTCAGCCATCCACCTCAAAGCGCATCCACCTCCGTTCGACTGTGGTAGAGGCCATGGCAGCCGCAGCGGCGGGTGAGAACATCATGTTAACTGGGGTGAGAAAGAAGGCGGATGGCAAGTTCGCTGCAGCTATGAAGCACCCGATGACGAAGACGTTGTTGTGGTTGGGAACGTACCAGTACCCTGAGGTCGCCGCATGCGCCTACAACCTCACGGCTAGGGAGCTGAAGGGCACAAAGGCAAAGCTCAACTTCCCCTTCCCTCCGCCGGCCAAACTGGTAATGGAGGTGATTGCTGCACCGAGGCACCGCAGCCACGGTCATGACGGACCGCTCTTTCAGGTTGTTAAAATGCCACCGGACCCCACAGCACCGCCTCCACCGCCGCCCAAGCTGGTAGTTTACTTACCTTTCCCCTTTGAAGCGCCCAACGGAGACACCCCATCGGTCCCTGCATACCCGTTCCTGCACATCCCGCTTCCGATGCACGTCTCAGCCTGCAGCCAGTGCATGTGCACGTAACTGCTCCACAGCCACAACAGCGTATCCAACGGATACAGATCGTGGCACAGACGGAAAGCTGCTTAAGCTCCTCAAGGGAACCACTAGGGGCTTACTCTCGCCACCTGGTGTTCAAGAAACCCAAACAGTTCATCGTTCCCATCACACCTAGTGCTCCAATAGAAGGAACTGCTGACAATTTCACCAAGCCCGTGGTATTTCCCTGGTGCTCCTGTTGTTTAGCCTCAGCCATGCGCAATATGCACCGAGATCCCATAGTCATGTGCCATCATAATCCAGAGGCAATCTGAATCTATCTCTCATATAAGATTTAATTACAAATGTTTTCAATGGTGTTCTCATGTGTCGCTACCATGTAATAGGTGTATTATGGTGTTGTTTATCATCATGTTGTTTGTTTTTACCAATCAGGTAATCTGTTAATTCTTGTCTTGTGTTTTATTTTGGTGTGGGTGCACTCTTGTCTTATGTTACCATACTATATTTTGGGTACGGAACATTTAATCAGTCTACTCCATTAGTTAATAAATATGTTGTTTGGTGTGGAGTTTGAGATAATTGATTTGAGGTGAAGAGAGAAAATATAGAGCAAACACAGATGCTGTTACAATTTTTAATGCAAAGTGAAGAAGTATGAAATATGCGAGTTTCAAATTCAGGAAATCAGACTCAAGGATCAAACGAACCTAAAAAATCATAAAAGTCCATACTCTCATGTCATCCAAACACGCGGTTGTTGTAGTATATCATGAAAAAAGTTTGTTGTAACCTTTATAACTGAACTATAAATGGCCACTAACAATCAAATCCCCGACCGCTTCACTACTTTATGTCTTGAAGGTGGCATGAACATTTATCTCTTTCAAGATTTCTTGGGGGATCATGGCCCTGAATTTCGGTACATTGATTAATAGTATTAGAAGTATCCAAATGTATAGAAAACTATAGTAACTCCTGTGTGGTGATATCTAAAGTAGTGGACTATCTTCGGTATATTAATTTTATTCAATAAGAATAATCTTAAAAACTGTAGAGTAGCAAACATATTTGAAGTACAAAGTTATTAGTTGTCTTAACACGGAACATTTTTATAGTAATATTTTGGGCACTATGTTGCCAGGCTCTTGGATTTGCAGTATAGCATATCCTTATTTTCTTCCGCATGTACATGATCTTTTTGCATCATGAAATTACTAGTGATTGTAGGTATTTTCCTATTGGATTCTTCGTGGGATTATGATTGCAAACGTATTCCATTCTAGTATGACCCACATCTAGAGGTATTACACTTGCCTTGAGTAAGGTGAGTCTAAGATAAGTTTTGAGGACAACCGATGATGTTCTTGAAAGGTTCAGGCCTATTGGGTATGGAGAAGCAACAAGATGATTGAATTTGGCAGCAGGTTACCAGATAACATAGCTACTAGGTCAAAATCTTAACTGACCTTCCCCGCAATAAAAAAGGCTTTGCTAACTTTACAGTAAATAATAAAATTGCATCTTTCTTGTATCTCATGCTTTCGTTGTCATAAATCACATGTGCCACTTTTGTCCACTTTTTGCAATAGATTTGCTTGTTGCCACCCAAACTAATTGTGTAGAACCCTAAAACTCAATTGCAGAAAGCTTCACATGTGTGGATAGCGGTGCCAAACAAAGTCCTTTAGATAGAAACCCTAGAACTGAAAACTCACTGTTATGTAAAAAGCTTAGCAGGAATTAAAAGCATGTGCATTGGTGAGCATTCTATCCACATCTGGTTTTTTTTGCTTGTTCTTTATATCAGTACAAGCCTTGCATCCAACTAATTTATGACACATGTAAATTTTGAATGGTCCTGTTTCCACACACACACACACACAGAGAGAGAGAGAGAGAGAGAGAGACACACACACAGAGAGAGAGAGAGAGAGAGAGAGAGAGACTACACTATGATGGTTAAAAATCAAATTACTCAAGTACCGAGGTGTTACAGTTTGTAAAGTAAACGAAGATGTATGAAATATTGTAAATTAAAATTTTAGGAAAGACAAAATAGTCCTGCCTTATATAACATATCGCGCAGACTCGTGAGCAACTAAGTGGCTCTCTTAATTTTGTCCTACACCGCTAAGCGTGAAGTTGCATTGTATACACCTTTGGCACAATTGATCCATAAACTCTATAATAGTATACACTACTGCAAAACAACCTAGCGGTGGTGGTTGGCAATTATATTCCCGCCACTGAAACATTTAGCCCATGGAATCTTTGTGATTTAAAAAATTGATAACGATCATGTTTGGACTATCCTCCAATTATAGTTCATAACATTTTTGCAGGCTCATCACAATTTTTTTTATGTTTGATGTATACAATGTAATAATGCGTTATTCACCATCATTATTTACGCGATATATGTTGATTGTTCCGTAATTGTGCGGGAGACTGTAAAGGTCAAAGTATCCTAGCCTAGCAAATATTTAGCCAACTCGTGTATTAAATATCATTAATATCATTATTAATGATAATAAATATCAACATGATACCGCACCCGTACATAAACCACACCAGCGACAGCGAGACCCCAAACCCATATGCCTCGCCGCCCCCATTTCCCGTCATCACCCTCCCAGGAACAAATCATCGGAGTGCCCTCTTCCCAGACGTCAGTAACCAGCTGATTCGTCGCCCAAATCGTCCGTGGAGGTGAGTCTCTCTCGGAGCACGCTGCCCACCGCTTTATGATGATATTTTTTCTCCATCAATCGTGTGCCCTCGGATCTTTCATGTCCTCCTTCTTTCTTGAAAATAATCGTTCATGCCTTCGTGTCCAGAGACGTGGTACAACCGCCGCATAGCTCATCATCAAGGCATCGACTGACTTGTGTGTCCGCCCCAGGTAATCCTCTCGCCCCTGCGAGCCCCACAAGTCCGTCGACTGTGCACCATTCTTACTACGTTTCCTCTCTTGTTTCTAGTTGTTCGCACCGGATCTGATGGAGCATCAGCAGCCAGTCACCATGCCCAGCCATGGAGTCGAGACCGTCCTCGACGACCTTCCGAGACGATCGTCGTCCACGAGATCCTCGTCCGTTTGCCGGCCAGGGACATCATGCGATGGCGCTGCGTCCGCAAGGGGTGGCGCAATGCAAGCTCCGCCGACAAGTTCATGCTGGATCACCACCGCCGTCAGCCCTTGCTCCCGGTCCTCGGTCATGTCGTGGAGCCGCAGACGGCGTCCCGCCTCTTGCTTTCCTTTGACGCCGGTGCAGGCCAGCAACAACTCTGCCCCGTGGTCCGGACATACAACGGTAGACTCCTGGCTGCCCTTGATGGGCTCATCATCGTCTCCCATGGATCCTTCAGTGTGCGAACTTCTTTGTCTCCTCTGGTATACTTCTTCATCTGCAACCCGGTCACCCGTGAGTATGCTCCTCTAGTGACGCCTCCAAGCCAGCATGGATTTATGCACGACATCGCAGGCTTTTATCGGCACCAACAATCCGGGGAATACCGGGTGCTTTGGGTCTCTACTCCGAGATACTTTGACGGACAGGAGCCTCTCCTCGCCCTCGAAAAGCCAAGGAAGGCGCGCACTCCAGCATCCTTTATAGGAGTAATGGGTTAATTGATTCGAAAGGATTGACTGGAATCTTTGTGATTTAAAAAATTGATAACTATCATTTTTGGACCATCCTCCATTTATAGTTCATAATGTTTGTGCAGCCTCATCGTAGTTTTTTATGTTTGATGTATACAGTGGAATAATGCTTCAATTCTGCATCATTATTTACAGGAATATTATGGAAGATGTTGTTTTTTCCTCTTTAACTTGAAGAAGTAGTAAGAAAATAGTATTTATATCCATATTAGTTGTTATACTTTATTTTACTTTTGGTATAATTAAATATGTATTGTCTATGAAGTGTTCTCGTTCTTTTTGACAAGTACTATTGCATGTTACGGATTCTTGATGTGGCAAACAAACTGTATTCCTTTAGTGGTGCTGCTTAAATTAGTACAATGTGATTAAGCCTTTTAAAATTGTACTCTATTGGACAATGTTATTTGTTCATCTTTTAGGAAGTGTTTACCATTATGGCTCATACAAATAAAATTATGAAAAAATGATCCTAAAAAGGCATGATTAAATTCTTTCCTACAATTGTGACATTTTATTTAACACAAAATTGTATTGTTTACTAGCCATAATGAGAACATCCAAGAAATGATAAAAAAGTTAACCATTTCAAAGTTTGAGCACAATAATTAAAGATGGTGCCCTCAAGATATGCGAGAACACTTTGCAAGTGTCATCTAAAAGAAAACTTGGTAATAATCTATTACCTTTGAGAAAAATTCAATTTTTTTTGGCTTCCTACATCCTATATTCCTAAAAAGTTTATTCCCACTAAAAGCAAAATATTCTTAAAAAGTTAATTCTCACTACAAGCAATTCTCTCAACATGCAGCCCTCCACCTCAAAAAGTGTTCAATGTCAGCATTCACTATTTTTTAGCCATGCATCACATCCACTACCTTTAAGTCTTACAACATGCACTCACCAACCTCACCAAGACACGAATGTTTGCCACATCACAATTAGTCATGTGCTTATCGAAGTCATGCATCTTAGAAAAACTCATGTCATTAGAATGCCATCTTCTTGATGTGGTACAGAATACTAACTCAAACTGACAATATATATTGATAGTTATGGTGTGGATTAAAGAGGGAAAATTATGAATTGTAGAATGCAATACGTGCATACAAGTATTGGCTGGTGTGTCGTCTATCTGTAAATACCAAGGGCATCGAGGTGTCTTGGAGCAGCAAGCCATCCAACGATGTACCCATTGATGTGCGGAAGCATCGGCTTGTCCGAAATCCTGCCAACTGGATGCAAAGCAGGGGGAGGTGAGTAGGCTTACGAACCCCCACAACGTACTAGTTCGACACCCCAGTCCGATCAAAATATTCTCTCGAGCACGCGCCATCTCTGGCGCAACTGCACCTCCACTCTCCACGCTACATTCAAACCGGCCTAGAGGGGATGCGACCGGTCACTAGAGCCAGCATTGAATGGGAGTGCTGGCCGAGTGCGCCACCCCCGTGATGTCATGGTCTCCGCACATGTTCAGTGACGGAGAGACGTGACCAGATGGGGCGACGAGACGACTATCTACCGCATCACCCACGGTTCCCATCGAGCCACATCGACCACGCACTAGTAGAAAAGGGGCCTATTGACCCGGTTGGTGAGGGCCTTTAGTCCCGGTTCATGAACCGGGACTAAGGGATCGGTACTAATACCCTGGCCCTTTAGTCCCGGTTCAATCCAGAACCGGGACTGATGGGCCTCCACGTGGCCTGTCCGCTGAGCCCAGGCAGGAGGGCCTTTGGTCCCGGTTGGTGGCACCAACCGGGACCAATAGGCATCCACGCGTCAGCATTTCTATGGCTGTGGTTTTGTTTTTTTAAAGGGGGGGGGGGTTGGGGGTTTTGGGGGTTAATTTAGGTGTTTCATATATTGTGCTATAGCTAGCTAATTAATAGAGAAAAGTGTCCTCTCTTTTGTCCGTGCTTGGTCGACGCTACGTACTATACATACGTATAGAGAGGACTAGCTAGACACGCTAGCTAGCTAGTAATTAAGCAAACAGATTATCGTCATGAACATATATGCATACAGAGAGAAGTGATATCGACCACCTCTCCTTCTCCGAGAGATTGGTCGAACAACAAGTTCTCGTATATCTATCCGACACTACCGGCTACATATATACAATAATTATCTTTTACAATACGGACGCGTGGTCCACATAGTATTCTCCGTCTTCAGCGATCACGTGGTCAAGAAAGAATGCCGCCAATTCCTCTTTAATTGCTCGCATGCGATCTGGTGCTAGGAGTTCATCCCGCTCAAACATCTAATTTTAAGAAAGGGTCATATATATATATATATATATATATATATATATATATATATATATATATATATATATATATATATATATATGAATGAATGAAACTCAACACAAATGATGGTAATAAAATAAAATTGTGAATATTTTTATTTACGCACTTCCTATTGTTTGTCGGAGTAGCCTCTCTCACAGGTCGTGTGGCGGATGGACTCGCAAACGTAGTATCCACAGAAATCATTCCCTTGTTCCTGCCACAACCACTTTACAAGAAACAGAGGTCAATCAAACTGATAATTAGCAAGCATGCTAAATGGTATTGATGAAACTAGCGGTTGAATCACTAGGAGATGCGCGTGGAATATGCTACTATATAGTACTTACTTTCGGGTGTCTAAATTGCAGCTTTTTCGGTAGTCCCGGAGCTTTTTTGGTGAATTTTCTCCAAGCCCTGCCATACAAAGAAAACAATTACTTGATATCAGAAATGAACAAAGTTGCTGATATGGTGGATAATGATCGATTTAACTTACTTCTTAAGCATTTCAGTCATGTCCGCATACTCCTTGGGATCTTTTCGCTTGGAGTCTAAGACAGTTACTACTCCCTTCTCAAGCTTAATCTCTAGGAGAATATAGTGGTAGCTGCGCACACATGCATAACTCATCAATATTACATTACTATAACCTAGACTAATAAGGAAACCGAATATGCCACAAGACAGTAACACTCACTTGAAGTTGTAAGGAAAGAGTATTATATCTTTGTGTTCATTTATTACCAACGATTGTAGCAAGTTGGCCTCGGTATCTTCGGCACAAAATTTAACCTCAGTTGCATCTATGAGATATGTGTTAATGAACCCAATATCACCCACTTGTCTTTTCTTCAATTCGGCGATCTTCAATCTGCATAATATAGTGAGGATAATTATAAATACATGCAATGAAAGGGCTGAGTTATATAGAGAGACTTAATGACAGAAGTAGTACTACTTACAGACAGTAGCAGGTGACCGTTGCTTTATCGAGGGCCAATTTATTGAAAAACTGATAGAACTCCTCAAATGGAATAGGCAACAGTTCAATTCCAAGGAGGCCAGGCTCCTTTTTAACTCTCACATACAAAGTACTCCTCCCCTCAGACTCTTTGCAGGTTTTCATGTACCAATCATGCAATCTTCGCATCATCGTTGATAGAGAACTTTCATCTTTGACGAGAGGCTTCCTGTACTCGTATCTTTGTATCTGCACCTCCAAGAAATCATAATGTACATCGTCGGGCAGGTAATCTGCAGGATTTCCATAACCGGGCACCATCCTCGGATCGACGATGTCGCTAGCAGGCACCTTGAGCGGGGGGCACGGTTGCTTCGCTTGTTCGCCGAGCTGGGCAATTTGTTTCCCAGCTCGTCGTTCTTTCATCCTTTGATCACTGACAGTACTTCCCGACCTCTCCGCTTCGGCAAATGCCCTTCCAATAATGCGCTCATAGTTGCCTTTCGGCGGAGACTTGGGTGGTTTTGTCAGGGCAGCCAGAGTGCGCTTCGCTTTCACCGGATCTACCTTCTCCTCCGGAGGTGGATGTCTCTTTGCTTTCAACCCTTGAAACCAGTCATCCACTTGGGTCTGCGCGATCTTCGCGTTTTCCTCCTCGCTCCGCTCATACGGTAACTTCTTTGGAGTCTTCAGAGAAGGACCGAATCTGTATCTCCTCCCGCCTTTGGCTGTACTGCTAGACGCCGGCAGAGCAGACGGAGCGGATGTCTTCTTTCCTTGCTTACGAGGCGGAGGAGAAGGACTACGACGCGCCGGAGCAGCCGGAGCGGCGGCGGGTCTCTTTCGCCCTTGCTGACGAGGCGGAGCAGGAGGAGGCTGGCTGCTCGAGCGCGCCGGTGCAGGCGGAGAAGGAGGCGGAGTGCCGCCACGCGTCGGAGAAGGAGCCGGCCGAGTGCCCTGATCGTCACTCGCCGGAGGAGGAGGCGGTGGAGGAGACGGAGTGCCCTGACTCGCCGGAGGAGGAGGAGGAGGCGGAGGCGTCCAGTTCGGAAGGTTGATGAGATCCTTCCGCCATAGGCATGGAGTCTTCAGAGCAGAACCCAGCCGATACTCCCCTTCACCGGTAGGGTGGTCAAGCCGGAGGTCCTCAAATCCCTCCGTTATTTCATCGACCATCACCTTAGCATATCCTTCTGGAATCGGCCGGCAGTGAAAAGTTGAGTCGGGTTTAGTAGGATAAACAGAGCCAACAGCCGCCTTGACCTTCAAATTGCTCCATTGCGCCATAAGGTGGCAATTTTCAGCATCCGTGATAGCATCCATGGGATAGCTGGCAGGGGCCGTCAAGGCATGCTGCTCTGGCTGAAGCAGCTTGGTGGAAGCCATGCTGCTTCTCCGCTGAGATGGCGGGGTAGCTTCGGGGGAAGCTTCGGCAGGTCGTTTGCTGCGATCTGCTACTTCTCGTTCCTCTTCTCGTTCCTCTTCTCGTTCCTCTAACCCCATTACCCTTTCGTGCAGCGCCTGCATTTGGCTCTGCTCTAGTTTCTTCCTCCTCTCATGGGTTTTGTAACCCCCTGCGTCCGGAAATCCAGCCTTCCACGAAACGGAGCCTGGCGTGCCTCGTGTCCGTCCAGGGTGCTCAGGATTCCCGAGGGCCATTGTGAGCTCGTCCTTCTCCCTGTCTGGAACGAACTTCCCTTGCTGCGCTGCTTCGATATATTGCTGAAGCCTCTTGACTGGTATGTCCAATTGTTCGTCCGTCCAAATGCACTTCCCTGTTATAGGGTCCAAGGATCCGCTGCCCCAAGAACCCAAGTCCGGCAACGGTCTGGCCAGTTCATTGTCTCTGGTTCGATCCCTTTATCAAGCAGATCATTCTCAGCCTTGGCCCACTTAGGCCGGGCTACGAGGTAGCCACCTGACCCCGTGCGATGGTGAAGCTTCTTCTTCGCAGCATTTCTCTTGTTTGTCGCCGACATCTTTTTACCACTACCAGGAAAAGGCCTACTAATGGCGCACCAGTTTTGCCTACTAATGGCGCATCATTGGTGCGGCATTACTAGCACGCCATTAGTAATTTTTACTAATGGCGCACCACTGATGCGCCATTAGTATCAGGTATACTAATGGCGCACCACTGGTGCGCCATTAGTATAGGCCACAGTGCGCCATTAGTATAGGCCACTGGTGCACAATTAGTATAGGCCACGGTGCGCCATTAGTATTTTTGAATTTTGAAGGCGGGAAAATAGTAGTGGCGCACCGTCTAACCCCCACCGTGCGCCATTGCTATTTTTGAATTTTGAATTTGGATCTGGATCATGAATTTTTTGCCCATTTTTTGCTAGTTTTTTTTTTGCTCGTTTTTTGGCACGATATTATTTCAAATTTTGTTCCTGTTTTTGGATCTTGTACGTTCTTTTGCCATGTTCTTTTGCCGGAGAGGAGTTCGCCGGAGAGGAGGAGGTCACCGGAGAGGCGCTCGCCTACATCGCCGGAGAGGAGGAGGAGGTCGCCGGAGAGGAGTTCACCGAAGCATCGGAGAGGAGGAAGGAGAAACCATGAGGGAATGGGAGGAGAGGAGGGAGGAGGAGCTCACCGGAGAGGAGGGAGGAGAAACCGTGAGGGGAGGGGAGGGGAGGAGAGGAGGGAGGAGGAGGTTCCCGGAGAGGAGGAGGTCGCCGGAGAGGAGGAGGAGGTCGCCGGAGAGGAGGAGGAGGTCGCCGGAGAGGAGAAGGAGGTCGCCGGAGAGGAGGAGAAGGAGTGGAGGAGAGGAGAGGAGGAGATGGAGTGGAGGAGAGGTGGAGTGGAGGAGGTGCGCCCAGCCATATATACGACATAGTAATGGCGCACCGTGGGCAGGTGCGCCATTAGTAACTTTTTTTATATTTTTTTGACTTATTTTGAATTTTGAAGGCGGGAAGATACTAATGGCGCACCATGGGCCGGTGCGCCATTAGTAACTTTTTTTTATTTTTTTTGACTTATTTTGAATTTTGAAGGCGGGAAGATACTAATGGCGCACCATGGGCAGGTGCGCCATTAGTAATTTTTTTTATTTTTATGACTTATTTTGAATTTTGAAGGCGGGAAGATACTAATGACGCACCATGGGCAGGTGCGCCATTAGTGAGTTTGAATTTTTTTTGAATTTTTTTGCCTCTCCAGATCTTAAAAGCCCCGTATCTTTTTTTCTGTTAGATTTTTGAGGATTTTGAAAATGTTTAACGGGGTTCCCCTGTTAAATTCGGATGTAACTTTTCGAGTAGATGATTTTTATATAATTGACACAAGACACCTCGTGGTCTTCGTTCTTAGGCTTATACCATTGGTGGATGCTGATCGGGATCTTGTCCCTAACCGTAACCCCGTGACCGAGCAACAAATGCCTTCTTTGTCCGGTAGGATTCAATCGGTTGGCCGTCATACGATTTGTATGATCTCAAACTTTTCATCCGAGCTCAAATTCTTGGGCCTCGCCTCTTTACCGAAGTTGTGCTCGATCCGAGGGCTAGAAAAAAGAACAAAGACGAGAGTTAATTAATATGTGTACATATCAAAACAAAGACGAGAGCTAGTCAGCACAGGCTTAACTAATATATATACCTGGTCGGACTCGGTTTGGTGATCACCGGAGCCGTCCTCACGGTCTACTTCTTCACCCTCTCCTTCTTGCACCGGCATTGGGTCATCGGAGCCATGTAAATCATAGCCAGCTGCTTCTTCACCCTCTCCTTCCAGACCATCATTGTCGTTGAGAAACATCAACAAGCAGACGGCAGCACTTCCTTGTGCGATTATGTCCCTCAACAACGCTTCTTGTGCTTCGTCTCGGGGGGTGTCCATAGTTTCTACAAATATTTACAACATGGCAATTATTATTCAAACATGACAGATATGGATATATTAGTGGCAAACGTAGAACTAGCTAGCTAATCACAATAAGGAATCATATTAGTGGCCTCGACGCTGCTTCTCTAGGGTTTGGGGTGGCCTTGGCAACGCTTCAAGGGTTAGGGGGTGGCCTCGAGAACGCTTCAAGCTAGGACGGGGTAATATCGACCCCCCCCCCACGTGTTGAAGCTATCGGGAGGGGGTCGGCGTTGAACACTACATCTATGTCCCACAAGTGACGTGGGCATCGACGCCCGCGGTAGGGTAGAGGGTCGTGGATCGCTGAGCGGTCGAGGGTCAAGGGGTCGAGGATCGCCGAGGGGTCGGGAGGTTGCCTAGTGTCAAAGGATTCAACAAAACCATGTCTTCATCATTAGGCGAAAGTAACAGGTGCATGATGGTACGAAGCTCTCCAAAGTTATTTTGGAACGGAGTCCCGGATAGGATAATTCGCTTTTTGGTACAAAGTTCAGCAAGAACCTTCCGAATATCGTTATTTGAAAGGCCTTTGTTGAGATTCGTACAAAAAGGCAAATTATCCTATCCGGGACTCCATTCCAGAATAACTTTGGAGGACTTCGTACCATCATGCCATGGTAACTTCCGGCTAATGATGAAGCCATGGATTTCTTCAATACTTTGACACTATAGGAACCCTCGACCCTGAAACCTTCGACCCTTGACCCCTTAACGACCCTCAACCCTGAAACCTTCGATCCTTGACCCCTTAACGACCCTCGACCCTCTACCCTAGTTCCCGACCCTCGACCCCTCGGCGATCCTCGACACCCTTGTTATATCGACAACGACGCAACATACATATACATGGGAAAATAATGTTATCGGGGAGGGGTATCGTACCCCCCTCGTGTCAAAGTTTCTTCTTTCTCCTCTATTCCTTTCTTTCTTCTTCTCCTCTTCTTTTCTTCTTATCCCTCGAGAAAGGAAAATAAGGAAAAGGAAGAAAAGAGGAAGAAGGAAGAAGAAGAAGAAGAAGAAAAGAAGAAGAAAAAAAAGAGGAGAAGAACAAAGAATAGAGGAGAAGAAGAAAAATAGATTTTTTTCCATTTTTCTTCTTCTCCTCTATTCCTTCTTCTTCTCCTCTTCTTTTTTTCTTCTTTTTCTTCTTATTTATTTCTCCTCTTCTTCCTCTCCCTCTTCTTCTCCTTTCTTCCTCTTCTAATTTCCTTTTCCTCTCATTCTTTTCTTCTTCTTCCTTCTTAAAAATACATGAAGTAGTATTGCCTAATTCATTATTCATATGAATATACAAACATTTGCATATTTACAATAATTAATATCACCAAAAAATCTATGAACAATAAAAAATCCTAATTTTTCTAAAAACTATCTTTTGCACTGTTCACATACACATATACATTATAGCCACATACACATATACATCACATATGAACAAAAAATTAAAACATAAAAAAACAGAGCATAAAAATAAAAAAAGAGCTTAAACATTAAAAGAGTCGGGCGGCGGCTCACAGCTCGGGGGCAGGCGAGGGCGCCGACGCACGGGCGGACGGGCAGGGGGGGCAGGGCGACGGCGACGAGGAGCGAGCGGCGACGGCGAGCCCGTGAGGGGGAGCTCGAGGCGACGGCGGGCGGCGAGGCGCCAGCTGGGGCGGACGGGCAGGGCAGGGCGACGCAAGCACGGGCAGGGGCGCGGGTGACGGCGACGGCGAGCACGGGCAGGGCGCGGGCGACGGCGACGGCGAGCACGGTAGTAGCTGACGGCGTCGTCGGGCGAGCTCGGGCAGCTGGCGATCGCGTCGGGCGGGGGCTGGCGATGAAATCTGAAAAACGCCAAGTCTTTGCTTATATAGAAAAGGCTTTGGGAAGCGGCGGTTTGGTCCCGGTTGGTGGCACCAACCGGGACTAAAGGGGCATTAGTCCCGGTCGTGGCACCAACCGGGACTAAACCCCTTAGTCCCGGTTGGTGCCACCAACCGGACCAAAGGCCTTGTGCTGCCTCACGCCCAAAAGTTTAGTCCCACCTCGCTAGTTGAGAGAGCTCGAGAGTGGTCTATAAGCGCTGCTGCCCCACCTCTCGAGCTCCTCTCAACTGCAGGCTTCGGCCTAATCATCACTAGCTATGTGCTGTGGGCCTACTTGGCCTCCTGCGGGCCTGAATCCTGGCCCGTGTAGGGTTTCTAGTCGAATTCAGGTCGTGGGGGCCCAGTAGGCGGCACTATTTTTTTCTAGTTTTTTTGTTTTGTTTTCTGCATTATTATTTATTTTTTGTTGTTTTTTGCTTTATTTTTTAATTCTCTTTTCTTTTAGTTTTAGGAAAATTATAAATTTTCTGTTAGTGCTATTAGTTTTCAAATTTGAAAACTCTTTTTTGTTTTCTTTGTTGCTTTATTTATTTTATTTTGTTTCTACTTACAACAAAATACTTATTGTTGCTATTTTTATTTTTTCAGTTTTTTATTCTGTTTTCTGCATTATTTAGTTTTTGTTGTTTTTGCTTTATTTTTAATTCTTTTTGCTTTTAGTTTTAGAAAAGTTATAAACTTTCTGTTAGTGCCATTAGTTTTCAAATTTGAAAACTCTTTTTTGTTTTCTTTGTTGCTTTATTTATTTTATTTTGTTTCTACTTACAACAAAATACTTATTGTTGCTATTTTTATTTTTTTCAGTTTTTGTTCTGTTTTCTGCATTATTTATTTTTTGTTGTTTTTTCTTTATTTTTTAATTCTTTTTGCTTTTAGTTTTAGAAAAATTATAAACTTTCTGTTAGTGCCATTAGTTTTCAAATTTGAAAACACTTTTTTGTTTTCTTTGTTGCTTTATTTGTTTTATTTTGTTTCGCTTACAACAAAGCGGTGTGTAGAGGGACGGCTTATAAACCGTGTGGCGCCCTTCGTTGGCGAGGTTTTCAAATTCATAGATTTCAAATGAACTCTGAAAAAGTTGGCATAGCATGTGCATGTACAAAACGGACAATGGTATCATACTAAATCTGTTACAAAGTTGGCATGGTATCATCATAATAGTTGCGGAGAAAGTCTTCACTTTTTCTTCGCTTGTGTCGTTTGCTTATTGCGCCGTAACCATGGATAATCTTCATCGCTTATCAGGATGCTTGGGTCAACCTTGACTTTGAATTGGGAATTTCATGAAACTTTTCATACTCTTGAGACATGTCTGTCTTGCCCTCCACTCCCGGATGTCCCTTTTCCCGAAAGAACAATGTGGCGCTTTGGCTCATTGTATGATGTATTCGCTTCCTTATCTTTTCTTTTCCTTGGTCTGGTAGACATGTCCTTCACATAGATAACCTGTGCCACATCATTGGCTAGGACGAACGGTTCGTCGATGTACCCAAGATTTTTCAGATCCACTGTTGTCATTCCATCTTGTGGGTCTACCTGCACTCCCTCCTCGACAGATTGACCCACTTGCACTTAAACAAAGGGACCTTAAAATCTACTCCGTAGTCAAGTTCCCATATGTCTACTATGTAACCATAATATGTGTCATTTCCCTTGTCGGTTGCTGCATCAAAGCGGACACCGCTGTTTTGGTTGGTGCTCTTTTCATCTTGGTCAATCGTGTAAAATGTATTCCCATTTATCCCGTATCCTTTCCAAATCATTACAGTCGAAGATGGTCCCCTGGACAACAAGTACAGCTCATCACAAACAGTGCTGTCACCTCTAAGACGTGTTTCCAACCAACTGCTGAAAGTCCTGATGTGTTCACATGTAATCCAGTCGTCGCACTGCTCCGGGTGTTTGGAGCGCAGACTGTTCTTGTGTTCATCGACATACGGGTCACCAAGATAGAGTTCAGAGAACTGTGTAGTGTGCTTGAGACCAAGAATATCCGTCCTGCATATTATTGAGTCTCTTCCAAGCGTGCCTTTTCCAGTCAGTCTCCCCTCATACCGCGATTTAAGGAGACCTATCTTCTTAAGGCCAGGAATGAAGTCAACACAAAACCCGATGACATCCTCTGTTTGATGGCCCATGGAGATGCTTCCTTCTGTCCTAGCGCGGTTACGAACATATTTCTTTAGGACTCCCATGAACCTCTCAAAGGGGTACATATTGTGTAGAAATACGGGCTCCAGAATGACAATCTCGTCGACTAGATGAACTAGGACGTGCGTCATGATATTGAAGAAGGATGGTGGGAACACCAGCTCGAAACTGACAAGACATTGCGCCACATCACTCCTTAGCATTGGTACGATTTCTGGATTGATCACCTTCTGAGATATTGCATTGAGGAATGCACATAGCTTCACAATGGCTAATCGGATGTTTTCCGGTAGAAGCCCCCTCAATGCAACCGGAAGCAGTTGTGTCATAATCACGTGGCAGTCATGAGACTTTAGGTTCGGAACTTTTCTCCGCATATTTATTATTCCCTTTATATTCGACGAGAAGCCAGTCGGGACCTTCATATTGAGCAGGCATTGAAAGAATATTTCTTTCTCTTCTTTAAAGAAGAGCGTAGCTGGCAGGACCTTCATACTCCTTCGGAGGCATGCCCTCTTTTTCGTGCAAGCGTTGCAGGTCCTCTCGTGCCTCAGGTGTATCTTTTGTCTTCCCATACACGCCCAAGAAGCCTAGCAGGTTCACGCAAAGGTTCTTCGTCACGTGCATCACGTCGATCAAGAGCGGACCTCTAGGTCTTTCCAGAGGGTAGGTCCCAAAATATAGATTTCTTCTTCCACATGGGTGCGTGATTCTCAGCGTCATTCGAACAGCTAGTCCGCCGACCCTTTCCAAAGATTACGTGTAAATCATTGACCATAGCAAATACGTGATCACCGATGCGCATGGCGGACTTCTTCGGTGATCTGCCTCGCTTTTGAAATGCTTGCCTTTCTTTCGACATTGATGGTTGGTCGGAAGAAATCGACGATGGCCCGTACACATTCTTCCTGCAGCTTCCCAGGTATATACTATCGGTGTCAAGTAAACAGTGTGTGCATGCGTGGTATCCCTTGTTTGTCTGTCCTGAAAGGTTACTGAGAGCGGGCCAATCGTTGATGGTCACGAACAGCAACGCCTTTAGGTCAAATTCCTCCTTTTGTGCTCATCCCACGTCGCACACCGCTTCCATTCCACAGCTGTAAAAGTTCTTCAACTAATGGCCTTAGGTACACATCAATGTCGTTGCCGGGTTGCTTAGGGCCTTGGATGAGAACTGGCATCATAATGAACTTCCGCTTCATGCACATCCAAGGAGGAAGGTTATACATACATAGAGTCACGGGCCAGGTGCTGTGATTGCTGCTCTGCTCCCGAAAGGATTAATGCCATCCGCGCTTAAAGCAAACCATACGCTTCTTGGGTCCTTTGCAAACTCATCCCAGACTTTCTCTCGATTTTTCTCCATCATGACCCGTCGCGGGTGCTCTCAACTTCCGCCTTTCTTACGGTCCTCACTGTGCCATCGCATCAACTTGGCATGCTCTCCGCTTCTGAACAGACGTTTCAACCGTGGTATTATAGGAGCATACCACATCACCTTCGCAGGAACCCTCTTCCGGGAGGCTCGCCGTCAACATCACTGTGGTCATCTCGTCGATCTTATATCGCAATGCACCGCATACCGGGCATGCGTTCAGATCCTTGTAGGCACCACGGTAGAGGATGCAGTCATTAGGGCATGCATGTATCTTCTCCACCTTCAATCCTAGAGGGCATACGACCTTCTTTGCTGCGTATGTACTGTCGGGCAATTCGTTATCCTTTGGAAGCTTCTTCTTCATTATTTTCAGTAGCTTCTCAAATCCTTTATCAGGCACAGCATTCTCTGCCTTCCACTGCAGCAATTCGAGTACGGTACCGAGCTTTGTGTTGCCATCTTCGCAATTGGGGTACAACCCTTTTTTGTGATCCTCTAACATGCGATCGAACTTCAGCTTCTCCTTTTGACTTCCGCATTGTGTCCTTGCATCGACAATGACCCGGCGGAGATCATCATCATCGGGCACATCGTCTGGTTCCTCTTGATCTTCAGCAGCTTCGCCCGTTCCAGCACCATCGTGCACATCGTCTGGTGCATCTTGATGTTCAGTAGCATCACCGTATTCAGGGGGCACATAGTTGTCATCGCACTCTTCTTCCTCGCCGTCTTCCATCATAACCCCTATTTCTCCGTGCCTCGTCCAAACATTATAGTGTGGCATGAAACCCTTGTAAAGCAGGTGGGTGTGAAGGATTTTCCGGTGAGAGTAAGACTTCGTATTCCCACATATAGGGCATGGACAACACATAAAACCATTCTGCTTGTTTGCCTCAGCCACTTCGAGAAAATCATGCATGCCCTTAATGTACTCGGAGGTGTGTCTGTCACCGTACATCCATTGCCGGTTCATCTGCGTGCATTATATATAATTAAGTGTGTCAAAAATCATTACAAAACATCATGAATAGATAATTAAGTGACCAAATTAATAGAAGTTCATCATCACATAAAAACCAAAGTACATACATAGTTCTCATCTAACAACATAAAGCTCTGCAGAGCATCTAAATTAATTAAACCATACATTGAAACTATGTAAAACATTTCAATGCGAAAACAAATACGATCATAATCGCAACCAAGGTAACAACTGATCCAACGGCATAATGATACCAAGCCTCGGTATGAATGGCATATTTTCTAATCTTTCTCATCTTCAAGCGCATTGCATCCATATTGATCTTGTGATCATCGATTTACATCCGCAACATGCAACTCCAATATCATCTTCTCCTCCTCAAGTTTTTTTATTTTTTCCTTCAAGAAATTGTTTTCTTCTTCAACTAAATTTAACCTCTTGACAATAGGGTCGGTTGGAATTTCCGGTTCAACAACCTCCTAGATAAATAAAATCTATGTCACGTTGGTTGGCATAATTTTCATAAACAATAAATGAACCAATAGTTATGAAAAGATAATATATACCACATCCGAATCATAGACAGGACGAGGGCCGACGGGGGCGGATACCAAAACCATCGCACTATATAAGATGCAATAATAAAAGTAAGAAAATAATACAAGTATCTATCTAAAAAAACAAGTAATAATATTTTTCCTTTCAGAAAGAAGATAAGAACAAGAGGCTCACCACGGTGGTGCCGGCGATGAGATCGGCGCGGGTGATCGACGGCGATGAAGACGGGGACGGGGCGTGACGGACCGCTAAACCTAGATAAATATTGAGGAAAATGGAGCTTGGCGGTCGAGCTTGGAGAGGAGAAACCTTAAGTAGTGTGGCTCGGGCATTCCATCGAACACCTTGTGTGCATAGGAGGTGAGCTAGAGCACCACCAAGCCCTCTCCCCTCGGCCGAAAAAAAAGAGCAGAGCAGTGTGATCTGCTCTTGCGCGAGGGCTATATATAGGCAGCACCATTAGCCCCGGTTGGTGGCATGAGCCGGGACTAAAGGGAAGCCTTTGGTCCCGGTTCATGCCACCAACCGGGACCAATAGTGGTGGGCCAGGAGCCAGGACCATTGGTCCCGGTTCGTCCCACCAACCGGGACCAAAAGGTCCGGACGAATCGGGACCAATGGCCCACGTGGCCCGGCGGGCCCCCTGGGCTCACGAACCGGGGCAAATAGCTCCATTGGTCCCGGTTCTGGATTGAACCGGGACTAATGGGCTAAACTGGCCTGGACGAAAGCCCTGTTTTCTACTAGTGACGAGTCCGGCCCGTCCACATCTATCGTGGACCTTACATCCACCAGTGACGTCCAAGTGGTGGAATTCGGCAAAGAAGAGTAGCACATGGAAGACGGACGCGCCCGTGTCCTTGCGGGCATGTCCGTGGCCCATGTCTTACTCTTGCTCGCCGGCGACTAGCAGCTTCACTTACCGGAGCTCAGGACCGGCAAAGATGTCGGACATGGGGAAGACAGGACATGGAACATGGACGCCTCCACGGCTGGCGAAGATTTCGACTAAGTTAACATTTTATATTAAAAAAATGTCATGTACACTTTTGTTAAATGAAATATGTTTAAAATGTCATGAAATTGGTACGGTTTAAATGATCGACCGGTTTGTTCAATTACAATTTAAAATGTGACTAGATGTTTGATGGATAGGGTTAAATGACCTGCTCCTGTATCACTATCGTGGTTGGATACTAGGTCCGTTTTAGGGGATAGCGTTGACGATACCCGAAAGCCTTTTTTTTCTAGAAAAGCTCTACAATGCTACAAGACTTTTTGAAGATATGTTTATGGAAATGTTAAAAATAGAAATACCTAATATTAATCTAACAATCTGACTTGAGATGTGTTTTTAACAGAAAAAAAAATTTAATTTATTTTGAAAATTCTATAAATCGTTAAATTTCTAACTTACCATTGATGCTTAATCACGTTGGAAAGAAATGCATTAGAAGAAAAGACAACGTCCGTTTAAGAAAAGACAAACTTCACACAATACATGTATAAGCAGCAGAAAAGTGTGGTTCACATCAGCTACGCGCACGTAATCTAGGTCTCTGTCCCTTCTGGTGCATCAGATGATAAGCTTGGCTAACATGTAACGTGCCCATATGCGGCGCTTTTCACGCGCCATCGATAATAGTAAAATCAGCAATGGAAGCTGTACTAGCTTTACGTATAGGCCATCGCATATATCTTTTGTCGTGTTAATCAGCGAGAAAGCAGTGCGTGTGTATAATAGTATAAGCTAGGAGAAATACAACCAAACAAAAGTGAAAAGGAACAATGCAAGCTGCAAGGCGGTTCTATACGTGCACGCCATGATATATATTTTTTTGTCAGTGTTAATAACCACACTCCGTTCATGGTGAGGCGGCGTGGTTCCAGTGAGGCTGAAACGTACGTATGCAACGCACGGCTTGATGCCGGAGGCTGGGCTGCACAAGACCCGCTGTTAAACCCCCATCGTCTTGCACAAATCAGGCATCCACTTCAAAGCGCATCCACCTCCGTTCAACTGTGGTAGAGGCCATGGCAGCCGCAACGGCGGGTGAGAACAGCAGGTTAACTGGGGAGAGAAAGAAGGGGGGTGGCAAGTTCGCCGCAGCTATCAAGTACCCGGTGACGAAGACGTTGTTGTGGCTGCGGACGTACCAGTCCCCCGAGGTCGCCGCATGCGCGTACGACCTCACGGCTAGGGAGCTGAAGGGCGCAAAGGCAAAGCTCTACTTCCCGTACCCTCTGCCGGTCAGACTGATTAAGGAGGTGATATCTGCACCGAGGCACCGCAGCCACAGTCACGACGTACTGCTCTTTCAGGTCGTTACGTTGCCACCAGACCACACAGCACCGCCTCCACCGCCGCCCAAGCTGGTAGTTTACCTTCCGTTCCCCTTTGAAGCGCCCGCGGTGACACCCCATAGGTACATGCATACTCGTTCCTGCACATGCCGCTTCTGGCATGAGCGACTCGGCTTGAGCATGTCCCAGCCTGCAGCTGGCCCACGCACCTGCTCCACATCCACAACAGCCGATCCGACGGATGCAGATCGTGGCACAGGCCGAAAGCTGCTTAAGCTCCTCAAGGGAACCCCTAGGTGCTACCTACGTCTTGCCACCGGCTGTTCAAGAAACACAAGCTGTTAGTCGTTCCCGTCACTCCTAGTGCTCCAATAGAAGGGACTGTCCCTGATTCTCCTGCTATTTAGCCTCGGATGTGCGTAATATGCACCGAGACCCCATAGTCGTGTGCCATCATAATCCAGAGGCAATCTGAATCTATCTACCATATAAGTTTTAATTACAAATGTATTTTCATTGTTGTTCTCGTGTGTATCACTACCATGCAATGGGTTTACTGTGGTGTTGTTTATCATCATGTTGCTTGTTTTTCCCAATCATGTAATCTTTTCACTCTTGTGGTGTGTTTTGTTTTGGTGTGGGTGCACTCTTGTCTTCAAATTTCAACCACCTGCCTACCTATCACTCACATTTTCAACCCTAGTCCCCTTTCCTACCAACCACGGCCCTTCTTCACTGTCCGATCTGTCATGAAGGGCGCAGAATTCCAAACAGCGTCCAACCACACCTCGCGTTCTTTTCTGTCTCGTCGTTGTTCTCTTTGGCTCTCCCCATCCCTCCGCCTCCGCAGTTGGCCCTCGGCTCACATCTCCATTCACCCGTGCAGCCGACGCGTGGTACGGGCCGATTAGCCGGGCAACCCTGTGACTACTTCACCGTCTAACGCCAGCCGACCGACCAAGCGTGCCCTTGCTCACAGCAGGCGGAGAGAGCAACCGGCATGGTCCTCTCCTCACCGCGATTCGACCCTGACCCCAAGGTTTGCTAAATCCTCCCCGGCTCCTCAATAATCACCTTTTATTTAACGGAAATATGGTCGGAGATAGAGATTTGTTTGCTTAGCGGCAGCCCGTGGGTCGTTTGGTCCGCTGTGCTCTGGCCCGGGGCAGATCTGAGGCATGGCCGCGCGCGCCTGGGTTCGTGAGTTCACGAAGGTACGACGGGCGGCTCCACCCTGAATTGTGTTGCCGGGATCTGATCTGGGGCGCCAAAATTATTTCGGCGGCCGCTTTGGCTGTCCGTCGCCTCTTGAAATTTTATTAGGATTTTCCTGATACCGGTCGTAGAGCGCACGTAGTACTTGTTTCATCTTGTGGCTGATGGATTTTGGTTTCCGCTTCGGTTCCCTTCCTGTGCTGATCTGTATAGCGGTGGTCTCGTTTCTGGAGAGAAACTGTGTGCAAGCCTGGTGATATGTGTAAGCTTCTGTGGTTGTTGTTTGATCTTGCGTGAGTCTGTCTGAGGTGCTGTCTGATTGTTGTTGTTTTTTTCTCTTGCGTCGTTGTGGTTGTCGTTGTCAAGCTTAGGCTTAGACTGTACTGCTTTATTTTTAGTTACTTGCTGCATCCAAATTGGGCAATTGGCCACTTCAGCCTTTTGCTTATATTATATTTCTAGATTTGTATCTAGCGAACCACAGATTTAAGTATGTTTACTTTTGTGAAGGAAGAAGGGCGGTTTCGAATCCAGGACAGGTGCCTGCTTTTGCGGCGGACGGCGGCGAGTGGTCAGTGGGCCTGCAGTCCCCCCCTCCCGCTCTGTGATTTTCTTCCCAGTGGGGCTAATTTTTTTTTCCCGTACTTGCCGAAATCAACAAACGATTCGCAGAATTTTTTGAATGAGTTTGAAATCGGCGGATATCGAGACTTCTGTTGTTACTATATCATCAATTCGTAGTTGGTTTGTTGATACTAGTTTATTAGGATTGAAGTTTATTGAGTGTTTTGGGTGGTTTATTTGCTAGATTTGCTGCCTGTTTGTATTTCATCACCATGATTTTCGCCCCTGTGTCACATTGGAATTGAAATTTGTATCGTTTCAGTACAAAAATTTATGGCGCTGGATTGAAATTGGCTGATGGATGCACTTTGTAGTTATCAGGCTTTTTTCACCTCAGTTATCAGGCATGCCCTTAAGTTGTTACTCTGGCTTAGTTTAATTTGGACACATATTTTGCTCACATTATGTGCAGTAATTTATCCACTGCTAGTTATCCCCATATTTCATGTTTTATAGTTATCGGTCCTATTGCATCTTATTAATCAGGTTTGTAGCCTGACAATTGTACTCGAAAAGGATCCTTCTGAATTCTCAAAGAATGAGGGGCAAGGGGATTGATACCGAGAAAGATTTCTTCTCATTATAAGACGTGATTTGATCTGCGTATATTTGGTAAAAGAACAATCTTCTCCTTTAATCATATCATAAATGGAAAGTGTTCAATTAGAACATATAGACCATTTGTCAGTTCAGTTTTCCATTAACTCTAGATAGTGCGCAGTGTCCTAATATTTCACGATGCTAGTTTTATTTTATTTTACCGTGATTGCTATTCTAATGTACCAAGGTCTGTAAGCTCTGGGATTTATTTTTTCAACTCGTCCGATATATAGTAGTTATCATATTTTTCCTTTGGAAATGTGCATGCCTGCTGTAGCAAAATTACTAGTCTCTTAAATTTTGTTCAGGTCAAAAATTAATTTGATTTTTGTTAGTCAACGCGCACATCACTGCAGTTTTTTGTTGCTATGTGTTCACGATGTGTTTCTGCAGGTCTGTACTTTGCATAATTACCATCACTATTTTGTAGTATTGCCTTGTTTGATGTATATAAACTCTTGTCAAGTATTAGCAAGTCTACCAACTGATGTGTGTTGTACTATTATTTACCCTTCCTTTTTCCTCATTGATAATTTAGCACATTTTTGTTGATATTCCATAAGTAAATTTCGTTCATGACTATGACTGTCAAATTGTTGTTTCCAGGACTGTTGTGTATAAATTATAATGTGCATTGTATTCGAATTACCATGCATGTAGTAGCAAATTTCACAAAGTTGTTTCTGGGTATTTTTCATCATGTACATTTGAAAGGGGTGGTACGATTTTTCATGTGGTGTTTCTATATTTTAATTATGAAGTTTACTATGCCCTCTGGTATTTCTATATTTTTTTTCAAAAAAAAGTTTGTGGGACATTTTTAACTGTATTCCTCCTCTTCTACGCGACTGGGCACAATGAAAAGGAAACGCAAAGGAGATGTAGCGATTGAGGAGGTAGCTTCTTTGATGAAGTTGAAGTCCCCCACAGATAGAAACATGGCTTCTTTCTGCTCGCTTACTGGCAAACAACTTGTTCATGAGTCATATACCAACGATAAGAGCCACGATGACGGTGACGATAATGATGGCTACTCCGATGATGATGGAGATTATCGAATTGTTTTTCGTGCACAAGAAGGACCCTATGATTCTTCAGGCAGTAGGGCAGCCTATGTAGACGTCCAAGACAGTGCTACAGCAAATGCAGATGTGTTGTCCAGCGGAGCAGCAAATGATGAAGGCACGCCAATCAGTGTGAGGAATGCACATGTTCTCGAATCGCAAATTATGCTTAGTGAACCTTCTCGCATGGCATCACTTGATGGAGGGGAAGGCATGCTTAGCCAGCCAGATATGGCAAACAAGCGGGTTGAGGTGGGCACAAAATCTTCCTTCAAGGGATTTGGTGCTTCTCTTGTGAAGGCTTTGGATAAGACACACAAGACACAAGAAATTCAAGGTATCTTCTCCTGCCACCACCAGTTGCACCAGTTGACTCTGCCATACTATTAGAAACTGAAACGGATTACCATATCAAGATCATTGTCGTACAAGAGCTTGGGATTTGGTTCACCGATAAGGGCACCAGTGAGAGCATTTCCTTTTTCTTTTCAGTTTCATCATCACTGTATGGTAATTTTTTGAGTGATTCTATAGTAGTTTCAGTAATTTAACATTGATAACTTATACTTCTCATTTTTACACTTTGTTTACTTTTGCTCAAGCCACTTTCTCTTTTTTCTCGGTAGGAGACCTACCAAGCAGGTTGATACGGCTAAGACCTCATCCAGATCAGCCCTCCTGATGAAGAACAGGAGGTAGAGGCGGCTCCGTATCGTAAAACACGATGATTCCATCTCCCTGTTTTCTTGGACGAATAGTTATTTATGGAGTTGGAGTTAGGGTTGCCGAGCTACCAGGGGCCCACAAGCCTGCCAGCGCGCCTGGGCTTCAGCGCCTGGTGGCCTCCCTATGGTATTTCTCTTCGCCAGTATTATTTATATATTCTGAAAATATTCTCCGTAAAGTTTCAGCCCCATCCGAGAACTTTTATTTTCGTGCAAAAATAACACCACGGTAATTCTGCTGAAAACATCATCAATCCAGGTTAGTTTCATTCAAATCATGCAAATTATAGTCCAAAAAAAAAGTAAAAGTGGTTGGAAAAGGAGATATGTTTGGGAAGTATCAGTGGCCGGATGGGGGTGACGAGACGACTCTCTACCGCATTGAAGCCGGCTCCCTGTCTGTATGCATGTCGACATTAGTTAGGCGGGATAGCCGAGAAACCCACTTTGGTGCCTGCACTGAAATAACTCGATGTTGGTTTAGTCGGTGCTTGGTATTTATATGTGGTCGCGCACAACATGATCAGCACCACACAACGTCCATTTTCATTCCTCCTCGTGCACCACCTCTGCCACGGGCGAGCTCTAGAGCGAAGTGGGAGAACCTCTCGGCGGAGCAGAAGCACGAGTTTGTCAGCCTTGCGGCCGACTAGCAGCATTGTCATGTGCGACGAATAGAAGTCGGCTTGCCAAAGGTGAGAGACAATGAAATGACGACGATCCGGCGCCCCCGCCTGCGCCGGTCCATGCATGCAGCTCCACTTCAACATCGTCATGATCGAGAAGCAGGCGGCACTGCCAGTGTCGGTGTTTTGGCAAGCGCGGGAGGAGCAAGGCTACTTCCTTGCCCTCCTCGTGCATCACTGGCTGTCTGAGGACCAAATCTATGGCGAGTTCACGACCACGGCGGCCATGACCTCGGAGTAGCTGAACTTTGTCGACGAGAAGGGAGCGTTCTACGAGACCATGCGCAGCGCTTGCGTTGGCCGCAACGCAATAATGGTGGAGGCGGGCGTGGTAGCTTAGGCGATCATGAATGGGGACATTGGCAGCTTCGCATCACCCGCAGTACACATGGGCCACAACGACCACGAGTCTAGCCCGTCCACGTCTATCATGAACCTCACATCGACTAGCTATGTCCAAGCAGCGGAATTCGACAAGGAAGAGTAGGACATGGGAAACGGAGGCGTCCGCATTCCATATGGGCATATTTGTGTCCCATGTCTTATTCTTCCTCGCCGGTGACCCGCAGCTTAACTTTGTGGAGCTCAGGCCTGGCAAAGATGTCGTACCTGAGGAAGACTTGACATGGAACATGGATGCCTCCACAACTGGCTAAGATTTGGACTAGGTTAACATTTTATGTTAAAAAATGTCATGTACACTTCTGTTAAATGAAATATGTTAAAAATGTGTTGAAATTGGTCTTGTTTAAATGATCGTCTGGTTTGTTCAAATATCGCTTAAAATATGTCCGGACGTTTGATGGATAGGGTTGGATGGCCGGCTCCTTTATTATTGTCGTGGATGGATACCATTTCTGTTTGAGGGGATAGCGTTGAAGATACCCTAAAGCTATTTTTTCTTGAAAAACTCTACAATGCTACAAAACTTTTTGGAGATAAGTTTATGGGAAAGATAAAAATATAAATACTAAATATTAATCTAAAAATCTGACTTGAGATGTGTTTTTATCAGAAAAAATAATTTAATTTATTTTGAAAATTCCTTTAACAGTTAAATTCCTAACGTAACAATGATTTTTTTTAAAGATCCATCTTGGCTGGCTTCAATAGTTTAGCAGAGAACAAACAGGTTACAAGAGTTGATCAAAAGATCAAAGACTAAGATAAGAGCAACGCGGGACTAAAGGAAGAGAAAAACAGAAGGGGTAAAAAAAATCTCGCATCTAAATCCCCGAATGGGGTCTCTATAGCTTTGGCTCCCGCTAAACGCCACTGTTCCATGTTTCACCGTATTAACTTAACAATGATGCTTAACCATGTTGGAAAGAAATGCATTAGAAAAAAAAGACAACCTTCGTTTAAGAAAAGATAAACTTCACACAATATATGTATAAGCAGCAGAAAAGTGTGGTTCACACCAGCTAAGCGCACGTAATCTAGGTCTCATCCCATATGGTGCATTAGATGATAAGCTAGGCTGACGCGTAACGTGCCCGTATCCGGCGCTTTACGGCCGAGGACGCGCGTGAAATCACTAAAATCAGCAATGCAAGCTGGACTAGACTACTCGTGTACGGTGTACTTGATCCCTTTACGTACACGCCATGGCATATATCTTTTGTCGTGTTAATAACCTTCGCTTTTGGGTCTTGATCGTGTTAATCAGCAAGAAAGCAGTTTCTTGATAATAGAAACGGCGGGGCTGGAAAGCAGTGCGTGTATAACAGTATAAGCTAGGAGAAATACAACCCAACAAAAGTGAAAAGGAACAATGCAAGCTGTAAGGCGGTTCTATACGTGCACGCCATGATATATTTCTTTAGTCAGTGTTAATAACCACTCTCCGTTCATGGTGAGGCGGCGTGTTTCCTGTGAGGCTGAGATGTACGTACGCGACGCACGGCTTGCTGCCGGTGGCTGGGCTGTGCAAGACCCGCTATTAAACCCCCATCGTCTTGCACACATCAGGATTCAACCATCCACCTCAAAGCGCATCCACCTCCGTTCGACTGTGGTAGAGGCCATGGCAGCCGCAGCGGCGGGTGAGAACATCATGTTAACTGGGGTGAGAAAGAAGGCGGATGGCAAGTTCGCCGCAGCTATGAAGCACCCGATGACGAAGACGTTGTTGTGGCTGGGAACGTACCAGTACCCTGAGGTCGCCGCGATGCGCCTCGCCCTCACGGCTAGGGAGCTGAAGGGCACAAAGGCAAAGCTCAACTTCCCTTCCTCCGCCGCCAAACTGGTAATGGAGGTGATTGCTGCACCGAGGCACCGCAGCCACGGTCATGACGGACCGCTCTTTCAGGTTGTTAAAATGCCACCGGACCCCACAGCACCGCCTCCACCGCCGCCCAAGCTGGTAGTTTACTTTCCCTTCCCCTTTGAAGCGCCCAACGGAGACACCCCATCGGTCCCTGCATACCCGTTCCTGCACATCCCGCTTCCGATGCACGTCTCAGCCTGCAGCCAGTGCATGTGCACGCACCTGCTCCACAGCCACAACAGCGTATCCAACGGATACAGATCGTGGCACAGACCGAAAGCTGCTTAAGCTCCTCAAGGGAACCACTAGGGGCTTACTCTCGCCACCTGGTGTTCAAGAAACCCAAACAGTTCATCGTTCCCATCACACCTAGTGCTCCAACAGAAGGAACTGCTGACAATTTCACCAAGCCCGTGGTATTTCCCTGGTGCTCCTATTGTTTAGCCTCAGCCATGCGCAATATGCACCGAGATCCCATAGTCATGTGCCATCATAATCCAGAGGCAATCTGAATCTATCTATCATATAAGATTTAATTACAAATGTTTTCAATGGTGTTCTCATGTGTCGCTACCATGTAATAGGTGTATTGTGGTGTTGTTTATCATCATGTTGTTTGTTTTTACCAATCAGGTAATCTGTTAATTCTTGTCTTGTGTTTTATTTTGGTGTGGGTGCACTCTTGTCTTATGTTACCATACTATATTTTGGGTACGAAACATTTAATCAGTCCACTCCATTAGTTAATAAATATGTTGTTTGGTGTGGAGTTTGAGATAATTGATTTGAGGTGAAGAGAGAAAATATAGAGCAAACACAGATGCTGTTACAATTTTTAATGCAAAGTGAAGAAGTATGAAATATGCGAGTTTCAAATTCAGGAAATCAGACTCAAGGATCAAACGAACCTAAAAAATCATAAAAGTCCATACTCTCATGTCATCCAAGCACGCGGTTGTTGTAGTATATCATGAAAAAAGTTTGTTGTAACCTTTATAACTGAACTATAAATGGCCACTAACAATCAAATCTCCGGACGCTTCACTAGTTTATGTCTTGAAGGTGGCATGAACATTTATCTCTTTCAAGATTTCTTGGGGGATCATGGCCCTGAATTTCGGTACATTGATTAATAGTATTAGAAGTATCCAAATGTATAGAAAACTATAGTAACTCCTGTGTGGTGATATCTAAAGTAGTGGACTATCTTCGGTATATTAATTTTATTCAATAAGAATAATCTTAAAAAGTGTAGAGTAGCAAACATATTTGAAGTACAAAGTTATTAGTTGTCTTAACACGAAACATTTTTATAGTAATATTTTGGGCACAATGTTGCCAGGCTCTTGGATTTGCAGTATAGCATATCCTTATTTTCTTCCGCATGTACATGATCTTGTTGCATCATGAAATTACTAGTGATTGTAGGTATTTTCCAATTGGATTCTTCGTGGGATTATGATTGCAAACGTATTCCATTTTAGTATGACCCACATCTAGAGGTATTACACTTGCCTTGAGTAAGGTGAGTCTAAGATAAGTTTTGAGGACAACCCATGATGTTCTTGAAAGGTTCAGGCCTATTGGGTATGGAGAAGCAACAAGATGATTGAATTTGGCAGAAGGTTACCAGATAACATAGCTACTAGGTCAAAATCTTATCTGACCTTCCCCGCAATAAAAAAGGCTTTGCTAACTTTACAGTAAATAATAAAATTGCATCTTTCTTGTATCTCATGCTTTCGTTGTCATAAATCACATGTGCCACTTTTGTCCACTTTTTGCAATAGATTTGGTTGTTGCCACCCAAACTAATTGTGTAGAACCCTAAAACTCAATTGCAGAAAGCTTCACATGTGTGGATAGCGGTGCCAAACAAAGTCCTTTAGATAGAAACCCTAGAACTGAAAACTCACTGTTATGTAAAAAGCTTAGCAGGAATTAAAAGCATGTGCATTGGTGAGCATTCTATCCACATCTGGTTTTTTTTGCTTGTTCTTTATATCAGTACAAGCCTTGCATCCAACTAATTTATGACACATGTAAATTTTGAATGGTCCTGTTTCCACACACACACACACACACACACACACACACACACACACACAGAGACACACAGAGAGAGAGAGAGAGAGAGAGAGAGAGAGAGAGAGAGACTACACTATGATGGTTAAAAATCAAATTACTCAAGTACCGAGGTGTTACAGTTTGTAAAGTAAACGAAGATGTATGAAATATTGTAAATTAAAATTTTAGGGAAGACAAAATAGTCCTACCTTATATAACATATCGCGCAGACTCGTGAGCAACTAAGTGGCTCTCTTAATTTTGTCCTACACCGCTAAGCGTGAAGTTGCACTGTATACACCTTTGGCACAATTGATCCATAAACTCGATAATAGTATACACTACTGCAAAACAACCTAGCGGTGGTGGTTGGCAATTATATTCCCGCCACTGAACCATTTAGCCCATGGAATCTTTGTGATTTAAAAAATTGATAACGATCATGTTTGGACTATCCTCCAATTATAGTTCATAACATTTTTGCAGGCTCATCACAATTTTTTTTATGTTTGATGTATACAATGTAATAATGCGTTATTCACCATCATTATTTACGCGATATATGTTGATTGTTCCGTAATTGTGCGGGAGACTGTAAAGGTCAAAGTATCCTAGCCTAGCAAATATTTAGCCAACTCGTGTATTAAATATCATTAATATCATTATTAATGATAATAAATATCAACATGATACCGCACCCGACATAAACCACACCAGCGACAGCGAGACCCCAAACCCATATGCCTCGCCGCCCCATTTCCCGTCATCACCCTCCCAGGAACAAATCATCGGAGTGCCCTCTTCCCAGACGTCAAGAACCAGCTGATTCGTCGCCCAAATCGTCTGTGGAGGTGAGTCTCTCTCGAGCACGCTGCCCACCGCTTTATGATGATATTTTTTCTCCATCAATCGTGTGCCCTCGGATCTTTCATGCCCTCCTTCTTTCTTGAAAATAATCGTTCATGCCTTCGTGTCCAGAGACGTGGTACAACCGCCGCGTAGCTCATCATCAAGGCATCGACTGACTTGTGTGTCCGCCCCAGGTAATCCTCTCGCCCCTGCGAGCCCCACAAGTCCGTCGATTGTGCACCATTCTTACTACGTTTCCTCTCTTGTTTCTAGTTGTTCGCACCGGATCTGATGGAGCACCAGCAGCCAGTCACCATGACCAGCCATGGAGTCGAGACCGTCCTCGACGACCTTCCGAGACGATCGTCGTCCACGAGATCCTTGTCCGTTTGCCGGCCAGGGACATCATGCGATGGCGCTGCGTCCGCAAGGGGTGGCGCAGTGCAACCTCCGCCGACAAGTTCATGCTGGATCACCACCGCCGTCAGCCCTTGCTCCCGGTCCTCGGTCATGTCGTGGAGCCGCAGACGGCGTCCCGCCTCTTGCTTTCCTTTGACGCCGGGGCAGGCCAGCAACAACTCTGCCCCGTGGTCCGGACATACAGCGGTAGACTCCTGGCTGCCCTTGATGGGCTCATCATCGTCTCCCATGGATCCTTCAGTGTGCGAACTTCTTCGTCTCCTCCGGTATACTTATTCATCTGCAACCCGGTCACCCGTGAGTATGCTCCTCTAGTGACGCCTCCAAGCCAGCATGGATTTATGCACCACATCGCAGGCTTTTATCGGCACCAACAATCCGGGGAATACCGGGCGCTTTGGGTCTCTACTCCGAGATACTTTGACGGACAGGAGCCTCTCCTCGCCCTCGAAAAGCCAAGGAAGGCGCGCACTCTAGCATCCTTTATAGGAGTAACGGGTTAATTGATTCGAAAGGATTGACTGGAATCTTTGTGATTTAAAAAATTGATAACTATCATTTTTGGACCATCCTCCATTTATAGTTCATAATGTTTGTGCAGCCTCATCGCAGTTTTTTATGTTTGATGTATACAGTGGAATAATGCTTCAATTCTGCATCATTATTTACAGGAATATTATGGAAGATGTTGTTTTTTCCTCTTTAACTTGACGAAGTAGTAAGAAAATAGTATTTATATCCATATTAGTTGTTATACTTTATTTTACTTTTGGTATAATTAAATATGTATTGTCTATGAAGTGTTCTCGTTCTTTTTGACAAGTACTATTGCATGTTACGGATTCTTGATGTGGCAAACAAACTGTATTCCTTTAGTGGTGCTGCTTAAATTAGTACAATGTGATTAAGCCTTTTAAAATTGTACTCTATTGGACAATGTTATTTGTTCATCTTTTAGGAAGTGTTTACCATTATGGCTCATACAAATAAAATTATGAAAAAATGATCCTAAAAAAGGCATGATTAAATTCTTTCCTACAATTGTGATATTTTATTTAACACAAAAATTGTATTGTTTACTAGCCATAATGAGAACATCCAAGAAATGATAAAAAAGTTAACCATTTCAAAGTTTGAGCACAATAATTAAAGATGGTGCCCTCGCATATGCGAGGAACACTTTGCAGCCCTCCACCTCAAAAAGTGTTCAATGTCAGCATTCACTATTTTTAAGCCATGCATCACATCCACTACCTTTAAGTCTTACAACATGCACTCACCAACCTCACCAAGACACGAATGTTTGCCACATCACAATTAGTCATGTGCTTATCGAAGTCATGTATCTTAGAAAAACTCATGTCATTAGAATGCCATCTTCTTGATGTGGTACAGAATACTAACTCAAACTGACAATATATATTGATAGTTATGGTGTGGATTAAAGAGGGAAAATTATGAATTGTAGAATGCAATACGTGCATACAAGTATTGGCTGGTGTGTCGTCTATCTGTGAATACTAAGGGCATCTTGGTGTCTTGGAGCAGCAAGCCATCCAACGATGTACCCATTGATGTGCGGAAGCATCGGCTTGTCCGAAATCCTGCCAACTGGATGCAAAGCAGGGGGGGGTGAGTAGGCTTACGAACCCCCACAACGTACTAGTTCGACACCCCAGTCCGATCAAAATATTCTCTCGAGCACGCGCCATCTCTGGCGCAACTGCACCTCCACTCTCCACGCTACATTCAAACCGGCCTAGAGGGGATGCGACCGGTCACTAGAGCCAGCATTGAATGGGAGTGCTGGCCGAGTGCGCCACCCCCGTGACGTCATGGTCTCCGCACATGTTCAATGACGGAGAGACGTGACCGGATGGGGCGACGAGACGACTATCTACCGCATCACCCACGGTTCCCATCGAGCCACAACGACCACGCACTAGTAGAAAAGGGGCCTACTGTCCGCTGAGCCCAGGCAGGAGGACCTTTGGTCCCGGTTGGTGGCACCAACCGGGACCATTAGGCATCCACGCGTCAGCATTTCTATGGCTGTGGTTTTTGTTTTTTTTTGAAGGGGGGTTGGGGGTTTTGGGGGTTAATTTAGGTGTTTCATATATTGTGCTATAGCTAGCTAATTGATAGAGAAAAGTGTCCTCTCTTTTGTCCGTGCTTGGTCGACGCTACATACTATACATACGTATAGAGAGGACTAGCTAGACACGCTAGCTAGCTAGTAATTAAGCAAACAGAAGATCGTCATGAACATATATGCATACAGAGAGAAGTGATATCGACCACCTCTCCTTCTCCGAGAGATTGGTCGAACAACAAGTTCTCGTATATCTATCCGACACTACCGTCTACATATATAAAATAATTATCTTTTACAATACGGACGCGTGGTCCACATAGTATTCTCCGTCTTCAGCAATCACGTGGTCAAGAAAGAATGCCGCCAATTCCTCTTTAATTGCTCGCATGCGATCTGGTGCTAGGAGTTCATCCCGCTTCCGAAACATCTAATTTTAAGAAAGGGGTCAATATATATATATATATATATATATATATATGTATATATATATATATATGAATGAATGAAACTCAACACAAATGATGGTAATAAAATAAAATTGTGAATATTTTTATTTACGCACTTCATATTGTTTTTCGGAGTAGCCCCTCTCACAGGTCGTGTGGCGGATGGACTCGCAAACGTAGTATCCACAGAAATCATTCCCTTGTTCCTGCCACAACCACTTTACAAGAAACAGAGGTCAATCAAACTGATAATTAGCAAGCAGGCTAAATGGTATTGGTGAAACTAGCGGTTGAATCACTAGGAGATGCGCGTGGAATATGCTACTATATAGTACTTACTTTCGGGTGTCTAAATTGCAGCTTCTTCGGTAGCCCCGGAGCTTTTTTGGTGAATTTTCTCCAAGCCCTGCCATACAAAGAAAACAATTACTTGATATCAGAAATGAACAAAGTTGCTGATATGGTGGATAATGATCGATTTAACTTACTTCTCGAGCATTTCAGTCATGTCCGCATACTCCTTGGGATCTTTTCGCTTGGAGTCTAAGAATGTTACTACTCCTTCTCAAGCTTAATCTCTAGGAGAATATAGTGGTAGCTGCACACATGCATAACTCATCAATATTACATTACTATAACCTGGACTAATAAGGAAACCGAATATGCCACAAGACAGTAACACTCACTTGAAGTTGTAAGGAAAGAGTATTATATCTTTGTGTTCATTTATTACCAACGATTGTAGCAAGTTGGCCTCGGTATCTTCGGCACGAAATTTAACCTCAGTTGCATCTATGAGATATGTGTTAATGAACCCAATATCACCCACTTGTCTTTTCTTCAATTCGGCGATCTTCAATCTGCATAATATAGTGAGGATAATTATAAATACATGCAATGAAAGGGCTGAGTTATATAGAGAGACTTAATGGCAGAAGTAGTACTACTTACAGACAGTAGTAGGTGACCGTTGCTTTATCGAGGACCAATTTATTGAAAAACTGATAGAAATCCTCAAATGGAATAGGCAACAGTTCAATTCCAAGGAGGTCATGCTCCTTTTTAACTCTCACATACAAAGTACTCCTCCCCTCAGACTCTTTGCAGGTTTTCATGTACCAATCATGCAATCTTCGCATCATCGTTGATAGAGAACTTTCATGTTTGACGAGAGGCTTCCCGTACTCGTATCTTTGTATCTGCACCTCCAAGAAATCATAATGTACATCGTCGGGCAGGTAATCTGCAGGATTGCCATAACCGGGCACCATCCTCGGATCGACGATGTCGCTAGCAGGCACCTTGAGTGGGGGGCACGGTTGCTTCGCTTGTTCGCCGAGCTGGGCAATTTGTTTCCCAGCTCGTCGTTCTTTCATCCTTTGATCACTGACAGTACTTCCCGACCTCTCCGCTTCGGCAAATGCCTTTCCAATAATGCGCTCATAGTTGCCTTTCGGCGGAGACTTGGGTGGTTTTGTCAGGGCAGACAGAGTGCGCTTCGCTTTCACCGGATCTACCTTCTCCTCCGGAGGTGGATGTCTCTTTGCTTTCAACCCTTGAAACCATTCATCCACTTCGGTCTGCGCGATCTTCGCTTTTCCTCCTCGCTCCTCTCGTGACAAGAACTTCTCCGAGTCTTCAGAGAAGGACCGAATCTGATCTCCTCCCGCCTATGGCTGTACTGCTAGACGCCGCAGAGCAGACGGAGCGGATGTCTTCTTTCCTTGCTTACGAGGCGGAGGAGAAGGACTACGACGCGCGGAGCAGCCGGAGCGGGCGGCGGGTCTCTTCCGCCTTTGCCGACGAGGCGGAGAAGGAGGAGGCTGGCTGCTCGGGCGCGCCGGTGCAGGCGGAGAAGGAGGCGGAGTGCCGCCACGCGCCGGAGAATGAGCCGGCCGAGTGCCCTGATCGTCACTCGCCGGAGGAGGAGGCGGTGGAGGAGGCAGAGTGCCCTGACTCGCCGGAGGAGGAGGAGGAGGCGGAGGCGTCCAGTTCGGAAGGTTGATGAGATCCTTCCGCCATAGGCATGAAGTCTTCAGAGCAGAACCCAGCCAATACTCCCCTTCACCGGTAGGGTGGTCAAGCCGAGGTCCTCAAATCCTCCGTTATTTCATCGACCATCACCTTAGCATATCCTTCGGAATCGGCCGGCAGTGAAAAGTTGAGTCGGGTTTAGTAGGATAAACAGAGCCAACAGCCGCCTTGACCTTCAAATTGCTCCATTGCGCCATAAGGTGGCAATTTTCAGCATCCGTGATAGCATCCATGTGATAGCTGGCAGGGGCCGTCAAGGCATGCTGCTCTGGCTGAAGCAGCTCGGTGGAAGCCACGCTGCTTCTCCGCTGAGATGGCGGGGTAGCCGGGGAAGCTTCGCAGGTCGCTTGCTGCGATCTGCTGCTTCGCGTTCCTCTTCTCGCTCCTCTAGCCCCATTACCCTTTCGTGCAGCGCCTGCATTTGGCTCTGCTCCGTTTCTTCCTCCTCTCATGGGTTTTGTAACCCCTGCGTCCGAAATCCAGCCTTCCAAGAACGGGCTGGCGTGCCTCGTGGCCGTCCGGGTGCTCGGATTCCCGAGGGCCATTGTGAGCTCGTCCTTCTCCTGTCTGGAACGAACTTCCCTTGCTGCGCTGCTTTGATATATTGCTGAAGCCTCTTGACTGGTATGTCCAATTGTTCGTCCGTCCAAATGCACTTCCCTGTTATAGGGTCCAAGGATCTGCCGGCCCCGAAGAACCAAGTCCGGCAATGGTCTGGCCAATTCATTGTCTCTGGTTCGATCCCTTTATCAAGCAGATCATTCTCAGCCTTGGCCCACTTAGGCCGGGCTACGAGGTAGCCACCTGACCCCGTGCGATGGTGAAGCTTCTTCTTCGCAGCATTTCTCTTGTTTGTCGCCGACATCTTTTTACCACTACTAGGAAAAGGCCTACTAATGGCGCACCAGTTTTGCCTACTAATGGCGCATCACTGGTGCGGCATTACTAGCACGCCATTAGTAATTTTTACTAATGGCGCACCACTGATGCGCCATTAGTATCTGGTATACTAATGGCGCACCACTGGTGCGCCATTAGTATAGGCCACAGTGCGCCATTAGTATAGGCCACTGGTGCGCCATTAGTATAGGCCACGGTGCGCCATTAGTATTTTTGAATTTTGAAGGCGGGAAAATAGTAGTGGCGCACCGTCTAACCCCCACCGTGCGCCATTGCTATTTTTGAATTTTGAATTTGGATCTGGATCGTGATTTTTTTGCCCATTTTTTGCTAGTTTTTTTTGCTCGTTTTTTGGCACGATATTATTTCAAATTTTGTTCCTGTTTTTGGATCTTGTATGTTCTTTTGCCGTGTTCTTTTGCCGGAGAGGAGTTCGCCGGAGAGGAGGAGGTCACCGGAGAGGCGCTCGCCTACATCGCCGGAGAGGAGGAGGAGGTCGCCGGAGAGGAGTTCACCAAAGCATCGGAGAGGAGGAAGGAGAAACCATGAGGGAATAGGAGGAGAGGAGGGAGGAGGAGCTCACCGGAGAGGAGGGATGAGAAACCGTGAGGGGAGGGGAGGGGAGGAGAGGAGGGAGGAGGAGGTTCCCGGAGAGGAGGAGGTCGCCGGAGAGGAGGAGGAGGTCGCCGGAGAGGAGGAGGAGGTCACCGGAGAGGAGAAGGAGGTCGCCGGAGAGGAGGAGAAGGAGTGGAGGAGAGGAGAGGAGGAGATGGAGTGGAGGAGGTGCGCCCAGCCATATATACGACATAGTAATGGCGCACCGTGGGCAGGTGCGCCATTAGTAACTTTTTTTTATTTTTTGACTTATTTTGAATTTTGAAGGCGGGAAGATACTAATGGCGCACCATGGGCCGGTGCGCCATTAGTAACTTTTTTTTAGTTTTTTTGACTTATTTTGAATTTTGAAGGCGGGAAGATACTAATGGCGCACCATGGGCAGGTGCGCCATTAGTAACTTTTTTTATTTTTATGACTTATTTTAAATTTTGAAGGCGGGAAGATACTAATGGCGCACCATGGGCAGGTGCGCCATTAGTGAGTTTGAATTTTTTTGAATTTTTTTGAATTTTTTTGCCTCTCCAGATCTTAAAAGCCCCGTATCTTTTTTTCTGTTAGATTTTTGAGGATTTTGAAAATGTTTAACGGGGTTCCCCTGTTAAATTCGGATGTAACTTTTCGAGTAGATGATTTTTTATATAATTGACACAAGACACCTCAGGGTCTTCGTTCTTAGGCTTATACCATTGGTGGATGCTGATCGGGATCTTGTCCCTAACCAGAACCCCGCACTGAGCAACAAATGCCTTCTTTGTCCGGTAGGATTCAATCGGTTGGCCGTCGCGCGCGATTTGTATGATCTCAAACTTTTCATCCGAGCTCAAATTCTTCGGGCCTCGTCTCTTTACCGAAGTTGTGCTCGATCCGGAGGGCTAGAAAAAAGAACAAAGACGAGAGTTAATTAATATGTGTACATACCAAAACAAAGACGAGAGCTAGTCAGCACAGGCTTAACTAATATATATACCTGGTCGGACTCGGTTTGGTGATCACCGGAGCCGTCCTCACGGTCTACTTCTTCACCCTCTCCTTCTTGCACCGGCATTGGGTCATCGGAGCCATGTAAATCATAGCCAGCTGCTTCTTCACCCTCTCCTTCCAGACCATCGTTGTCGTTGAGAAACATCAACAAGCGCATTTACATCACTTCCTTGTGCGATTATGTCCCTCAACAACGCTTCTTGTGCTTCGTCTCGGGGTGTCCATAGTTTCTACAAATATTTACAACATGGCAATTATTATTCAAACATGACAGATATGGATATATTAGTGGCAAACGAGAACTAGCTAGCTAATCACAATAAGGAATCATATTAGTGGCCTCGACGCTGCTTCTCTAGGGTTTGGGGTGGCCTCGCAACGCTTCAAGGGTTAGGGGTGGCCTCGAGAACGCTTCAAGCTAGGAGGGGTAATATCGACCCCCCCACACGTGTTGAAGCTATCGGGAGGGGTCGGCGTTGAACACTACATCTATGTCCCACAAGTGACGTGGGCATCGACGCCATGTAGGGTAGAGGGTCGTGGATCGCCGACGGTCGAGGTCAAGGGTCGAGGATGGCCGAGGGTCGGGAGGTTTCCTAGTGTCAAAGGATTCAACAAAACCATGTCTTCATCATTAGGCGAAAGTAACAGTGCATGATGGTGCAAGCTCTCCAAAGTTATTTTGGAACGGAGTCCCAGATAGGATAATTCTCTTTTGGTACAAAGTTCAGCAAGAACCTTCCAATATCGTTATTTGAAAGGCCTTTGTTGAGATTCGCATAAAAGGCAAATTATCCTATCCGGACTCCATTCCGAATAACTTTGAGGACTTCGCACCATCATGCCATGGTTACTTCCGGCTAATGATGAAGCCATGGATTTCTTCAATACTTTGACACTATAGGAACCCTCGACCCTGAAACCTTCGACCCTTGACCCCTTAACGACCCTCGACCCTGAAACCTTCGATCCTTGACCCCTTAACGACCCTCGACCCTCTACCCTAGTTCCCGACCCTCGACCCCTCGGCGATCCTCGACACCCTCGTTATATCGACAACGACGCAACATACATATACATGGGAAAATAATGTTATCGGGGAGGGGGTATCGGTACCCCCTCGTGTCAAAGTTTCTTCTTTCTCCTCTATTCCTTTCTTTCTTCTTCTCCTTTTCTTTTTCTTCTTATCCCTCGAGAAAGGAAAATAAGGAAAAAGGAAGAAAAGGAAGAAGAAGAAGAAGAAGAAGAAGAAGAAGAAAAAAAGAGGAGAAGAACAAAAGAATAGAGGAGAAGAAGAAAAATAGAATTTTTTTCTATTTTTCTTCTTCTCCTCTATTCCTTTCTTCTTCTCCTCTTCTTTTCTTCTTTTTCTTGTTCTTATTTATTTCTCCTCTTCTTCCTCTCCCTCTTCTTCTCCTTTCTTCCTCTTCTAATTTCCTTTTCCTCTCATTCTTTTCTTCTTCTTCCTTCTTAAAATACATGAAGTAGTATTGCCTAATTCATTATTCATATGAATATCCAAACATTTGCATATTTACAATAATTAATATCACCAAAAAATCTATGAACAAAAAAATCCTAATTTTTCTAAAAACTATCTTTTGCATTGTTCACATACACATATACATTATAGCCACATACACATATACATCACATATGAACAAAAAAATAAAACATAAAAAACAGAGCATAAAAATAAAAAAGAGCTTAAACATTAAAAGAGCCAGTGGCGGCTCACAGCTGGGCAGGCGAGGGCACCGACGCACGGGCGGACGGGCAGGGGGGGGGGCGACGGCGACGAGGAGCGAGGCGGCGACGGCGAGCCCGAGCAGGGGAGCTCGAGGCGACGGCGGGCGGCGAGGCGCCGCTGGGGCGGACGGGCAGGGGCAGGCGACGGCGAGCACGGGCAGGGGCACGGGTGACGGCGACGGCGAGCACGGGCAGGGCGGCGGGCGACGGCGACGGCGAAGCACGGTAGTAACTGACGGGCGCTGTCGGCGAAGCTCGGGCAGCTGGCGGCGCGTCGTCGGGCGGGAATCGGCGATGAAATCTGAAAAAACGCCAAGTCTTTGCTTATATAGAAAAGGCTTTGGGAAGCGGCGGTTTGGTCCCGGTTGGTGGCACCAACCGGGACTAAAGGGGGGCATTAGTCCCGGTCGTGGCACCAACCGGGACTAAACCCCTTTAGTCCCGTTGGTGCCACCAACCGAAACAAAGGCCTTGTGCTGCCCTCACGCCTAAAAGTTTAGTCCCACCTCGCTAGTTGAGAGAGCTCGAGAGTGGTTTATAAGCGCTGCTGCGCCCACCCTCTCGAGCTCCTCTCAACTGCAGGCTTCGGCCTAATCATCACTAGCTATGTGCTGTGGGCCTACTTGGCCTCCTGCGGGCTGAATCCTGGCCCATGTAGGGTTTCTAGTCGATATTCAGGTCGTGGGGGCCCAGAGGCGGCACTATTTTTTTCCAGTTTTTTGTTTTGTTTTCTGCATTATTATTTATTTTTGTTTTTTTTTTATTTTTAATTCTTTTTGCTTTTAGTTTTAGAAAAATTATAAACTTTCTGTTAGTGCTATTAGTTTTCAAATTTGAAACTCTTTTTGGTTTTCTTTGTTGCTTTATTTATTTTATTTTGTTTCTACTTACAACAAAATACTTATTGTTGCTATTTTTATTTTTTCAGTTTTTATTCTGTTTTCTGCATTATTTAGTTTTTGTTGTTTTTGCTTTATTTTTAATTCTTTTTGCTTTTAGTTTTAGAAAAGTTATAAACTTTCTGTTAGTGGCATTAGTTTTCAAATTTGAAAACTCTTTTTTGTTTTCTTTGTTGCTTTATTTATTTTATTTTGTTTCTACTTACAACAAAATACTTATTGTTGCTATTTTTATTTTTTCAGTTTTTTGTTCTGTTTTCTGCATTATTTATTTTTGTTGTTTTTTCTTTTATTTTTTAATTCTTTTTGCTTTTAGTTTTAGAAAAATTATAAACTTTCTGTTAGTGCCATTAGTTTTCAAATTTGAAAACACTTTTTTGTTTTCTTTGTTGCTTTATTTATTTTATTTTGTTTCTGCTTACAACAAAACGGTGTGTAGAGGGACGGGCTTATAAACCGGTGTGAGCGCCCTTCGGTTGGCGAGGTTTTCAAATTCATAGTTTTCAAATGAACTCTGAAAAAGTTGGCATAGCATGTGCATGTACAAAACGGACAATGGTATCATACTAAATCTGTTACAAAGTTGGCATGGTATCATCATAATAGTTACGGAGAAAGTCTTCACTTTTTCTTCGCTTGTGTCGCTTTGCTTATTGCGCCAGAACCATGGATAATCTTCATCGCTTATCAGGATGCTTGGGTCAACCTTGACTTTGAAGGGGAATTTCATGAAACTTTTCATACTCTTCGAGACATGTCTGTCTTGCCCTCCACTCCTGTGATGTCCCTTTTCCCGAAAGAACAATGTGGCGCTTTGGCTCATTGTATGATGTATTCGCTTCCTTATCTTTTCTTTTCCTCGGTCTGGTAGACATGTCCTTCACATGGATAACCTGTGCCACATCATTAGCTAGGACGAACGGTTCGTCGATGTACCCAAGATTTTTCAGATCCACTGTTGTCATTCCGCATCGTGGGTCTACCTGCACTCCGCCTCCCCGACAGATTGACCCACTTGCACTTAAACAAAGGGACCTTAAAATCTACTCAGTAGTCAAGTTCCCATATGTCTACTATGTAACCATAATATGTGTCATTTCCTTGTCGGTTGCTGCATCAAAGCGGACACCGCTGTTTTGGTTGGTGCTCTTTTCATCTTGGTCAATCGTAAAATGTATTCCCATTTATCTCAGATCCTTTCCAAATCATTACAGTCGAAGATGGTCCCCTGGACAACAAGTACAGCTCATCACAAACAGTGCTGTCACCTCTAAGACGTGTTTCCAACCAACTGCTGAAAGTCCTGATGTGTTCACATGTAATCCAGTCGTCGACTGCTCCGGGTGTTTGGAGCGCAGACTGTTCTTGTGTTCATCGACATACGGGTCACCAAGATAGAGTTCTCAGAACTGTGTAGTGTGCTTGAGACCAAGAATATCCGTCCCTGCATATTATTGAGTCTCTTCCAAGCGTGTTTTTCCAATGGTCTCCCCTCATACCGCGATTTAGGGAGACCTATCTTCTTAAGGCCAGGAATGAAGTCAACACAAAACCCGATGACATCCTCTGCTTGATGGCCCATGGAGATGCTTCCTTCGGCCTAGGGCGTTACTGAACATATTTCTTTAGGACTCCATGAACCTCTCAAAGGGGTACATATTGTGTAGAAATACGGGCTCCAGAATGACAATCTCGTCGACTAGATGAACTAGGACGTGTGTCATGATATTGAAGAAGGATGGTGGGAACACCAGCTCAAACCGACAAGACATTGCGCCACATCACTCCTTAGCGTTGGTACGATTTCTGGATCGATCACCTTCGAGATATTGCATTGAGGAATGCACATAGCTTCACAATGGCTAATCGGACGTTTTCCGTAGAAGCCCCTCAATGCAACCGGAAGCAGTTGCGTCATAATCACGTGGCAGTCATGAGACTTTAGGTTCGGAACTTTTCTCCGCATATTTATTATTCCCTTTATATTCGACGAAAGCCAGTCGGGACCTTCATATCGAGCAGGCATTGAAAGAATATTTCTTTCTCTTTTTCGTAAGAGCGTAGCTGGCAGGACCTTCATACTGCTTCGGAGGCATGCCCTCTTTTTCGTACAAGCGTTGCAGGTCCTCTCGTGCCTCGGTGTATCTTTTGTCTTCCCATACACGCCCAAGAAGCCCAGCAGGTTCACGCAAAGGTTCTTCCTCACGTGCATCACGTCGATCAAGAGCGGACCTCTAGGTCTTTCCAGAGGGTAGGTCCCAAAATATAGATTTCTTCTTCCACATGGGTGCGTGATTCTCAGCGCCATTCGAACAGCTAGTCCGCCGACCCTTTCCAAAGATTACGTGTAAATCATTGACCATAGCAAGTACGTGATCACCGGTACGCATGGAGGACTTCTTCCGGTGATCTGCCTCGCCTTTGAAATGCTTGCCTTTCTTTCGACATTGATGGTTGGTCGGAAGAAATTGACGATGGCCCAGGTACACATTCTTCCCGCAGCTTCCTGTAAATACTATCGGTGTCAAGTAAACAGTGCGTGCATGCGTGGTATCCCTTGTTTGTCTGTCCTGAAATGTTATCGAGAGCGGGCCAATCGTTGATGGTCACGAACAGCAACGCCTTTAGGTCAAATTCTCCTTTTGTGCTCATCCCACGACGCACACCGCTTCCATTCCACAGCTGTAAAAGTTCTTCAACTAATGGCCTTAGGTACACATCAATGTCGTTGCCGGGTTGCTTAGGGCCTTGGATGAGAACTGGCATCATAATGAACTTCCGCTTCATGCACATCCAAGGAGGAAGGTTATACATACATGGAGTCACGGGCCAGGTGCTGTGATTGCTGCTCTGCTCCCCGAAAGGATTAATGCCATCCGCTTAAAGCAAACCATACGCTCCTTGGGTCCTTTGCAAACTCATCCCAAGACTTTCTCTCGATTTTTCTCCATCGACCCGTCAGTGGGTGCTCTCAACTTCCGTCTTTCTTACGGTCCTCACTGTGCCATCGCATCAACTTGGCATGCTCTCCGCTTCTGAATAGACGTTTCAACCGTGGTATTATAGGAGCATACCACATCACCTTCGCAGAACCCTCTTCCGGAGGCTCGCCACAACATCACTAGGGTCATCTCGTCGATCTTATATCGCAATGCACCGCATACCGGGCATGCGTTCAGATCCTTGTAGGCACCACGGTAGAGGATGCAGTCATTAGGGCATGCATGTATCTTCTCCACCTCCAATCCTAGAGGGCATACGACCTTCTTTGCTGCGTATGTACTGTCGGGCAATTCGTTATCCTTTGGAAGCTTCTTCTTCATTATTTTCAGTAGCTTCTCAAATCCTTTATCAGGCACAGCATTCTCTGCCTTCCACTGCAGCAATTCGAGTACGGTACCGAGCTTTGTGTTGCCATCTTCGCAATTAGGGTACAACCCTTTTTTGTGATCCTCTAACATGCGATCGAACTTCAGCTTCTCCTTTTGACTTTCGCATTGTGTCCTTGCATCGACAATGACCCGGCGGAGATCATCATCATCGGGCACATCGTCTGGTTCCTCTTGATCTTCAGCAGCTTCGCCCGTTCCAGCACCATCGTGCACATCGTCTGGTGCATCTTGATGTTCAGTAGCATCACCGTATTCAGGGGGCACATAGTTGTCATCGCACTCTTCTTCCTCGCCGTCTTCCATCATAACCCCTATTTCTCCGTGCCTCGTCCAAACATTATAGTGTGGCATGAAACCCTTGTAAAGCAGGTGGGTGTGAAGGATTTTCCGGTGAGAGTAAGACTTCGTATTCCCACATATAGGGCATGGACAACACATAAAACCATTCTGCTTGTTTGCCTCAGCCACTTCGAGAAAATCATGCATGCCCTTAATGTACTCGGAGGTGTGTCTGTCACCGTACATCCATTGCCGGTTCATCTGCGTGCATTATATATAATTAAGTGTGTCAAAAATTCATTACAAAACATCATGAATAGATAATTAAGTGACCAAATTAATAGAAGTTCATCATCACATAAAAACCAAAGTACATACATAGTTCTCATCTAACAACATAAAGCTCTGCAGAGCATCTAAATTAATTAAACCATACATTGAAACTATGTAAAACATTTCAATGCGAAAACAAATACGATCATAATCGCAACCAAGGTAACAACTGATCCAACGGCATAATGATATCAAGCCTCGGTATGAATGGCATATTTTCTAATCTTTCTCATCTTCAAGCGCATTGCATCCATCTTGATCTTGTGATCATCGACGACATCCGCAACATGCAACTCCAATATCATCTTCTCCTCCTCAAGTTTTTTTATTTTTTCCTTCAAGAAATTGTTTTCTTCTTCAACTAAATTTAACCTCTTGACAATAGGGTCGGTTGGAATTTCCGGTTCAACAACCTCCTAGATAAATAAAATCTATGTCACGTTGGTTGGCATAATTTTCATAAACAATAAATGAACCAATAGTTATGAAAAGATAATATATACCACATCCGAATCATAGACAGGACGAGGGCCGACGGGGGCGGATACCAAAACCATCGCACTATATAAGATGCAATAATAAAAGTAAGAAAATAATACAAGTATCTATCTAAACAAACAAGTAATAATATTTTTCCTTTCAGAAAGAAGATAAGAACAAGAGGCTCACCACGGTGGTGCCGGCGATGAGATCGGCACGGGTGATCGACGGCGATGAAGACGGGGACGGGGCGTGACGGACCGCTAAACCTAGATAAATATTGAGGAAAATGGAGCTTGGCGGTCGAGCTTGGAGAGGAGAAACCTTAAGTAGTGTGGCTCGGGCATTCCATCGAACACCTTGTGTGCATAGGAGGTGAGATAGAGCACCACCAAGCCCTCTCCCCTCGGCCGTAAAAAACAGAGCAGTGTGATCTGCTCTTGCGCGAGGGGCTATATATAGGCAGCACCATTAGCCCCGGTTGGTGGCATGAGCCGACTAAAGGGAAGCCTTTGGTCCCGTTCATGCCACCAACCGGATCAATAGTGGTGGGCCAGAGCCAGACCATTGGTCCCGTTCGTCCCACCAACCGGGACCAAAAGGTCCGGACGAACTGGGACCAATGGCCCACGTGGCCCGGCGGGCCCCCTGGGCTCACGAACCGGGGCAAATAGCTCCATTGGTCCCGGTTCTGGATTGAACCGGGACTAATGGGCTAAACTGGCCTGGACGAAAGCCCTGTTTTCTACTAGTGACGAGTCCGGCCCGTCCACATCTATCGTGGACCTTACATCCACCAGTGACGTCCAAGTGGTGGAATTCGGCAAAGAAGAGTAGCACATGGAAGACGGACGCGCCCGTGTCCTTGCGGGCATGTCCGTGGCCCATGTCTTACTCTTGCTCGCCGGCGACTAGCAGCTTCACTTACCGGAGCTCAGGACCGGCAAAGATGTCGGACATGGGGAAGACAGGACATGGAACATGGACGCCTCCACGGCTGGCGAAGATTTTGACTAAGTTAACATTTTATATTAAAAGAATGTCATGTACACTGTTGTTAAATGAAATATGTTTAAAATGTCATGAAATTGGTACGGTTTAAATGATCGACCGGTTTGTTCAATTACAATTTAAAATGTGACTAGATGTTTGATGGATAGGGTTAAATGACCGGCTACTGTATCACTATCGTGGTTGGATACTAGGTCCGTTTTAGGGGATAGCGTTGACGATACCCGAAAGCCTTTTTTTTTCTAGAAAAGCTCTACAATGCTACAAGACTTTTTGAAGATATGTTTATGGAAATGTTAAAAATAGAAATACCTAATATTAATCTAACAATCTGACTTGAGATGTGTTTTTAACAGAAAAAATAATTTATTTTATTTTGAAAATTCTATAAATCGTTAAATTTCTAACTTACCATTGATGCTTAATCACGTTGGACAGAAATGCATTAGAAGAAAAGACAACGTCCGTTTAAGAAAAGACAAACTTCACACAATACATGTATAAGCAGCAGAAAAGTGTGGTTCACATCAGCTACGCGCACGTAATCTAGGTCTCTGTCCCTTCTGGTGCATCAGATGATAAGCTTGGCTAACATGTAACGTGCCCATATGCGGCGCTTTTCACGCGCCATCGAAAATAGTAAAATCAGCAATGGAAGCTGTACTAGCTTTACGTATAGGCCATCGCATATATCTTTTGTCGTGTTAATCAGCGAGACAGCAGTGCGTGTGTATAATAGTATAAGCTAGGAGAAATACAACCAAACAAAAGTGAAAAGGAACAATGCAAGCTGCAAGGCGGTTCTATACGTGCACGCCATGATATATATTTTTTTGTCGGTGTTAATAACCACACTCCATTCATGGTGAGGCGGCATGGTTCCAGTGAGGCTGAAACGTACGTATGCAACGCACGGCTTGATGCCGGAGGCTGGGCTGCGCAAGACCCGCTGTTAAACCCCCATCGTCTTGCACAAATCAGGCATCCACTTTAAAGCGCATCCACCTCCGTTCAACTGTGGTAGAGGCCATGGCAGCCGCAACGGCGGGTGAGAACAGCAGGTTAACTGGGGAGAGAAAGAAGGGGGGTGGCAAGTTCGCCGCAGCTATCAAGTACCCGGTGACGAATACGTTGTTGTGGCTGCGGACGTACCAGTCCCCCGAGGTCGCCGCATGCGCGTACGACCTCACGGCTAGGGAGCTGAAGGGCGCAAAGGCAAAGCTCTACTTCCCGTACCCTCTGCCGGTCAGACTGATTAAGGAGGTGATATCTGCACCGAGGCACCGCAGCCACAGTCACGACGTACTGCTCTTTCAGGTCGTTACGTTGCCACCAGACCACACAGCACCGCCTCCACCGCCGCCCAAGCTGGTAGTTTACCTTCCGTTCCCCTTTGAAGCGCCCGCGGTGACACCCCATAGGTACATGCATACTCGTTCCTGCACATGCCGCTTCTGGCATGAGCGACTCGGCTTGAGCATGTCCCAGCCTGCAGCTGGCCCACGCACCTGCTCCACATCCACAACAGCTGATCCGACGGATGCAGATCGTGGCACAGGCCGAAAGCTGCTTAAGCTCCTCAAGGGAACCCCTAGGTGCTACCTACGTCTTGCCACCTGCTGTTCAAGAAACACAAGCTGTTAGTCGTTCCCGTCACTCCTAGTGCTCCAATAGAAGGGACTGTCCCTGATTCTTCTGCTATTTAGCCTCGGCTGTGCGTAATATGCACCGAGACCCCATAGTCGTATGCCATCATAATCCAAAGGCAATCTGAATCTATCTACCATATAAGTTTTAATTACAAATGTATTTTCATTGTTGTTCTCGTGTGTATCACTACCATGCAATGGGTTTACTGTGGTGTTGTTTATCATAATGTTGCTTGTTTTTCCCAATCATGTAATCTTTTCACTCTTGTCGTGTGTTTTGTTTTGGTGTGGGTGCATTCTTGTCTTCAAATTTCAACCACCTGCCTACCTATCACTCACATTTTCAACCCTAGTCCCCTTTCCTACCAACCACGGCCCTTCTTCACTGTCCGATCTGTCATGAAGGGCGCAGAATTCCAAACAGCGTCCAACCACACCTCGCGTTCTTTTCTGTCTCGTCGTTGTTCTCTTTGGCTCTCCCCATCCCTCCGCCTCCGCAGTTGGCCCTCGGCTCACATCTCCATTCACCCGTGCAGCCGACGCGTGGTACGGGCCGATTAGCCGGGCAACCCTGTGACTACTTCACCGTCTAACGCCAGCCGACCGACCAAGCGTGCCCTTGCTCACAGCAGGCGGAGAGAGCAACCGGCATGGTCCTCTCCTCACCGCGATTCGACCCTGACCCCAAGGTTTGCTAAATCCTCCCCGGCTCCTCGATAATCACCTTTTATTTAACGGAAATATGGTCGGAGATAGAGATTTGTTTGCTTAGCGGCAGCCCGTGGGTCGTTTGGTCCGCTGTGCTCTAGCCCGGGGCAGATCTGAGGCATGGCCGCGCGCGCCTGGGTCCGTGAGTTCACGAAGGTACGACGGGCGGCTCCACCCTCAATTGTGTTGCCGGGGATCTGATCTGGGGCGCCAAAATTATTTCGCCGGCCGCTTTGGCTGTCCGTCGCCTCTTGAAATTTTATTAGGATTTTCCTGATACCGGTCATAGAGCGCACGTAGTACTTGTTTCATCTTGTGGCTGATGGATTTTGGTTTTCGCTTCGGTTCCCTTCCTGTGCTGATCTGTATAGCGGTGGTCTCGTTTCTGGAGAGAAACTGTGTGCAAGCCTGGTGATATGTGTAAGCTTCTGTGGTTGTTGTTTGATCTTGCGTGAGTCTGTCTGAGGTGCTGTCTGATTGTTGTTGTTTTTTTCTCTTGCGTCGTTGTGGTTGTCGTTGTCAAGCTTAGGCTTAGACTGTACTGCTTTATTTTTAGTTACTTGCTGCATCCAAATTGGGCAATTGGCCACTTCAGCCTTTTTGCTTATATTATATTTCTAGATTTGTATCTAGCGAACCACAGATTTAAGTATGTTTACTTTTGTGAAGGAAGAAGGGCGGTTTCGAATCCAGGACAGGTGCCTGCTTTTGCGGCGGACGGCGGCGAGTGGTCAGTGGGCCTGCAGTCCCCCCCCCCCCCCCCTCCCCCGCTCTCTGATTTTCTTCCCAGTGGGGCTAATTTTTTTTTCCCGTACTTGCCGAAATCAACAAACGATTCGCAGAATTTTTTGAATGAGTTTGAAATCGGCGGATATCGAGACTTCTGTTGTTACTATATCATCAATTCGTAGTTGGTTTGTTGATACTAGTTTATTAGGATTGAAGTTTATTGAGTGTTTTGGGTGGTTTATTTGCTAGATTTGCTGCCTGTTTGTATTTCATCACCATGATTTTCGCCCCTGTGTCACATTGGAATTGAAATTTGTATCGTTTCAGTACAAAAATTTATGGCGCTGGATTGAAATTGGCTGATGGATGCACTTTGTAGTTATCAGGCTTTTTCACCTCAGTTATCAGGCATGCCCTTAAGTTGTTACTCTGGCTTAGTTTAATTTGGACACATATTTTGCTCACATTATGTGCAGTAATTTATCCACTGCTAGTTATCCCCATATTTCATGTTTTATAGTTATCGGTCCTATTGCATCTTATTAATCAGGTTTGTAGCCTGACAATTGTACTCGAAAAGGATCCTTCTGAATTCTCAAAGAATGAGGGGCAAGGGGATTGATACCGAGAAAGATTTCTTCTCATTATAAGACATGATTTGATCTGCGATATTTGGTAAAAGAACAATCTTCTCCTTTAATCATATCATAAATGGAAAGTGTTCAATTAGAACATATAGACCATTTGTCAGTTCAGTTTTCCATTAACTCTAGATAGTGCGCAGTGTCCTAATATTTCACGATGCTAGTTTTATTTTATTTTACCGTGATTGCTATTCTAATGTACCAAGGTCTGTAAGCTCTGGGATTTATTTTTTCAACTCGTCCGATATATAGTAGTTATCATATTTTTCCTTTGGAAATGTGCATGCCTGCTGTAGCAAAATTACTAGTCTCTTAAATTTTGTTCAGGTCAAAATTAATTTGATTTTTGTTAGTCAACGCACACATCACTGCAGTTTTTGTTGCTATGTGTTCACGATGTGTTTCTGCAGGTCTGTACTTTGCATAATTACCATCACTATTTTGTAGTATTGCCTTGTTTGATGTATATAAACTCTTGTCAAGTATTAGCAAGTCTACCAACTGATGTGTGTTGTACTATTATTTACCCTTCCTTTTTCCTCATTGATAATTTAGCACATTTTGTTGATATTCCATAAGTAAATTTCGTTCATGACTATGACTGTCAAATTGTTGTTTCCAGGACTGTTGTGTATAAATTATAATGTGCATTGTATTCAATTACCATGCATGTAGTAGCAAATTTCACAAAGTTGTTTCTGGGTATTTTCATCATGTACATTTGAAAGGGGTGGTACGATTTTTCATGTGGTGTTTCTATATTTTAATTATGAAGTTTACTATGCCCTCTGGTATTTCTATATTTTTTTCAAAAAAGTTTGTGGGACATTTTAACTGTATTCCTCCTCTTCTCGCGACTGGGCACAATGAAAAGGAAACGCAAAGGAGATGTAGCGATTGAGGAGGTAGCTTTGATGAAGTTGAAGTCCCCACAGATAGAAACATGGCTTCTTTCTGCTCGCCATCTGGCAAACAACTTGTTCATGAGTCATATACCAACGATAAGAGCCACGATGACGGTGACGATAATGATGGCTACTCCGATGATGATGGAGATTATCGAATTGTTTTTCGTGCACAAGAAGGACCCTATGATTCTTCAGGCAGTAGGGCAGCCTATGTAGACGTCCAAGACAGTGCTACAGCAAATGCAGATGTGTTGTCCAGCGGAGCAGCAAATGATGAAGGCACGCCAATCAGTGTGAGGAATGCACATGTTCTCGAATCGCAAATTATGCTTAGTGAACCTTCTCGCATGGCATCACTTGATGGAGGGGAAGGCATGCTTAGCCAGCCAGATATGGCAAACAAGCGGGTTGAGGTGGGCACAAAATCTTCCTTCAAGGGATTTGGTGCTTCTCTTGTGAAGGCTTTGGATAAGACACACAAGACACAAGAAATTCAAGGTATCTTCTCCTGCCACCACCAGTTGCACCAGTTGACTCTGCCATACTATCAGAAGCTGAAACGGATTACCATATCAAGATCATTGTCGTACAAGAGCTTGGGATTTGGTTCACCGATAAGGGCACCAGTGAGAGCATTTCCTTTTTCTTTTCAGTTTCATCATCACTGTATGGTAATTTTTTGAGTGATTCTATAGTAGTTTCAGTAGTTTAACATTGATAACTTATACTTCTCATTTTTACACTTTGTTTACTTTTGCTCAAGCCACTTTCTCTTTTTCTCGGTAGGAGACCTACCAAGCAGGTTGATACGGCTAAGACCTCATCCAGATCAGCCCTCCTGATGAAGAACAGGAGGTAGAGGCGGCTCCGTCTCGTAAAACACGATGATTCCATCTCCCTGTTTTCTTGGACGAATAGTTATTTATGGAGTTGGAGTTAGGGTTGCCGGAGCTACCAGGGGCCCACAAGCCTGCCAGCGCGCCTGGGCTTCAGCGCCTGGTGGCCTCCCTATGGTATTTCTCTTCGCCAGTATTATTTATATATTCTGAAAATATTCTCCGTAAAGTTTCAGCCCCATCCGAGAACTTTTATTTTCGTGCAAAATAACACCACGGTAATTCTGCTGAAAACATCATCAATCCAGGTTAGTTTCATTCAAATCATGCAAATTATAGTCCAAAAAAAAAGTAAAAGTGGTTGGAAAAGGAGATATGTTTGGGAAGTATCAGTGGCCGGATGGGGGTGACGAGACGACTCTCTACCGCATTGAAGCCGGCTCCCTGTCTGTATGCATGTCGACATTAGTTAGGCGGGATAGCCGAGAAACCCACTTTGGTGCCTGCACTGAAATAACTCGATGTTGGTTTAGTCGGTGCTTGGTATTTATATGTGGTCGCGCACAACATGATCAGCACCACACAACGTCCATTCCTCCTCGTGCACCACCTCTGCCACGGGCGAGCTCTAGAGCGAAGTGGGAGAACCTCTCGGCGGAGCAGAAGCACGAGTTTGTCAGCCTTGCGGCCGACTAGCAGCATTGTCATGCGCGACGAATAGAAGTCGGTTTGCCAAAGGTGAGAGACAATGAAATGACGATGATCCGGCGCCCCCGCCTGCGCCGGTCCATGCATGCAGCTGCACTTCAACATCGTCATGATCGAGAAGCAGGCGGCACTGCCAGTGTCGGTGTTTTGGCAAGCGCGGGAGGAGCAAGGCTACTTCCTCGCCCTCCTCGTGCATCACTGGCTGTCTGAGGACCAAATCTATGGCGAGTTCACGACCACGGCGGCCATGACCTCGGAGTAGCTGAACTTTGTCGACGAGAAGGGAGCGTTCTACGAGACCATGCGCAGCGCTTGCGTTGGCCGCAACGCAATAATGGTGGAGGCGGGCATGTTAGCTTAGGCGATCATGAATGGGGACATTGGCAGCTTCGCATCACCCGCAATACACATGGGCCACAACGACCACGAGTCTAGCCCGTCCACGTCTATCATGAACCTCACATCGACTAGCTATGTCCAAGCGGCGGAATTCGACAAGGAAGAGTAGGACATGGGAAACGGAGGCGTCCGCATTCCATGTGGGCATATTTGTGTCCCATGTCTTATTCTTCCTCGCCGGTGACCCGCAGCTTAACTTTGTGGAGCTCAGGCCTGGCAAAGATGTCGTACCTGAGGAAGACATGACATGGAACATGGATGCCTCCACAACTGGCTAAGATTTGGACTAGGTTAACATTTTATGTTAAAAAATGTCATGTACACTTCTGTTAAATGAAATATGTTAAAAATGTGTTGAAATTGGTCTTGTTTAAGTGATCGTCTGGTTTGTTCAAATATCGCTTAAAATATGTCCGGACGTTTGATGGATAGGGTTGGATGGCCGGCTCCTTTATTATTGTCGTGGATGGATACCATTTCTGTTTGAGGGGATAGCGTTGGAGATACCCTAAAGCTATTTTTCTTGAAAAACTCTGCAATGCTACAAAACATTTTGGAGATAAGTTTATGGGAAAGATAAAAATATAAATACTAAATATTAATCTAAAAATCTGACTTGAGATGTGTTTTTATCAGAAAAAATAATTTAATTTATTTTGAAAATTCCTTTAACAGTTAAATTCCTAACGTAACAATGATTTTTTTTTTTGAAAGATCCATCTTGGCTGGCTTCAATAGTTTAGCAGAGAACAAACAGGTTACAAGAGTTGATCAAAAGATCAAAGACTAAGATAAGAGCAACGGGACTAAAGGAAAAGAGAAAACAGAAGGGTAAAAAATCTCGCATCTAAATCCCGAATGGGGTCTCTATAGCTTTGGCTCCCGCTAAACGCCACTGTTCCATGTTTCACCGTATTAACTTAACAATGATGCTTAACCACGTTGGAAAGAAATGCATTAGAAAAAAAAGACAACCTTCGTTTAAGAAAAGATAAACTTCACACAATATATGTATAAGCAGCAGAAAAGTGTGGTTCACACCAGCTAAGCGCACGTAATCTAGGTCTCATCCCATATGGTGCATTAGATGATAAGCTAGGCTGACGCGTAACGTGCCCGTATCCGGCGCTTTACGGCCGAGGACGCGCGTGAAATCACTAAAATCAGCCATGCAAGCTGGACTAGACTACTCGTGTACGGTGTACTTGATCCCTTTACGTACACGCCATGGCATATATCTTTTGTCGTGTTAATAACCTTCGCTTTTGGGTCTTGAACGTGTTAATCAGCAAGAAAGCAGTTTCTTGATAATAGAAACGGCGGGGCTGGAAAGCAGTGCGTGTATAACAGTATAAGCTAGGAGAAATACAACCCAACAAAAGTGAAAAGGAACAATGCAAGCTGTAAGGCGGTTCTATACGTGCACGCCATGATATATTTCTTTTGTCAGTGTTAATAACCACTCTCCGTTCATGATGAGGCGGCGCGTTTCCTGTGAGGCTGAGATGTACGTACGCGACGCACGGCTTGCTGCCGGTGGCTGGGCTGCGCAAGACCCGCTATTAAACCCCCATCGTCTTGCACACATCAGGATTCAGCCATCCACCTCAAAGCGCATCCACCTCCGTTCGACTGTGGTAGAGGCCATGGCAGCCGCAGCGGCGGGTGAGAACATCATGTTAACTGGGGTGAGAAAGAAGGCGGATTGCAAGTTCGCCGCAGCTATGAAGCACCCGATGACGAAGACGTTGTTGTGGCTGGGAACGTACCAGTACCCTGAGGTCGCCGCATGCGCCTACGACCTCACGGCTAGGGAGCTGAAGGGCACAAAGGCAAAGCTCAACTTCCCCTTCCCTCCGCCGGCCAAACTGGTAATGGAGGTGATTGCTGCACCGAGACACCGCAGCCACAGTCATGACGGACCGCTCTTTCAGGTTGTTAAAATGCCACCGGACCCCACAGCACCGCCTCCACCGCCGCCCAAGCTGGTAGTTTACTTTCGCTTCCCCTTTGAAGCGCCCAACGGAGACACCCCATCGGTCCCTGCATACCCGTTCCTGCACATCCCGCTTCCGATGCACGTCTCAGCCTGCAGCCAGTGCATGTGCACGCACCTGCTCCACAGCCACAACAGCGTATCCAACGGATACAGATCGTGGCACAGACGGAAAGCTGCTTAAGCTCCTCAAGGGAACCACTAGGGGCTTACTCTCGCGACCTGGTGTTCAAGAAACCCAAACAGTTCATCGTTCCCATCACACCTAGTGCTCCAACAGAAGGAACTGCTGACAATTTCACCAAGCCCGTGGTATTTCCCTGGTGCTCCTGTTGTTTAGCCTCAGCCATGCGCAATATGCACCGAGATCCCATAGTCATGTGCCATCATAATCCAGAGGCAATCTGAATCTATCTATCATATAAGATTTAATTACGAATGTTTTCAATGGTGTTCTCATGTGTCGCTACCATGTAATAGGTGTATTGTGGTGTTGTTTATCATCATGTTGTTTGTTTTTACCAATCAGGTAATCTGTTAATTCTTGTCTTGTGTTTTATTTTGGTGTGGGTGCACTCTTGTCTTATGTTACCATACTATATTTTGGGTACGAAACATTTAATCAGTCTACTCCATTAGTTAATAAATATGTTGTTTGGTGTGGAGTTTGAGATAATTGATTTGAGGTGAAGAGAGAAAATATAGAGCAAACACATATGCTGTTACAATTTTTAATGCAAAGTGAAGAAGTATGAAATATGCGAGTTTCAAATTCAGGAAATCAGACTCAAGGATCAAACGAACCTAAAAAATCATAAAAGTCCATACTCTCATGTCATCCAAGCACGCGGTTGTTGTAGTATATCATGAAAAAAGTTTGTTGTAACCTTTATAACTGAACTATAAATGGCCACTAACAATCAAATCTCCGGCCGCTTCACTAGTTTATGTCTTGAAGGTGGCATGAACATTTATCTCTTTCAAGATTTCTTGGGGGATCATGGCCCTGAATTTCGGTACATTGATTAATAGTATTAGAAGTATCCAAATGTATAGAAAACTATAGTAACTCCTGTGTGGTGATATCTAAAGTAGTGGACTATCTTCGGTATATTAATTTTATTCAATAAGAATAATCTTAAAAAGTGTAGAGTAGCAAACATATTTGAAGTACAAAGTTATTAGTTGTCTTAACACGGAACATTTTTATAGTAATATTTTGGGCACAATGTTGCCAGGCTCTTGGATTTGCAGTATAGCATATCCTTATTTTCTTCCGCATGTACATGATCTTGTTGCATCATGAAATTACTAGTGATTGTAGGTATTTTCCAATTGGATTCTTCGTGGGATTATGATTGCAAACGTATTCCATTCTAGTATGACCCACATCTAGAGGTATTACACTTGCCTTGAGTAAGGTGAGTCTAAGATAAGTTTTGAGGACAACCGATGATGTTCTTGAAAGGTTCAGGCCTATTGGGTATGGAGAAGCAACAAGATGATTGAATTTGGCAGCAGGTTACCAGATAACATAGCTACTAGGTCAAAATCTTATCTGACCTTCCCCGCAATAAAAAAGGCTTTGCTAACTTTACAGTAAATAATAAAATTGCATCTTTCTTGTATCTCATGCTTTCGTTGTCATAAATCACATGTGCCACTTTTGTCCACTTTTCGCAATAGATTTGGTTGTTGCCACCCAAACTAATTGTGTAGAACCCTAAAACTCAATTGCAGAAAGCTTCACATGTGTGGATAGCGGTGCCAAACAAAGTCCTTTAGATAGAAACCCTAGAACTGAAAACTCACTGTTATGTAAAAAGCTTAGCAGGAATTAAAAGCATGTGCATTGGTGAGCATTCTATCCACATCTGGTTTTTTTTGCTTGTTCTTTATATCAGTACAAGCCTTGCATCCAACTAATTTATGACACATGTAAATTTTGAATGGTCCTGTTTCCACACACACACACACACACACACACACACAGAGAGAGAGACACACACACACACACAGAGAGAGAGAGAGAGACTACACTATGATGGTTAAAAATCAAATTACTCAAGTACCGAGGTGTTACAGTTTCTAAAGTAAACGAAGATGTATGAAATATTGTAAATTAAAATTTTAGGAAAGACAAAATAGTCCTACCTTATATAACATATCGCGCAGACTCGTGAGCAACTAAGTGGCTCTCTAAATTTTGTCCTACACCGCTAAGCGTGAAGTTGCATTGTATACACCTTTGGCACAATTGATCCATAAACTCTATAATAGTATACACTACTGCAAAACAACCTAGCGGTGGTGGTTGGCAATTATATTCCCGCCACTGAAACATTTAGCCCATGGAATCTTTGTGATTTTAAAAATTGATAACGATCATGTTTGGACTATCCTCCAATTATAGTTCATAACATTTTTGCAGGCTCATCACAATTTTTTTATGTTTGATGTATACAATGTAATAATGCGTTATTCACCATCATTATTTACGCGATATATGTTGATTGTTCCGTAATTGTGCGGGAGATTGTAAAGGTCAAAGTATCCTAGCCTAGCAAATATTTAGCCAACTCGTGTATTAAATATCATTAATATCATTATTAATGATAATAAATATCAACATGATACCGCACCAGACATAAACCACACCAGCGACAGCGAGACCCCAAACCCATATGCCTCGCCGCCCCCATTTCCCGTCATCACCCTCCCAGGAACAAATCATCGGAGTGCCCTCTTCCCAGACGTCAGTAACCAGCTGATTCGTCGCCCAAATCGTCTGTGGAGGTGAGTCTCTCTCGGAGCACGCTGCCCACCGCTTTATGATGATATTTTTTCTCCATCAATCGTGTGCCCTCGGATCTTTCATGTCCTCCTTCTTTCTTGAAAATAATCGTTCATGCCTTCGTGTCCAGAGACGTGGTACAACCGCCGCGTAGCTCATCATCAAGGCATCGACTGACTTGTGTGTCCGCCCCAGGTAATCCTCTCGCCCCTGCGAGCCCCACAAGTCCGTCGATTGTGCACCATTCTTACTACGTTTCCTCTCTTGTTTCTAGTTGTTCGCACCGGATCTGATGGAGCACCAGCAGCCAGTCACCATGCCCAGCCATGGAGTCAAGACCGTCCTCGACGATCTTCCGAGACGATCGTCGTCCACGAGATCCTCGTCCGTTTGCCGGCCAGGGACATCATGCGATGGCGCTGCGTCCGCAAGGGGTGGCGCAGTGCAACCTCCGCCGACAAGTTCATGCTGGATCACCACCGCCGTCAGCCCTTGCTCCCGGTCCTCGGTCATGTCGTGGAGCCGCAGACGGCGTCCCGCCTCTTGCTTTCCTTTGACGCCGGTGCAGGCCAGCAACAACTCTGCCCCGTGGTCCGGACATACAGCGGTAGACTCCTGGCTGCCCTTGATGGGCTCATCATCGTCTCCCATGGATCCTTCAGTGTGCGAACTTCTTCGTCTCCTCCGGTATACTTCTTCATCTGCAACCCGGTCACCCGTGAGTATGCTCCTCTAGTGACGCCTCCAAGCCAGCATGGATTTATGCACCACATCGCAGGCTTTTATCGGCACCAACAATCCGGGGAATACCGGGCGCTTTGGGTCTTTACTCCGAGATACTTTGACGGACAGGAGCCTCTCCTCGCCCTCGAAAAGCCAAGGAAGGCGCGCACTCTAGCATCCTTTATAGGAGTAATGGGTTAATTGATTCGAAAGGATTGACTGGAATCTTTGTGATTTAAAAAATTGTTAACTATCATTTTTGGACCATCCTCCATTTATAGTTCATAATGTTTGTGCAGTCTCATCGCAGTTTTTTATGTTTGATGTATACAGTGGAATAATGCTTCAATTCTGCATCATTATTTACAGGAATATTATGGAAGATGTTGTTTTTTCCTCTTTAACTTGACGAAGTAGTAAGAAAATAGTATTTATATCCATATTAGTTGTTATACTTTATTTTACTTTTGGTATAATTAAATATGTATTGTCTATGAAGTGTTCTCGTTCTTTTTGACAAGTACTATTGCATGTTACGGATTCTTGATGTGGCAAACAAACTGTATTCCTTTAGTGGTGCTGCTTAAATTAGTACAATGTGATTAAGCCTTTTAAAATTGTACTCTATTGGACAATGTTATTTGTTCATCTTTTAGGAAGGGTTTATCATTATGGCTCATACAAATAAAATTATGAAAAAATGATCCTAAAAAAGGCATGATTAAATTCTTTCCTACAATTGTGATATTTTATTTAACACAAAAATTGTATTGTTTACTAGCCATAATGAGAACATCCAAGAAATGATAAAAAAGTTAACCATTTCAAAGTTTGAGCACAATAATTAAAGATGGTGCCCTCGCATATGCGAGGAACACTTTGCAAGTGTCATCTAAAAGAAAACTTGGTAATAATCTATTACCTTTGAGAAAAATTCAATTTTTTTTGGCTTCCTACATCCTATATTCCTAAAAAGTTTATTCCCACTAAAAGCAAAATATTCTTAAAAAGTTAATTCTCACTACAAGCAATTCTCTCAACATGCAGCCCTCCACCTCAAAAAGTGTTCAATGTCAGCATTCACTATTTTTAAGCCATGCATCACATCCACTACCTTTAAGTCTTACAACATGCACTCACCAACCTCACCAAGACACGAATGTTTGCCACATCACAATTAGTCATGTGCTTATCGAAGTCATGTATCTTAGAAAAACTCATGTCATTAGAATGCCATCTTCTTGATGTGGTACAGAATACTAACTCAAACTGACAATATATATTGATAGTTATGGTGTGGATTAAAGAGGGAAAATTATGAATTGTAGAATGCAATACGTGCATACAAGTATTGGCTGGTGTGTCGTCTATCTGTAAATACTAAGGGCATCGAGGTGTCTTGGAGCAGCAAGCCATCCAACGATGTACCCATTGATGTGCGGAAGCATCGGCTTGTCCGAAATCCTGCCAACTGGATGCAAAGCAGGGGGAGGTGAGTAGGCTTACGAACCCCCACAACGTACTAGTTCGACACCCCAGTCCGATCAAAATATTCTCTCGAGCACGCGCCATCTCTGGCGCAACTGCACCTCCACTCTCCACGCTACATTCAAACCGGCCTAGAGGGGATGCGACCGGTCACTAGAGCCAGCATTGAATGAGAGTGCTGGCCGAGTGCGCCACCGCCGTGACGTCATGGTCTCCGCACATGTTCAATGACGGAGAGACGTGACCGGATGGGGCGACGAGACGACTATCTACCGCATCACCCACGGTTCCCATCGAGCCACAACGACCACGCACTAGTAGAAAAGGGGCCTATTGACCCGGTTGGTGAGGGCCTTTAGTCCCGGTTCATGAACCGGGACTAAAGGGTCGGTACTAATACCCTGGCCCTTTAGTCCCGGTTCAATCCAGAACCGGGACTGATGGGCCTCCACGTGGCCTGGCTCTTTTGTCCGTGCTTGGTCGACGCTACATACTATACATACGTATAGAGAGGACTAGCTAGACACGCTAGCTAGCTAGTAATTAAGCAAACAGAAGATCGTCATGAACATATATGCATACAGAGAAGTGATATCGACCACCTCTCCTTCTCCGAGAGATTGGTCGAACAACAAGTTCTCGTATATCTATCCGACACTACCGCTACATATATACAATAATTATCTTTTACAATACGGACGCGTGGTCCACATAGTATTCTCCGTCTTCAGCGATCACGTGGTCAAGAAAGAATGCCGCCAATTCCTCTTGAATTGCTGCATGCGATCTGGTGCTAGGAGTTCATCCCGCTTCAAACATCTAATTTTAAGAAAGGGTCAATACATACATACATACATATATATATATATATATATATATATATATATATATATATATATATATATATATATATATGAATGAATGAAACTCAACACAAATGATGGTAATAAAATAAAATTGTGAATATTTTATTTACGCACTTCATATTGTTTGTCGGAGTAGCCCTCTCACAGGTCGTGTGGCGGATGGACTGCAAACGTAGTATCCACAGAAATCATTCCCTTGTTCCTGCCACAACCACTTTACAAGAAACAGAGGTCAATCAAACTGATAATTAGCAAGCGTGCTAAATGGTATTGATGAAACTAGCGGTTGAATCACTAGGAGATGCGCATGGAATATGCTACTATATAGTACTTACTTTCGGGTGTCTAAATTGCAGCTTCTTCGGTAGTCCCGGAGCTTTTTTGGTGAATTTTCTCCAAGCCCTGCCATACAAAGAAAACAATTACTTGATATCAGAAACGAGCAAAGTTGCTGATATGGTGGATAATAATCGATTTAACTTACTTCTCGAGCATTTCAGTCATGTCCGCATACTCCTTGGGATCTTTTCGCTTGGAGTCTAAGAATGTTACTACTCCCTTCTCAAGCTTAATCTCTAGGAGAATATAGTGGTAGCTGCGCACACATGCATAACTCATCAATATTACATTACTATAACCTGGACTAATAAGGAAACCGAATATGCCACAAGACAGTAACACTCACTTGAAGTTGTAAGGAAAGAGTATTATATCTTTGTGTTCATTTATTACCAACGATTGTAGCAAGTTGGCCTCGGTATCTTCGGCACGAAATTTAACCTCAGTTGCATCTATGAGATATGTGTTAATGAACCCAATATCACCCACTTGTCTTTTCTTCAATTCGGCGATCTTCAATCTGCATAATTTAGTGAGGATAATTATAAATACATGCAAGGAAAGGGCTGAGTTATATAGAGAGACTTAATGACAGAAGTAGTACTACTTACAGACAGTAGTAGGTGACCGTTGCTTTATCGAGGACCAATTTATTGAAAAACTGATAGAACTCCTCAAATGGAATAGGCAACAGTTCAATTCCAAGGAGGTCATGCTCCTTTTTAACTCTCACATACAAAGTACTCCTCCCCTCAGACTCTTTGCATGTTTTCATGTACCAATCATGCAATCTTCGCATCATCGTTGATAGAGAACTTTCATGTTTGACGAGAGGCTTCCCGTACTCGTATCTTTGTATCTGCACCTCCAAGAAATCATAATGTACATCGTCGGGCAGGTAATCTGCAGGATTGCCATAACCGGGCACCATCCTCGGATCGACGATGTCGCTAGCAGGCACCTTGAGCGGGGGGCACGATTGCTTCGCTTGTTCGCCGAGCTGGGCAATTTGTTTCCCAGCTCGTCGTTCTTTCATCATTTGATCACTGACAGTACTTCACGACCTCCCCGCTTCGGCAAATGCCTTTCCAATAATGCGCTCATAGTTGCCTTTCGGCGGAGACTTGGGTGGTTTTGTCAGGGCAGCCAGAGTGCGCTTCGCTTTCACCGGATCTACCTTCTCCTCCGGAGGTGGATGTCTCTTTGCTTTCAACCCTTGAAACCAGTCATCCACTTCGGTCTGCGCGATCTTCGCGTTTTCCTCCTCGCTCCTCTCGTGCGGTAACTTCTCCGAGTCTTGAGAGAAGGACCGAATCTGATCTCCTCCCGCCTTTGGCTGTACTGCTAGACGCCGGCAGAGCAGACGGAGCGGATGTCTTCTTTCCTTGCTTACGAGGCGGAGGAGAAGGACTACGATGCGCCGGAGCAGCCGGAGCGGCGGCGGGTCTCTTCCGCCCTTGCTGACGAGGCGGATAAGGAGGAGGCTGGCTGCTCGGGCGCGCCGGTGCAGGCGGAGAAGGAAGCGGAGTGCCGCCACGCGCCGGAGAAGGAGCCGGGCGAGTGCCCTGATCGTCACTCGCCGGAGGAAGAGGCGGTGGAGGAGGCGGAGTGCCCTGACTCGCCGGAGGAGGAGGAGGAGGCGGAGGCGTCCAGTTCGGAAGGTTGATGAGATCCTTCCGCCATAGGCATGGAGTCTTCAGAGGAGAACCCAGCCGATACTCCCCTTCACCGGTAGGGTGGTCAAGCTGGAGGTCCTCAAATCCCTCCGTTATTTCATCGACCATCACCTTAGCATATCCTTCTGGAATCGGCCGGCAGTGAAAAGTTGAGTCGGGTTTAGTAGGATAAACAGAGCCAACAGCCGCCTTGACCTTTAAATTGCTCCATTGCGCCATAAGGTGGCAATTTTCAGCATCCGTGATAGCATCCACGGGATAGCTGGCAGGAGCCGTCAAGGCATGCTGCTCTGGCTGAAGCAGCTCGGTGGAAGCCACGCTGCTTCTCCGCTGAGATGGCGGGGTAGCTTCGGGGGAAGCTTCGGCAGGTCGTTTGCTGCGATCTGCTGCTTCTCATTCCTCTTCTCGTTCCTCTAGCCCCATTACCCTTTCGTGCAGCGCCTGCATTTGGCTCTGCTCCAGTTTCTTCCTCCTCTCATGGGTTTTGTAACCCCTGCGTCCGAAATCCAGCCTTCCACGAAGCGGAGCTGGCGTGCCTCGCGTCCGTCCGGGTGCTCAGGATTCCCGAGGGCCATTGTGAGCTCGTCCTTCTCCTGTGCTCGAGCGAACTTCGCTTGCTGCGCTGCTTTGATATATTGCTGAAGCCTCTTGACTGGTATGTCCAATTGTTCGTCCGTCCAAATGCACTTCCCTGTAATAGGGTCCAAGAATCCGCCGACCCCGAAGAACCAAGTCCGGCAACGGTCTGGCCAGTTCATTGTCTCTGGTTCGATCCCTTTATCAAGCAGATCATTCTCAGCCTTGGCCCACTTAGGCCGGGCTACGAGGTAGCCACCTCACCCCGTGCGATGGTGAAGCTTCTTCTTCGCAGCATTTCTCTTGTTTGTCGCCGACATCTTTTTACCACTACTAGGAAAAGGCCTACTAATGGTGCACCAGTTTTGCCTACTAATGGCGCATCACTGGTGCGGCATTACTAGCACACCAGTAGTAATTTTACTAATGGCGCACCACCGATCGCCATTAGTATCTGAGATACTAATGGCGCACCACCGTGCGCCATTAGTATAAACCACATCGCCATTAGTATAGGCCACTGTGCGCCATTATTATAGGCCACGGTGCGCCATTAGTATTTTTGAACTTTGAAGGCGGGAAAATAGTAGTGGCGCACTGCCTAACCCCACCGTGCGCCATTGCTATTTTTGAATTTTGAATTTGGATCTGGATCGTGATTTTTTGCCCATTTTTGCTAGTTTTTTTGCTCGTTTTTTACACGATATTATTTCAAATTTTGTTCCTGTTTTTGGATCTTGTCGTTCTTTTGCCGTGTTCTTTTGCGGAGAGGAGTTCGCGGAGAGGAGGAGGTCACGGAGAGGCGCTCGCCTACATCGCGGAGAGGAGGAGGAGGTCGCGGAGAGGAGTTCACCAAGCATCGGAGAGGAGGAAGGAGAAACCATGAGGTAATGGGAGGAGAGGAGGAGGAGGAGCTCACGGAGAGGAGGGAGGAGAAACCGTGAGGGGAGGGGAGGGAGAGGAGGAGGAGGAGGTTCCCGGAGAGGAGGAGGTCGCGGAGAGGAGGAGGAGGTCGCGGAGAGGAGGAGAAGGAGGAGGAGAGGAGAGGAGGAGATGGCGTGGAGGAGAGGTGGAGTGGAGGAGGTCGCCCAGCCATATATCTGACATAGTAATGGCGCACCGTGGGCAGGTCGCCATTAGTAACTTTTTTATTTTTGACTTATTTTGAATTTTGAAGGCGGGAAGATACTAATGGCGCACCATGGGCGGTGCGCCATTAGTAACTTTTTTAATTTTTTTTGACTTATTTTGAATTTTGAAGGCGGGAAGATACTAATGGCGCAACATGGGCAGGTGCGCCATTAGTAACCTTTTTTTTATTTTTTTGACTTATTTTAAATTTTGAAGGCGGGAAGATACTAATAGCGCACCATGGGCAGGTGCGCCATTAGTGAGTTTGAATTTTTTTGAATTTTTTTGCCTCTCCAGATCTTAAAAGCCCCGTATCTTTTTTTCTGTTAGATTTTTGAGGATTTTGAAAATGTTTAACGGGGTTCCCCCTGTTAAATTCGGATGTAACTTTTCGAGTAGATGATTTTTTATATAATTGACACAAGACACCTCAAGGTCTTCGTTCTTAGGCTTATACCATTGGTGGATGCTGATCGGGATCTTGTCCCTAACCGTAACCCATTTGAGCAACAAATGCCTTCTTTGTCCGGTAGGGTTCAATCGGTTGGCCGTCATGCGCGATTTGTATGATCTCAAACTTTTCATCCGAGCTCAAATTCTTGGGCCTCATCTCTTTACGAAGTTGTGCTCGATCCGGAGGGCTAGAAAAAGAACAAAGGCGAGAGCTAATTAATATGTGTACATACCAAAACCAAGACGAGAGCTTGTCAAGACAGGCTTAACTAATATATATACCTGGCGGACTCGGTTTGGTGATCACCGAGCCGTCCTCACGGTCTACTTCTTCACCCTCTCCTTCTTGCACCGCATTTGGTCATCGGAGCCATGTAAATCATAGCCAGCTGCTTCTTCACCCTCTCCTTCCAGACCATCGTTGTCGTTGAGAAACATCAACGAGCGAGGCGGCATCACTTCCTTGTGCGATTATGTCCCTCAACAACGCATGGCAATTCTTGTGCTTCGTCTCGGGGGTGTCCATAGTTTCTACAAATATTTACAACATGGCAATTATTATTCAAACATGACAGATATGGATATATTAGTGGCAAGCGTAGAACTAGCTAGCTAATCACAATAAGGAATCATATTAGTGGCCTCGGCGCTGCTTCTCTAGGGTTTGGGGTGGCCTCGCAACGCTTCAAGGGTTAGGGGTGGCCTCGAGAACGCTTCAAGCTAGGAGGGGTAATCGACCCCCCACGTGTTGAAGCTATCGGGAGGGGTCGGCGTTGAACACTACATCTATGTCCCACAAGTGGCGTGGGCATCGGCCTTGTGATAGGGTAGAGGGTCGTGGATCGCCGGCGGTCGAGGTCAAGGGTCGAGGATCGCCGAGGGTCGGGAGGTTGCCTAGTGTCAAAGGATTCAACAAAACCATGTCTTCATCATTAGGCGAAATAACAGGTGCATGATGGTGCAAGCTCTCAAAGTTATTTTGGAGCGAGTCCCGGATAGGATAATTAGCTTTTTGGTACAAAGTTCAGCAAGAACCTTCCAATATCGTTATTTGAAAGGCCTTTGCTGAGATTCGTACATAAAGGCAAATTATCCTATCCGGACTCCATTCGAAATAACTTTGAGGACTTCGTACCATCATGCCATGGTTACTTCCGGCTAATGATGAAGCCATGGATTTATTCAATACTTTGACACTATAGGAACCTCGACCTGAAACCTTCGACCCTTGACCCCTTAACGACCTCGACCTGAAACCTTCGATCCTTGGCCCTTTAACGACCCTCGACCCTCTACCCTAGTTCCCGACCCTCGACCCTCGGCGATCCTTGACACCCTCGTTATATCGACAACGACGCAACATACATATACATGGGAAAATAATGTTATCGGGGAGGGGGTATTGGTACTCCCCCCTCGTGTCAAAGTTTCTTCTTTCTCCTCTATTCCTTTCTTTCTTCTTCTCCTCTTCTTTTTCTTCTTATCCCTCGAGAAAGGAAAATAAGGAAAAAGGAAGAAAAGAGGAAGAAGAAGAAGAAGAAGAAGAAGAAGAAAAAGAAGAAGAAAAAAAAAGAGGAGAAGAAGAAAAGAATAGAGGAGAAGAAGAAAAAATAGATTTTTTTCTTCTATTTTTTATTCTTCTCCTCTATTCCTTTCTTCTTCTCCTCTTCTTTTCTTCTTTTTCTTCTTCTTATTTATTTCTCCTTCTTCCTCTCCCTCTTCTTCTCCTTTCTTCCTCTTCTTATTTCCTTTTCCTCTCATTCTTTTCTTCTTCTTCCTTCTTAAAAATACATGAAGTAGTATTGCCTAATTCATTGTTCATATGAATATACAAACATTTTCATATTTACAATAATTAATATCACCAAAAAACTATGAACAGAAAAAATCCTAATTTTTCTAAAAACTATCTTTTGCATTGTTCACATACACATATACATTATAGCCACATACACATATACATCACATATGAACAAAAAAATTAAAACATAAAAAACAGAGAATAAAAATAAAAAAGAGCTAAAACATTAAAAGAGCAGGCGGCTCTCTGTGTGGGGCAGGCGAGGGCGCCAAGACGGGCGGACGGGCAGGGGGGGCAGGCGACGGCGACGAGGAGCGGGCGGCGACGGCGAGCCCGTGAGCGGGGGAGCTCGAGGCGACGGCGGGCGGCGAGGCGCCGGGCGCTGGGGCGGACGGGCAGGGCAGGGCGACGGCGACGGCGAGCACGGGCAGGGCGCGGGCGACGGCGACGGCGAGCACGGCAACCTGACGGCGTCGTCGGGCGAAGCTCGGGCAGCTGGCGGCGTCGTCGGGGTGGGGCCTGGCGATGAAATCTGAAAAACGCCAAGTCTTTGCTTATATAGAAAAGGCTTTGGTCGGTTCGTGCCACGACCGGGACTAATGCCCACTTAGTCCCGTTGGTGCCACCAACCGACCAAACCAATTTTCAGCAGCCCAAAGGGCGGAAGCGGTGGCCTTTGGTCTCGGTTGGTGGCACCAACCGACTAAAGGGGGCATAATTCCCGGTCGTGGCACCAACCGGGACTAAACCCCTTTAGTCCCGGTTGGTGCCACCAACCGACCAAAGGCCTTGTGCTGCCCACGCCTAAAAGTTTAGTCCCACCTCGCTAGTTGAGAGAGCTCGAGAGTGGTTTATAAGCGCTGCTGCGCCCACCTCTCGAGCTCCTCTCAACTGCAGGCTTCGGCCTAATCATCACTAGCTATGTGCTGTGGGCCTACTTGGCCTCCTGCGGGCTGAATCCTGGCCCGTGTAGGGTTTCTAGTCGTATTTAGGCCGTGGGGGCCCGAGGCGGCACTATTTTTTCCAGTTTTTTGTTTTGTTTTCTGCATTATTATTTATTTTTTTGTTGTTTTGCTTTATATTTTAATTCTTTTTGCATTTAGTTTTAGAAAAATTATAAACTTTCTGTTAGTGCTATTAGTTTTCAAATTTGAAAACTCTTTTTTGTTTTCTTTGTTGCTTTATTTATTTTATTTTGTTTCTACTTACATCAAAATACTTATTGTTGCTATTTTATTTTTTCAGTTTTTATTCTGTTTTCTGCATTATTTAGTTTTTGTTGTTTTTGCTTTATTTTTAATTCTTTTTGCTTTTAGTTTTAGAAAATTATAAACTTTCTGTTAGTGCCATTAGTTTTCAAATTTGAAAACTCTTTTTTGTTTTCTTTGTTGCTTTATTTATTTTATTTTGTTTATACTTACAACAAAATACTTATTGTTGCTATTTTTATTTTTTTCAGTTTTTTGTTCTGTTTTCTGCATTATTTATTTTTTGTTGTTTTTTCTTTATTTTTAATTCTTTTTGCTTTTAGTTTTAGAAAATTATAAACTTTCTGTTAGTGCCATTAGTTTTCAAATTTGAAAACATTTTTTTTCTTTGTTGCTTTATTTATTTTATTTTGTTTCTGCTTACAACAAAGCGGTGTGTAGAGGGACGGGCTTATAAACGGTGTGAGCGCCCTTCGTTGGCGAGGTTTTCAAATTCATAGTTTTCAAATGAACTCTGAAAAAGTTGGCATAGCATGTGCATGTACAAAGCGGACAATGGTATCATACTGCGTCTGTTACAAAGTTGGCATGGTATCATCATAATAGTTGCGGAGAAAGTCTTCACTTTTTCTTCGCTTGTGTCGCTTTGCTTATTGCGCCGTAACCATGGATAATCTTCATCGTTTATCAGGATGCTTGGGTCAGCCTTGACTTTGAAGGGGGAATTTCATGAAACTTTTCATACTCTTGAGACATGTCATCTTGCCCTCCACACCCAGGATGTCCCTTTTTCCTGAAAGAACAATGTTGCGCTTTGGCTCATTGTATGATGTATTCTCTTCCTTATCTTTTCTTTTCCTCGGTCTGGTAGACATGTCCTTCACATAGATAACCTATGCCACATCATTGGCTAGGACGAACGGTTCGTCAGTGTACGCAAGATTTTTCAGATCCACTGTTGTCATTCCGTACTGTGGGTCTACCTGTACCCCGCCTCCTGACAGATTGACCCACTTGCACTTAGACAAAGGGACCTTAAAATCTACTCCGTAGTCAAGTTCCCATATTTCTACTATGTAACCATAATATGTGTCATTTCCCTTGTCGGTTGCTGCATCAAAGCGGACACCGTTGTTTTGGTGGGTACTCTTTTCATCTTGGTCAATCGTGTAAAATGTATTCCCATTTATCTCGTATCCTTTCCAAATCATTACAGTCGAAGATGGTCCCCTGGACAACAAGTACAGCTCATCACAAACAGTGTTGTCACCTCTGAGACGTGTTTCCAACCAACTGCTGAAAGTCCTGATGTGTTCACATGTAATCCAGTCGTCGCACTGCTCCGGGTGTTTGGAGCGCAGACTGTTCTTGTGTTCATCGACATACGGGGTCACCAAGATAGAGTTCTGTAGAACTGTGTAGTGTGCTTGAGACCAAGAATATCCGTCCCTGCATATTATTGATTCTCTTCCAAGCGTGCCTTTTCCAGTCAGTCTCCCCTCATACCGCGATTTAGGGAGACCTATCTTCTTAAGGCCAGGAATGAAGTCAACACAAAACCCGATGACATCCTCTGTTTGATGGCCCATGGAGATGCTTCCTTCTGGCCTAGCGCGTTACCGAACATATTTCTTTAGGACTCCCATGAACCTCTCAAAGGGGTACATATTGTGTAGAAATACGGGCCCCAGAATGACAATCTCGTCGACTAGATGAACTAGGACGTGCGTCATGATATTGAAGAAGGATGGTGGGAACACCAGCTCAAAACTGACAAGACATTGCGCCACATCACTCCTTAGTGTTGGTACGATTTCTGGATCGATCACCTTCTGAGATATTGCATTGAGGAATGCACATAGCTTCACAATGGCTAATCGGACGTTTTCCGTAGAAGCCACCTCAATGCAACCGAAGCAGTTGCGTCATAATCACGTGGCAGTCATGAGACTTTAGGTTCGGAACTTTTCTCCGCATATTTATTATTCCTTTATATTCGACGAAAGCCAGTCGGGACCTTCATATTGAGCAGGCATTGAAAGAATATTTCTTTCTCTTCTTTCGTAAGAGCATAGCTGGCAGGACCTTCATCTTTGCCGGAGGCATGCCCTCTTTTTCGTGCAAGCGTTGCAGGTCCTCTCCTGCCTCAGGTGTATCTTTTGTCTTCCCATACACGCCCAAGAAGCCTAGCAGGTTCACGCAAAGGTTCTTCGTCACGTGCATCACGTCGATCGAAGAGCGGACCTCTAGGTCTTTCCAGTAGGGTAGGTCCCAAAATATAGATTTCTTCTTCCACATGGGTGCGTGATTCTCAGCGTCATTCGAACAGCTAGTCCGCCGACCCTTTCCAAAGATTACGTGTAAAATATTGACCATAGCAAGTACGTGATCACCGGTACGCATGGCGGACTTCTTCCGGTGATCTGCCTCGCCTTTGAAATGCTTGCCTTTCTTTCGACATTGATGGTTGGTCGGAAGAAATCGACGATGGCCCAGGTACACATTCTTCCTGCAGCTTCCCAGGTATATACTATCGGTGTCAAGTAAACAGTGCGTGCATGCGTGGTATCCTTGTTTGTCTGTCCCGAAAGGTTACCGAGAGCGGGCCAATCGTTGATGGTCACGAACAGCAACGCCTTTAGGTCAAATTCTCCTTTTGTGCTCATCCCACGTACGTACACCGTTTCCATTCCACAGCTGTAAAAGTTCTTCAACTAATGGCCTTAGGTACACATCAATGTCGTTGCCGGGTTGCTTAGGGCCTTGGATGAGAACTGGCATCATAATGAACTTCCGCTTCATGCACAACCAAGGAGGAAGGTTATACATACATAGAGTCACGGGCCAGGTGCTGTGATTGCTGCTCTGCTCCCCGAAAGGATTAATGCCATCCGCGCTTAAAGCAAACCATACGCCTTGGGTCCTTTGCAAACTCATCCCAGTACTTTCTCTCGATTTTTCTCCATCATGACCCGTCGTGGGTGCTCTCAACTTCCGCCTTTCTTACGGTCCTCACTGTGCCATCGCATCAACTTGGCATGCTCTCCGTTTCTGAACAGACGTTTCAACCGTGGTATTATAGGAGCATACCACATCACCTTCGCAGAACCCTCTTCCGGGAGGCTCGCCACAACATCACCAGGGTCATCTCGTCGATCTTATACAGCAATGCACCGCATACCGGGCATGCGTTCAGATCCTCGTAGGCACCACGGTAGAGGATACAGTCATTAGGGCATGCATGTATCTTCTCCACCTCCAATCCTAGAGGGCATACGACCTTCTTTGCTGCGTATGTACTGTCGGGCAATTCGTTATCCTTTGGAAGCTTCTTCTTCATTATTTTCAGTAGCTTCTCAAATCCTTTATCGAGCACGCATTGTCTCGCCTTCCACCGCAGCAATTCGAGTACGGTACCGAGCTTTGTGTTGCCATCTTCGCTATTGGGGTACAACCCTTTTTGCGATCCTCTAACATGCGATCGAACTTCAGCTTCTCCTTTTGACTTTCGCATTGTGTCCTTACATCGACAATGACCCGGCGGAGATCATCATCATCGGGCACATCGTCTGGTTCCTCTTGATCTTCAGCAGCTTCGCCCGTTCCAGCACCATCGTGCACATCGTCTGGTGCATCTTGATGTTCAATAGCATCACCGTATTCAGGGGGCACATAGTTGTCATCGCACTCTTCTTCCTCGCTGTCTTCCATCATAACCCCTATTTCTCCGTGCCTCGTCCAAACATTATAGTGTGGCATGAAACCCTTGTAAAGCAGGTGGGTGTGAAGGATTTTCCGGTGAGAGTAAGACTTCGTATTCCCACATATAGGGCATGGACAACACATAAAACCATTCTGCTTGTTTGCCTCAGCCACTTGAGAAAATCATGCATGCCCTTAATGTACTCGGAGGTGTGTCTGTCACCGTACATCCATTGCCGGTTCATCTGCGTGCATTATATATAATTATGTGTCAAAATCATTACAGAATCATGAATAGATAATTAAGTGACCAAATTAATAGAAGTTCATCATCACATAAAACCAAAGTACATACATAGTTCTCATCTAACAACATAAAGCTCTGCAGAGCATCTAAATTAATTAAACCATACATTGAAACTATGTAAAACATTTCAATGCGAAAACAAATACGATCATAATCGCAACCAAGGTAACAACTGATCCAACGGCATAATGATACCAAGCCTCGGTATGAATGGCATATGTTCTAATCTTTCTCATCTTCAAGCGCATTGCATCCATCTTGATCTTGTGATCATCGATTTACATCCGCAACATGCAACTCCAATATCATCTTCTCCTCCTCAAGTTTTTTTATTTTTTCCTTCAAGAAATTGTTTTCTTCTTCAACTAAATTTAACCTCTCGACAATAGGGTCGGTTGGAATTTCCTGTTCAACAACCTCCTAGATAAATAAAATATATGTCACGTTGGTCGGCATAATTTTCATAAACAATAAATGAACCAATAGTTATGAAAAGATAATATATACCACATCCGAATCATAGACAGGACGAGGGCCGACGGGGGCGGATACCAAAACCATCGCACTATATAAGATGCAATAATAAAAGTAAGAAAATAATACAAGTATCTATCTAAACAAACAAGTAATAATATTTTTCCTTTCAGAAAGAAGATAAGTACAAGAGGCTCACCATGGTGGTGTCGACGATGAGATCGGCGCGGGTGATCGACGGCGATGAAGACGGGGACGGGGCGTGACGGACCGCTAAACCTAGATAAATATTGAGGAAAATGGAGCTTGGCGGTCGAGCTTGGAGAGGAGAAACCTTAAGTAGTGTGGCTCGGGCATTCCATCGAACACCTTGTGTGCATAGGAGGTGAGCTAGAGCACCACCAAGCCCTCTCCCCTCGGCGAAAAAAACAGAGCAGTGTGCTCTGCTCTTGCGCGAGGGGCTATATATAGGCAGCACCATTAGCCCGGTTGGTGGCATGAGCCGGGACTAAAGGAAGCCTTTGGTCCCGTTCATGCCACCAACCGACCAATAGTGGTGGGCCAGGAGCCAGGACCATTGGTCCTGTTCGTCCCACCAACCGGGACCAAAAGGTCCGGACGAACTGGGACCAATGGCCCACGTGGCCCGGCCGCCCCCAGGCTCACGAACCGGGCAAATAGCTCCATTGGTCCTGGTTCTGATTGAACCGGGACTAATGGGCTAAACTGGCCTGGACGAAAGCCCTGTTTTCTACTAGTGACGAGTCCGGCCCGTCCACATCTATCGTGGACCTTACATCCACCAGTGACGTCCAAGTGGTGGAATTCGGCAAGAAGAGTAGCACATGGAAGACGGACGCGCCCGTGTCCTTGCGGGCATGTCTGTGGCCCATGTCTTACTCTTGCTCGCCGGCGACTAGCAGCTTCACTTACCGGAGCTCAGGACCGGCAAAGATGTCGGACATGGGGAAGACAGGACATGGAACATGGACGCCTCCACGGATGGCGAAGATTTCGACTAAGTTAACATTTTATATTAAAAAAATGTCATGTACACTTTTGTTAAATGAAATATGTTTAAAATGTCATGAAATTGGTACGGTTTAAATGATCGACCGGTTTGTTCAATTACAATTTAAAATGTGACTAGATGTTTGATGGATAGGGTTAAATGACCGGCTCCTATATCACTATCGTGGTTGGATACTAGGTCCGTTTTAGGGGATAGCGTTGACGATACCCGAAAGCCTTTTTTCTCTAGAAAAGCTCTACAATGCTACAAGACTTTTTGAAGATATGTTTATGGAAATGTTAAAAATAGAAATACCTAATATTAATCTAACAATCTGACTTGAGATGTGTTTTTAACAGAAAAAATAATTTAATTTATTTTGAAAATTCTATAAATCGTTAAATTTCTAACTTACCATTGATGCTTAATCACGTTGGAAAGAAATGCATTAGAAGAAAAGACAACGTCCGTTTAAGAAAAGACAAACTTCACACAATACATGTATAAGCAGCAGAAAAGTGTGGTTCACATCAGCTACGCGCACGTAATCTAGGTCTCTGTCCCTTCTGGTGCATCAGATGATAAGCTTGGCTAACATGTAACGTGCCCATATGCGGCGCTTTTCACGCGCCATCGAAAATAGTAAAATCAGCAATGGAAGCTGTACTAGCTTTACGTATAGGCCATCGCATATATCTTTTGTCGTGTTAATCAGCGAGAAAGCAGTGCGTGTGTATAATAGTATAAGCTAGGAGAAATACAACCAAACAAAAGTGAAAAGGAACAATGCAAGCTGCAAGGCGGTTCTATACGTGCACGCCATGATATATATTTTTTTGTCAGTGTTAATAACCACACTCCGTTCATGGTGAGGCGGCGTGGTTCCAGTGAGGCTGAAACGTACGTATGCAACGCACGGCTTGATGCCGGAGGCTGGGCTGCGCAAGACCCGCTGTTAAACCCCCATCGTCTTGCACAAATCAGGCATCCACTTCAAAGCGCATCCACCTCCGTTCAACTGTGGTAGAGGCCATGGCAGCCGCAACGGCGGGTGAGAACAGCAGGTTAACTGGGGAGAGAAAGAAGGGGGGTGGCAAGTTCGCCGCAGCTATCAAGTACCCGGTGACGAAGACGTTGTTGTGGCTGCGGACGTACCAGTCCCCCGAGGTCACCGCATGCGCGTACGACCTCACGGCTAGGGAGCTAAAGGGCGCAAAGGCAAAGCTCTACTTCCCGTACCCTCTGCCGGTCAGACTGGTTAAGGAGGTGATATCTGCACCGAGGCACCGCAGCCACAGTCACGACGTACTGCTCTTTCAGGTCGTTACGTTGCCACCAGACCCCACAGCACCGCCTCCACCGCCGCCCAAGCTGGTAGTTTACCTTCCGTTCCTCTTTGAAGCGCCCGCCGGTGACACCCCACACGTACATGCATACTCGTTCCTGCACATGCCGCTTCTGGCATGAGTGACTCGGCTTGAGCATGTCCCAGCCTGCAGCTGGCGCACGCACCTGCTCCACATCCACAACAGCCGATCCAACGGATGCAGATCGTGGCACAGGCCGAAAGCTGCTTAAGCTTCTCAAGGAAACCCCTAGGTGCTACGTCTTGCCACCTGGTGTTCAAGAAACCCAAGCTGTTCGTCGTTCCCGTTGTAAGTTTCTGGAAGCGTTCAACCTCTCCTGGAGGAGAGCCGCGTTGATATTTATGAGTAAAATGCATCACAAGTCCTAAAACTATCATAGGTGTGTCAGTTTAGTCCTATAACTTTCAAACTGCACTTTTGGGTCCTAAAACTATCGGAAGTATGTCAGTTTAGTCCTATAACTTCGAAATTGCACTTTTGGGTCCTAAAACTATTGGAGGTGTGTCATTTTTAGTCCCATAACTTCAAAATTGCAGTTTTGGATCTCAAAACTATGTATGTTTGTTCATCTGAGGTCCTAATCTTGCATGGCCACCATCCATGGTGCATTTTTTCAAATGAGCCCTTTGTATGTGTTTATATCCCCCAAAGTGGTACATACGCTTCCACGTTGCAGTGTGTCCTGCAACCTGCATGCCCACCACCTGCATGGCCATGAGCTGCACGGTAGCCTCCCTGAGAGGTTTGGCGTGACCGTCGGGGAGACCCCGAGCTAGTCGGCATGAAGGACGACATCCCTCTCCCTCGGCGAGGCCGCCGGGGAGATCCCGAGCCAATTGGGATGGAGTACGCCATCCCACCTCTCTCTCTCTCTCTCTGTTTGATGATATCGTCGTTGCCCCGACACCCTTGCCGTAGAGTTGGCCGTGCAGGCTGTTGTTTGGGCACGAGCATGGTCATAGGTGGTGAGCTGTCGGGCGACACAGAGGAGTGCGCGGAAACTGCAAAGCTGGCGCAGAGGTCGTCGAGAGTGACACAACCCTAGCAGTAGCCATAGGTGGGTAGCAATTGGACGTTGTGTGACATGTCGTTCTGCTGCTGTTGGGGGAGGCTGAGATGACCGGTCTACTCTCCTCGCTGGAGCTCAAACCATCATTCCACTTATGGCCTCTGCATGCCGCCTCCTCTGAGCATTCTCATGCGTGGGAGAAGACGAATGCGTGAGAATGAGGCGAGACAACGCCTAGTTTTTTTGCATATTTACCGGTGGGCCCATTGGGTCAGGTCAACGTAGCTACAATCCAAGCATTTCCAAGTGACTCACAGGGGGTCAATGCTAACCATGCAAGCTTAGGACCTAAGAGGAAGAAACTTACATAGTTTTGGGACCCACAACTACTGTTTCAAAGTTATAGGACTAAACTGACACACCTTTGATAGTTTTAGGACCCAAAAGTGCAGTTTCGAAGTTATAGGACTAAACTGACACACCTCTGATAGTTTTAGGACCCAAAAGTGCAGTTTCAAAGTTATAGGACTAAACTGACACACCTCCGATAGTTTTAGGACTTATGATGCATTTTACTCAGTATTTATTGATCTGGCAATATGCCGTGAGATACAAGGAAGAGGTTGATCGCAAGGATACAACTCTCGTACAGAGAAGTCCAGGAAGGATACGAGAGGAGGGAGAAGAGATAGAGATGGTTGAGATTACATAAGTTAAACTATAACTCTAACACCCTCCCTTAATCTCTGCTATCCTACATTAAGATTTCTCTTGAATTCTTCAAATGGATTGACTGGTAAAGCTTTGGTAAAACCATCTGCCACTTGATCCTTGGAAGGAATAAACCGGATGTCCAACTTTTTCTCTGCAACTGTTTCACGCACAAAATGAAAATCAATCACAATGTGTTTGGTTCTGCCATGAAACACTGGATTAGAAGAAAGATAGGTTGCTCCAAAATTGTCACACAATAAACAAGATGTGCGATGTTGCTTGATTCCTAACTCACGAAGCAATGATTCCAACCAAATAATTTCAGCAGTAGCATTTGCTAGAGATTTGTACTCAGCTTCTCTACTTGATCTTGACACCGTAGCCTGCTTCCTGGCACTCCAAGAAATAAGATTAGAGCCAAAGAATACTGCAAATCCTCCAGTTGATTTTCTGTCATCACTACATCCTGCCCAGTCAACATCAGAAAAGGCACTAACAAGAGTAGAACTGGAGCGTCTGAACTGAAGACCTAAACTTGCAGTATGTTTTATGTATCTTACAATTCTTTTGACTGTTGTCCAGTGTTCAGTCGTCGGTGCATGCAAATATTGACACACCTTGTTAACAGCAAAAGATATGTCAGGCCGTGTCAATGTTAAGTACTGCAAGGCACCCACAGTACTTCTGTATCTAGTACTTTCTTCTTCCTTGAGTTACTCTCCTTTAAAAGCTGAAAGTTTTTCTGAAGACAATGGTGTGGGTGAAGGCTTACAGTCCTTCATTCCCATACGAGTTAGAAGTTCAGTGGCATATTTTTCCTGACTCAACACTATGCCATCTTGAACTTTCTTAATTTCAATGCCTAGGAAGAAGTGTAAATCACCAAGATCCTTAAGAGCAAATTCCGAGCTTAGATCATGCAGAAGAGCATTAGTGGCACCTTGTGAAGAACTTGCAACTATAATATCATCAACATATATAAACACAAATATAACTGTATTTGGCTTGTTGTAAATGAAAAGTGATGTGTTAGCTTTGGATGCAACAAAACCAAGTAGCCTTAACTGAGAGCTCAACCTCGAATACCATGCTCTCGGTGCCTGTTTCAAACCATAAAGAGCCTTATCAAGCTTGCACACATATTGGGGTGTTTTCTTATTCTCATACCCAGGTGGTTGTTGAAGGAAATATGCCCTAGAGGCAATAATAAAGTTATTATTTATTTCCTTATATCATGATAAATGTTTATTATTCATGCTAGAATTGTATTAACCGGAAACATAATACATGTGTGAATACATAAACCTACAGAGTGTCACTAGTATGCCTCTACTTGACTAGCTCGTTAATCAAAGATGGTTATGTTTCCTAACCATGAACAAGGAGTTGTTATTTGATTAACGGGATCACATCATTGGTTGAATGATCTGATTGACATGACCCATTCCATTAGCATAGCACCTGATCGTATAGTTTGTTGCTAGTGCTTTTCTTCATGACTTATACATGTTCCTATGACTATGAGATTATGCAACTCCGCTTGCCCGAGGAACACTTTGGGTGCTACCAAACGTCACAACGTAATCGGGTGATTATAAAGGTACATTACAGGTGTCTCGAAGGTACATGTTGGGTTGGCATATTTGAGATTAGGATTTGTCACTCCGATTGTCGGAGAGGTATCTCTGGCCCTCTCGGTAATGCACATCACATAAGCCTTGCAAGCATTGCAACTAAATGTGTTAGTTGTGAGATGATGTATTACGGAACGAGAAAAGAGACTTGCCAAGAACGAGATTGAACTAGGTATTGGATACCGACGATCGAATCTCGGGCAAGTAACATACCGATGACAAAGGAACAACGAATGTTGTTATGCGGTCTCGACCGATAAAGATCTTCGAGAATATGTAGGAACCAATATGGGCATCCAGGTCCCGCTATTGGTTATTGACCGAAGAGGTGTCTCGGTCATGTCTACATAGTTCTCGAACCCGTAGGGTCCGCACGCTTAACGCTTCGATGACGGTTATTATGAGTTTATATGATATTGATGTACGAAGGTTGTTGAGTCCCGGATGAGATCACGGACATGACGAGGAGTCTCGAAATGGTCGAGACATAAAGATTGATATATTGAAGCCTATGTTTGACTCGGAATCACTCCGGGTGAAATTGGGAATTTTACCGAGTACCGGGGTTACGGAACCTCCGGGGGTCAATGGGCCTTGATGGGCCTTAGTGGGAAAGAGAAAAGGGGCCATATTGCTGGCGCAGCCTTCCCCTTCCCTAGTCCTATTAGGATTAGGAGAAGGGGTGGCGCCTCTCTCCCTTTCCCTTGGTCAAACCCTAGTTGGACTAGGATTTGGGGGAATCCTACTCCTAGTAGGAGTAGGACACCCCGGCGCGCCTCCCCTCCTGGCGGCCAGCCCCTCCCTTCCCTCCTTTATATACAGGGCAGGGGCACCCATGACACACAAGTTGATCATTGAGATCGTTCTTAGCCGTGTGCGGTGCCCCCTTCCACCAAACTACACCTCGAATATACCGTTGCGGAGCTTAGGCGAAGCCCTGCGCCGGTGGAACATCATCATCGTCACCACGCCGTCGTCTTGTGAAACTCTCCTCAACACTCGGCTGGATCGGAGTTCGAGGGACGCCATCGAGCTGAACGTGTGCAGAACTCGGAGGTGCCGTCGCTCGGTACTTGGATCGGTTGGATCGGGAAGAAGTACGACTACTTCCTCTACGTTGCGTCAACGCTTCCGTTGCTGGTCTACGAGGGTACGTAGACAACACTCTCATCTCGTTGCTATGCATCACCATGGTCTTGCGTGATCGTAGGAAAATTTTTGAAATTACTACGTTCCCCAACAGTGGCATCCGAGCCAGGTTTTATGCGTTGATGTCATATGCACGAGTAGAACACAAGTGAGTTGTGGGCGATACAAGTCATACTACCTACCAGCATGTCATACTTTGGTTCAGCGGTATTGTGAGATGAAGCGGCCCGGACCGACATTACGCCAGACGCTTACGCGAGACTGGTTTCACCGCTGTGAGCACTCGTTGCTTTAAGGTGACCGGCGGTGTCTGTCTCTCTCACTTTAGTTGAACCGAGTGTAGCTACGCCCGTCCTTGAGAAGGTTAAACGGAGTCTATTTGACGAAGTATCGCTGTGGCTTTGATGCGTAGGTAAGAACGGTTCTTGCTCAGCCCGTAGCAGCCACGTAAAACTTGCAACAACAAAGTAGAGGACGCCTAACTTGTTTTTGCAGGGCATGTTGTGATGTGATATGGTCAAGACGTGATGCTATATTTTATTGTATGAGATGATCATGTTTTGTAACCGAGTTATCGGCAATGGCAGGAGCCATATGGTTGTCGCTTATTGTATGAAATGCAACGCCATGTAATTGCTTTACTTTATCACTAAGGAGTAGCGATAGTCGAGAAGCAATAGTTGGCGAGACGACAACGATGCTACGATGGAGATCAAGGTGTCGCGCGGTGACGATGGTGATCATGACGGTGCTTCGAGATGGAGATCACAAGCACAAGATGATGATGGCCATATCATATCACTTATATTGATTGCATGTGATGTTAATCCTTTATGCATCTTATCTTGCTTTGATTGACGGTAGCATTATAAGATGATCCTTACTAAATTATCAAGAAGTGTTCTCCTGAGTATGCACCGCTATGAAAGTTCTTCGTCTTGAGACACCACGTGATGATCGGGTGTGATAGGCTCTACGTTCAAATACAACGGTGCAAAACAGTTGCACACGCAGAATACTCAGGTTATACTTGACGAGCTATGCATATAAGATATGACCTCGGAACACGGAGACCGAAGGTCGAGCGTGAATCATATAGTAGATATGATCAACATATTGATGTTCACCATTGAAACTACTCCATCACACGTGATGATCGGTCATGGTGTAGTTGATATGGATCACGCAATCACTTAGAGAATTGGAGGGATATTTTTCTAAGTGGGAGTTCTTAAGTAATATGATTAATTGAACTTAAATTTATCATGAACTTAGTACCTGATAGTATCTTGCTTGTCTATGATGTGTAGATAGATGGCTCGTGCTGTTGTTCCGTTGAATTTTAATGCGTTCCTTGAGAAAGCAAAGTTGAAAGATGATGGCAGCAATTACACGGACTGGGTCCGTAACTTGAGGATTATCCTTATTGCTGCACGGAAGAATTACGTCCCGAAGCACCGTTAGGTGCCAGGCCTGGTGCAAGGCTGCGCCGGAAGTTATGAACGTCTGGCAAAGCAAAGCTGATGACTACTCTATAGTTCAGTGTGCCATGCTTTACGGCTTAGAACCGGGACTTCAACGTCGTTTTGAACACCATGGAGCATATGAGATGTTCCAGGAGTTGAAGTTAATATTCCAAGCGAATGCCCGGATTGAGAGATATGAAGTCTCCAATAAGTTCTATAGCTGTAAGATGGAGGAGAACGGTTCATCGGTGAGCATATACTCGTAATGTCGGATATAACAATCACTTGATTCAACTGGGAGTTAATCTTCCGGATGATTGCGTCATTGACAGAATTCTCCAATCACTGCCACCAAGCTACAAAAGCTTCGTGATGAACTATAATATGCAAGGATGACCAAAACAATGCCCGAGCTCTTCGCGATGCTGAAAGCATGGAGGTAGAAATCAAAAGGAGCATCAAGTGTTGATGGTTAACAAAACCACTAGTTTCAAGAAAAGGGCAAAGGAAAGAAAAGGAAACTTCAAAAGAGCGGCAAGCAAGTTGTTGATCAAGAGAAGAAACCCAAGTCTGGTCCTAAGCCTGAAACTGAGTGCTTCTATTGCAAGCAGGCTGGTCACTGGAAGCGGAACTGCCCCAAGTATTTGGCGGATAAGAAGGATGGCAAGGTTAACAAAGGTATATATGATATACATGTTATTGATGTGTACCTTACTAATACTCGCAGTAGCACCTGGGTATTTGATACTGGTTCTGTTGCTAATATTTGCAACTCGAAACAGGGCTACGGATTGCGAAGATTGGCTAAGGACGAGGTGACGATGCGCGTGGGAAATGGTTCCAAAGTCGATGTGATCGCAGTCGGCACGCTACCTCTACATCTACCTTCGGGATTAGTATTAGACCTAAATAATTGTTATTTAGTACCAGCGTTGAGCATGAACATTATATCTGGATCTTGTTTGATGCGAGACGGTTATTCATTTAAATCAGAGAATAATGGTTGTTCTATTTATATGAATAATATCTTTTATGGTCATGCACCATTGAAGAATGGTTTGTTTTACTTAATCTTGATAGTAGTGATACACATATTCATAATGTTGAAACCAAAAGATGCAGAGTTGATAATGATGGTGCAACTTATTTGTGGCACTCGCCGTTTAGGTCATATCGGTGTAAAGCGCATGAAGAAACTCCATCTTGATGGACTTTTGGAGTCACTTGATTATGAATCACTTGGCACTTATGAACCGTGCCTTATGGGCAAGATGACTAAAACACCGTTCTCCGAACTATGGAGAGAGCAACAGATTTATTGGAAATCATACATACCGATGTATGTGGTCCAATGGATGTTGAGGCTCGTGGCGGATATCGTTATTTTCTCACCTTCACAGATGATTTGAGCAGATATGGGTATATCTACTTAATGAAACACAAGTCTGAAACATTTGAAAAGTTCAAAGAATTTCAGAGTGAAGTGGAAAATCATCGTAACAAGAAAATAAAGTTTCTACGATCTGATCGTGGAGGAGAATATTTGAGTTACGAGTTTGGCCTACATTTGAAACAATGCGGAATAGTTTCGCAACTTACGCCACCGGAACACCACAACGTAATGGTGTGTCCGAACGTCGAATCGTACTTTATTAGATATGGTGCGATCTATGATGTCTCTTACTGATTTACCGCTATCGTTTTGGGGTTATGCTTTAGAGACGGCTACATTCACTTTAAATAGGGCACCATCTAAATCCGTTGAGACGACACCTTATGAACTGTGGTTTGGCAAGAAACCAAAGTTGTCGTTTTTGAAAGTTTGGGGCTGCGATGCTTATGTGAAAAAGCTTCAACCTGATAAGCTCGAACCCAAATCGGAGAAATGTGTCTTCATAGGATACCCAAAGGAGACAGTTGGGTACACCTTCTATCACAGATCCGAAGGCAAGATTTTTGTTGCTAAATTCGGAAACTTTTTGGAGAAAGAGTTTCTCACGAAAGAAGTGAGTGGGAGGAAAGTAGAACTTGATGAGATAACTGTATCTACTCCCTTATTGAGAAGTAGTACATCACAGAAAACAGTTTCTGTGACACCTACACCAAATAGGGAGGAAGCTAATGATGATGATCATGAAACTTCAGATCAAGTTTCTACAGAACTTCGTAGATCAACCAGAGCAAGATCCGCACCAGAGTGGTACGGTAATCCTATTTTGGAAGTCATGTTCTTTGGAACATGATGAACCTCGAACTATGAAGAAGCGATGGTGAGCCCAGATTCCACAAAATGGCTTGAGGCCATGAAATCTGAGATGGGATCCATGTATGAGAACAAAGTATGGACTTTGGTTGACTTGCCCGATGATCGGCAAGCAATTGAGAATAAATGGATCTTCAAGAAGAAGACGACGCTGATGGTAATGTTATCGTCTATAAAGCTCGACTTGTTGCAAAAGGTTTTCGACAAGTTCAAGGGATTGACTACGATGAGACCTTCTCACCCGTGGCGATGCTTAAGTCCGTCCGAATCATGTTAGCAATTGCCGATTTTATGATTATGAAATTTGGCAAATGGATGTTAAAACTGCATTCCTGAATGGATTTACGGAAGAAGAGTTGTATATGATGCAACCAGAAGGTTTTGTCGATCCAAAGGAGCTAACAAAGTGTGCAAGCTCCAGCGATCCATTTATGGACTGGTGCAAGCCTCTCGGAGTTGGAATAAACGCTTTGATAGTGTGATCAAAGCATTTGGTTTTATATGAGACTTTTGGAGAAGCCTGTATTTACAAGAAAGTGAGTGGGAGCTCTGTAGCATTTCTGATATTATATGTGGATGACATATTATTGATCGGAAATGATATAGAATTTCTGGATAGCATAAAGGGATACTTGAATAAGAGTTTTCGATGAAAGACCTCGGTGAAGCTGCTTACATATTGGGCATTAAGATCTATAGAGATAGATCAAGACGCTTAATAGGACTTTCACAAAGCACATACCTTGATAAAGTTTTGAAAAAGTTCAAAATGGATCAGGCAAAGAAAGGGTTCTTGCCGGTATTACAAGGTGTGAAGTTGAGTAAGACTCAATGCCCGACCACCGCAGAAGATAGAGAGAAAATGAAAGATGTTCCTATGCTTCAGCCATAGGCTCTATCATGTATGCAATGCTGTGTACCAGACCTGATGTGTGCCTTGCTGTAAGTTTAGCAGTGCAGGTACCAAAGTAATCCAGAGTGGATCATCGGACAGCGGTCAAGAACATCCTTAAGTACTTGAGAAGAACTAAGGATATGTTTCTCATTTATGGCGGTGACAAAGAGCTCGTCAGAACGGTTACGCCGATGCAAGCTTTGACACTGATCCGGACGATTCTAAATCGCAAACCGGATACGTATTTACATTAAACGGTGGAGCTGTCGGTTGGTGCAGTTCCAAACAAAGCGTCGCTATGGATCTACATGTGAAGTTGAGTACATAGCTGCTTCGGAAGCAGCTAATGAAGGAGTCTGGATGAAGGAGTTCATAACCGATCTAGGTGTTGTACCTAGAGTATCGGGTCCAATGAAAATCTTTTGTGACAATATCGGTGCAATTGCCTTGGCAAAGGAATCCAGATTTCACAAGAGAACCAAGCACATCAAAAGACGCTTCAACTCCATCCGGATTTGGTCCAGTGGGAGACATAGAGATATGCAAGATACATACGGATCTGAATGTTGCGACCCGTTGACTAAGCCTCTTCCACGAGCAAAACATGATCAGCACCAAGACTCCATGGGTGTGAGAATCATTACTGTGTAATCTAGATTATTGACTCTAGTGCAAGTGGGAGATCAAGGAAATATGCCCTAGAGGCAATAATAAAGTTATTATTTATTTCCTTATATCATGATAAATGTTTATTATTCATGCTAGAATTGTATTAACCGGAAACATAATACATGTGTGAATACATAAACCTACAGAGTGTCACTAGTATGCCTCTACTTGACTAGCTCGTTAATCAAAGATGGTTATGTTTCCTAACCATGAACAAGGAGTTGTTATTTGATTAACGGGATCACATCATTGGTTGAATGATCTGATTGACATGACCCATTCCATTAGCATAGCACCTGATCGTATAGTTTGTTGCTAGTGCTTTTTTCATGACTTATACATGTTCCTATGACTATGAGATTATGCAACTCCCGCTTGCCGAGGAACACTTTGGGTGCTACCAAACGTCACAACGTAATCGGGTGATTATAAAGGTACATTACAGGTGTCTCCGAAGGTACATGTTAGGTTGGCATATTTGAGATTAGGATTTGTCACTCCGATTGTCGGAGAGGTATCTCTGGCCCTCTCGGTAATGCACATCACATAAGCCTTGCAAGCATTGCAACTAAATGTGTTAGTTGTGAGATGATGTATTACGGAACGAGAAAAGAGACTTGCCAAGATGTGAGATTGAACTAGGTATTGGATACCGACGATCGAATCTCGGGCAAGTAACATACCGATGACAAAGGGAACAACGAATGTTGTTATGCGGTCGACCGATAAAGATCTTCGTAGAATATGTAGGAACCAATATGGGCATCCAGGTCCCGCTATTGGTTATTGACCGAGAGGTGTCTCGGTCATGTCTACATAGTTCTCGAACCCGTAGGGTCCGCACGCTTAACGCTTCGATGACAGCTATTATGAGTTTATATGATATTGATGTACCAAGGTTGTTCGAGTCCCGGATGAGATCACGGACATGACGAGGAGTCTCGAAATGGTCGAGACATAAAGATTGATATATTGGAAGCCTATGTTTGGACTCGGAATCACTCCGGTGAAATTGGGAATTTTACCGAGTACCGGGTTACCGAACCTCCGGGGTCAATGGGCCTTGATGGGCCTTAGTGGGAAAGAGAAAGGGGCCATATTGCTGGCGCAGCCTTCCCCTTCCCTAGTCCTATTAGGATTAGGAGAAGGGGTGCGCCTCTCTCCCTTTCCCTTGGTCAAACCCTAGTTGGACTAGGATTTGGGGGAATCCTACTCCTAGTAGGAGTAGGACACCTGGCGCGCCTCCCTCCTGGCCGGCCAGCCCTCCCTTCCCTCCTTTATATACAGGGCAGGGGCACCCCATGACACACAAGTTGATCATTGAGATCGTTCCTTAGCCGTGTGCGGTGCCCCTTCCACCAAACTACACCTCGAATATACCGCTGCGGAGCTTAGGCGAAGCCCTGCGCGGTGGAACATCATCATCGTCCACCACGTCGTCTTGTCGAAACTCTCCTCAACACTCGGCTGGATCGGAGTTCGAGGGACGCCATCGAGCTGAACGTGTGCAGAACTCGGAGGTGCCGTCGCTCGGTACTTGGATCGGTTGGATCGGGAAGAAGTACGACTACTTCCTCTACGCTATGTCAACGCTTCCTTGCTGGTCTACGAGGGTACGTAGACAACACTCTCATCTCGTTGCTATGCATCACCATGGTCTTGCGTGATCGTAGGAAATTTTTTGAAATTACTACGTTCCCCAACAGTTGTCTCATGTAAACCTCCTCTTCCAGAACACCATGCAAAAACGCATTCTGAACATCTAGCTGTCTCAAGCTCCATCCCCTGGACACGGCAATAGTTAGCACAAGTCTAATAGTTGCAGCTTTAACAACGGGACTGAAAGTATCCTCATAATACAAACCATAACGTTGTTTAAAACCTTTTGCAACTAGACGTGCTTTATATCTGTCAGTCGAACCGTCTGCTCTCTTTTTTATTCTGAAAACCCACTTGCAGTCAATGATATTTTTACCTCTTTGATTTGGTACAAGATGCCATGTTTTATTCCTCATAAGCGCAGAGTACTCTTCATCCATTACCTTTTTCCATCTGGGATCTCCAAGCGCATCTTCCAGCCTTGTCGGTTCTCCTGTAACACATAACATGCCATACCGTATAGTGCCATCAGTTCGGATTTTGGGATTTTTTATACCTTTCTGCAGACGAGTTGTAACACGTGAAGTCACAGCCGGTTGCATTCTAATAGGCTGTTGTGGCTGTTGGATAGGAGAGGCTACTGGAGACAAAGCCGCAGACGATCCTGGAGAAGAATCAAATTCACTTTCCACGGCAGATCCCGATCCGGACGCAGTAGCCTGCTGTGTGTCGAAGGAACTGCTACCTCTTGAGTTTTGAGGCACAGAAGATCCCCATCCAGTTGTTGTCTCCTGCATGTGCATGGGTTGTGGCGATTCCGAGCTGGTCATCATCATGGGCCCGCACGTGAGATGCGGGACCTCACCATGTGATTGGCCCAGCTGGCCCCTGCGGGGCGCTGGGGATTCAGGCGCTGCTGCGCCTGTCAACGTCCCGAGCCCGCGCGTGCGCGGTTGGCTTCTGACTCTGGCGCGCACTAGATCCGAGGGAGATTCGCCCTGACGCACAGGAGTTCCAGGCGATTCCAAATCCACCTCGTGTCCAACACCTGCTTCTTCTTCCTCTAGCACATGAAATATGCCTTCATTTTCAGCGAGGTTTTGATCATTTTCTGAACCATTTTCTTCTGCGTCTTCTCCATGGACCTGCACAGGTATAGGCACACCACTGGAACTAGCAAAATCATCAGTTTGGTCAGTACAATTGTCGCCCCCATGATCAAAGGCTCGAAGATTTGGTGGAAGAAGAAGGATTTCTTTCTTCAGAAGTGCTCCGGCATTAGGATGAAGAGATTCAAAAGGAAACACTAACTCATCAAAGACAATGTCACGAGATATGTAGACCCTGCCTGTAGATATGTCATGGCATTTTACTCCTTTGTGAATTGGGCTGTAGCCTAAAAAGGCAGATCTTTTGGAACGAAAAGCAAGCTTGCGTGTATTATATGGTCGAAGATTAGGCCAGCATGCACAACCAAATACACGAAGCAAATTTTTATTAGGAACAACGCCAAAAAGACGTTTGATAGGGATATCAAACTTTATGACTTTGCTAGGGAGCAAGTTAATGAGATAAGTAGCAGTCAAAAAAGCTTCATCCCAAAATTTTAGTGGCATAGATGCATTTGCTAGTAGAGCTAGCCCTACTTCAACAACATAGTGATGTTTTCTTTCAGCGGAACCATTCTGTTGATGTGCATGTGGACAGGAGACATGGTGTGAGATGCCAAGTTGCTGAAAGAAGGAATTGAGTTTCTTGTATTCATCACCCCAGTTAGTTTGCATGGCAATGATCTTAGTGTTTAATTTCCGTTCAACAAGATTTTGGAAATTTTTGAAAACTTGAAACACTTCAGATCGTTTCTTAAGAAGATAAATCCAAGTATATTTTCTATAGTCATCAATAAAGCTTACATAATATGAGTGTCTACCAACTGAAACGGGAGCTGGCCCCCAAACATCTGAGAATGTAAGTTGTAAAGGTGTAGTAGAGATACTGGTAGAGATAGGATATGGTAGCTGATGACTTTTAGCTTGTTGACATGGATCACAAACTAACTCAACACTAGACTCATAAGAGTGGGGAAGCTTATTTTTACTAAGAACTAGTTTAACAATAACTGCTGAAGGATGGCCTAATCTACTATGCCACTTTGAAGAAGACGGCTTGACGGCGACAAAAGCTTGTTTATTCAACGATGATGATGAAGATATAAGTGGGTAAAGGCCTCCCACGCACTTGCCCCTAAGAAGGATTCTCCTCGTGTCCAAGTCCTTAACCAAAAAGAAATAAGGATAAAATTCAACGAGAACATGATTATCAAGAGTGAACCTATCAACAGAGACAAGATTTTTTGAAGTTTCAGGCACATATAGAACCTTGTTAAGATGCAATTTTTTTATGGGGGTTTTGACAATTGAACAACCAACATGAGTGATTTCCATACCAGAACCGCTTGCGGTGTGAATTTGATCCGGCCCGTGATACTTGTCTATGGTAGTCAACTTGTCCAGCTCACCCGTGATGTGATTTGTGGCTCCGCTATCCGCATACCAATTTGTGTCGATGCCGTAGCCGTTAGTGACCGCATTGGCCTCCTTTTCTTCATAATCATCATCTTCATAGTGATCCCAACAGGCACGGGCACCTCCTGCATGAAACTTGTAACATATTTGGCACCCGGGGTAATTGCGAGGTGGTTGTTGACGTTGCTGCTGCTGCTGTTGTGGACGACCTCGATAGCTTCTGCCACCATTGCCGGCTGAAGGAGATGGAGGACGCCTTCCTCGGCCACACCCTCTGTGGCCACGCCCACGGCCTCTGTTTCTGAACTGGCCGCGCCCTCTGTACACTGTATTTGCATAAGAATTGAAGGCGTTCTCTGTACTATCGCCAAGCATCTCCACTCGTTGGTCGAAGGCGGAGATCTGGGCGAACAGCTCATCCACGCTGATGGAAGATTTGACAGCACCAATGGCCGCCACAACGGAGTCATACTCGCGATCAAGACCTGCAAGAACATAATCCACCATCTCGGGCTCAGAAACAGGATGGCCTGCTGCTGCAAGTTCGTCTCCAAGGTTCTTCATCTTGGCGATGTAGGTGGAGCTAGACATGGACCCCTTCTTCGTGGTGGCGATGGCGATCCGCAGGTTCGTGATTCTAGATTGAGACTGTGATGCAAACATTGTAGTGATTGCAGTCCATAGATCGAAGGTGCTTTCCTTACTGATAACTTCCGCAAGAATCTCCTTGGAGAGTGAGTTCAACAGATAACTGAGGACCTGTTGATCCTTCGATAGCCACGGCACGTACAACGGATTTGGCACCGCGATCGTGGTCTTGTTGGACTGCTGCTGCTCCACCGTGGTTGGGGGTGCGGTGTCGGTTCCATCAAGAAACCCCGTGACCTGCGCTCCTCGCAGGCTGGGCATTACTTGTGCTTTCCACAGGAGATAATTCCCCTTTGCCAACTTCTCGGACGGAGGAGGACCGAGGTTGAGGACGACCATGGTCGAGGTGGAAGACATAGCGACGGGAGAAAGTTTTTCTCGTAGCTAGATTGGGAAGAGGAAGGCTCGGTATACCATGTAAGTTTCTGGAAGCGTTCCTACTCTCCTGGAGGAGAGCCGCATTGAGTATTTATTGATCTGGTAATATGCCGTGAGATACAAGGAAGAGGTTGATCGCAAGGATACAACTCTCATACAGAGAAGTCCAGGAAGGATACGAGAGGAGGGAGAAGAGATAGGGATGGTTGTTAAACTATAACTCTAACACCCGTCACTCCTAGTGCTCCAATAGAAGGGAATGTCCCTGATTCTCCTGCTGTTTAGCCTCGGCTGTGCGTAATATGCACTGAGACCCCATAGTCGTGTGCCATGATTATCCAGAGGCAATCTGAATCTATCTACCATATAAGTTTTAATTACAAATGTATTTTCGTTGTTGTTCTCGTGTGTATCACTACCATAGAATGGGGTTACTGTGGTGTTGTTTGTCATCATGTTGCTTGTTTTTCCCAATCATGTAATCTTTTCACTCTTGTCGTGTGTTTTGTTTTGGTGTGGGTGCACTCTTGTCTTCAAATTTCAACCACCTGCCTGCCTATCACTCACATTTTCAACCCTAGGCCCCTTTCCTACCAACCACGGCCCTTCTTCACTGTCCGATCTGTCATCAAGGGCGCAGAATTCCAAAGACAGGTCCTGCCTAATATATATATGCGCCCACCCCTGACGAAGAGTTCCACTCACAAACAGCGTCCAACCACACCTCGCGTTCTTTTCTGTCTCGTCGTTGTTCTCTTTGGCTCTCCCCATCCCTCCGCCTCCACAGTTGGCCCTCGGCTCACATCTCCATCCACGAGAGCGTTTTTGTGTAGCTGGGGCTACATGGTGCCCTTTATCAGGGCCATCCATTCATTATCATGGTTCATGTGGATATGTGCAGCGTCTTGTTGTTGCCAGGCTGTTAGTCCTTAATCCTCTGGCGCGAACCATAGCAATTCTGATTTTTTTGATGGTCCTAGCAGGCCACTGTTCACGACATGACTTGACATGCGCCCAGCTACCTCTGTCTTTGACCGCTCGCCGCTTTTATCAAACGAGAAGGCCCCAGTCACTGTTCATCGGAACAGTGAACAAATTCTTTTCCTGTCAGCCTTGAGACCATTGTCTCATGCAACATGTCGGCCTATGAATGAAAACCAAAACGAAAGCAAGTGCGACACATCATCCATTTTATTATTCCGTGACTGCCGCTCCAAAATAACAAATTATTATTGTGTGTTGGCTGCCCCATTTTACATAAAAAATAATGGAAGTGTCCCGATCGTGAACCTCTGAACTTGTGCATGCATGTGAGACTGATTTTAGGAGAGAGGCCCAACGTGTGGCTGTGCATGCATGTCAAAGAAATTTAGAGAGTTTATTTAAAAACAACTTTTCAGGGAGTTGGAGTGCATGCACCGGTCTATGCGTTGTCACTTCAACCTGCCAGGCCAGACCTGCCATACCTGTTTTCTGCTTACAAAAGCCTGCTAATTGCGCTGCTACTGCAAAGTCCCTGCAGCCACTGTTGATGATGCTCTGCTAGCACATATCTCCATACACTGACGGACAGCACAGATAGCAGGCTCTGTATAGGCCGAGCTACACTGAAACTTTACGCTCCATCCACCCGTGAAGCCGGCGCGCGGTACGGGCCGATTAGCCGGGCAACCCTGTGACTGCTTCACCGTCTAACGCCAGCCGACCGACCAAGCGTGCGCTTGCTCACTGCAGGCGGAGAGAGCAACCGGCGTGGTCCTCTCCTCACCGCGATTCGACCCTGGCCCCAAGGTTTGCTAAATCTTCCCCCCGGCTCCGCAATAATCACCTTTTATTTAACGGAAATGTGGTCGGAGATATAGATTCGTTTGCTTAGCGGCAGCCCGTGGGTCGTTTGGTCCGCTGTGCTCTGGCCTGGGGCAGATATGAGGCATGGCCGCGCGCACCTGGGTCCGTGAGTTCACGAAGGTACGACGGGCGGCTCCACCCTGAAGTGTGTTGCCGGGGATCTGATCTGGGACGCCAAAATTATTTCGCCAGCCGCTTTGGCTGTCCGTCGCCTCTTGAAATTTTATTAGGATTTTCCTGATACCGGTCGTGGAGCGCACGTAGTACTAGTTTCATCCTGTGGCTGATGGATTTTGGTTTCCGCTTCGGTTCCCTTCTTGTGCTGATCTGTATAGCGGTGGTGTCGTTTCTGGAGAGAAACTGTGTGCAAGCCTGGTGATATGTGTAAGCTTCTATGGTTGTTTTTTGATCTTGCGTGAGTCTGTCTGAGGTGCTGTCTGATTGTTGTTGTTTTTTTTCTCTTGCGTCGTTGTGGTTGTCGTTGTCAAGCTTAGGCTTAGACTGTACTGCTTTATTTTTAGTTACTTGCTGCATCCAAATTGGGCAATTGGCCACTTCAGCCTTTTTGCTTATATTATATTTCTAGATTTGTATCTAGTGAACCACAGACTTAAGTATGTTTACTTTTGTGAAGGAAGAAGGGCGGTTTCGAATCCAGGACAGGTGTCTGCTTTTGCGGCGGACGGCGGCGAGTGGTCAGTCGGCCTGCAGTCCTCCCCTTTTCCCAGCGGCGCTAAATTTTTTTCCCGTACTTGCTGAAATCAACAAACAATTACTATATCATCAATTCGTAGTTGGTTAGTTGATACTAGTTTATTGGGATTGAAGTTTATTGAGTGTTTTGGGTGGTTTATTTGCTAGATTTGCTGCCTGTTTGTATTTCATCACCATGATTTTCGCCCCTGTGTCACATTGGAATTGAAATTTGTATCGTTTCAGCACAAAAATTTATGGCGCTGGATTGAAATTGGCTGATGGATGCACTTTGTAGTTATCAGGCTTTTTTCACCTCAGTTATCAGGCATGCCCTTAAGTTGTTACTCTGGCTTAGTTTAATTTGGACACATATTTTGCTCACATTATGTGCAGTAATTTATCCACTGCTAGTTATCCCCATATTTCATGTTTTATAGTTATCGGTCCTATTGCATCTTATTAATCAGGTTTGTAGCCTGACAATTGTACTCGAAAAGGATCCTTCTGAATTCTCAAAGAATGAGGGGCAAGGGATTGATACCGAGAAAGATTTCTTCTCATTATAAGACGTGATTTGATCTGCGTATATTTGGTAAAAGAACAATCTTCTCCTTTAATCATATCATAAATGGAAAGTGTTCAATTAGAACATATAGACCATTTGTCAGTTCAGTTTTCCATTAACTCTAGATAGTGCGCAATGTCCTAATATTTCACGATGCTAGTTTTATTTTATTTTACCGTGATTGCTATTCTAATGAACCAAGGTCTGTAAGCTCTGGGATTTATTTTTTTCAACTCGTCCGATATATAGTAGTTATCATATTTCTCCTTTGGAAATGTGCATGCCCTCTGTAGCAAAATTACTAGTCTCTTAAATTTTGTTCAGGTCAAAAATTAATTTGATTTCTGTTAGTCAACGCGCGCATCACTGCAGTTCTTTTGTTGCTATGTGTTCACGATGTGTTTCTGCATTTTTGTTTCATGGCTATGGTCTGTACTTTGCATAATTACCATCACTATTTTGTAGTATTGCCTTGTTTGATGTATATAAACTCTTTTCAAGTATTAGCAAGTCTACCAACCGATGTGTGTTGTACTATTATTTATCCTTCCTTTTTCCTCATTGATAATTTAGCACATTTTCGTTGATATTCCTTATGTAAATTTCGGTGATGGGTTCCCCCTCCGGCAGGGTGCCGGAACGGGCTCCCGAGATGTTTTTGGTGGCTACGGAGGCTTGTGGCGGCGGAACTCCTGATCTATCTTCTGTTCTGGAAGTTTTAGGGTACGTAGGTGTATATGGGTGAAAGGAGTACGTCGGTGGAGCTACGGGGGCCCCACGAGGCAGGGGGCGCGGCCTAGGGGGGTTGGCGCGCCCCCCACCCTCGTGGGCAGCCCGTATCTCCCCTGACGTGCACTCCAAGTTCCCTGGGTTGCTTTCCTTCCAAAAATAACTTCTCCAGTTGATTTCGTTCCGTTTTGACTCCGTCTGATATTCCTTTTCCTCGAAACACTGAAATAGGCATAAAACAGCAAATCTGGGCTGGGCCTCCGGTTAATAGGTTAGTCCCAAAAGTAATATAAAAGTGGAAAATAATGCCCAATATTGCCGAAAACAGTAGATAATATAGCATGGAGCAATAAAAAATTATAGATACGTTGGAGACGTATCAAGCATCCCCAAGCTTAATTCCTGCTCGTCCTCGAGTAGGTAAATGATAAAAAAGATAATTTTTGATGTGGAATGCTAGTTGGCATAAGTTCAATGTAATTCTTCTTACTTGTGATATGAATATTCAGATCCGAATGAATACAAAATAAAAGTTCATATTTATAAAAGAAATAGTAATACTTCAAACATACTAATCAAAGTAATCATGTCTTCCCAAAATAGCATGGCAAAAGAAAGTTCATCCCTAAAAAATCATATAGTTAGGCTATGCTTCATTTTCGTCACACAAATATGTTCCCAACTTTTATACCCCCGATGACAAGCCAAGCAATTGTTTCATACTTAAATAATCTCAAACTTTTTCAACCTTCACACAATACATGAGCGTGAGCCATGGATATAGCACTATGGGTGGAATAGAATATGATGATAGGGATTGTGTGGGGAAGACAAAAAAGGAGAAAGTCTCACATTGACTAGGATATTCAACGGGCTATGGAGATGCCCATCAGTTGATGTCAACATGAGGAGTAGGGATTGCCATGCAACGGATGCACTAGAGCTATGAATGCTTAAGAAAAGAAAACTAGTGGGTGTGCATCCAACTTGCTTGCTCATGAAGACCTAGGGCATTTGAGTAAGCCCATCGTAGGAATATACAAGCAAAGTTCTATAATGAAAAATTCCCACTAGTATAAAAAAGACAACTTATGAGACTCACTATATGAAAAACATGGTGCTACTTTGAAGCACAACATATGGGACACTACATGAAGAACAAGGTGCTACTTTGAAGCACAAGTGTGGAAAAAGAGATAGTAGCATTGCCCTTTTTATTTATTTTCTTTTTTTGGGCCTTCCTTTTTTTTATTTTTGGCCTTTCTCTTTTTTGGGGGGGCAATGCTCTAATAATGATAATCATCACACTTCTATTGATTACAACATAAGGATTACAACTCGAAACTAGAACAAGATATGACTCTATATGAATGCCTCCGGCGGTGTACCGGGATGGTGCAATGAATCAAGAGTGACATGTATGAAAAGAATAATGCATGGTGGCTTTGCCACAAATACGATGTCAACTACATGATCATGCAATGGCAATATGACAAAAGTGAGGTATGTCATGATGATGAATGGAACAGTGGAAAGTTGCATGGCAATATATCTCGGAATGGCTATGGAAATGCCATAATAGTGTCGGGACCCCGATCCTAAGTCACACCGATCTAGCATGTAACACATCATATCCCTTTGCGGCCTCACGCACGGTATCCCCACGGGTGTCGCCTTACCATGGCCCGGGACCGTTTATGTCTTTTGGCTCACGTATATGATAGTGTCGCTAGCATCCATATGACAAAGAACCCGGGCCGACATGGCTAGTCGTGAACCCAAAGCGGCGCTAACCTATGGGGACAGGCATACATGAATCACATCGAGCATGTCGGTCATCAACGTATATATTCGGGCTGTAGCACTGGGCTAACAGGACTCCGGTATCCCGGGCTGTAGCAGGCTAGGCAGGACTCCGAATAGCACGCGTGACATTTCCCCGAAGGGACAGGCATAGGAACGAAGTGAAACACATGCCGGCCAGTCAAGTATCCAAGCAGTAGTGCTGGGCTAGCAGGACTCCGGTGAACCGGGCTGTAGCGGACTACTATCGCTCAGAAGCACGAGACTACATTTCCCCATAAGAGAGGCTACCAAGGATAAACAACTAGATTGTCGGATCCCACACATAGCAATACAAGTTACACGTACGCATAACATGCAAGTATGTGTTGTACAACATGGCATCACAACATAACGCAAACCCATATAGATAAAGGCTCAAGAGCCACATAGCAATAAGTACAAACAGGGTCACATGACCCATCATTGAAACATACAAACAACAAGCGGAAGCATTACACGTCTGAGTACAGACAACTACAAAAGAAAAAGGCTGAGAAGCCTGACTATCTACAAGACCCTCCCCAGGGTACAAGATCGTAGCTGAGGTAACAAGCTACTCGTCGAAGTCCAAGCGGAACTACTAGTAAGACCGAAGTCTCCGCTGCAAGACATAAATAAAGCAACGTGAGTACAAAGGTACTCAGCAAGACTTACATCAGATCCTATCATACATGCATTAGTGTCAAAAGGGTAATGTGGAGTTTAGTTGCAGCAAGCCAGCTTTGACTCTGTGGCTATCCTGTTCTACGACTGCAAGAAAACTCTTGAGGTGAGACAACGTACACGAGTCCACTAATCACCACATCAATACACTACTACGGATTCATTCCGTCTCCATACGAGAAGGCCATCCATAGCACTCACACTTGTCTTGAGCATTTTAGAGTATCCAATTCAAGTTGTCTATGTACCACGTAAGCATCCAAGAAGTCCATAACCGAGGACACGGCTATTCGAATAGATCATGATAACCCTGCAGGGGTGTACTTCTTCACACACGCTCTCGCCACTTACCGCCATATACACGTCATGTATCTCGGCAACCTTCAAGCGGAAGCCTGGCGAGGGTGTCGGCCACGACCTGACTAACCACACAAGACTCTAGTCCAGGCTTATCGCCTATTCGGGTTCCATCCGCAAGGAGATCCGGCCGGGGTGTCGCTCACGGCCCCAAACGATGTGAGCAGGGTTCCCAAGCCCACCATCCGGGTGCCACTTGGTACACCGTGCCACCTGTGCCTAGTCTGTCCCAAGCCCACCCTGCCGGGTGCCACTTGGTAGAAGAATAGCACTACCTACAAACACCAGAAACTAGTTGCGACTCCTGGACAGAGACCAAGTTGGTTAATAAGTCGAGAGGGGTCGAGTTACCGGAACCCAATGTGTGGTAGTATCGAGTCCTTGGACAACATACATAGAACTCAGTGCTTAAGGACGGTTCCAGTGAGACAACCCACCATGTACTCCTACATGGCCTCTCACCGCTACCTTTACCAAATCGTGTTCACACACTTCACTCTCAGCATCGGAACATAGAACTGTACTCCAATTCATTCCCAATGAATCAGACCTGACACAACTCTAAGCAATAGCAGGCATAGCATGGTAGGAACACAACATGGCTCAATCAACTCCTACACATGCTAGTGGGTTTTAACTATTTACTGTGGCAATGACAGGTCATGCAGAGGAATGGGTTCAACTACCGCAGCACAAAGTAGCAGGTGAATCGCTGTTGTCCTAATGCAATAACTGAGAGCAGGAGCGAGAGAGTAGGATTGTATCGGAATGAACAAGGGGATTTGCTTGCCTGGTAAGTCAACAAGGGAGGCACCGCTTCATAGACAGGTACTCTGGAACGTCTCCGGAGCAGGACCTATCGAGAAGGAACGGTGCCGGCAATCAATACACAATCATATGCAACAATATGATGCATGAACATGGCATGTAGATGTTATGTTGTTTGAGTTAATGCAACTGGTATTCAATTTGAATGAAGTCCATTTGAACCAAAGGTTCAAATGCAATTCCAAAGTAAGCTCTTATAAATGCCATTTTAGAGTTTCACTTATACAGCATGTATAAGTTGGTTTGTCATGCATGAAACTAGTACAGATGGATAGATTGAATTTTTCTGATAATTTTTCATATATAAATTATTTCAATCTGAGCTACGGTTGAATTTCTATGAATTTTTGAAGTTTTGAATATATCCTGGAATTTCCTGATTTAATTAAATCCAGAAAATAAAATATTGCGTCAGCACTGCGCAAGCATGACGTCAGCAGGTCAACTGCGGCTGGCTGGGTCAAACCTGACGTGTGGGGGCCACACGTCAGTGACACGGGTTAAACAGGGGGGGTTAGTTTAGTTTAATTAGAGATTAGGGGCACTAGGGCCCACTGGTCAGTGTCAGGAGGGGTAGGTTAGTTGGTGATTAGCACTAATTAAGCGAGCGCCACGTCAGCTTGCCGGAGCTTGGTCGGCGGTGACCCAAAACGCGGCGAGGGCTCGCCGGAGTTGCGCTACAAGCGGCGTCTGGTCGCGCGAAGACCACCGGGGCGTAGCCCGTCGTCGTCCGCAACCAGGTGAGCTGGTGGGGGGCTGCGGTGGCGCCGGAGCTCGTCGGAGCGGAGCTCGGGGCGGTGGCCGGAGTCGGGCGCGAGCGGGGGTCCGGTTGCGGTGTGCGAGGGCGAGGACGGAGAGGGGGAGAAGGAGCAGCAGCTCACAGCGGTCGCGACGAACGGGCGGCGAGGTCGGGGAGGAACCGGAGCGGTCGTGGCGGCGGAGGGGATCTCCGGCGACCGGAGACGGAGACGAAGGCGATGGCGGCGCTCCAAGTCTTCCCGCGTCACGTGGCTCGGCACGGGAGGTAGCGGACGGCGGCGCGGATCTTGTGGACACGGAGAGAGGGCGAGGGGGAGACGGTGGCCACGGCGGCGAGCAGCGGCGCTCTCCGGTGCGTTCGGTGAAGAGAGGGGGAGGGAGCCAGAGGAGGAGGGGAAAATGAGGGAGAGCGAGGGAAGGACCGGGGCGGCGCGTGGCGTCGCGCGGGGTCATCCAGAGCGGCGAGGGGGGAGGACAGGCAGGTAGGGAGGGAGGAGGTGGCGCGGCGCGGCGGTGCGCGCGTCGGGCACGTGCCCGTCCTCCTGTCGGGGAGGAAGACGACAGAGGAGGGAGGCGGGCTGGGCCAGGGCTCGCCAGCTGGGCCGGCCAGGCCGCAGGTAAGTCAGGTAAGCTCCCCTTTTCCTATTATTCCTTTTCTATTGTTCTGACATTTGTTTTGATTTATTTAAAATACCAAACCAATTTATTTAATTATGCCAATTTTTGCAGGAGCTAACTATATTATTCCAGAGCTCCTCAACAAAAGGCACAATTTTTGGACAATATTATATATATATAATAATATATATCCAAGGCAAATATTTACTGCATTAATTCCAAATGCCCAAAATAAATACTTATGAGATCCTAAAAATATTGGTTAGATTGTTATCTCTGTCCAATATTTTCAGAGGGCCACATGAGCATTTTCTTGGACCCTTTTGGAGCAATTTTTATTTAGGTCATTCCAAAAGTTATTCTGAGGGTTTCACAAATCCCCATTTCAAAATTAAATAGAATTTAAACATGATGCACAATGACTAGCTAGCCTTGAGCATACCAGCACTAGGGATGTGACAACTCGCCCCCACTTGAAAGGATCTCGTCCCGAGATTCAGGGGTCGACGGAAAGAAAGTGGGGTACTCCAGTCGAAGACGATCTTCTCGCTCCCAGGTAGCTTCTCTCTCGGAATGATGAGACCACTGAACCTTGAGAAACTTGATATTCTGACGTCGAGTAACACGTTCTGCTTGATCAAGAATGCGAACCGGGTACTCTCGGTATGTGAGGTTATCTTGGAGATCAAGCGTTTCGTGGTCCACTCCGCGGATAGGATCCGAGAAGCAACGCCTGAGTTGAGAGACGTGGAAGACATCATGAACTCGAGAAAGATGTGGGGGTAGTTCCAACTGGTAGGCAACCTCTCCTCGTTTAGCGAGAATGCGAAAAGGGCCAATGTAACGAGGAGCCAACTTGCCCTTGATACCGAAACGATGGGTACCCTTTAGAGGAGTAACCCGAAGGTAAGCCTTGTCGCCAACTTCATAAGCCACTTCCTTATGACGACGGTCATACTGGCTCTTTTGACGAGATTGGGCTGTTTTCAGATTCTCACGAATGATGCGAACTTGCTCCTCTGCCTCCTGGATCATGTCCGGTCCAAAGAATTGTCTTTCACCGGTTTCCGACCAGTTCAAGGGTGTTCGACATCTTCGTCCATAGAGAATCTCAAAAGGAGCTTTCTTGAGACTGGATTGATAGCTATTGTTATAAGCAAACTCGTGAAAGGAAGACATTTCTCCCAATCCATACCGAATGAGATAATGCAAGCTCTAAGCATGTCTTGAGAATTTGGTTGACCCTTTCCACCGACCACTTGGTGAGGGTGGAAAGCGGTACTGAAGAAAAGATGGGTTCCCATGGCAGTTTGGAAACTCTCCCAGAAATGAGAAGTGAAAAGACTACCACGGTCTGAATTGATCTCTAGTGGAACACCATGGAGTGACACTATTCGAGAGATGTATAAGTCAGCGAGCTGACTAGCAGTGATACTCTCTCGAACAGGAAGGAAGTGAGCCACTTTGGAAAGACGATCAACGACTACGAAGATAGCATTATTCCCTTTCTTGGTCCTGGGAAAGCCGGTGATGAAATCCATACCAACTTTATCCCATTTCCACTCAGGAATAGCTAAGGGCTGAAGGGTGCCAGCAGGCCTTTGATGCTCTGCCTTAACGCGACGACAAACGTCACAGTTAGCAATAAACTGGGCGATTTCTCTCTTCATCCTAGTCCACGGAACCTCTGGCGAGGTCCCGATACATCTTAGTACTACCGGATGAATTGTGAGAGGAGATTCATGCGCCTCCTTAAGAATCAGTTGTCGAAGATGTTGCTTCTTAGGGACCACCAGCGGTGCCCAAAGAAAACGACACCTCGATCATCTATAGAGAAACTACCAGCAATACCCTTGGCAACGTTTCTCTTGATCCGGTAATCCCGTATCATGCTTCGGGCTTCTATGATATGATCCACCAGAGTAGGTTTCGCCACCAAGGTAGAAAGGAATCCGTGAGGAGCAATGTGGAGGTTAAGTTTACAAAATTCCTCATGGAGAAGTGGTTGGCCTTGCTGCAACATGAGATTGTTGCAATAGGATTTACGGCTTAACGCATCAGCTATGACATTGGCTTTGCCTGGGGTGTAGGTAATCCCTAGATCATAATCTGTGATCAACTCCAACCAACGTCTTTGTCTAAGGTTCAAATCTGGTTGGGTGAATATGTACTTGAGACTCTGGTGATCGGTGTAGATCTCGCAATGTTTACCAAGAAGGTAATGTCGCCAGGTCTTGAGTGCATAGACTACGGCTGCAAGCTCTAGGTCATGTGTAGGATAATTCTCCTCATGTGGATGCAACTGACGAGATGCATAGGCAATCACATGACGATCCTGCATAAGAATGCAACCTAGTCCCTGTCGTGAGGCGTCGCAGTAGATAACAAAGTCTTTAGTGAAATCCGGTGGCACTAGTATGGGAGCAGAAGTCAGGCGTCTTTTCAGTTCCTGAAAACTGTACTCACACTGTGGGGACCACTCAAACTTTTTATCTTTCTTGAGAAGTTCCGTAAGGGGTTTAGCTACTTTGGAGAAGTTTTCAACAAAGCGGCGGCAATAGCTGGCTAGACCAAGGAAACTCCTAACTTGTTTAACGGTTTCAGGTGGAGTCCAATCAAGAACGGCCTGAACTCTCTCGGGATTGACAGCAATGCCCTTACCAGAGATTACGTGGCCCAGGTAGGTCACTTCTGGCAACCAAAATTCACACTTGGAGAACTTGGCATAAAGGCGGTGCTCTCTGAGTTTTTCTAGCACAAGTCTGAGATGTTCGGCATGCTCTTCCTCGTTCTTCGAATAAATAAGAATATCATCGAGGTAAACCACGACAAATTTATCTAAATACTCCATGAAGATCGAGTTCATTAAGCGGAGAATGTAGCTGGGCGTTGGTTAGACCAAAGGACATGACGGGTACTCATACTTGTCCATAACGAGTGACAAAGGCTGTTTTGGGAATGTCTCCGTTCTGATCTTGATTTGATGGTAGCCTAACCTCAAATCCATCTTAGAAAAGATCGAGGATCCAGCGAGCTGATCATACAGTCGTTGATCCCGGGAGCGGATACTTGTTCTTTATCGTGACCAAATTAACGGACGATAATCTACAACCATCCGTCCGTACCATCCTTCTTCTTGACGAAGAGGACGGGCAAGCCAAGGAGAAGAACTAGGACGGATGAAACCCTTTTGCAAGGACTCATCAAGTTGTTTCTTAAGCTCGGCTAGTTCTAAGGGTGCCATCTTATAAGGTCTCCTAGAGATTGGGGCGGTTCCTGGAATAAGATCTATGACGAACTCTACATCTCTCGCTGTGGAACACCGGCAGCTCCTCTGGAAAAACGTCCGGAAAGTCACGGACTACCGGGATATCTTCAAGGTCTGGAAGAGGGCTGGCATTAAGAGAATAGAGTTGACGCTTTGCAACCCTAGTGGAGACAGTGACTATCTTGCCAGATGGGTGTGTAAGCTGAACAGACCTAGTGAAACAATCAATCTTGGCATGATGAGCTGTCATCCAGTCCATACCCAAGATGATGTTAATATCTGAAGACTTGAGGGCTACAAGTGAGGCAAGGAATACAAGTCTGTCAACAAGGATTTCGTTACCATGGCTTATACAAGAAGTTTGCCATTTGGATCCAGGAGTTTGAATGACTAGCGGAGAGGGCATATCACAAAATGATATGTTGTGCAAGTTAGCATAGCTTTCAGAAATGAAGGAATGAGATGCTCCAGTATCGAATAGAACTGAGGCGGGATGACAATTGACAAGGAGTGTACCAAGAACGACATCCGGATCATCATGAGCGTCTTTAGCTGAGACGTGATGCACACATCCACGTTCAGCGGGAGCTGACTTGATACTGATCATCTTGCGTGATGGCTTAACACAGCCAACAGGCTTCTCGAGCTGGGGTGGAGCATAACTGGCTTGAGAGCAGTCACGTGCATAGTGTCCTGGCTCTCCGCATGTGAAGCAAGTCCCTGAAGTTGGGCGTGGACCCGTATTGACAAGTGGTCTACCAATAGGCCTGGGTGGAGCATGTAACTGAACTGGGTGAGGCGCCATATGGGATGGCCTCGGTGAATATCCGGGTGGAAGAGCAGAGTTCGGAATCCAAATCCGGCGTTTCTGCGAACTAGAACCGGAGGAAGAAACCAATTCACGGTGGTGCTTACGAGACTCCTCGTAAGTGAGCTGAGCTGTCTCTGCATTAATGGCCTTGTTCACAAGAGCTTGGAATGTATCACAATGGTGCAGGTGGAGGTCACGACGCAACTTGGGGTTGAGACCCTTCCGGAACCTAGCCTGCTTCTTGGCGTCCGTGGACACTTCTTCTGGGGCATAACGGGCAAGGTTCTCAAACTCTCTGCTGTAAGCATCAACAGCCATCTCACTCTGGTGAAACTACGAACTCTTCTCTCTTGCGATCGATGAGGGCTTGAGAATGTGATGCTCGCGAAAAGCCTCGGTGAAATCTCTCCAGGTTGGAATCTGACCAGCTGGAAGCGTAGCCTCATAGTTCTGCCACCAAAGACTAGCGTGACCTTCCAGGTGGTATGCAGCATAGGTGACCTTGTCATCTTCAGATACGTTTGCGGAACGCAACTTATGAGTGATGCTACGAAGCCAGTCATCTGCATCGAGTGGCTCGATGGAATGATGAAAGGTAGGTGGGTGCAAGCGAATGAAGTCATGAATGGTGGCAAACCCTTTGGACTGATGTGCGGTGTTCTCCTCGATACGTGCCAACAAACGGTTAGACTCACGCTTGTTCCTCTCCATTTCTAGCATGAACCCTGTCAATGAAGGCTGGTGGGAGGATCCTCATCCCTTCCATCTCGTGGTTACGGCTACGAGCAATGAACTTAACTTAACGATGACATCCTGAGAAACGGAACCAAGGACGGAATCAGCATCTCTACATACTGGAAAATGTAGGACACCGAAATTAGTAACTCTCGAACTCCTGGGGCAATTCCGGCAGCATAACGGCAGTAAAATGTTCAAAATGAAACATTCTGCAAAATGGGGTAGCACCATACTCAACATCATCAATCAAAGGTTCTGGGATAATACTAAACATGCCATACCGAGGGTACTCGAAAATTGGGGTAAGACTCTGATCAACCAATCCTATGGGACTACGGAAATAGTAACACGTGATCCTGATAGACAGAAGAGATAGCCTAGCTCCTTAACCCCGTAGGAAGATAGGACGACTCAGATCAGAGGCCATGAGGTAGAGGAGTAAAAAGAGCCTTACGTTCCCTTCCACAATCAATTCCCCTACATAACTAAAGCATTTCTAGACTCAACTTCGATCAGGTTGGCTTGGAAATCCTCTGAGCGATCGAGCTCGATACCAAAGCTGTCGGGACCCCGATCCTAAGTCACACCGATCTAGCATGTAACACATCATATCCCTTTGCGGCCTCACGCACGGTATCCCCACGGGTGTCGCCTTACCATGGCCCGGGACCGTTTGCGTCTTTTGGCTCACGTATATGATAGTGTCGCTAGCATCCATATGACAAAGAACCCGGGCCGACATGGCTAGTCGTGAACCCAAAGCGGCGCTAACCTATGGGGACAGCATACATGAATCACATCGAGCATGTCGGTCATCAACGTATATATTCGGGCTGTAGCACTGGGCTAACAGGACTCCGGTATCCCGGGCTGTAGCAGGCTAGGCAGGACTCCGAATAACACGCGTGACATTTCCCCGAAGGGACAGGCATAGGAACGAAGTGAAACACATGCCGGCCAGTCAAGTATCCAAGCAGTAGTGCTGGGCTAGCAGGACTCGTGAACCGGCTGTAGCGGACTACTATCGCCGTAAGCACGAGACTACATTTCCCCATAAGAGAGGCTACCAAGGATAAACAACTAGATTGTCGGATCCCACACATAGCAATACAAGTTACACGTCGCGATAACATGCAAGTATGTGTTGTACAACATGGCATCACAACATAACGCAAACCCATATAGATAAAGGCTCGGAAGAGCCACATAGCAATAAGTACAAACAGGGTCACATGACCCATCATTCGTGAGCATACAAACAACAAGCGGAAGCATTACATGTCCGAGTACGCACAACTACAAAAGAAAAAGGCTGAGAAGCCTGACTATCTACAAGACCCTCCCCAGGGTACAAGATCGTAGCTGAGGTAACAAGCTACTCGTCGAAGTCCAAGCGGAACTACTAGTAAGACCGAAGTCTCCGCTGCAAGACATAAATAAAGCAACGTGAGTACAAAGGTACTCAGCAAGACTTACATCAGATCCTATCATACATGCATTAGTGTCAAAAGGGTAATGTGGAGTTTAGTTGCAGCAAGCCAGCTTTGACTCTGTGGCTATCCTGTTCTCGACTGCAAGAAAACTCTTGAGGTGAGACAACGTGCGAGTCCACTAATCACCACATCAATACACTACTACGGATTCATTCCGTCTCCATACGAGAAGGCCATCCATAGCACTCACACTTGTCTTGAGCATTTTAGAGTATCCAATTCAAGTTGTCTATGTACCACGTAAGCATCCAAGAAGTCCATAACCGAGGACACGGCTATTCAATAGATCATGATAACCCCGCAGGGTGTACTTCTTCACACGCGCTCGCCACTTACCGCCATATACACGTCATGTATCTCGGCAACCTTCAAGCGGAAGCCTGGCGAGGGTGTCGGCCACGACCTGACTAACCACACAAGACTCTAGTCCAGGCTTATCGCCTATTCGGGTTCCATCCGCAAGGAGATCCGGCCGGGGTGTCGCTCACGGCCCCAAACGATGTGAGCAGGGTTCCCAAGCCCACCATCCGGGTGCCACTTGGTACACCGTGCCACCTGTGTTTAGTCTGTCCCAAGCCCACCTGCGGGTGCCACTTGGTAGAAGAATAGCACTACCTACAAACACCAGAAACTAGTTGCGACTCCTGGACAGAGACCAAGTTGGTTAATAAGTCGAGAGGGGTCGAGTTACCGGAACCCAATGTGTGGTAGTATCGAGTCCTTGGACAACATACATAGAACTCAGTGCTTAAGGACGGTTCCAGTGAGACAACCCACCATGTACTCCTACATGGCCTCTCACCGCTACCTTTACCAAATCGTGTTCACACACTTCACTCTCAGCATCGGAACATAGAACTGTACTCCAATTCATTCCCAATGAATCAGACCTGACACAACTCTAAGCAATAGCAGGCATAGCATGGTAGGAACACATCATGTCTCAATCAACTCCTACACATGCTAGTGGGTTTTAACTATTTACTGTGGCAATGACAGGTCATGCAGAGGAATGGGTTCAACTACCGCAGCACAAAGTAGCAGGTGAATCGCTGTTGTCCTAATGCAATAACTGAGAGCAGGAGCGAGAGAGTAGGATTGTATCGGAATGAACAAGGGGATTTTCTTGCCTGGTAAGTCAACAAGGGAGGCACCGCTTCATAGACAGGTACTCTGGAACGTCTCCGGAGCAGGACCTATCGAGAAGGAACGGTGCCGGCAATCAATACACAATCATATGCAACAATATGATGCATGAACATGGCATGTAGATGTTATGTTGTTTGAGTTAATGCAACTGGTATTCAATTTGAATGAAGTCCATTTGAACCAAAGGTTCAAATGCAATTCCAAAGTAAGCTCTTATAAATGCCATTTTAGAGTTTCACTTATACAGCATGTATAAGTTGGTTTGTCATGCATGAAACTAGTACAGATGGATAGATTGAATTTTTCTGATAATTTTCATATATAAATTATTTCAATCTGAGCTACGGTTGAATTTCTATGAATTTTGAAGTTTTGAATATATCCTGAATTTCCTGATTTAATTAAATCCAGAAAATAAAATATTGCGTCCAAGATCGCAAGCATGACGTCAACAGGTCAACTGCGGCTGGCTGGAGTCAAACTGACGTGTGGGGCCACACGTCGGTGACACTGGTTAAACAGGGGGTTAGTTTAGTTTAATTAGAGATTAGGGGCACTAGGGCCCACCGGTCGATGTCGGGAGGGTAGGTTAGTTGGTGATTAGCACTAATTAAGCGGCGCCACGCCGGCTTGCCGGAGCTTGGTCGTGGTGACCCAAAAGCGCGCGAGGCTCGCGGGAGTTGCGCTTCTAAGCGGCGTCTGGTCGTGCTGAAGACCACCGGGCGTAGCCGTCGTCGTCCGCAACCAGGTGAGCTGGTGGGGGCTCTGGGCGCGCGGAGCTCGTCGGAGCGGAGCTCGGGCGGTGGCCGGAGTCGGGCGCGAAAGCGGGGTCCGCGCGCGGTGTCGAGGGCGAGGACGGAGAGGGGGAGAAGGAGCAGCAGCTCACAGCGGTCGCGATTTAACGGGCGGCGAGGTCGGGAGGAACCGGAGCGGTCGTGGCGGCGGAGGGATCTCCGCGACCGGAGACGGAGACGAAGGCGATGGCGGCGCTCCAAGTCTTCCCGCGTCACGTGGCTCGACGGGGAGGTAGCGGACGGCGGCGCGGATCTTGTGGACACGGAGAGAGGGCGAGGGGGAGACGGTGGCCACGGCGGCGAGCAGCGGCGCTCTCCGGTGCGTTCGGTGAAGAGAGGGGAGGAGCGAGGAGGAGGGAAAATGAGGGAGAGCGAGGAAGGACCGGGCGGCGCGTGGCGTCGCAAGGGGTCATCCAGAGCGGCGAGGGGGGGAGGAGGCAGGTAGGGAGGAGGAGGTGGCGCGCGCGGGCGGTGCGCGCTGGCACGTCGGGCCTGCCGTCCTCCTGTCGGGGAGGAAGACGACAGAGGAGGGAGGCGGGCTGGGCCGGGGCTCGCCAGCTGGGCCGGCCAGGCCGCAGGTAAGTCAGGTAAGCTCCCCTTTTCCTATTATTCCTTTTCTATTGTTCTGACATTTGTTTTGATTTATTTAAAATACCAAACCAATTTATTTAATTATGCCAATTTTTGCAGGAGCTAACTATATTATTCCAGAGCTCCTCAACAAAAGGCACAATTTTTGGACAATATTTTATATATATAATAATATATATCCAAGGCAAATATTTACTGCATTAATTCCAAATGCCCAAAATAAATACTTATGAGATCCTAAAAATATTGGTTAGATTGTTATCTCTGTCCAATATTTTCAGAGGGCCACATGAGCATTTTCTTGGACCCTTTTGGAGCAATTTTTATTTAGGTCATTCCAAAAGTTATTCTGAGGGTTTCACAAATCCCCATTTCAAAATTAAATAGAATTTAAACATGATGCACAATGACTAGCTAGCCTTGAGCATACCAGCACTAGGGATGTGACAAATAGGTAGGTATGGTGGCTGTTTTGAGGAAGATATGAGGTTTATGTGTGATAGAGCGTATCATATCACGGGGTTTGGATGCACCGGCGAAGTTTGCACCAACTCTCAAGGTGAGAAAGGACAATGCACGGTAACGAAGAGGCTAGCAATGGCAGAAAGGTAAAAGTGCGTATAATCCATGGACTCAACATTAGTCAAAAGAACTCATATACTTATTGCAAAAATTTAGAAGTCATCAAAAATCTAGTACTACGCGCATGCTCCTAGGGGGATAGATTGGTAGGAAAAGACCATCGCTCGTCCCCGACCGCCACTCATAAGGATGCACAAGCTAGGTACACTTCATGTTTCAAATTTGTTACACAACTTTAACCATACGTGCATGCTACGGGACTTGCAAACTTCAACACAAGCATTTATCAAATTCACAACTACTCAACTAGAACGACTTTGATATTATTACCTCCATATCTCAAAACAATTATCAAGCATCAAACTTTTCTTAGTATTCAACACACTCATAAGAATTCTTACAAATCTTGTATGCTTAGCATATTAGAATTAAGAACATTACCATGCTATTTAAGACTCTCAAAATAATCTAAGTGAAGCATGAGATATCATCTATTTATTCAAAATAAAACCACCACTGTGCTCTAAAAGATATAAGTGAAGTACTAGAGCAAATGACAAACTACTCCGAAAGATATAAGTGAAGATCAATGAGTAGTCGAATAATTATGCAACTATGTGAAGACTCTCTCATTTAATAATTTCAGATCTTGATACTTTATTCTAACAGCAAGCAAAGCTAAAGAAAACTACATTGCAAGGATAGCACAACTCATGTGAAGAAGCAAAAACTTAGGCTCAACCGATACTAACCGATAGTTGTTGAATAAGAAAGGTGGGATGCCTACCGGGGCATCCCCAAGTTTAGATGCTTGAGACTTATTGAAATATTATCTTGGGGTGCCTTGGGCATCCCCAAGCTTGAAATTTTGTATTTCCTTAATTCCTCTCATATCATGGTTTCTCTTTTTATCAAAAGCTTCATTCACAACAAACTCAACAAGAACTCGTGAGATAGGTTAGTATAAACCAATGCAAAACCTTATCATTTTCTACTGTAACAAATCACTAACATTATTATTCAACATTGCATACTAAATGCCTCTACATATTTAATACTCCTATCCTCAAATAGAATCATTAAACAAGCAAACATATGCAAACAATGCAACCATAACAGCAATCTGCCAAAACAGTACAATCTGTAAAGAATGTAAGAGTATCAATACTTCCCTAACTCCAAAAATTATGAACTAAAATTCCCACTGTAATAAATTTATCATAGCTCACTATGCAAAAAGATTCAACATAATACCACTCTCTGAGTTTTCTAGGGAATTTTTGCAACAGCGGTAAACTTTCTATTTTCAAAAAGCAACATGTAGAGTAGCAAAATAAGCATGGCAAAGGCTATCCTTGACTTTTTTATTGAAACTAAAGATGCAAAACATTAATATAATTAACAGCAAGAGAATACTAACAAAATAAAATGACGCTCCAAGCAAAACACATATCATGTGGTGAATAAAGATATAGCTCCAAGTAAAGTTACCGATGAACGAAGACGAAAGAGGGGATGCCCAGGCATCCCCAAGCTTAGGCTCTTGGTTGTCCTTGAATATTACTTTGGGGTGCCTTGGGCATCCCCAGCTTAGGCTCTTTCCACTCCTTATTCCATAGTCCATTGAATCTTTACCCAAAACTTGAAAACTTCACAACACAAAACTTAACAGAAAACTCATGAGCTCCGTTAGCGAAAGAAAACAAAACACCACTTCAAGGTACTGTAATGAACTCATTATTCATTTATATTGGTGTTAAACCTGCGGTATTCCAACTTCTTTATGGTTTCTAAACTATTTCACTAGCCATAGATTCATCAAAACAAGCAAGCAACACAATGAGAACAGAATTTGTCAAAAACAGAACAGCCTGTAGTAATCTGTAACTAACGCAAACTTATGGATCTCCTAAAATTCTAAAATAAATTGTTGTACCTGAGGAATTTGTCTACTAATCATCTGCAAAAAGAATCAACTAAATATCACTCTCCAGTAAAAAGTTATAGCTAATCTCGTGAGCGCTAAAGTTTCTGTTTTTTACAGCATGATCATAAAGACTTCACCCAAGTCTTCCCAAAGGTTCTACTTGGCACAAACACTAATTAAAACATAAAACCACTTCTAAACAGAAGCTAGATGTATTATTTATTCTTAAAAATAAACAAAAAGCAAAAAACTAAAATAAAATTGGGTTGCCTCCCAACAAGCGCTAACGTTTAACGCCCCTAGCTAGGCATGATGACTTCAATGATGTTCACATAAAAGATAAGAATTAATACATAAAGAGAGCATTACGAAGAATATGACTAGCACATTTAAGTCTAACCCACTTCCTATGCATAGGGATTTTGTGAGCAAACAACTTATGGGAACAATAATCAACTAGCATAGGAAGGCAAAACAAGCATAACTTTAAGATTTTAAGCACATAGAGAGGAAACTTGATATTATTGCAATACGTCGAAGCATATGATCCTCTCTCATAATAATTTTAAGTAGCATCATGAATGAATTCAACAATATAACTAGCACCTAAAGCATTCAATTCATGATCTACAAGCATAGAAAATTTACTACTCTCCACATAAGCAAAATTCTTCTCATGAATAATAGTGGGAGCAAACTCAACAAAATAACTATCATGTGATTGAAAATTAAGATCAAGATGACAAGTTTCATGGTTATCATTATTTTTTATAGCATACGTGTCATCACAATAATCATCATAGATAGGAGGCATGCTTTCATCATAATAAATTTGCTCATCAAAACTTGGGGGACAAAAAATATCATCTTCATCAAGCATAGCTTCCCCAAGCTTGTGGCTTTGCATATAATTAGCATAATGGATATTCAAGGAATTCATACTAACAACAATGCAATCATGCTCATCATTCACATATTTTATGCCAAGAATTCTATGTAATTCTTCTTCTAGTACTTGAGCACAATTTCCTTCCCATCATTTTCACGAAAGACATTAAAAAGATGAAGCATATGAGGCACTCTCAATTCCATTTTTTGTAATTTTCTTTTATAAACTAAGTAGTGCTAAAACAAGAAACAAAAAGATTCAATTGCAAGATCTAAAGATATACCTTCACTTACCTAGCCTCCCCGGCAACGGCGCCAGAAAAGAGCTTGATGTCTACTACACAACCTTCTTCTTGTAGACGTTGTTGGGCCTGCAAGTGCACAGGTTTGTAGGACAATAGCAAATTTCCCTCAAGTGGATGACCTAAGGTTTATCAATCCATGGGAGGCGTAGGATGAAGATGGTCTCTCTCAAACAAGCCTGCAACCAAATAACAAAGAGTCTCTTGTGTCCCCAACACACCCAATGTATAGGTGCACTAGATCGGCGAAGAGATGGTGATACAAGTGCAATATGGATGGTAGATATAGGCTTTTGTAATCTGAAAATATAAAAACAGTAAGGTAACTAATGATAAAAGTGAGCGTAAACGGTATTGCAATGATAGGAAACAAGGCCTAGGGTTCATACTTTCACTAGTGCAAGTTCTCTCAACAATAATAACATAGATAGATCATATAACAAGCCCTCAACATGCAACAAAGAGTCACTCCAAAGCCACTAATAGCGGAGAACAAACATAGAGATTATGGTAGGGTACGAAACCACCTCAAAGTTATTCTTTCGGATCAATCTAATAAAGAGTTCGTACTAGAATAACACCTTAAGACACAAATCAATCAAAACCCTAATGTCACCTAGATACTCCATTGTCACCTCAAGTATCTGTGGGCATGATTATACGATATGCATCACACAATCTCAGATTCATCCAACCAACATAAAAGTACTTCAAAGAGTGCCCCAAAGTTTCTACCGGAGAGTCAAGAACGTGTGCCAACCCCTATGCATAGGTTCATGGGCGGAACCCGCAAGTTGGTCACCAAAACATACATCAAGAGGCACATGATATCCCATTGTCACCACAGATAAACACGGCAAGACATACATCAAGTGTTCTCATAAAAGACTCAATCCGATAAGATAACTTCAAAGGGGAAACTCAATTCATCACAAGAGAGTAGAGGGGGAGAAACATCATAAGATCAAACTACACTAGCAAAGCTTGGGATACATCAAGATCGTGCCATAGAGGGAACACGAGAGAGAACAGAGAGAGAGAGAGAGAGAGAGAGAGAGAGAGAGAGAGAGAGAGAGAGAGAGAGAGAGAGAGAGAGAGAGAGAGAGATCAAACACATAGCTACTGGTACATACCCTCAGCCCCGAGGGTGAGCTACTCCTCCTTGTCATGGATAGCGTCGGGATGATGAAGATGGCCACGGTGATGGGTTCCCCCCTCCGCAGGTGCCGGAACGGGCTCCCGAGAGGTTTTGGTGGCTCAGAGGCTTGCGGCGGCGAACTGCCGATCTATCTTCTGTTCGGAAGTTTTAGGCACGAGGTATATATGGGTGAAAGGAGTACGTCGGTGGAGCTATGGGGGCCCCACGAGGCAGGGGGGCACGCCCCCCACCCTCGTGGGCAGCCCGTATCTCCCCTGACGTGCACTCCAAGTTCCCTGGGTTGCTTTCCTTCCAAAAATAACTTCTCCGATTGATTTCGCCCGTTTTGACTCTGTTTGATATTCCTTTTCCTCGAAACACCAAATAGGCATAAAACAACAAATCTGGGCTGGGACTCCGGTTAATAGGTTAGTCCCAAAAGTAATATAAAAGTGGAAAATAAAGCCCAATATTGCCTAAAACAGTAGATAATATAGCATGGAGCAATCAAAAATTATAGATACGTTGGAGACGTATCATCATGCATCTTAGACAAACTCATGTCATTAGCATCCCATCTTATGCATGTGGTATGGAATATTAACTTGAACTAACCGCGGATATATGTCATTAGGATGGATTAAAGAGTGAAAATGTGAATACAAGTATTGGCTGGTGTACCGACTATCTGTAAATACTAAGTGCACCGAGGTGTCTGGGCGCTGTAAGCCATCCAACGATGTACCCATCGGTGTGAGGACGCATCCACTTATGCAAAATCCCACAAACCAGATGCAAAGCAGGGGGAGGTTGGCAGGCTTTCCAACCGCCGCCACGTACCCGTTCGACACCTCGGTCCCACCCAAATAATCTCTCGATCACGTGCCATCTCCGGCGCAACTCCACCTCCACTCTCCACATAGCATCCATGCCAACCTAGAGGGGACGCGGCCGATCACTACTCACTAGAGCCGTCATTGAATGGGAGCGCTGGCTGAGAGAGCCGCACCCATCACGTCCCGGTCTCCACACCTGTTCAATGCCGGAGATATGTGACTGGATGGGGCGAGCAGAACGGGCTAACCAGGAAATCTTGAGAGGTATCAAGCCCCGGCTTATGGTTCCTTTGGACCACACGCGAGGTTGTTGGGTTGAGGAGTTACCTTCCATACTTTGGAGTATCATAACCACCCCCAACAGGTCAACAGGCTATACGCCTTTCTTCCTGGTTTATGGCGCACAGGCGGTTCCGTCATGACTCGCCCAGGGTGGCGGCTTACGTTGAAGATGATAATGAGACGGCGTGTCCGAATGCACTAGATGCTTTGGATGAAGAACGTGATTTTACAGCGGCCCGATCGGCGATTTATCAACAAGACCTTCGTTGCTATCATAGCCGCAGAGTTAAAACCTGGGCGTTTCAAAAGGGTGACTTAGTGCTACGACTGATTCAGGATCAGACATGCATGCATAAGCTATCCCCGTCTTGGGAAGGACCTTTTGTGGTCAGCAAAAACTCAACAACGGGTCATATTATCTCATTGATATCTGTGAGCCCAGCAAGTCACGTAAATCTGAGGAGGAGACCAACCAGTTATGGAACATTGCTCATCTTCGGCCTTACTACACTTGAGTCATCGACTCTCATCATTGTACATACCTCTCTCAATGTATATACCTTATGATCAAATTAATAAGGCTGGCATCCCCAAGTTCGGGGCATCTATCGTTTCCATCTCACAAGAGTCTTTTCTGGTGAATCATAAGGTCATTTGGGGGCTTCCTGCTCTATGAGCATAGCTTTATAACCCTCTTGATCGACTTTACATGCCATCTTTGGTCACTTGGGGGCTTCCTGCTCTAAGAGCATAGCTTTATAACCCTCTTGGTCAACTTTACATGCCATCTTTGGTCGGGGGCTTCCTGCTCTATGAGCATAGCTTTATAACCCTCTTGATCGGCTTTACATGCCATCTTAGGTCACTTGGGGGCTTCCTGTTCTATGAGCATAGCTAACCCTCTTGGCCAGGATTTCATGCCATAATTGAGTTAAACATGCCTGTTTTCAGCTTGCTACTCCCTTAGGTGACCCGTCGTACTCTTGATAGTTAATCTTTTTAAAGACCCTGAACTTGTCAAGGTTTAAACGGCGGCTTGTGTCACATGAGAGCCGGATTACAGTGAGCTAGGATAAAATCACTTGTCTGTTGTAGACTCTCCGCTATGTGGCCCGTTTGTACTCTCAACAGTCAATCTTTCAATAAGACCCTGAGCTAATTAAGGTTTAAACGACGGATTTATGTCACGTGAGAGTCAGCTTATGGGATAACAGGCTTTCATGCCAAGCTTCTTTGAAGCCAAAAATTTGAGTTTTCAAAAAAAAACAATTTGTTTTGGTCGTGCCTTGCAAGCGGTCTTAACAAGTATTTGAGTTATACATACTCTATGTTTCTGTTTTGTAGAAGTTTTTTACAGATGAGAAGTTGCCGGGTCGTATGGATCCAGGTTATACTACTCTATATTGGATTTATTGAGGATATAAGCCGCCAAAGTAATCTTTTCAAAGACTAGAGATGATTATAAATCGCCCTGGCTTGTTGAGTTATCTAACTCGCCATCGATTATGATTATAAGCCGCCAGTTCAAAGATTAACGGCTCTTTCACAGATTATATAAGCCGCCAAAGTCTTTGGCAATGTTGCCAGAATAGCTGTGTATAATAAGGTCACAGAAGTTCAAGTTGTTGAAGCATAACTTGATAAGAGCATGGCAGAGCAGATAATTGTTTTTCAGCTACCTATTACAAGGTTACAGCTGAGCCTGGGAGTTTTTTGCTTAAGTGTTTTTTTTTCTCCACTCTAAGTCGGTCTCTGTGTCATCCGGGTTAGAAGTGGACGTGTCTGTGTCTTCATGGCGCCTTGATCTTGAAGCCCTCAACTCATCATGTGCCGGCTCTTCGTCGATGGCCATCTAGAGATTGGCCGAGGTCCAGTCGATGCCGGTTAAAGCTTTAAATGTTACTTCATCGTTAAGTACAATAGAAGGATGAAGATCAGGAGCAAAGATATGCTTACGCCATGGCTGTGTAAGGTCTATAACGTTATGGGATGGCGGCTTAATCTTGCATTTTTGCTATCATAAGCCGGGAGGTACTTGCTCAGATCCAGCTCCTTCACAAGCTTATAGGCCATGTCCTCCTCTTCAAAGATCGACCGTCATCTTTTAACTCCGGACGCCCGGCAACCATTTCTTTCGGGTCCAACTCTGATTGCCAAGCTTTGGCCCGGCTTAGAGCAACAATGGCTCCTGCGCGGGCGACTGATAACTTAAATTCTTCAATTTGGCCCGGTACTGTTGAAAGGTGGTCCAGCACAGTCTTGATGAGGGTTAGAGGTTTCTAGCCACTTAATAAGGCCACAAGGCTGCGCAAAGTTTGAGCATATAACAGCTCAATGAATAAGCTGCCTTCAATTTTAACAGCATATTTAGACCAAGATTTGCGCTTCTGGGGCCTGTTAAGTTTTCTGCATATGAGTCGCTAGGTGGATTAGAGACTATATATTATGAAACGCCGTGCGGGTTAAAGAAATATCAACAAAGATGATAAGTTGCAAGTTTTCAACTTACCAAAGATGGCGGCTGTCATTTGGGATATATGTTGTTTTAAGCCAGGAAGCTCTTCACTAGCCGGCTTAAGTTGTTTTTCAACATCCTCTGCTCTTTTTAGCAGTGCAGCCTTGTCAGTTTCCCAGGCGGTTCTTTCAGCGTTAAAGCCTGCCTTGATTTTTTTCATATCCTCCAATGAAGCTTTCAACTTTGACTCGGCTTTGGTGGTTTCAGCTTGTTGAATTTCTATATTCTTCTTTAAGTCACCAAGCTGCGACTCTTTCAAATTCAAATCCTCGTGAAAGAGATTGAGACAGTGGTTAACACACAATGAACAATGTTACTATCATACAGTTATTCAAGTCCCAAGCACATTTCAAGCAATATACTTGGCACTTGAGGGCTAATGTAGGTCATTTTCAATTTACATTATGGCCTAGATCAAGATAAGCCGACTCTTGGGGACTATGCGCAGTTCTTTTTAAAAGAGTTTTTGGAAGACCCGACTTATCTTATTAGTTTAAGCGGCCCTTGGGGGCTACGCGAGAATCTTCTAAAGTATACATTATGAAGACTCGGCTCACCTTTGTATAGATAAACCGGCCCTTTGGGGCTACAAGTGTTTTTTTACAAGAACTAATCATTGTTGAGGATCTGGCTCATCTCACATATATAAGCTAGCCCTTGGGGGTTATGCTTTGGAAATTTTCACAAGTCTCAAGCATACTCAATATTACTCATATGCTTAAGACTTGGGGGCTAGTATGGACATATATATATATATATATATATATATATATATATATATATATATATATATATATATATATATATATATATATATATATATATACATACATAAACACAATTCGATCACAACCTCGAATCGCTCGAGTAACGCGCCTGAAATTCCCTTGTACGAACCCGACCTTCGGGCTATCTTCGCAACTGTGGCTTCCTCCGTGAATTATTCTGGTTAGTCATGTTCTATATTATGTTAGTGTAATTTAGAAACGTTTTTAGCAACTAAATACCGGTTTTAAATAGGAATCTTGCTCGTTGGCGGATTTTGCTCTCGGGTCGTGATGAAATTGCGTTTATTTACTTCCCGAGTTGTTCGACCTGAACTTCTCCCAGAGCTAGGTTGTTCTTCCGCCAACATTGCCCAAATCGGGCTTGCGATATACCGCTGGAAAGCTATGGACACTAGTATCATGACCCAAGTTAAATTTTGGGCAAAATGTAAGCGGTTTAAGAGCAGTTTTGAAAACCGTTTTTTCTTCATACAAAAAACGTGAATCGTATTTTCGATCGCATTTTCAAACCATTTATCGGAATGAGGCAAATAATATGGCGTTGGAAAGCTGCTGCAAAACCGCTCCTTCCACATGTTGAAAGTTTTCTCTAATTCCCTACGGTTAAAGAGCAATTTGGAAAATCGTAAAATTTCGCAAACCGCACAACCGAGTTCGTATTTTCGATGTCATTTATAAATGGCTAATCCAATTGAGTCAAATGATATGAAGTTGGAAAGCTTATGAACATGCGCTACTTTTTCATGTTTAAAGTTTTTTCTAATTTTGAACGGTTTAAAAGTAATTTAGAAAACAGTCCAAGTTGCACCGAGTTCGTATTTTCAAGCTAATTTTTTAACCGTATGTCCGAATGTAGCAAATGATATGGCGTTGGAAAGCTTAAGGAAATGCGAAACTTTTTGGTATATATTGTTTCTCCCAATTCCTTATTGTTCTAAGTCTATTTTGAAAATGGCTAAAAACATAGTTTCGCCGTAATTTCTACAAATTTTATCGAATAGGGCAAATAATATACCGTTGAAAAGCTAAGGAAAATTCGAAACTTTTTCATGTTGATGGTTTTCTCTAATCCTGGCCGTTTTCAAGTAATTTCGAAAATGGCGAGATCATTCATTCTGCCTTTATCGCGGAACAGATTCTTCGAAAATGCACTGCGTGAAGAACCTGAACTTCTTGGCATGTCTACTTGAACTTCACTATGTTTTTCACGTGATTTTTTTGCCCGTAGTTCTCCATCCACTCACTAGAACACTCACCGGAATTGAGCAAGTAATATACCGGTGGAAAGCTGATGTAAACACACAATTTTACCCGTGTTGATCGTTTTTTCACACTCGCGACAGTTTTAAAAGTTTTTCATCTGAAATTCATCCATTGTAGTAATTGAACTTCCTGCTGTTTTCAGTTGAACTTCTGTGACGTATTTTCGTTTGTAATTTTCTCATCCGTCGTCAGTGTTACATAAATGATATTCCTTTTGTACAAATCTCTCTCATAATAATTTTTTAACTTTCTCCTACGAAGTGCTTGAACTTATAACATCAAAACTTTTAGCCATTGCTTTTTTATTCTTTTTTTCAATACAAAATGCACACCGTGTAGTACATGAACTTCTGGCAGTTATCAACCTGGACCTCTCTCGGTTACGTGAAAATATTTGAGTTTTTTTATGAATTTTTAATCTGATTTTTCTTAATCCTTTTTTATGAATTTTGAAGCGCTCTATTTTTAATAGTTGAAATTCTTGTTATTTTATTTTTAAACTTCTTGTTTTCATTCTTTAATAACGAGGAAAATCTGAGTTTTCTATAATCATCGAACTTCTCCATCTTTTTAATATGGACTTCCTGGTTTTATTTCTTAATCTTTTTATGAAATTTTGAAGTTTATATATTTTTAAAGTTGAACTTCTTTTTTTTTTTTGAACTTCTTGTTTATATTATCTAATAACGAGGAAAATCTGAGTTTTCTATAATCATCGAACTTCTCCATCTTTTTAATATGGACTTCTTGGTTTTATTTCTTAATCTTTTTTACGAAATTTTGAAGCGCTCTATTTATTAAGAGTTGAACTTCTTGTTATTTAATTTTTGAACTTCTTGTTTACATTTTTTAATAACGAGGAAAATCTGAGTTTTCTATAATCATCCAACTTCTCCATCTTTTTAATATGGACTTCCTGGTTTTATTTATTTAATCCTTTTTTATGAATAAAAATATTTTAAGACACCAAAACAACATTTTTGTGTGTGTTTTTGCATTGGTTTGCACATCAAACCGCGTCATCTTTAGAAATTGAACTTCTCATTTTCTTTTTATTTCTTTCAACATTGTTTAGCACGTCGAACCATGTCATCTTTAGAAATTGAACTTCTCATTTCTTTTTGTTTTCTTTCAACATTGGTTTACACGTTGTGTGCCGCTTCATGTTTAGAAATTGAACTTCTCCTTTTCTTTTTGCTTCCTTGCATGTTTAAATTTATTTTGAACTTGCTGAGATAACACACTTGAGCTTCTCGAACACAACATTTTGACCTTCGCAAAACATAAATTAATGCCAGACTTTTGACCTACAGAGCATGTACAATTTTCTTCACTTTTTCAAGAATAAACGCTGAATCACCCCATTAGTTTGACATGAACTTTTACTGCACATTTTCAAACGTCAGTTTGATTTTTGTACATGAACACCATCTGTACAAAGCACCTCCTATCGATTTAACGAACATATGTGCCTTTCTTAATGAGCAAACAAAGAATTACTCTCAAAAAACATCTTCAAGTAATGGGATATGTTCCATGTGACCGGAAAAGCACCTCTTACCAAAAAACTATGTGCGTAGCAGTGCAAAGCATAGGAAAATCGCAGGCGAATACTTACCCAGAATAGTTTCCTCTCACACATTAATGCAAACACACTAGGGGAACAAAGTGCTAGCGATATATCATAAAAATTTACAGGAAGGCAGGTTTCCATAGCTACAGAGATTCATGGTAAGAGACACAACAAATTCTTCGCCTCCAAATCATACTGGTATACTAGCGCCGGATGTACGAGTTCACACCAACGTTTCTTATTCTGCAACGACACCACCACTCGCCCGCGGCCGCTTCAAACTCCATTTTCCGCTTCTTCAAAAGGACAAACTCTGTCGAACAGACACTTTGTGAGGTGATGGAGTGATTGCACGGGAGGCAATAGATGGAGTGCTCGCGAGTGAGGTCACGAACTTCTCCTGGTGCACCAAGCACTGACGGGCAGCAGCGGCTTCGTGCTCGGACGGAGACGAGATTTTGAAAGTGGCATTTTTCAGGCATCGTGTGGAAGCCTGCATCCTTTCCTGAACCTTGACAATGCACCAAATAACTTGTATTATCAGTATATGTTCACAGTAAAGAGCATGGCTCATAGACTTGCAGGATTGCAATATAATTAGGTAAAATGGGAATCTTTTCAACAGAACATGTGCTATGAACATCAACATACCGCTACTGCTATGCAACTGGGCGACACGAAACTGAAGATGAGCACAGTGGCTTGGTCGTGGGCGAAGTACAGGCACTGGTCGCGCCCAATGGCAAGGGCAGTCCTGTCCAGGCAACCAGAGAAGGTAGGGGAGGTGGGGGAAGGGGTGGGATGCCGTAGGTATAAAAGGAGAAGAGGAGGCTCATCGGAGGGGAGGGTTGCGGGGTTGACCCGATCCGCCACTACTAGAAAAAGGGCTATAGATGGGATTGACACTAATGGCGCACCAGACAGTTGGTGCGCCATTAGTATATACTAATGGCGCACCACCTGCTGATACGCCATTAGAGTTGAAACTACTAATGGCGCACCAGGCAAAGGGTGCGCCATTAGTATCAAATTTTTTTTTGAACTAGTGCGCCTGTCCAAACATACTAATGGCGCATCCAGATAAAGTGCGCCATTAGTAGCTGTAACTACTAATGGCGCACCCGTCCGAAAGTGCGCCACTAATGTTGTTTTTTATTATATTTTTATTCCTTTTTTGTAATACTACTAATGGCGATCGATCAACCGTGCGCCATTACTAGTTTAAACTAGTAATGGCGCATCATGATCAGTGCGCCATTAGTATTTTTTTTTTGTAAAATTACTAATGGCGCACCGCCAAGGTGCGCCATTAGTAACCTGGATTACTAATGGCGATTTAGTGCTGGTGCGCCATTAGTAAGTGGGCAGCAACAAGATATTTTGGACAGCCTCTCCTACCCACACTCACTTTCTCCCCACTTCATTCTCTCCACCTCCTCCTTGTCTCGGTGCCTCCTCTTTTCACCTCATTTCCACCATAGATTCATTCAAATTAAGTGGTTAAATTACCTTGTTTTAATAGGTAAGTAAGGGGAAGCTATATTTATGTTGTTCTCCTACAACAATGTGCACATGCACTTTTTATGGCCTAGCTAGATCTATGTATGTTCGTGGTGTTGCATATGTTTGTGGTGTTGCATATGTGTTTGTGTTTGGAGGTGTACCGTATTTGAAATGCGATAGTTGCCAATATTTTGCCGGAATGTTGATTCATTTCCGCTTCAAGCAGAATTTTGGCATTAAGCATTCTTTTGGTCCTATTTTTAGGAAAGTCATGCCAAATTTTTGTTTGGTTCTAAAATATCGCTTTTGCTCTACCCGCAGCGACCATGGTCCGCACGATGACCGAAGGCATCGTGAATAGGTTTTTGAGGTCCGCGAAGGCCGAGATGCTTCAAAAGAACGAGACGGAGATAAGATGTCCGTGTCGAAGATGCAAGTCAAGAGCCTTATTATGGACCCGGATTCCGGCAGGTGCGGGACCACCTGCTCTTGCGTGGTTTCATGGATGGCTATCGGTGTCAAGGTGATGAAGATGACTCGAAGTCGCCCATGGGGGCCGGGCAAGAAATGAGGAAGGGCAGCAAGACAACCACCGCGGCTCGGGCGGGCGAGAAGACGAAGAATCCCGTGAGATGATCACGACGGTGATGTTGTACACAGTCATCATGTAGAAGATGCAGGACATGATGATGAGGAAGATGCCGGAGCGGACGACGGGCATGATCATGAAGATGATGATGCCGGCGGAGCGACGACGCTGGACCATCGATGGGCTGGGTGCAGGACCCTCATATTCAAGAGCTGCTTCTCAAGCGCACGGATAACGCCAGAGCTGCCGCCGAGAGAAAGCCAAGATGGATCAAGTTGAGTTAGACGCGTTACTCCATTGTATGAAGGATGCAGGCCCGAGGATACCCGCCGAAAGTAACGCCATGGCTCGAGATGAAGGTAAAACACAAAATGACCAACGATGCTTCGACGAGAACATGTCATTCGCACGAACGCCTTCCCAAGGGGAACAAGTGCCCACCAGTTTGAGGAGGCAAAGAAAATCGTGTGTCCTCTCGATTTACCGCACGTGAAATACCATGTGCATGAACAATTGCATCATTTATCGGGACGAGCACGCTGAGTCTACCATATGTCCGTGTGCGGCGCCACTCGATACAAGAAGAGGAAGAAAGCTCCTCGAAAAGTGGTGTGGTACTTTCCGATCACTCCTCGTCTGCAGCGGTATTTCATGGACCCTAAGGTAGCAAAGCTCCTGCGCTGGCACACGGATAGGGAGGAGAAGAAGCGAGAAGATGACGCAAATGATCCGGAGATAGATAAAAAGACAAGATGCTGAGTCACCCTAAGGATGCGAGCCAAGGCAAGCGTTGAACTTCAAGACTTAGAATTTGGGAACGATCCAAGGAACATCGTGTTGGGCGCGAGCACCGATGGAGTCAATCCGCTTGGCAGCCGTGAGAAGCACACATAGCACCGGCCTGCGTTTGTGTGGATGTACAACCTTCCCCGGTTGTGCATGAAGAGGAAGTACATTCACATGAGTATGCTAATTGAAGGGCCAAACAACCAGGGAACGACATCAATCAGATCCGGGCTGCTGAAAGAGGAGCTTGACACGCTGTGGAAAACGCCAGCCAATACGTGGGACACCACAGAGAAAGAATATTTCCCTATGAGAGCCGCACTGCTCACGACGGTGCACGACTATCTCGGTTACGGATATCTCGCGGGGCAGGTAGTCCACGGATTTTCTGGATGCGTAAGGTGCATGGATGACACAATGTATCGCCAGCTAGATAGAGATCCCGGGTCTTCGAAAACTGTGTTCATCGAAGGTGGCTTCGCGACGATGACCCGCGGAGGAAACGCAAGGATCTGTTCAATGGTGAAACCGAACCCCGAAAACGCCCGTGTAAGAGGAGCGGCGAGGAAATAGACAAGCTGTTGAAAAATTGGAAAGACTGCCCACTGCCGGGAAAGAAGCAAAAGGCGCCAGAGCCGGGAAAGAAGCGAAAGGCGCCAGAGCCGCTGCTGAAGGCATGGAAAACGAGGTCTGTTTTCTGGGACTTTCCATACTGGAAGATCCACCATGTGCCTCACAGCCTTGATGTCATGCATATCACGAAGAACGTGTGCAAGAGTCTGCTTGGTACCCTGCTCAACATGCCAGAGAGGACCAAAGATGGGCCGAAAGCAAGGGCAGACTTGAAATCAATGGGCATCAGGCAGGAGCTTCACGCTAATGATGATGATGATGATGATGATGATGATGATGATGATGATGATGAGGCGAAGCAGACACGTAAAGTCGCCGCAAAGGCAAAAGGCCAAGAAGACCGTAAATGACTACCCTCCCGCGTGCTTCACTCTAAGTCGAGGAGATCGAGCAGTTTTTCACCTGCCTCCTAGGAGTAAAACTTCCTTACGGTTACGCTGGGAAGATAAGCAGATACCTAGACCCAGCAAAGCGAAGTTCAGCGGATGAAATCTCACGACCGCACGCGGTCGATGACGCAGATATTTCCATTGCAACCGTGGGATCATGGACACGCACGTCCGTGAAACGCTATTTGGCCTATGCAACTTCTTCGACGCCATCTCTAAGTCGATTGGTGAGGCAACTCGAAGGCTACAGAAGAGATCGTGGTTATACTATGCGAGCTTGAGATGTACTTCCGCCCGCATTCTTCGACATTATGGTGCATCTGCTGGTCCATATAGTGGAGGATACCATCCAACTCGGGCCGACGCTCCTGCACAGCAGATGATGCCGCTCGAAAGGATGAATGGTGTCATCAAAGGATATGTTCGCAACATGTCACGCCCGAAGGAAGCATAGCCAGGGGCTTTCGATCAAGAGTGCATCTCCTATCGCATCTAATTATCTAGGCATCGAGAACCCCGCTGGTCTGCCCATCAACAGCACCTCGGCAGGCTCGCTGGATGGGGTTACCGTGAGGGTCGCCAAAATGCATGTCGACTTCGAGGGTCGACTCACGACTTTGAAAGAGCAAACCTAGTCGCTACAACACATAGACGTGGTCGATCCTTGGGTGGTAGAGCACAAAACCTTTATTAAGAAGACGACAATGACCGAGGCCAACAGAGGACGGACGGAGATATACTCAAAGAGCACAACTCATGTTTCACGCGTTGGTTCAAGCAGAAGCTTCGTCGCACTTTTACATGAGGATTCTTCCGCGAAGAACAACTCATATTCACCTTGTCACAGGCGCCGAGCACAACCTGATGACCTATAAGGAGTACGATATCAACGGCTACACATTCTACACCGAGGCCAAGGACATGAAGAGCGATGGTTATCGAAACTCCGGGTAACGATGGAATCCTACACCGTAACGACAAGGACAGATACTACGGAAGGATCGAGGAGATCTGGGAGCTGAGCTACTACCGAGAGAAGGTCCCGATGTTCCGTGTCGATGGGCCAAGAACGCTATAAAAGAAGACCGTATTTCACCACCATGGTTATACCCGGTTAAATCCAACACCGCGGGCGCAAACGTCACCGCAAAAATGAGCCATGGGTACTGGCTTCCCAAGTGGACCAATGCTTTTTCATTACCGACCCGCCAAAGCCCGTCGTGTTGTCGGAGGAGAGGCAAAAGGAAGATCATCGGAATGGATGGAGTAGCCAATGAGCAAGACTTGACAAGTACGGGCGACCCGAGGATCGAACATGACGACGATGATGAAGTAGCAGCATACACCACAAGAAGAAGCAGGACCACCCTACCTAAAGGACGTCTGCTCCATAGAAGAACTCCATTTGCGAAAAAGAAGGGCAAGAAGATTGTGAAGAGATAGCTAGCTAAGATCGATTGTATTTAAATCGTAGACTTCATTTCTCGATTGTATTTCATGGGCACTTTTGAACTATCATGAATATTTTTAATTTCATGGACACTCGATCTCGATCCTCCTCCATCTCGATCGCTATCCCACTCGCCAGATCCGTCCACTGCCGCCGCCGACCGCCCGCACCTCGATTCCCTACTCAACCGCCGCCACGACCCCCGCACCTCCCTACTCAACCGCCACCGCCACGACCCCCGCGCCTCCCGCTCCACCGCATGCATTACTGTTTGATGATATTTTTAAAAATTATTACTGTCTCATAAAAAAATATTATGTTATGATTTAAACAAGTTTGAACATATTTAAACACAAATAAGTATCAAACAGCATTTTAAATGCATAAAAATCGTGGAGCCTGGGAATCGAACCCATGACCTCCTGGTGTGAGAACTAGCTGCGATTTAATCGAGCTAGTAGAGAAGACTTGATGTGTATCGTGTCGTGGTAGATAACCTGTTGGCTCGAGCGTATAAAAAAAATACTAATGGCGCACTGGGTGAGGTGCGCCATTAGCATGTATGTACTTATGGCGACCGAGGGTGGTGCGCCAATAATATTGTGCCGCCTCTACTCAGACGATCCCTCTCTCTCCCTCGCCTGCATGATCCCTTCCCTCTCTCTCCCGACGCCGCCCCTTCGCCGCTCGCCCTTCGACACCAGCGCCGCCCGTCCACACCACTGCCGCCAGCGCCGCCGACACCACTGCCGCCGCCCTCGACGCCGCTTCGACACCAGCGCCGCCCGTCCACACCACTGCCGCCAGCGCCGCCCGACACCACCGTCGCCCGCCGCCGCCGACGCCGCTTCGACACCAGCGCCGCTTCGCCCACACCACCGCCGCCAGCGCCGCCCGACACCACCGCGCGCTTCGCCGCCCTTGACGCCGCTTCGATACCAGCGCCCCGTCCACACCACCGTCGCTAAGCGCCGCCCGACACCACCGTTGAGCGCACACAGAGCCCAAATATCCACGGAGCGCACGGAGGAGATCGCCATCATCCATCCAGATCGGCTTCTTCTTCTTCAACTTCGCAGAATCGTCGGTGGTCGTCTCTTCCTCTAGGTATGCGCCTCCTTATTATCCATTCCATGCTCCTACAGTCTTGCGAATTCGCGGCCCCAAGTAGTAGATCGTGGTAAAATTCACTGGAGGGGATTTTGGTGCTCGCTCTGCTCGATTTAACCGGATGGGGATTTTTCTCCTTTTCTACGATCATGCGGTTAATTAGTCAGGGCTGTTGTGGAATTCGTAGTGGTGATGATGCGAAGGCTAAAATCTAGCGCTACTTGCACTTGGTTTGGTTCGTAAAACCCGCAAAGTCTCTCGGATTGGTTAATAATCATATGTGTATGCCCTTCCTTCATGTTTGATTAGCACATGCATGTTTCACCCGACTTGTATGAATAGGTTGCTGCTTGTTAGGCACGATGGACATGGTTTGGTCAAGTGCAAATTGAAATGGGAATTGGGTAGGCAGTTAGGCATGATGGCTGGTTGTTGCTGCCCTGCTTATTTTAGTCGAGGACCATGTCTGATTGCTTGCACGCAGCACTCACTCAAGAATATGATTCTTTACCAAGTCAAATGTTCTGTTGTGAGGACGATTAGTTCTACTCTAGCTGGCATAAACACATCAATGTGGTGCTACCAGCTCTCGAACCGACAAGAAAATTGGTTAACTGTACATACATAACATGTCCCGTGGCAATTCATATGCTTAAATTGGTTAAATTGGTTAAATTTTTCATAAACCTGAACAAGTGGTTGAGCCTAAGACATGCTCTCTTATGCAAAATTGCTGAATGCCCATGGGTACAATGTAGGTGTCGCTGAGCACCACCACCACCCGGACCTCGTCGCCTCCTCCCCAAGGTGGTGAGCACAAAGCAAACTGTTCTTTCGCCATTTTCTTCAACATTTGTCACCAGATTTCCCCCGGCCATTTCAAACTATGATATACAAAATGAGTCTCAATGTAGTCTCCGGTCTTTTACAACTCTTTAATATAATTTTATGAGATTCCTCCCCGCTGGACTTGATTAAAATATATGAATATGATTAAAATATGATTACTGCTTTGCCAATAGATTACTGCTCCCTTCCTGCCTTCTTGTATGATTACTGCTTTGCCAATAGATTACTAGGCTGTTTCCTGATGTAGGGTTCAGTGTTTCCTCGTCACCATGCATGTTATTATATATGAAAAGAAGGCACTTTGTCTATGCAGAGTATGTGTACAAAGTTGTGAATTAACAAAAGAATTTTGTACTTATTTTGCTGCACTCCACTGTGCTTATAGTTGGACAAAGCACCTGGATAATTGGGCTTGGTCATCATCAGCAGCATCACGCATGCAATTTGTTTTAGTGTTTGTTTCATAACATATGTGGACCCATATATCAATGACTGATATTCTCTAATGCATAAACTTTGATCAATTTTGAGTAATTGCTTAGAGGGATGGTCAAGTTGGCAGCAAATGTATGGTAGATTGGACATGAACTGTACTGGGGAGACTACAATAGAAGCACCACTTTGTGTGCAAACATAGAAAAAAATCAACGACAGCCGTCAAATCTTGGGTGAATGTCTCTGATGGATCCTGTGTGAGCTGGTGGAGTGATTTGTTTTCTACATAAAGCTCTTTAGTCAGGCTGGTTTTCGTGAAATACACATGAAGCTTCACCAGCTCCTGTGGGTGTGGGATCCATGTGACATGTGACATTGCATCCATGTCCACCTGGGTAATGATTTTGCAGGTAACCCGAGAGGTTTTGAGTTTGCCGGAATGTCGATTAACTTCCGCTCCGCAAATTGGTACTCCATATGTCCTATTTTCAGCAAAGGTCATGCTGAAATTTTCCGTGAATTTTAGCATGACTTTGCTAAAAATAGGACATATGGGGTACTTGTGACTAATGCATGGGCCGGGTATCTTAGTAGTTAATTAAGTAGGATCAAGTGCCCGGCGCATTTGTGACTAATGCATGGCTTTTAGGGTGCCTCGTGTCGATAAAACCGAAATGATGAAAGCTTAGGCTTTTAGGGTGCCTCGGCGTCGAAAAACCCTCAATGATAAAAGCTTAGATTTTAGGATGCCTCGTGTCGACAAACCCTAAATGATGAGACCATGATCTTGTTCCTTGACAATAACCAACTTTTGACCAAACTTTGTTTCTATTTAGAGAGAAACATGGCCCACAACGATGAGGCCGGGGTTCGGGCGGCAAGGCATTCTGGAGCTGTCCCAGAGATGGAGGAACAACCTCACTTGTATGAGGACGCCGCCTTCCCCATAGATCCCGAGACCACCGATGGTACCGCCGAGGATGACCCCACAGATGCCACCACCGATGGTGCCGCCGAGGATGCCACCATCGATGATGGCGGCGCATTTACGATGGCAGCCATGAAGAGGCAACGGAAGGACTGGCGCCCGACCGTGCTTCGCACCCTCAAGGAGGAAGTTATCAAGTGGACTCCGATGGGAATCCAACGGCGCCCGAACGAATAGTCAAGGGTACTCGCTTCAGCTCGGGTGCATTCTCCGAGCACCGCCTCGATCAACACCGAGAACCCGAGGCATCCCGACCGAGGGAATTTGCGCAACCTCCTCTTCACGGCTGCACGAACGATACAAGTTCCCGCTGCTTTTGAAAACACAAGCCTCAAAGGGAATAAAGTGAACAATGTTGCCCTCACGAAGATGAGCAAGGCCCTGTCTACTTGGAAAAGCAATGTGAAGAGAATGATCGAGAAAGGTGAGAGTTATGAGAAGATCAAGGAGAAAAATCCTTCGATCACCAAGATGACCACAACGACTTCAAGATCAATTGCTCGAGCACCGCAAACTCCCAATCAAGTCAGTGGGGGAAAGAAATGCGGGAGCTGAACTTAGGGGAACACACACTCGGTCCCGGCGGTTACAGAGTGGCGGAGCCTATATGGGACAAGGAGGACGCGGAGCGTGCCGAGCAAGGCCTACCGCCTCTTCGATAAATACGGTGACAAGCATACCAGAACTTTGTCGTGGCCCGTACAAGAAGGACCCAAAACAAAGGAGCTTACCACGGATCCAAGACCAGGGCGCTTGAGGTTGTTCTCGTAAGGAATACCACCCCGGGTAATTAGCTCCATATGGTTGCATTCTAATTAATGATGCCAAATTTCTAAATGGTTCACATTCCTTCCGCAGGCGACTGAAAGCAGTAGCGCGGGGTCGACTAAGAGCAACCCTTGGGACACCACTCTAAATAGGGCGTTGAATGTAATGAAGAACAAGGATAAGCTCAGTAAGCCGACGTCAGCTGGTCGTGTGGCCGGCAAAGGCTTTTCCACAAAATGGGGGTCATACTATACCGCTGGTGTGCGGAAGGAGAAAAAGACCAGCTCGGAAAGTCAGGCGCGCGAGGTTCAAGAACTCAAGGCACAGGTGGCGCGGATTCCGGAGATTGTCCAAGAGCAAGTGCAACAACAACTCGGAGCGACGATCACCGCCATTGTGCCTACCTTGATCCAGGGGTTGAGTGCGGATTGCGGGCGCCAACAGGGCCGCCCGATTCCTAGCTTCACGGCCAGCAACTCGCAGAATGCGATGGTGGGGCCATTGGTGTCTCCGGCGGAGGTGGCATTGGTGTCTCCGACGCCGCACGGAGCTTAATGCACTGGTGTACGCCGCCGCACCTCTGCAGCAAGCGCCCTCCGTCAATCTGCACGCCATTGCTGGCGGTGCCTCGACATTAGCCGAGCTTGACGCCATCATCACGGTAACTAATTAAGCTTCTCGGTCGAGGACTTCATCTCCTTGCCTTTGATCGACATCCTCGACGCCTACATGTTTTCGCAGGGCGCCGCCGACGCCTGCACTCTCCTGCACTTCGTGAACAATGAGTTGGTCGATGTCGCCAAGGGCAAAATCGCTCAACCGGCAACCCTTGTTCCACGGTACCCAGATGCCACCCAACTTGTTTAGGGTTGAACTGGTTCGGTGCTGCCAGGCTGCGACGAGTTGTTACCTCCGATTCGACCCGTCGGGGCCGACGATGATGACGTGATGACCCTCGCCGCCGCCTGAGCTGGCCCTCGCTGGGCGAAGAGCCAGATTCGCTTGGGGCGGGGACACCACCCCAAAGACAACACCGCCACCGTGTTGCCGCTAAGTCGGCCCCATGGCAAGACCGCCGCAACGGTGCCGACATCCCTATGCCATCGATCCAAACATGCATATGGCACAGGATCGAACGACGACGACGACGATACATTTGCCAATGTCGATCAAGATTTGCCGATCATGGGTACGGTGGCGACTTCATGGGGCCTCCTTCTCAAGAACCCAACCCAACAAAAGACGTGCGCGATCTAGCTGGTACCGTGGAGAAGCTGTTGCAACAGGCGCCGCCGCTGCTCAGCTCTCGTGAGACGCCCAGCTGCCGACTTCACCGAGCCTCGATAGGCAAGGTGCGAAATATTATCAGCCCCAACACACTCAAGAAGGCGGTCTGTGAGCAGAACTCGTCCCATTACAGGAGAAGAAGAAGGCACGCAAAAGAAAGACTAACAAGGGTGCGGGCCAGCCGCACCGAGTACGATCCGTGCTCGTGGACGGGCCACCTTCACCGAGGATATCTCGAGGAGGGTGCATGTGGCGGTAGGGCGATGCTACCGACAAATATGCTCAATGCTGCAACCGTGCTATGCGGAGTCTGCATGATGTGTTCTTTCTTTGGACAAGCGCGCCTCGTAGAGAAGGATGTGGCATACCCGGTTTCGTGGGCTAAGGTGCCGAGGGCAAGGGCTTTGTGGATAACTCCATCGGGCGACGATCGCCCCGCGGTTTGATGACATCCACGCTTATGTTGAACCTTAATCCGCTGCACTACACCTTCGCTCGCTATTTTCGCTGAGTATGGAGATGCGGATCATTCGCGACAAGACCCCGGACATCGTGATAGTCGACCCCTTCTACATGAGTGCCAAGATCTTGGGCAGCGCTGGGACCGCAAGTCGCGAAGTTCTTACCTCAAGGCGCCATTCGCAAACCAAGATAAGGATAACTTCCTCGTGCCTTACTTTCCCGAGTAAGTCCTCCCTCAACCGCCCGTAACATATGAATTCTTAGATTTCGATCGCTTTTCTTTTAACATTCCGTGTTTTCTGCAGTGACACATTGCACGCCATCCTCCTAAGCCCCAAATATTCCATGGCCACGATTTCGACCCCGACCGTCAGTCGAACGTAGACTACACAAATGTCAAGAAGGTTCTTGATGATGTTCTCCCCGGCTACGCCCAATCTGGAGGCACCTTCACCAAGCCTATTCGTAAGTATGGCAAGCACGTGTTCTCCCACAATACGACATTCTGCTGCGTCAAGCAGCCGCCTGGCGGTCAGAAGGGTGCCTACTACGCCATCCATCACATGCGGGCGATCGTACGGGACCATCATCAACTTCTGCAACCGAGTAAACTCAAAGATTGGGCCGCGAGCGTCGGCAATCCAGACGCGGACATCGACAAGAATTCATTCGCATCCAATGGAGTTTGCGGAAATCATCCATCAAGATGTCCTTCGCACTCGGGCAGTTCTACCTCGAAATCAACCGTCCAACAGTGACATCGACACAATGCTACAAATGCAGGCTGACAACGCCTGCTTCTTTCATGACTCCCACGATAGACGGCGGCTTCATCCATGCTCCGTCCCTTGAGTCAAGTTGAAAGCAGTGATGCTGTGTCTAGTTCTCAAACATCGATTGGCTCATGTTGTAATTAAACTTTAATGAACTTGTAGTATGTCTCTTTGGTTTCGAGAGTCGCTCAACTTAGATGTAATCGATGCTATTAATGTCTTGCTTTTCTCTTCCGATCGCTCTGCTGCATACTTATATATTGCTTATGTATTGTCTGTGAATTGGTACTAACGCTTCGCTTGGCTAGTGCATAGCGATGCCGTCGTATGTCGTGGTACAAGGGTAAGGTTCCTGAGTCTGCGACGATCGGGAGGAGTGTCGGAGACAGGTTCACCGATTCAGCGGTAACAGTTACAAAGGGTACACCACTAGGGCCGAGGCCGAATCTAGATACGCCCGCTATCTAGCGGGAGAGGGAGGGAGCGTTGAGGAACCGGATGAAGACGAAGTTTCATCGTGATGATGCTCATCGTGTTGACCGCAGCTCTCTTCTATGTGATGGTAGTTTAGATGATCGATATCGACTTGTAATGTGAAGACAAACTCGCTACTCGCGGTCTCGAGACTTGTAATATAATGTTCTATCTTTGTTCGGTCTTTTCAATTCGGAGACTAATATGATGAATTGTATTCAGAGACTAATATGATGAATAGTATTCAGAGACTAATCTTCTATTGTATTCGATGAATCTGTTGTTGTTGTGTGATGTCTATATTTTGTCCAATTATACATTTTGTAACCTGTGCAAAAAACAGAAAATAAAAAAATAATAAAAAAACCTAATATTCATATATCAAGGCGCCATTAGTATGCCAAAGGATACTAATGGCGATTATTAAACAAAGGCGCCATTAGTATGCCGGGTTACTAATGGCGATTCAGCAGTAGCGCCATTAGTATGCCAAAGCACCTGGGTATACATGGCCCCTCGAAGGCATACTAATGGCGACTGTTGTATATACTAATGGCGATTCAGTGGTGCGCCATTAGTACACCAGATACTAATGGCGAGAGGATGGTGCGCCATTAGTAAAATATACTAATGGCGTGGCACTAATGGCGCACCACTAATGCGCCATTAATGGCCAAATTAGGTGCGCCATTAGTAGGCCTTTTCCTAGTAGTGCGCGTCAGAGCGAGCGGGCGGGAGGGAGGGCGCCCAGGCTGATGGTTGTCGGGGTTCATCGGCGGCGATGGTTGTGGCGCAGAGCCGCGCCCGGAGGTAGAGGAGCATGGGCGCGATGCAGGAGACGCCAGGGGTGGTGGTTGCGGTGCTATTTGGGGAGGGAAAGAGTGGTGGTGGCGCGACCAGGGAGGGAGACGGCGGTGGCTGGGTGATCCGGGGAGGGCGGCGGCACTGGCGGCGGGATTTGAGGAGGGCGGTGGTTCCGGAGCGGGGGTTCCCGGGAGGGCTCGTGGCAGGGGTGTTCTCGGGAGGAGGCTGCATGGGGTTCAGGGAAGAGCGGCAAGGGATCAGAGGACGGCAAGGGATGAGGGGCTCGAGGGAGCAGAGGTTGCGGTTGGGGAAGGAGGCGCCCCGCGGCAGTTTGGGAGGAGGCGGCGAGATCTCGCATTCGGGGAGTGGATCGAGGAGGAGGCGGGATCGGGCAGCGGGTGGGTGTGGTGTTTTTCTTTAATCGGTCGATGGGTATATATATATATATATATATATATATATATATATATATATATATATATATATATATATATATATATATATATATATATATATATATATATATATATATATATATATATATATATATATATATTGAAGGCTAAAAGGAGTTGGATATCTACATACCTCATATTTCTGCTTCATCAGCTGAACTAGCCCGGCTTCCATGTCCCGGCTTGTGCGAAGGCAGCTTAAATATCCCGCATACACCTCACTTGCATTAAATGAGGAGTAGCTCTCCAGATCCAACTTGGCCTTGCCCTTCTCCAATGAGGGTATTTCTTCTTTAGTGGAGCACTTGGTTAGCAGTTTGGAGACCTCGGGCGCCTTAAAGGCTGACCCGGTAATGGCAATGTCGTCAACATCAGCAGTAGCAACGCTCTAGTTAGTTGACATGGCAGGGGTGGGCGGCTTAGGACTTGGCGGGTCATGGCTGGCAGCCGGGTTAACTCAGTGTCCATTGGCGCAAAGACTGCAACGCCAGATTATGGAGGTGGATCATTTTGTTGATTAACAGGCTCTTCGGGGTCTTGGATGGGCGCCTCGAGATTTCCAATGCTTGCTTCTCCTGCTCAGAAACTTCCGGAGCTTTGGAAGAACCGCCCACCTTTTGCTTCTTGCCAGTCTTGGCTTTGGCCCTATGACAAATATATGAAAGTTTATGAGTATATCACCACAAGTTCTTTATCAACAAATGAAAATATTTACCCCTAAGCAATACTGAAGGCAGGCATTTGGGTTCCAGTAGAGTCGCCAGAAGACGGAGGCGTCCCCTGGTAGTTTGAATCAGAAGGATTAAGAGGTTGATGTATGAGACCAGCTTTTGGAAGAGATTGAGTCGGGCTATTTGGCACCTCATTACGATGTTTTCGACGAGCTGGTGTGTTGGGTAAGCCGGACACAAGGTCTTCAGCACCATCACTCTGGGTCATACGCCTGGACTCGTGTTGCTGTTTCTTCAAAAGAAAATTGGGGTCCAAATAAGCAAGAGGATGAGAAAATCTCACTTTCCGGATGACCCGCCGGGTTTTCTTTCTTGGCAAAGGTTCTGAGTCGGAGGAGACAAGAATTACCTCAGCTGCATCAGCGTGGCTCGTTTCCACTTCTTCCTGAGAGGAATCAGCATCAACAAGTTGCATAAAAAGAAGACCAAGTGAGTCAAGTTCTACCTCCGACTCATCCAGCTCAAGGAGCTCCTGTCCTGTTGGCTTCTTGTGGCGACCCAGACCACGAGCCTTGGTTTTAGTTCTTTTGGTTGGTGGGGCGGCTTGTAGTTTCTTCTTCCAGAAAGGAGAATCGGCCAACATGTATGCATGAACAGTGGTCTAAAAGGCATAGAGTGCAAGAGACATATAAAAGAAGATGAAAGTTTGTTCAAGTATACTTACAGTAGGAGCCAGGTTAAGAGTGCAGAAAGGATTCAGTCCCACTTTACTGCAGTTCTCTAGAGACTCCCCAAGCAATGTCTTAATTGTATAATTGATTTGCTTATTAGTCAGACGCGTTTGGTTGTAGCACCGTGGGTCCTTTGTATCACCAGTATACTGGCACATTAAGTCGGTGCGGCGACTCAGGGGTAAAATCCTCCATGCGACCCAGCAGCGGACCAGATCAACTCCAGTTAAGCCACTTGCTAGCAAGGCCCTTATCTTTGAAAATGTGGGTAAATACTTAGCATGTTCTGCAGCAGTAAGATGACCCGGGAGTTCGTGGCTGGGGCTGAGCCGGAAAGAGCAGAAACCCGCCAGGCGAGTTTCACCAGCTGGAGAGGTATCCTGGCAATAGAACCAAGTATAATTTCAGTCCTTGGGGTGACTAGGCAGTGCGGCTGGGGGGAAATTGACGTCTCTTCACCTTTGAATGGAAATCCCACCAAGCTCGAGACTAGGCATGTCTGTCATCTCAGTCTGGCGGTTGATATAAAAATATTCTCTGAATAGATCAACACCGGGCTCTTCTTGAAGATACACTTCGCAGAAAACTTGAAAGTTGCACATATTGGAAACGGAGTTGGGACCAATGTCTTGAAGATGAAGTTTGTAAAAATGCAAAATGTCCCGGAAGAACAACGTTGACCCGGGTGGTGAAAAGCCATGGAGGAGGTGATCCGAAAAAATAACAACTTCACCCTCTCCGGGTGGAGGAATGATTTCAGGGCCGGTAACCCACTAGTGAATAACCTCTTTGGATGGAAAAACTCCCATGTCTACATACTCGTTTAATGAGAGCTCGGAGACTCTGGTAGCAACCAGTCGCAAGAAGTGGGAGTCTTAGTCATGGTTGGCGGGTTAAAAAGTTGCGGCCTGGGAATAAAGGTATGACGGGTTAATATTGCAGTGATAAGCCACCTAAGTGGTTGCAATGATATTTCGGTAGCAGCAAGCCAGTTATGGTTATAAGATTAATCATTATGATGAATCATGGAAGATGATAAACCGCCCTATTTAAAAGGGTGAGGCGACTCTTAGGCTGATTAAGATATGGCGGGTCAAGTGATGACATACTAAGTAGGCCAGATGCTGGTGGGTTACAAGTTCATTTTTAAGCCGCCGAAAAGTGAAGGGCGGGTCGATTATCTACGGATCCAAGATTGTTGAATTTTTCTAAGTATGGTGCAAACAAGTTTCACAACTTACGGCTATAATTTTGAACCTACGGCAGTTCAAAAAAAAGATGGATAATTAAACCTAGAATGCAGAGGCAGATGAACTAGCAGACTGTGTTCAGATTTTAAAGAGGAAACGACCCGTCCAAGATATGATATGGGTGCTATACTACTACCGCATCAATCCTACGAGTTTTTCAGATTGAAATATGGAGTTTGGTTAAAAGTAAGATAAGCCAAGATGAACGCCGATGAACTATTAAGAACTGACATGACCTAATGTGGATCTGAAAAAGTAGAAGGACGATACCTGACGGTGTTGGTGAAGAGGGGATGAGCACCGCTGATTTCTGGTCCGAACAGGTTGATGCAGCGGCCTCGACAGGGTGGTCGGTGAGGTTTGGCTGGGGTGGCGGAGCTCCGGACGTAGTGGACGTCACAAGGAGGAAGAAGAAGTGGGGGCGAAGGGGGTAAAAAGTTAAAAGAAACCCCTCTGTTCATATTTATAAGGAAAAAGTGGAATAGTGAAACGACAGGCCCTAAAATCGAGGAGGCATTATAATTATCATAACATAGGAGGCGCCTCGATTCTCGGAATGGCTGGTAATGCAAAGATCCGTTGTGATGTCATAAGAATTTTTTCTGAATTTGTTTAACATGACGTCATCTTTCCATATGGCGGGTTATAAAGGTCTGTTCAAGGTTACGCACTGGAAGGACTGAAAGAAGACTCGCCAACCAGAGATAGTGGAGATTGACACGAACAAGTTCAGATCAATCTGGGGCCTAATGTTGGGGATATAACCCCGCGATGAGACCTACCCTACTGGGCTGGATTAGGATGTTGGCGACTCATAAAGGAGGCCTTAGACAGGCCTAGGAGATCAAACGTGAGACCGGAGGGCGACTTACGAGGAGAGCCACCGGAGGCCCAAGCCCAGAAGAAGGTGCGAGACCCGGCGTTGTAAGCCGCCCAATGGCGACTTGCCTAGCAAGGCAAGGCGACTTAGAACCAGAGTCGGTTATGTTGTGTAACCCGACTCGGACTCTTGTAAACCCAGGGCCTCGACCTGTGTATATAAAGGCGAGTCCCTGCGGCGGGTAAACCTAAGAAACAATTGATCGAGAGCTAGGTTAAGCGATTCTGCTCCCTTATAATCGATACTCAAGCAATACAACTCAAAGCAGGATGTAGGTTTTTACCTGGTTGCTGAGGGGTCGAACCTGGGTAAACTCGTGTTTCTCGTCCCGCTCAACCCCTTTAAGCTAACCTACGTTGTGATGGCTCCACGCTCAAGTCCTTTCACTAGGATATCTGTCGTATTAAACCCACGACACCGTCTATCTGCCCGTTTACATTAAAAAGGCGGGATAGCAGAAAACTACTCTGGTGCCCGCACTGAAACAACTCGACGTTTGGTTTGGTCAGTGCCCGGTATTTATACGTGGTCGCACACAGCATGATCCGCACCACACCCCATCCATTTTCGTTCCTCCCAGTGCACCACCTCTACAACGGTGACCTCTAGAGTGAAGTGGGAGAGCCTCTCGGCGAAGCAGAAGCATGAGTTGGCAAAGCCTTGCGACCGGCTAGCAGCGATGTCATGCGCGAATAGGAACATCGACAGCTCCGCATCACCCACGGTTCACACCGGGCCACAACAACCACGAGTCTGGCCCGTCCACGTCTATCATGGACCTCACATCGACCTTATGTATGTGTCCCATGTCTTACTCTTCCTCGCCGGCGACTCGCGGCTCCACTTCGTGGAGCTTAGGCCGGCAAAGATGCCAGATATGGAGAAGACAGGACATGGAACACGGACGCCACGACGGTTGGCGTAGATTTCGACTAGGTTAACATTTTATGTTTACAAAATGTCATGCGCACTTTTGTTAAATGAAATATGTTAAAAATGTCATGAAAGTGGTCAGGTTTAAATGATCGTCTGGTTTTGCTCAAATAATGTTTAAAATGTGTCCGGACGTTTGATGGATATGGTTGGATGGCCGGCTTCTATATCACTGTTGTGGACGGATACTATGTCCGTTTTAGGAGATAGCGTTGAAGATACCCTAAAGCCTTTTTTCTTGAAAAACTCTACAATGGTACAATACTTTTTGGAGATACCTTTACGGACATGATAAAAATAGAAATACCAAATATTGTGTTTTTATCAAAAAAAATAATTTATTTTATTTCGCAAATTCCTTAAGCCGTCATATTCCTAACTTAACGATGATGCTTAACCACGTTGGAAAGAAAAGCATGGAAAAAAAGACAACCTTCGTTTAAGAAAAGACAAACTTCACACAATATATGTATAAGCAGCAGAAAAGTGTGGTTCATATCAGCTTTTTTTTAGTGGATTCACATCAGCTAAGCGCACATAATCTAAACGGCCGAGTGAGAGCTGTGAGCAACAAAGTGTGGTTCACATCAGGAAAGCAGTCGCCTTACAATAGAAACGGCCGAGCGAGAGAGCTGTGAGCAACAACGTGTATAAGCTAGGAGAAATACGGAAATTGCCTTTGGTGACCGAGCTCAATGCCTTTGGTGACCGAGCTCACTGGAGGCCTCCAGATTCAAAATTCATATTTTTACATTTCAAAAAATTCTGAAAAAAGTATAGATATACATGAAGGCATAACACACATGTGTGTAAATTTTCAGGGCAAAACACGTTGAAATGAGGGCTGTGCAAAAAAGACAAATCTGGAGCTGTTTAACACATAGTACTATTCATCATCCCAGGCCATGAATTTGTCTTTTTTGTACAGCTTGCATTTCAACGTATTTCATCACGGAATTTTACACACATGTGGTTACATCCTTACATACACACATATTTTTTTAGATTTTTTTAAGACATAAAAGTTTGAATTTGAATTTTTCAAAAATAAAAGCCTCCATAGAGCTCGGTCTCCAAAACGCCATTCTCGGAGAACTACAACTAAATAAAGTGAAAAAGAACAATGCAAGCTGTAAGGCGTGGTTCTTTACAGTTCATGGTGAGGCGGCGTGGTTCCAGTGAAGCTGAAACGTACGTTACACGACGCACGGGTGGGCTACGCAAGACCCGCTATTAAACCCCCATCGTCTTGCACACATCAGGCATCCACCTCAAAGCGCATCCAGCTCCGTTCGACTATGGTAGAGGCCATGGCAGCCACAGCGGTGGGTGAGAACAGCAGGTTAACTGAAGTGAGAAAGAATGGGGTGGGCAAGTTCGCCGCAGCTATCAAGCAGCCGGTCCCCCGAGGTCGCCGCGTGCGCCTATGACCTCCTGGCTAGGGAGCTGAAGGGCACAAAGGCAAAGCTCAACTTCCCTTACCCTCCGCCGGCCAAATTGGTTAAGGAGGTGATTGCTGCACCGAGGCACCGCAGCCACGGTCACGACACAACGCTCTTTCAGGTCGTTACATTGCCACCGGACCCCACAGGACCGCCTCCACCACCACCCAAGCTGGTAGTTTACTTTCCCTTTCCCTTTGTAGCGCCCGCCGGCGACACCCCACCGGTGCCTGCATACCCATTCCTGCACATCCCGCTTCTGGCACGAGCACGTCTCGGCCTGCAGCCGGCACACGTGCACGCACCTGCTCCACAGCCACAGCAGACGATCCGATGGATGCAGATCATGGCGCAGGCGGAAAGCTGCTTAAGCTCCTCAAGGGAACCCCTAGGGGCTCCGTCTCGCCACCTGGTGTTCAAGATACCCAAGCTGTTCATCGTTCCCGTCACTACTAGTGCTCCAAAAGAAGAGACTGATGACAATTTCACCAAGCCGTGGTATTTCCCTGATTCTCCTCCTGTTTAGCGTCGGTCGTGCGCAATATGCACCGAGATCCCATAGTCGTGTGCCATCATAATCCTAGGCAATCTGAATATGTCTACCATATTAGTTTTAATCATAGTTTTAAATAGCGCGCTAAGCCTCTTAGCAGCGAACCTCTTCTAAACGCTATAGCGTGCTATAGCGGAGCTATAGTGCGCTATTTAAAATGTCTATTCATTTGTTTGGACTAATGTCTCTTAGCGTAAAACCTTTTGTAAATGCTACAGCGTGCTATAGCGGAGCTATAGCGGGCTATTTAAAACAATGGTTTTAATTACAAATGTATTTTCATTGGTGTTCTTGTGTGTTGTTTATCATCATGTTGTTTGTTTTTACCAATTATGTAATCTTTTCACTCTTGTTGTGTGTTTTGTTTTGGTGTGGGTGCACTCTTGTCTTATGTTACCATGATGTATTTTGAGTAGAAATCATGTGATCAGTTTACTCCATTAGTTAATTAATATGTTGTTTAGTGTGGCGTTTGAGATAATTATTTTGAGGTGAAGAGAGAAAATATTGCTCAATCACCAGTGTTGTCACAATTTTTAGTGCAAAGAGAAGAAGTATGAAATATGCAAATTCCAAATTCAGGAAATCAGGATAATGGATCGAAGGACGCTGAAAAATAATCAAAGTCCATACTCTCATGTCATCCAAGCGCGCGGTTGTTGTAGTAATATCATGAACAAAGTTTGTTGTAACCTTTAGAACTGAACCTAAATGGCCACTAACAATCAAATCTCCGACGGCTTTAGTAGTTTCTGTCTTTGAAGGCGGCATGAACATTAATCTCAAACAAGATTTCTCGGGTGATCGCGGCCATGAATTCTGGTACATATCACTCTTAACAGTGTTAGAAGTATCCAAATGTATATAAAACTATAGTAACTCATGTCTGGTGATATCTAAAGTAGTGACGGTCTTCCGTATATTAATTTTATTCAATAAGAATAATCTGAAAAAATGTAGAGCAGCAATCATTGCACGACCATATTTGAAGTACAAAGTTATTAGTTGTCTTAAGATGAAACGTTTTTATAATAATATTTGGGGCATTCCGGTGTAGTACTTATCTCTTGGATTAGCATTATGCATGCCGTATAGCATATCCTTATTTTTCTTCCATGTACATGATATTGTTGCATCATGAAATTACTGGTGATTGTAGGTATTGTCCAATTGGGTTATTCCAGGTAATGATTGCAAATGTAGTCCATTCTAGTACTGACTCACATCTAAAGGTCTTTTACTTGCCTTGTGTAATGTGAGTCTCAGATAAGTTTAGAGGACAACTGATGATGTTCTTGAAAGGCTCAGCCCTATTGGGTATGTAGAAGCAACAAGATGTTTGAATTTGGTGCTAGGTTACTAGACAACATAGTTACTAGGTCAAAAGCTTTGCTAACCTTACACTAAAAATCTAAAATTGCATCTTTCTTGTGTCTTTTGCTTTCTTTGTCACAAATCACATATGCCACTTTTGGCAATAGATTTGGTTGTTGCCACACAAACCAATTGTGTAAAACCCTAAAAGACCAATTGTAGAAAGCTTTATACGTGTGGATAGCGTTGCCAAACGAAGTCATTTAGATGGAAACCCCAGAAACCGAAAACTCATTTTTATGTGAAAAGCTTAGCACGCATTAAAAGCATGTGCATTCGTGAGCATCATATCCACATCTGATTTGTTGCTTTGTCTTTATATCAGTACCAACCATGCATCCAACTAATTTATGACGTGTAATTTTTTAATATTGTGTTTTCACACACACACACACACACACACACACACATGCACACACGCTGCGCGGGGGCAGATATATAATTTGATGAATGAATACATTGTATAATACTATTGGCATCATATTTTCGTACTGACGCATATTCTACACTATTTTGATTCTTCAAATTTAGCAGAATAGCGTATTAATAACAAAATTATTTATTTCCGGGAGAATAAATATTACTCAAACACAAAGGTGTTACAATTTTTAAAGTAAACTAAATAATTATGAAATATTACAAATTAAAATTGAAAGAAAGACAACACAGTCCTAACTTGTCTACCATATCGCGCAGACTAGTGAGCAACTAAGTAAATATCTCTCTTATCTCTCATAAACTTTTTTCCTACACCACTGCGCAGGAAGTTGCATTGTACACAAGTTTGGCATAATTGAACCAGAAACTCCATAATAGTAGGCACTACTACAGACCGTCCTAGCAGTGGCGGGTCACAATACATGCCCACCACTGAAACATTTTTCCCACGGCTAAGATGGTAAGAATTTACTAGTGGTGGGTGGCATTTTTTACCCGCCACAGTAGATAGTATAGTAGCAGATAGTATTTCTCTCAGTTAAGAACCAATGTTTATCAAAGCAGTAGGAGACACCACAAAAACAAATGTAAGTAGTGCTTGCACACACAAAAAGCAAATACTTGCACCCAAAGTGGGCAAGAGGGTTGCCAATCCCCTTGTACGCATTAATTGCAACGATTAAATCTAATAGTGGTGGATAGATAAAATAAAAAGGAAAATAAAAGTAAATAAATTGCAGCAAGTATTTTTAGGGTTGTAGTATATATAAAGTGAATGGACTCGGGGGCATAGCATTCACTAGAGGCTTCTCTCTCATGAGCATAGTACGGTGAGTAAACAAATTATTGTTGGGCAATTGATAAAATAGCGCATAGTTATGATGATTCTTCATGGCATGATCAATATATAGGCATTATGTCCGAGACAAGTAGACACACATTCATCTGCATCAACTACTGTTACTCCACCCCTTGACTGCTATCCAGCATGCACCTTAAGGTATTAAGTTCATAACAAACAGAGTAATGCTTGAAGCATGATGACATAATGTAGACAAAGCAAGACCAAATAATATGTTTGAGCCCGATCATTTTACCCTTAGTAGCAACAATACAAATACATGCCTTGCAACTCCTCCTGTCACATAATAGGGACACCGCAAGCTTGAACCTACTACCAAGCACCTTCCCCCATTTAAGATAAAATAATCTAATTAGCCAAATGATATAGATAGATCAGAGAGAAATGGAAGGCTATAAAATCACACGTAATAAATCTCAGAAAAGACTAAATTATTTTCTGAATAATCTGATCATAACACACAATTCATCGGATCCCAACAAACACACTGCAAGAATTACATTGAATAGATCTCCGAAGAGATCATTGTACTGAAGATCAGAGAGGGAGAGAGAGAGAGAGAGAGAGAGAACCATTTAGCTACAGCTATGGACCCGTAGGTCCTGTGGGAGCTACTCACACATCATCATGTAGGCAGCAAGGTTGATCAATATGGCCTCCGTGATCGATTCCCCCTCCTGTAGAGTACTGACGAAGGCCTCTAGATGGGATCGCGGAAGAACATAGGCTTGCGGCGGCAATAAAAAATTTCGGGTCTCGTCATGGGGGTTTTTGGAGTTTAGAAAATTCATAGCGCTGGAATTTGGTCAAACGAAAGCATGTGGGTCCCACAAGCTCATGTGGTGCCCCCCCGGGGGCGCACCCCTTGAGCTCGTGGCCCATTTGCAAGTCTTCTTGCCCTCCCCCGAAGCTTATAGGGTCTCTTCTGGTCCATAAAAATCACCATAAAGTTTCATCGTGTTTGGACTTTGTTTGGTACAGTTTTCTAGAAAACAAATAAATAGGCAAAATATATGAACTAGCACTGGGCACCGAGTTCATAGGTTAGTTCCTAAAAATGATATAAAATGGCATAGAAAGCATACAAGATTGCCTATATAATAGCATGAAACAATCAAAAATTATAGATACATTAGAGTCTACCATCCCCTGCTACATGCGATAGGTGTTGGGATTTCCCCGAAGAGGAAGGGTGATGTAGTACAGTAGTAGAAAGTATTTCCCTCAATAGAGAACCAAGGTTTATTGAACCAGTAGGAGATTCACGCAAGCAAACAAAAATGGTACCTGCACACACACACACACACACACACACACACACACACACACACACACACACACACACACACACACACACACACACACACACACACACACACACAAAGAAAATACTTACACCCAACACGGGCAAGAGGGTCGTCAGTCCCCTTGTACTCATTAATTGTAAGGACTAATTCTGGTAATGGTAGATAGATAAATTGCAAAATAAAATAAAATAAAATAAATTGCTGCAAGATATTTAGAGTTTTAGTAATATGAAGTGAATGGACCCGGGAGCCATAGCTTTCAGTAGAGGCATCTCTCTGATGAGCGTAGTAATGGTGGGTACACAAATTACTATTGGGCAATTGATATAAAACCGCATAGTTATGATGTTATTCATGGCATGGCCAGTACATAGGCATTACGTCCGTGACAAGGAGACCGAAATGATTCTGCATCTACTACTATTACTCCACTTAGAGAGCACTTCTATGCTTGCCCCTCTAGGTATTAAGTTCATTCCAAACAGAGTAATGCTTGAAGAATGATGGCATAATGTAGAAAAAATGAGACCAATCAATATGAATGACCCTCATCTGTCACGACGTGAGGACACCGCAAGATTGAACCTATACTATGCACCACTTCCACTGAAGATAAATCAATCTATTTGGCCAAACTAACTGGATAGATCGGAAAGCATTACATAGCTGTAACAATCACACATAATAAAGTTCAGAAAAGACTCAATTACTTTCAATGAATAATTTGATCATAACCCGATAATTCATTGGATCCCAACAAAAATGCACCACAAAAGTATTACATCGGATCGATCTGCGAAGAGAACATTGTATTGACGAACAGAGAGAGAGAGAGAGGGAGAGAGAGAGAGAGACAGCCATCTAGCTACTGCTATGGACCCGCATGTCCTGTGAGGAACTACACACGCATCATCGCAGAGGCAACAAGGTCAATGTAGATGTCGTTCATGATCGATTCCCTCTCTAGTAGAGTACCGGAAAAGGCCTCCAGATGGGATCGCGGAAGAACAGAGACTTGTGGTGGCAGAATAGTTATTTCGGGTCTCGGTCTGTGGGTTTCCGAATATTTGTGAATTTATAGGCCAAGAATTAGGTCAATCAGAATAGCAGGGGGGCACAAGGGGGTAGGGTGCGCCCCCCTACCTTGTCGTCATCTCGTATGGCTTCTGGACTTCTGCCGAAGCTTCCTAGGTCTCTTTTGGTCCAGAATAAAAAAAAACAAAGATTTGCACCGTGTTTGGACTCTGTTTGGTATTGATTTTCTGTAAAACCAAAAACAAACAGAAAACAGCAATTGGCATTAGGCACTGACTGAATAGGTTAGTTCCCAAAAATGGTATAGAATGGTGTACAAAGCATACAAGATTGATAACATAATAATATAAAACAATCAAAAATTATAGATACGTTGAAGACGTATCACCCACCTATATAATCCTTTTCCTGGTACTGATAGCATTTTAGTTTATTAGGAGCATTCACCGCTATAATAGAGTAAGAGCCAAGGATCAAGGGCACCTAAAAATCATCAGAGTCCATACTTTCGTAGTCATACCTTACAATCAGGTTGTTTTACTATATCATAAACAAAGTTTCCTTGTAACCTTTAGACCTGAACTATAATGACCACTAACAAGCAATCAATGATGGCTTCACTAGTTTCAGTCTTGAAGGACGTATGAATGTTGATCTCTATCCAGATTTCTCAGGGTGGTCGCATCCGCGAACTCAGGTACATTGGCGACTCTTAACATTACAATAAATATGAATGATCAAAAAGTCTTATAGTAACTCTTGTAGAGCGATCTCTAAAGTAGTGTACGGTCTTCAAGATATTAATTTGATTCAACAAGAACGATGAGAAACATTGTAGAGTAGCAATCGTTTTATTACCATATTTAAAGTACCAAGTAATTTTTCGTGTTTACATGAAAAGATCTCTTTACAATATCTTAGGGCATTTTGTTGCAGTACTTATCTCTTGGACTTTCATCTACCAGATTTGGTTGTATCATAAAATTATTAGTTTGTAGCTATTGCCCACTTGGGTTATTAAATAGATTTATGATTGCAAACTAAGTCATTTCTTGTATGATTCACATCTAGAGGACTTTCATTTATCTGGTGTGGTGAGATCGAGTCTAAGATAAGTCTAGAGGACAAAGAAGGATGTTCCTGGAAGGTGGGCCCTCTTGGGAATGGAGAAGCATTTTAGATTGTTGCGCCATCATAACAGATAATATAGTAACTAGGTCAAAGTATATGCTATCCTTAGAGTACAAAAATGAAATCGCATCATTCTTGCATCTTATGCTTTGTTTATCGTAAATCATATATGCCAGTTTTGCCAATAGATTTTTTTAGCTCCAGAATCAATTGGATAGAAGCCCTAAATTGTTGACATGAAGAGGTACCTATAACACCCCACATACCCTAATTGTTTATTAAATCAATTAACTTGCGATATCATCATGATTAATAAAGCCCAATGGCAATTAAGGAACAATCCAACTTCAAATTCAAATTAAAAATGCAAGTCAGAAAATTATTTCTCCAGACAATCAACCAAAAATGTTAGTAATATTACAGATAATCCCTAGGTAATTATGCTAAGGTAACAACATCACCTGTTTTCCCAAAATGCCCCTAGCACCATTTAGAGTGGATTGGCATCATTTAAATTGGCTATTTTCAAATAAACAAATATTTATGTTTTCCCAAATGTTCCCAAAATTTGTGTGCGGTCTCAGAATAGTGTGTTCGATTTGTTTTCCAAGTTTCATTCATAGCAAAAAATAGTTTGGTGCCTTAACTAAATAAAAAACAATGCTAAAAAATAAAAGAAAAAAGAAAAAGAAAAACAGAAAAGACCCAATGTGCACTTGGGCACTGCGTGCACAGTGCACGGCCTAGCCCGTCTCGCGTTGTCTTCCACCTCGCGTCACGCAGTCGACCGCGCGCGTACCCGCGCCCGATGTTGCCGCTCAATGGACGCCACGACGTTATCCCTATAGCCCTGAAGAGGATAAGGAGGCCCCCGACGCCGCTGCCAAACCCTAGCTCTTTTTCCCCCTTCTCCTCGTCGTCCTCATCATCCAGACACACCCCGAGCAAAGACATCGATGTGCCCTCGTCGATCCCACGGCCACCGTGCTCCCTGAGCCTCGCAAGGGTGTTGACGAGTTGTGCATCGTTGCATGCGTCCTTTCAGAGGGGTGGTTTGAGCTGGGGCGCTCCACATCGCGGCCATCATCTTCGTCTTCTACCTCGGGCACCGATGATCGCCGTCATCGATTCACCGTCCCCAGCAGTTCCCCAAGCCCACTAACATGCCCTACGGTGTCGATGTGAACCCCTCTCCTTTCGGCCTCTCACGCGTGCTCTATCTAGCTCACCGTCGTATCCGAAGCTCGCCACCACAATGGTTGTTGCACACATAGACCCCGAGCTCGCCCGCTTGCCCATCATAGTTTTAAATAGCGCGCTAAGCCTCTTAGCGGCGAACATCTTCTAAATGCTATAGTGTGCTATAGCGAAGCTATAGTGCGCTATTTAAAATGTTTATTCATTTGTTTGGACTAATGTCTCTTAACGCAAAACCTTTTGTAAATGCTACAGCGTGCTATAGCGGACTATTTAAAACAATGTTGCCCAGTCACGCCAGTGCCCTCCTAGAGCCCCTAGAAAGCTAACGCACTGCCTCATTTCGTCTGGTTCGGGCCAAAACCCCACACCCATACCAGCCCGAGCGCCGCCGCCGCTCAGCTCCACCATCCGCTCACCTCCGTCCACCTCGTAGCCTCCCATTTGTCCCTTCGGGTGCACGTGAGTGCCAGCTGCCCGTATGGCCAAGCTGCACGTCCATCCGGCCCCTGTAGCATCGTCCCGAGAGGACTTCGCTATAGATCAAGGCCACCGGCTGTTAACACCTGATGTGGCGTCATTAGTCTGGCGCTAATCCCCTTGCTAATTGCCTCCTATGAGTAGCCCGGCGCGCTTTAATTAAACGTGTTCAGTAATTTTGTTAAAAATGCCAGCCAATGACAGCTGGGTCCCACTGGACCCGTCGACCAGTCAACACTCCCACTTGACTAGGCAGTCAACTCAACTGTGCCCGCCCTATGGTGCCCCTTTGCTGGGTACACTTTTGGATACCCATAGCAGTTTTAAAAAAATTAGTGGATGCATTAGAGCATATTATCATCACATATTGCCCTATCATGCATCTGTGCTGCATTTGTCTACATGTTATTTGTCTGTTCCCACCTCCTCTTCTTCTTTGCTGATAGACCTCGAGACTACTGTTTTCCTCGAGTACGAACACGTCAACGACGAGCCGTCCTTGATCATTCCGATATCGGCTATTCTTTCTCTCTACTTCTTGCATTAGAGAGTCGGTTCAGATATGTATTATGAGTAGATCATATTTTGCCGCATAGCCTGCTTTTGTTAAACTGGTGTTGATACTTTACATGCAATCCTATTATGCTTAGTATAGATATGCTAGAGTCTCATCAGTGGCCCTAAATTCTTGTCTGTTTGCCATGATATACTATCGGGCCATGATCCACTCTAGGCGATGATCACAGATATACACTATACTATTACAATATACATGATACGTTAAAGTTGGGTCGGCTCGTAGAGTACCCGCGAGTGATTCACTGAGGCAGAATGACAGGGCAGGCGGAGACCATCCACAGAGAGGTGGCATGGGCCCTAGTCGGTGCCCGCGGTTATTTCATAATAACAAGCTTAACGAGATTTCGATATTTGATCTGAGACTGCCACTAGTATATACAGACTAACTGCCGTGTAGGATAATGGTTATGGGGCCCTCGGCATCTTCAGTTCCTCCCGAAAGCTCTGTCAGATGTCAAAGTTCAACGGGCTGATTGTTGGAGTGAGCGGGAACTGCCTACTATGTCTACAGAGGTGGGCTTTGGTCCCAGGCCAGTCGCATAACGTGCAGGAGTGCTTAAGGTGATCGGCCGATGACCCCTTCGCGCTTAGGATGTACACCAGCATGTTGACCTCCCTGGAGAGCATAGGTAGGACTTCGGCATGTCGATTATCCGAGGCCATGCATTACCCAGAAAAGTGTGTTCGGCCAGAGGTAATCGAGCGTATCGGATTATATGTGGTGTACCCCTGTAGGGAAGTTAAACTATGCGAATAGTCGTGTCCACGGTAACAGGATGACTTGGAGTTCTGTCCAGACCTCTTACAACTAAAACTGGATACTTGATAAAACACACCGAGATAACAAACAGGAATACCCGAAGATCGCCTTCCCGCAGGGAGACGAGGAAAGGATCTCTGGGCAGGTTATTGCTACATGTTTGTACAAGTTGGTATCATATACGCTCCTCTCTTCTATTGCTGCAAGATGTTGTTAGTCTTCTTTAAGTTGAGTCTCTCCCCCTTTATTCTGGCATTTCTGTAATTCAGTCCAAAGATATAGCCCCATTCGTTTGTTACCGATGCATATCTAGTATACTTATGATGTAAGTCTTGCGAGTACTTTGGATGAGTACTCATCGTTGCTTTGCTACTCTTTTCATTCAACCCGGTTGCTGCAACAGCTGGTATCACCGATGATGCGGGTTATCCTGATGGTGCTTACTACGTGGAGTCCAATGTCAAGGAGTAGTTCTGAGGTACCAAGCAGGACTGCAGAAGGCATGCGCCTTTTTGATCTAGTGTCGTTGTTTTGATCAGCCTTCTTAAGGCAAAACTTATTTAACTTCATCTGTACCTAGACTTATGTTGTTTGCTGACTAATGTATTATGGGCCTCATGTCTCGCGCTTGTAATATAAAGATTTATGTTTAATTTTTGTCATAGAGTTGTTTTTTTATATTAAAGCGAGTCGTCGTTCAGGATCTTGCATGATGCGTATATGATTAGCGTACGATTATAAACAGGGGCATCACAGTGCCTCTCTACCGAAGAGCAGCAGGATGATGTTAGTGAAGTTGGGTGTTATGTGCCATTCTGATCCATGTGATGCTTGCTCTTGATGTTCCCCCGACGACAATGGCGGCAATGAACAAGATTTACTGTGGATTTTTGTGGTGTGCCAAGGCGGAGGCTCGAGGAAGGAACTGTGCAATGGCTTGGGGTGTGGTGTGTATAATGAGATGGGCTAGTTGCTTGGTATATCCAAGCCTCTATATCCGGGAGCGTTTACGCTTCAATATTGATTCACTTGGATGAAAGTGACTCTTGGGTAGGTTTGAGTCTGGCACGTGTATTATTTTGGTACGTGGATGTGTAGAAATAAGTGGTGTTTCTAGGTTTTCATTTAAAAAAATTTGAACATGTGTGCAGCTTGGTTTGGTTCATTTAGTATTTTCTGTTTTGTGTGGGTCAAGTTCATCTCCTGGCAGATTTTTTTGCTTCTCTGTACGAAATATGGATGGCTGTCGCTTTGGTGGGCTTCTCCAGAATTCCCCTTGCTGGATGTTTCCAGTCTTTTTTCTTTCTTTTCTTGGATGGACCTTGCATGGAGAGCTCCTGTTTGGCGCCTTCTGCGCCCGAACAGGTTTCTGGCGCACACGCAGCCCCCTTGTTGGGCCGGCCCGGTAAGACAAAACGCAGCGAACGAAAAACTCAAAAATTGGTTCCACCAGGATTCGAACTCACAGCGCCACAACTTTAATCCTGCTTTACTAACCACTACGCGCATTGAACACTTCTGTCTAATAACAGCGCTCATTATATAAGAACAAGTGGTTGTGCTATTAATCATGAATTTGAAAATGTTCATCATCAATTCTGAGACAACGTTCATCATTTTTCACGAAAAACTAACAAACTTAAAAAAAAACATCGATTTTGAGACAAAATTTCATCATTTTCGAAGAAAAAGTTCAAAAGTTAATCATTTTTAAGGAAAAGTTCATCGATTTTGTAGAACATTTTTGAAAAGGTGAAAAAAGTTCATCATTTTTGAAAAAAAAGTTCATCGCATTTGAAAAAAGTTCATCAGATTTGGAAAAATTTCATCGAATTTGGAAAAAGTTCATCAAGTTTGAAAATAAGTTCATCGATTTCGAAAAAAGTTCATTGAATTTAAAAAAGCGTTCTTCAAATTTTAAAAAAGTTCATTGAATTTGAAAGAAGTTCATCAAATTTGAAAAAGGTTCACTGAATTCGAAAAAAGTTCATCGAATTTTTCAAAAAGTTCATCGAATCCAAGAAAAAAGTTCACCGACTTTGCAGGAAAAAAATCATGAAGAAAACAAGTTTCACGAATTTGGAAAAAAAGAAAAAAGGAAAAGAAGAAGAAGAAGATAAGAAAAGAAACATGTATGTACCCAAACCGAGTGCAGTGGTCGAGTGGTTGGGTCGCCATACTATAAACTCAACGATGTGGGTTCGAAACCTGTTTCTTCCACACTTTTTGCAGTTTGGAAAATAGAAAGAAGTCAAAAATAGGCCGGCCCAATGTGAGAAGGGGGGTACGTGCCCGTTAGCAGGAATGCCTGTAACGGGCGCTTAAGGCGCCGAATAGGAACCAGCCCTTGCATGCGGTGCTGGTCTCGTGCTTTATCTGAGTTTGCCCTAAGTGTTTATCTTTTGTTGGACTGCTGCTGATGCATGCATGGGTGTATGGGCGGTTGGTGTCGACACGCTGTCCAGCCGCTTTGTTTGTTGATTCTGGATTGCCGGTTGCCTTCTTCTTAGATGTGCATCCTTCGTGTATAAATAAGGGGGTCCGCAAGATGCAGCAAGCAACGGCAGCACAAGAGGGCAGCGGCGGCAGGATGCCCTCGCCTCATATCTCTCCTTCCCTCTGTCTTTCTCCTTGATGATTCTTTTTTCCTGATCGCTCCATGTCGTGCCGAGTTTATGATCCGTCACAGGTGCAGAGATCAGGCAACACGATGGCACCGCGGCGATGTCGCATAAGGGGAAGCAATATATCACACGCCGTCCGCCAGTGGAGGGATGGCTGCAGCCTGCAGGGGCTTCTGTACCGCTCCCACCACCGTGACCTACCGGTTCTTCACTTGCCCCATCGCCTGCTGGCCGATTGTGATCGCCAACCAGATCACTGCGGCATGCAAAGTGGAGACGGTGTACGGGAGGCATGTGCGAACTGCGGAGGCCACGGCCGAGGAGAGGAAGCTATGACAGAACTCAGGCCACGGTGACGCAGCGTCGTCGTCGTCTGTGTCATCAACGTCGTCGCGGGTGCATGCGATGATGATGTTTCCGAGCTCGAGCTCGCAGCTTGCCGACGGCTCGATCTCACGCCTGCGTAGGCTATCGGCTGCGGCACCCCACCATCCTATGCCGCACAGGCGTCCCTCGTGCTCGACCTGCCACGCTGCCAGTCACCCCGTGTTGCATGCGCTTTGACCCACGCCCACCCGGACCGCCGGTGCCCCGTCGCCCCCTGCTATCGAAACGAACGCGATATGGCGCCTCGGCTAGGCTACTATCGAAGCGGACGCGATATGGCGCCCCCAGCTTCCCGTGTGCCCACCTCTGCGCAGCTGCAAGAAACTGAGCATACGATGACTGTCCAGCTCGCTCTTCGCCATGCACCCTGGCGTGGCGCCCCGTGAGCTGCCTAACGCTCGCGGATTGTATGTTTGAAAGTGCAACTATCCCTAGGTGGTTTTGGTAATTCCTAACAACATATAGCTCATTGAGCTAACATCATTCCAAGATGAATATTTCAGGAAAAGCTCAATGGATGGCATCGCATGGATGAGAAAAGTGGATCCCTCAAAATGCTAAGGATAAAAGGATTGGCTCAAGCTCAAAAGCTCAAGACTCTACATTTTATATTTTAGTGATCCAAGATCACATTGAGTCTATAGGAAAAGCCAATACTATCAAGGAGGGATGAGGTGTTGCTTAATGAGTTTCTTGCTCTATAGTGCTTAGTGATATGCTCCAAAACCCTCAACTACTTTCTCATATCCACATATGACCTAAACCAGAAGTCAAACTCGGCCCTACCGATTCTTTCTACCCGGCGCCACTGAGTTCAGATGTCATAGCCAATGCCACAAACCCTGGGCAAAACGGTCTCACCGATAGCGATCTCGGTCTCACCGAGATGGGATTGTAATTTCTCTGTTTCCCTTCGTAACGTTTCGGTACCACCGAGATGAGCGATCAGTCCCACCGAGATTGCAATGTAAACTCCCTGTTTCCTTTTCGTAACATTTCGGTCTCACCGAAATGAGTGAATCGGTCCCACCGAGTTTACCTGACCAACTCTCTGGTTAGCTTATTACCAAAATCGGTCTCACCGAGTTTGTGTAATCGGTCTCACCGAGATTACGTTATGCCCTAACCCTAATCACATCGGTCCTACCGAGTTGCATGTCGGTCCCACCGAAAATCCTAACGGTCACTGGAGGTTGGCAAGTTGTGTGTAATGGTTAGATTTTGTGTGGAGGCTATATATACCCCTCCACCTCCTCTTCATTCGTGGAGAGAGCCATCAGAACAAACCTACACTTTCCAACTTGTTGTTTCTGAGAAGGAACCACCTACTCATGTGTTGAGGCCAAGATATTCCATTCCTACCATATGAATCTTGATATCTAGCCTTCCCCAAGTTGCTTTCCACTCAAATCTTCTTTCCACCAAATCCAAATCCTGTGAGAGAGAGTTGAGTGTTGGGGAGACTATCATTTGAAGCACAAGAGCAAGGAGTTCATCATCAACACACCATTTGTTACTTCTTGGAGAGTGGTGTCTCCTAGATTGGCTAGGTGTCACTTGGGAGCCTCCGACAAGATTGTGGAGTTAAACCAAGGAGTTTGTAAGGGCAAGGAGATCGCCTACTTCATGAAGATATACCGCTAGTGAGGCAAGTCCTTCGTGGGTGACGGCCATGGTGGGATAGACAAGGTTGCTTCTTCGTGGACCCTTCGTGGGTGGAGCCCTTCGTGGACTCGCGCAACCGTTACCCTTCGTGGGTTGAAGTCTCCATCAACGTGGATGTACGATAGCACCACCTATCGGAACCAGGACAAAAACATCCGTGTCTCCATTTGCGTTTGAATTCTCCAAACCCTTCCCTTTACATTTCTTGCAAGTTGCATGCTTTACTTTCCGCTGCTCATATACTCTTTGCATGCTTGCTTGAATTGTGCTAAGATTGCTTGACTTGTGCTAAGATAGCCAAAATCTGCCAAAGTCTAAAATTGGGAAAAGGATAAGTTTTTATTTTGTAAAGTAGTCTAATCACCCCCCTCCCCCCTCTAGACATATTTTCGATCCTACAAGTGGTATCAGAGCTTTGGTCTCCATTTGCTTTGATTTCCATAGCTTTTGGTAGTCATAGCCTTGGTTTCACAACCTAGGAGAGTATGGCGTCTAGTGTGGGAAATTATCACCGTAGAGGTCCTTACTTTGATGGTACTAATTTTGCTAGTTGGAAGCATAAGATGAAAATGCATATTCTTGGACATAACCCCGCCGTTTGGGCTATTGTGTGTATTGGCTTGCAAGGTGAATTCTTTGATGGGAGAGAACCGAACCGTGAAGCTGACGGGGAAGAGTTGAAGATGCTGCAATACAACGCTCAAGCTTGTGATATCCACTTCAACGGATTGTGCCCCGAAGAATTCAACAAAATCAGCCGTCTTGAGAATGCAAAGGAAATTTGGGACACTTTGATTGATATGCATGAAGGTACCGACTCCGTCAAGGAATCCAAGTTGGATGTGCTCCAAAGTCAACTTGACAAGTTCAAAATGAAGGATGGTGAAGGTGTCGCTGAAATGTACTCTAGGCTTGCTCTTATCACAAATGAGATTGCCGGCTTAGGAAGTGAAGAGATGACCGACAAATTCATCATCAAGAAGATCCTAAGAGCTTTGGATGGAAAATATGATACCGTGTGCACATTGATTCAAATGATGCCCAATTACAAAGATCTCAAGCCAACGGAAGTCATTGGAAGAATTGTTGCTCATGAGATGTCGCTCAAGGATAAGGAGGAACTTCACAACAAGTCAAGTGGTGCTTACAAAGCCTCATGTGAAGCCCCCACATCATCGAGTGAGAAACAAACCTTCAATGAAGAATTGAGCTTAATGGTGAAGAACTTCAAAAAATTCTACAAGAGTAGAAGCAAAGAGAGAAGCTCCAAGTCAAGGTCCTACAATGACAAAAGATCTTCCAGTCGAGAGCGTAATTGCTACAATTGTGGGAGACCCGGACACTATTCCAATGAGTGTATGGCACCCTACAAAAGAAGAGAAGATTCTCCAAAAAGAAGAAGTAGAAGAGAAGAATCACCACCAAGAGAGAGAAGGAGTAGAGATGATCGTTATGAATGAAGACCCTCATGGAGAAGAAAGGATTCGGAAAGGAAGGACAAGTCATCAAGGAGCTACACAAAACGAAGACATCAAGCTCATGTTTGGTGAATGGGTATCCGGCTCCGACTCCGACAATCACTCCGAGAGAAGCTATCACTCCAACTCAGAATATACTCAAGATGAAGGTGTTGCCGGTCTAGCACTTGTGTCAACCAACTCCTATGACATATTTGATTCACCTAATGAAGGAATTGGAAGATACTTCATGGCTAAAGGCCCAAAGGTAACACACGCCGAGTATGTTGATTTCAATAGTGATGAAGATGACTTGCTAGGTGATGATGATTTACTTGTTGACAACTCTAGTGATGAATACTATGATGAAACGTCAATTAATCATGCTAATCAAGATAAAACGAATGACAATGATAAGGAGAAGATTGAGCTTATAACTAAAGAACTAAACACTCTTAAGTTAGCTCATGAAACTATCTTAGAAGATCATCGAGAACTTTTAAGCACTCATGAGAAGTTACGCTTTGAAAAGCTCAATCTTGAGCAAGAGCATGAGTTCTTAAAGGCAATCAATGATGATCTTCGTAAGAAAAGTTCTTCTTACATTTCCAAGCGTTTACTCTTATCTACTTACATGCCTCAAGTCAAGTCCATTAACAAAAACAAGAAGGATTCTTCCTCTAGTAGTAACAATAATCATGCTAAATCAAATGTTGTTGCTTCTAGTAGTTCTCTTGATTCCACTAATGATTCTCTTAGCCAAGTTACACTTGAGCAAGAAAATAGCTTATTGAAGGGAATTATAGAGAAAGGTGTTTACAAGAGCCTTGCCGGGAGTAAGCAATTTGAGGAAATTGTACGCAAGCAAGGAAGACACCGGAAGAACGAAGGTGTTGGTTTTGAACGGAAGTTCAATGCCAATGGAGTTGAGTGGGAAGAAGATCAATATCCCAAGAATAAGTTTGTTCCTCAACAAGAGAAGTATGATCCTACTTCCTTCAAGGGGACACAAGCTCAAGATGATCTTCCACCACAAGACCACAAGCAAAAAGGCAAGGACAAGCTTCAAGAGGAGATTGATGCATTTGAAGAAGCTCCTAAGGCCTTGGTCAAGGGGTTCCCAAGAATACGACAAGTTCTACTTCATCAAGTACGACTACAACTCCAAGGATTCCCATCAAGATGATGTGGATCCCGAAGAAGAAGAACTGGAGAGTTCTTGAGGGTGACTCTGCCAACATATTTCACTCATGTCATTTTGGCAACAACAAGTGCAATCAACTTCCACATCTTGCACTAGTTCAAGGAGTCACAAACCCTCTTGTTGGTAAGACAAGGGACAAGGTAATCTAATGCTTTCATAGACATCATCTTGTGTGTGCATCACTCTATGTCTATGGATATCCTTGTTTGTTCCTTGTGGGACTAACCCGTGTAGGTATTGAAAGTGCAACTCACTCCAAAGGATTGCTCCAAATGATCTTCATCAACATTGAGCATCCACATCTTCAACACCTACATGAAGTCATCATCGACAAAACCCAAGGTTAGTTCATCCCTCTAAGGGGGGATCTCACATCTAGGGGGAGCTTAACTCTAAGAATTGAGTCAAAGCAACTCTAATGGTGTGAACACATCAATGCATTATGTAAAAGTGGTAACCCCACTTGAGCTTAAATGATGAGTATGACCTATGATCAAATGTTCTCATTTGACTCCTAGTCAATATCCTATATACCTAAATAGTTGATCCCCACTATAAGATTTCTCTCAACATGCACACACTCCACCTCATCATGCATGCCACATCACTACAATTAGCATTAGCACTTGCGGTCCGCCTCCTTCTCCAACTTGGCCCACTGCATGCATGCGTCCGTCTCAGCAATCCTTTAATCACCGTAAACTTTAAGAGGCCATGAATAATCCTCACGACCTCATCCACGTGATGCTTCACCTCCTCCGTCAAGTTTGCTTTGCATCCAAAAAAAGAGTCTGTAACTGACAAGGAATTCCAAAGGTTCAGCTCATTATACATACATTTAATCACCTCTCCTTCGTCCCTCTTCACCTCACCATTTGCACATGTCTTTCTGTCCGAGATCAATGCCCCCAGGCTCAATTTGATGCCTTCTTTCCCAGAATCCCGGTAATGTCTCTTTCCATCTGCCGTGAAGCCAAATGATGATTTTTGTTTTGTTTATGTATTAGGTGATTCATCATTCCTTTTGTTTTTGTGAGACGGTGTGCAACCAAAGCTCAGTCCTTCTTCCTGGTTTTTTATGCCAATGTTATTCAACAATTCATGTCCACCACCAGCTCTTCCGTACGTATATGTAGATGAACTCGATGCATACATGTATATACTAATCCACATGTTATAACCATCCATCCCTTGATCCGTTGATCTACCAAAGCTCCATTTTAGATTCTTGAAACAATTTTTCAGGTTAAATAATCTCTCGCCAGATAGAGAAGGCTCCACATGGAGTGTAGGGGGCAGCGAAATATTTAAGGTGACAATATTGATAATGTTTTTCTTTTATTTGTTTCATGTGTAATACTAAAATTTCATAACTTCTCTTTAATATTCGTTTCAAGGTCAGAACAAATTGGAGATAGGAAAAATAGAATATTATGCTCGGAAGCTATTTTTTTGCATGAGAGGTCTTTCCTCTTATTGTACTTCAGATTTTGCAGGAAACCTTCAAGCGGATTTATTTGCCCGCGACATTCAGGTTTTCAGGCCTTTTTATTTTATAAATCCCCCATTTATAATTGGATTATGGGAAAGGCCTGTAACAGTTCAATCTGAAGTTTCATTATCTGAGTTCAGTGTTTGGAAGCAATAACTGGTCACTCCGAGGTCTATGTAGGTAACTTGATGTTCAGTTAAGAAATTATTCTTTATGGCCTTTCAGATAACCTTTCACTCATTAAAATATTGCATACAAAAATTTTCACTACATGAGGAAATGCTAATAACACATATGTCTCCACATATCAAATTTCCCTGTAGTTAACCTTGCATTTGGTTAGTTCTTAATTTTCTTTGCCGGTTACTAACTAACTATTTTTCCATGCTAAATAGTGTAAAACAAAAACGTATGTTTACGTGCTACACTATACATATTTGGCCACAAGTAGGGAGCTATAATCCTAACGGTTCCAGGTTCTTCCACAAAGCGAGTTTTCCTTCTGAATGCATTTAAGGGATTTCCTATTTAGCATTGTTTTATCTCACATGTATATGTAGTTACTTTTTTCTTGCTATTTCATGAAATTCTTTATCACGAATTTTCCGCTGCAACGCGCGGGGTCTCTTCTAGTACTCATATATAGATGACCTAGTCATCGCCAATTGTTTGATAGATGCTAGAATTGTTTGTGCATGCTTTGTCACATATTTCATTTGCTATTTTATTGTGTGAGCATGTTGGTTGCATATTTTACTCATTCGAGGACATCCACTTGTTGTTTTGATTGATTGGTTTCTTTTTCTTTTGCCAAGTGGATGGACAAGAATGCCTAAGAACCTTCTCTAGCTATCTATCCTCTTCTCGTCTCAAACTCTATTCATGCTACATCACAAAATTTGATCAAGTCAGATTCGAACCACTCTGTGTGAGGAGCACTCGGAGTCCCCGATTCGTCATAGACTTAAACTTCCAAAACTTCTTTGTGTGTTTCGGTCTGACCGATTCCTCCATTTCGGTCATACCGAGATCACTAAGTCGATCTAGGTTTTCAATCTCGGTGCAACCGATTTGAACTTTTCGGTCACACCGAGTTGCTGTAACTGTTAACAGTTATGCATCTCGGTGCCACCGAGTTGTTCCACTCGGTCACACCGACAGGGTCGGGCTATATATACTCACGGGCAAAAATTTGGAAACTTTCTCCAAACCCCTTCGCCCGCGCATAGCTCGATCTGCCTCCAGGGTCTTCGGATCGTCCTCCTCGTAGCCAGCCGCCTCCAGTCGCTGGTCTCCGCCGCCGTCAATGGAATTCACCCCCTCCGTTGCCGCCGTAGCGAGTTCATCGCCAAGCTAGGGTATGGACTCGATCACTGTGCTATCCCCGTCCGATTCCTAGCACATTGTGTTCATCATGAATCATGCCACGATTGAAACTATTCTATCCAGTCAAAACACTCCGTAGATTAGAGATGAATTGAAAATTTAGGGTTAGGTTTTCGCCGAAACCATCTCGGACCCACCGAGTTGCAGAACTCGGTTCCACCGATTCGGCTAAGGCCATTGCACAAGTGATTCTCGGTCTGACCGAGAATTGCAAATCGGTGTGACCGAATTCAGGACTTTGTGAAACCCTAGCAGTCTCGGTGCCATCGAACTGTGACTCGGTCTGACCGAGTTCACTAGTTTAGGTTCCGAAAGCTGCTTCGGTATCACCGAGTTTGCAAATCGGTTGATCCGAAATGCTTTCTGTGGAAAACTAAAACTAAGTTTTTGAATCATTCATTTGCAAAAACCTCTGTATTTTGTGATGCTCATCCACTCTATCTCATCTATACCTATTCACAGGGTCTACAGTCAGTGTTTGCAACATGTCTGATCAAAGTGACAGCTAGAACAAGTCAGAGGAGCAGATTCAGATGAGTGAGGGCACTAGTCCCTCTAGCAGCTCTGATGAGGGTAGCAGGAGCACCCCAAGCAACTTACCCAAAGCTGCCACCAGGACAAGAAAGAAGAGAACCTCAGAATCTGAGGATGAAGACTATGTGGCAGTAGAGGATGAGGCCACTTCCAAGAAGAAAGTGCTCAAGAAGGAGTATGGCACAGCTGCTGTCACCAAGCCTGGTATGAAGACCAAAGTACCTGCCAAAAGGATTCCCATGTCTAAAGCCAGAGCCTCCACTCAAGCATCATTGGAATCTCAACCCAAAGAGGCTTCTGCTGAAGGGAAGGAGAGGAAGGAAAGGGTCAAGAAGACCATGGCCAGAGTTATTGGAAAGCCTTCCAGGATGGAAGAGGAGGAAGAAGAAGAGGTTGCTGCACCAGCACCCAAGGCTCAGAAGCTTATGGGTGATGCTATCAGGACTGGGGCTGCATCATCAAAGCCCAAAGAAGCACCAAAGTTGCCTCCAAGCCCAAGATTGCACCAAAGAGGAGTACTAGAAACATTCCAGCTGCTGAGAAGAACAAGGCTCCAATGCCTGAAATTGTTGCTGAGGAAGAAGATGATGAGACACATGTCTTGAGAAAATTGAAGCCAAAAATTCCAGATCATACTGATGCTCATCCTGTAGCTGAGAACATGACACTAGTAGAAAAAGGGCATATAGTCCCAGTTCATAAGGGCCTTTAGTCCCGGTTCGTGAACCGGGACTAAAGGGTCGGTACTAATACCCTCACCCTTTAGTCCCGGTTCTATCCAGAACCGAGACAGATGGGCCTCCACGTGGCCTGTCCACGAGCCCAGTAGAGGGCCTTTGGTCCCGTTGGTGGCACCAACCGGGACCAATAGGCATCCACGCCACAAGATTTCTTTGGCTCTGGTTTTGTTTTTTTTCAAAAGAGGGGGGTTGGGGGTTTTGGGGGTTAATTTAGGTGTTTCATATATTGTGCTATAGCTAGCTAATTAATAGAGAAAAGTGTCCTTTCTTTTGTCCGTGCTTGGTCGACGCTACGTACTATACATACGTATAGAGAGGACTAACTACACATGCTAGCTAGCTAGTAATTAAGCAAATGAAGATCGTCATGAACATATATATGCATACAGAGAGAAGTGATATCGACCACCTCTCCTTCTCCGAGAGATTGGTCGAACAACAAGTTCTCGTATATCTATCCGACGCTACCGCTACATATATACAATAATTATCTTTTACAATACGGACGCGTGGTCCACATGGTATTCCCGCCTTCAGCGATCACATAGTCAAGAAAGAATGCCGCCAATTCCTCTTGAATTGCTCGCATGCGATCTGGTGCTAGGAGTTCATCCGCTGCGAAACATCTAATTTTAAGAAAGGGTCAATACATATATATATATATATATATATATATATATATATATATATATATATATATATATATATATATATATATATAGATAGGAAATCCATCCTACACCTGGGGTAGTTACCCCACATGTCTCATATACTATCTTATGGTAGTATATATCCTACTTTATCATTTTAAGTATGTTCATATACTATATATAAGATACTCCAAAGTGAGTTGCATGAAAAAATTTCAAGTTGGCCCATGGTTTTTATTATATTTATGAAATACGTACATATTTGGACATAAAGAGAGCATACTCAAAATATGATACATACTACCCAAAAATAGTATATATACTACGTAAACATTCTTATATACTACATACTACAGCGTACATACTCTCGATTTGATAGATACTACATACTACATATAAAACTCAAGTGGTGGTAACTACCACTGGTGGTAGATAAAATTTGTCCTAGATAGGGAAAATGTTTCCTACAAGCAGTGGTAGTTACCACCACTTGCGTTTTGTATGTTGTATGTAGTATCTGTCAAACCTAGAGTATGTACGTAGTATGTATGTAGTATATAACAATGATTAGGTAGTATATATACTAATTTTTAGGTAGTATGTACCATTTTTGAGTATGTTTTTTACGCATAAATATGTACGTATTTTACAAATATAACAAAACTATGGGCTCATATGCAATTTTTCATGTAACTTGCTTTGAAATATCTTAAATATAGTATATGAACATATTTAAAATAATAAAATTGTATATATAGTACCATATGGTAGTATATGAGACATGTGGGTAACTACCACCGGGTGGTAGGATGGATTTTCCTATATATATATATATATATATATATATATATATATATATATATATATATATATATATATATATATATGAATGAATGAAACTCAACACAAATGATGGTAATAAAATAAAATTGTGAATATTTTATTTACGCACTTCAAATTGTTTGTCGGAGTAGCCCTCTCACAGGTCGTGTGGCGGATGGACTGCAAACGTAGTATCCACAGAAATCATTCCCTTGTTCCTGCCACAACCACTTTACAAGAAACAGAGGTCAATCAAACTGATAATTATATATAGCAAGCACATGCTAAATGGTATTGATGAAACTAGCGCTTGAATCACTAGGAGATGCGCGTGGAATATGCTACTATATAGTACTTACTTTGGTGTCTAAATTGCAGCTTCTTCGGTAGTCCCGAGCTTTTTGGTGAATTTTCCCAAGCCCTGCCATACAAAGAAAACAATTACTTGATATCAGAAATGAACAAAGTTGCTGATATGGTGGATAATTATCGATTTAACTTACTTCTCGAGCATTTCAGTCATTTCCGCATACTCCTTGGGATCTTTTCGTCTCGAGTCTAAGACAGTTACTACCCCCTGCTCAAGCTTAATCTCTAGGAGAATATAGTGGAACATGCGCTTGCGCATGCATAACTCATCAATATTACATTTTATAACCTGGACTAAATAAGGAAACCGAATATGCCACAAGACAGTAACACTCACGTGTAGTTGTAAGGAAAGAGTATTGTATTTTTGTGTTCATTTATTTCCAACGATCGTAGCAAGTTGGCCTCGGTTTCCTTGGCACGATATTTAACCTCATTTGCATCGATGAGATATGTGTTAATGAACCCAATATCACCCACTTGTTTTTTCTTCATTTCTGCGATCTTCAATCTGCATAATATAGTGAGGATATTTATAAATACATGCAATGAAAGAGCTGAGTTATATAGAGATACTTAATGACAGAAGTAGTACTACTTACAGACAGTAGCAGGTGACCGTTGTTTTATCGATGGCCAATTGATTGAAAAACTGATAGAACTCCTCAAATGGAATAGGCAACAGTTCAATTCCAAGGAGGTCATGCTCCTTTTTAACTCTCAAATACAAAGTATTCCTCCCGCGACTCTTTGCAGGTTTTCATGTACCAATCATGCAATCTTCGCATCATCGTTGTTAGAGAGCTTTCATCTTTGACGAGAGGCTTCCGTACTCGTATCTTTGTATCTGCACCTCCAAGAAATCAAATTGTACATCGTCGGGCAAGTAATCTTCAGGATTGCCATAACGGGCACCATCCTCGGATCGGCGATGTCGCTAGCAGCACCTTGAGCGGGGGCACGATTCTTCGTTGTTCGCCGAGCTGGGCAATTTGTTTCCCAGCTCGTCGTTCTTTCATCCTTTGATCACTGACAGTACTTCCCGATCTCTCCGCCTCGGCAAATGCCTTTCCAATAATGCGCTCATAGTTGCCTTTCGGCGGAGACTTGGGTGGTTTTGTCAGGGCAGCCAAAGTGCGCTTCGCTTTGACCGGATCTACCTTCTCCTCCGGAGGTGGATGTCTCTTTGCTTTCAACCCTTGAAACCAGTCATCCACTTCGGTCTGCGCGATCTTCGCGTTTTCCTCCTCGCTCCTCTCGTACGGTAACTTCTCTGGAGTCTTCAGAGAAGGACCGAATCAGATCTCCTCCGCCTTTGGTAGTACTGCTAGACGCCGGCAGAGCAGACGGAGCGGATGTCTTCTTTCCTTGCTTACGAGGCGGAGGAGAAGGACTACGACGCGCGGAGCAGCCGGAGCGGCGGCGGGTCTCTTCCGCCTTGCCGACGAGGCGGAGAAGGAGGAGGCTGGCTGCCGGACGCGCGGTGCAGGCGGAGAAGGAGACGGAGTGCCGCCACGCCGAAGAAGGAGCCGCCGAGTGCCCGATCGTCACTCGCGGGAGGAGGAGGCGGTGGAGGAGGCGGAGTGCCTGACTCCCGGGAGGAGGAGGAGGAGGCGGTGGAGGAGGCGGAGTGCCCCGACTCGCGGAGGAGGAGGAGGAGGCGGAGGCGCCCAGTTCGGAAGGTTGATGAGATCCTTCCGCCATAGGCATGGAGTCTTGAGCGAGAACCCAGCCGATACTCCCTTCACCGTAGGGTGGTCAAGCCGAGCTCCTCAAATCCCTCCGTTATTTCATCGACCATCACCTTAGCATATCCTTCGGAATCGGCCGCAGTGAAAAGTTGAGTCGGGTTTAGTGGGATAAACAGAACCAACAGCCGCCTTGACCTTTAAATTGCTCCATTGCGCCATAAGGTGGCAACTTTCAGCATCCGTGATAGCATCCACGGGATAGCTGGCAGGTGCCGTCAAGGCATGTTGCTCGGCTGAAGCAGCTCGGTGGAAGCCACGCTGCTTCTCCGCCGAGATGGCGGGGTAGCCGGGAAGCTTCGCAGGTCGTTTGTTGTGATCGGCTGCTTCTCGTTCCTCTTCTCGTTCCTCTAGCCCCATTACCCTTTCGTGCAGCGCCTGCATTAGGCTCTGCTCCGTTTCTTCCTCCTCTCATGGGTTTTGTAACCCCTGCGTCCGAAATCCAGCCTTCCACGAAAGGGAGCTCGGCGTGCCTCGTGTCCGTCCAGGTGCTCAGGATTCCCGAGGGCCATTGTGAGCTCGTCCTTCTCCCTGTCTCGAACGAACTTCCCTTGCTGCGCTGCTTCGATATAATGCTTAAGCCTCTTGACTGGTATGTCCAATTGTTCGTCCGTCCAAATGCACTTCCGTTATAGGGTCCAAGGATCCGCCGCCCGAAGAACCAAGTCCGCAACGGTCTGCCAGTTCATTGTCTCGGTTCGATCCCTTTATCAAGCAGATCATTCTCAGCCTTGGACCACTTAGGCGGGCTATGAGGTAGCCACGACCCGCATGCGATGATGAAGCTTCTTCTTCGCAGCATTTCTCTTGTTTGTCGCTGACATCTTTTTACTCTTTTCCGATGTCTTGTAGGCCACAAATGCGGGCCATCATCTCGATCTTCTCATATTTGCCCGTGAATTCTGGTGTCTCATTTTTTCGACATACGTATTGAGGTCTTTCTTCCAATTCCTGAATAGTTCTGCCATCTTCTTAAGAGCAAAAGACTTGATTAATGGCTCTATTATCGGCTTCTCCGGATCATCCTCTGGCGGTAGGGTAAAATTTGACTTCAGCTCAGTCCAAAGATCATTTTTCTGCATATCATTGACATAAGACACCTCGTGGTCTTCGTTCTTAGGCTTATACCATTGGTGGATGCTGATCGGGATCTTGTCCCTAACCGAACCCCGTGACCGAGCAACAAATGCCTTCTTTGTCCAAGAGGGTTCAATCGGTTGGCCGTCACACGATTTGTATGATCTCAAACTTTTCATCCGAGCTCAACTTTTTCTTCGGCCTCGTCTCTTTACCGGTTGTGCTCGATCCGGAGGGCTAGAAAAAGAACAAAGACGAGAGTTAATTAATATGTGTACATATATATATACCAAAACAAAGACGAGAGCTAGTCAGCACAGGCTTAACTAATATATATACCTAGCCGGACTCGGTTTGGTGATCACCGAGCCGTCCTCACGGTCTACTTCTTGCACCGCATTGGGTCATCGGAGCCATGTAAATCATAGCCAGCTGCTTCTTCACCCTCTCCTTCCGACCATCGTTATCGACGTTGAGAAACATCATCGAGGAGACGGCATCACTTCCGTAGCGATTATGTCCTCAACAATGCTTCTTGTGCTTCGTCTCGGGGTGTCCATAGTTTCTACAAATATTTACAACATGGCAATTATTATTCAAACATGACAGATATGGATATATTAGTGCCAACGAGAACTAGCTAGCTAATCACAATAAGGAATCATATTAGTGGCCTCGACGCTGCTTCTCTAGGGTTTGGGGTGGCCTCGACAACGCTTCAAGGGTTAGGGGTGGCCTCGAGAACGCTTCAAGCTAGGAGGGGTACGTATATCGACCCCCCACGTGTTGAAGCTATCGGGAGGGGTCGGCGTTGAACAGTACATCTATGTCCCACAAGTAGGGTAGAGGGTCGTGGATCGCCGAGCGGTCGAGGTCAAGGGTCGAAGATCGCCGAGGGTCGGGAGGTTGCCTAGTGTCAAAGGATTCAACAAAACCATGTCTTCATCATTAGGCGAAAGTAACAGGTGCATGATGGTGCAAGCTCTCCAAAGTTGTTTTGGAGCGGAGTCCGGATAGGATAATTAGCTTTTTGGTACAAAGTTCAGCAAAAGGCAAATTATCCTATCCGGACTCCATTCCGAACAACTTTGAGGACTTCTGCACCATCATGCCATTATTACTCCGCTAATGATGAAGCCATGGATTTCTTCAATACTTTGACACTATAGGGACCTCGACCTGAAACCTTCGACCCTTGACCCTTAACGACCTCGACCCTCTACCCTAGTTCCCGACCCTCGACCCTCGGCGATCCTCGACACCCTCGTTATATCGACAACGACGCAACATACATATACATGGGAAAATAAGGAAAAGGAAGAAAAGAGGAAGAAGGAAGAAGGAAGAAGAAGAAGAAAAAAAAGAAGAAAAAAAGGAGAAGAAGAAAAATAGAAAAAATTCTATTTTTCTTCTTCTCCTCTATTCCTTCTTCTTCTCCTCTTCTTTTCTTCTTTTCCTCTCATTCTTTTCTTCTTCTTCTTCCTTCTTCCTTCGGATCCTAGAACCCTCGAACCTCGACCCTAGAACCCTCGAACCCTAGAACCCTCGAACCTCGACCCTAGAACCCTCGAACCTCAAACCCTTGTGCCTCGAAACCTCGACCGGCCTCGACGACCTCGACCCTCAAAACATTGACCCTCGACCCTCAAAACATTGACCCTCGACCGGCCTCGACGACCCTCGACCCCTCTATGACCCTCTCGACCCTCTAGCCTAGTTCCCGACCGTCGACCCCTCAGCGATCCTCGACACCCTCGTTCCCGATGAAAAGAAGAAGAAGAAGAAGAAGAAGAAGAAGAAGAAGAAGAAGAAATGAGAAGAAGAAAAAAGAGAAGAAGAAGAAAGAAGAAGAAAAAATAGAAGAAAAAAAGAGAGGAGAAGAAGAAGGAAAAGAGGAGAAGAAGAAATTTTTTTGTTCTTCTCCTCTATTCCTTCTTCTTCTCCTTTTTTCTTCTACTTCCTCTTCTTATTTTTTTCTCCTCTTCTTCTCCTTCTTCCTTCTTCCTCTTTTATTCTTTTTCCTTATTTTCATTCTTCCTCGACGACCCTAACTCTAAACAGTACAACTTCCTCGACGTCCCCGCCTCTCTCATGAACAAAATAAAAGCATCATACATATGAAAACAAAATAAAAAAGCATCATACATATACATGCAGAAAACAAAATAAAAACATCACATATATATGCAGAAAAAAAACATTAGATCAACACATATGCAAAAAAGCATCATACATATATCCATACATCAATATATATACATGAAAAAAACATTAGATCAACAGGGCAGGTGTATATATATGCATATATCCATATATCCATACATCAATATATATACATCAATATATATATGCAAAAAAAAATCATGGCGGCGGCGGCAGGGGGGCAGGGCAGGTGCGCGCGCGGGGGCTCACTGTGGGCGGAGGCGACGGCGAGGTCCCGGGTCGTGCCACGAACCGGGACTAAACCCCCCTTTAGTCTCGGTTGGTGCCACCAACCGGGACCAAAGGCCTGTGCTGCCCCGCGCCAAATGTTTAGTCCCACCTCGCTAGTTGAAGGGCGCCGGCACTGGTTTATAAGCGCTGGTGTGCGTCCCCTTTCGAGCTCCTCTCAAATGCAGGCTTTCGGGCCTAATCATGCTACTGCTCAGGCCTATTAGCCTCTGCGGGCCTGAATCTGGCCCATGTAGGGTTTCTAGTCGTATTCAGGCCGTGGGGCCTAGTAGGTGGCAGTTTTTTTGCTTTATATTTTATTTCTTTTTGCTTTTAGTTTTAGAAAAAATATAAACTTTCTATTAGTGCCATTAGTTTTAAAATTTGAAAACACTTTTTTTGTTTTCTTTGTTGCTTTATTTATTTTATTTTGTTTCTACTTACAACAAAATACTTATTGTTGCTATTTTTATTTTTTCAAGTTTTTTGTTTTGTTTTCTGCATTATTTATTTTCTTTTGGTTTTTGCTTTATTTTTAATTATTTTTGCTTTTAGGTCAGCAAAATTATAAACTTTCTGTTAGTGCTTTTAGTTTTAGAAAAATATAAACTTTCTGTTTGTGCCATTAGTTTTAAAATTCAAAAACACTTTTTTGTTTTCTTTGTTGCTTTATTTATTTTATTTTGTTTCTACTTACAACAAAATACTTATTGTTGCTATTATTATTATTTTTTTCAAGTTTTTTTGTTTTGTTTCCTGCATTATTTATTTTCTTTTGGTTTTTGCTTTATTTTTAAATCTTTTTGCTTTTAGGTCAGCAAAATTATAAACTTTCTGTTAGTGCCATTTGTTTTAGAACAATTATAAACTTTCTGTTTGTGCCATTAGTTTTATAAAATTTGAATTCTTTGAAATTTGTGTGAATCACAAGTTTGTGAGCTCAACAAGGCGAGAGGACAGGCTTATAAACCGTGTGAGCGCCCTTCGGTTGGCGAGGTTCTCAAAGTTGGCATAGTATGTTCATGAAGAAAACGGACAATGGTATCATACTCGTGTGTTACAAAGTTGGCATGGTATCATCATAATAGTTGCGGGAAAAAGTCTTCACTTTTTCTTCGCTTGTGTCGTTTGCTTATTGCGCCGTAACCATGGATAATCTTCATCGTTTATCGGGATGCTTGGGTCAGCCTTGACTTTGAAGGGGGAATTTCATGAAACTTTTCATACTCTTCGACATGTCTGTCTTGCCCTCCACTCCTGGGATGTCCTTTTTCCCGAAGGTTATCGAGAGCGGGCCAATCGTTGATTGTCACGAACAGCAACGCCTTCAGGTCAAATTCCTCCTTTTGTGCTCATCCCACGTCGTACACCGCTTCCATTCCACAGCTGTAAAAGTTCCTCAACTAATGGCCTTAGGTACACATCAATGTCGTTGCCGGGTTGCTTAGGGCCTTGGATGAGAACGGCATCATAATGAACTTCCGCTTCATGCACATCCAAGGAGGAAGGTTATACATACATAGAGTCACGGGCCAGGTGTTGTGATTGCTGCTCTGCTCCCGAAAGGATTAAAGCCATCCACGCTTAAAGCAAACCATACGCCCTTGGGTCCTTTGCAAACTCATCCCAGACTTTCTCTCGATTTTCTCTCATGCGACCCGTCACCGGTGCTCTCAACTTCCCGCCTTTCTTACGGTCCTCACTGTGCCATCGCATCAACTTGGCATGCTCTTCGCTTCGAACAGACGTTTCAACCGTGGTATTATAGGAGCATACCACATCACCTTCGCAGAACCCTCTTCCCGGAGGCTCGCCAATCAACATCACTGTGGTCATCTCGTCGATCTTATATCGCAATGCACCGCATACCGGGCATGCGTTCAGATCCTTGTAGGCACCACGGTAGAGGATGCAGTCATTAGGGCATGCATGTTTCTTCTCCACCTCCAATCCTAGAGGGCATACGACCTTCTTTGCTGCGTATGTACTGTCGGGCAATTCGTTATCCTTTGGAAGCTTCTTCTTCATTATTTTCAGAGCTTCTCAAATCCTTTATCGAGCACAGCATTCTCTGCCTTCCACTCGCAGCAATTCGAGTACGGTACCGAGCTTTATGCTTCCATCTTCGCAATTGGGGTACAACCCTTTTTGTGATCCTCTAACATGCGATCGAACTTCAGCTTCTCCTTTTGACTTTCGCATTGTGTCCTTGCATCGACAATGACCCGCGGAGATCATCATCATGGGGCACATCGTCTGGTTCATCTTGATCTTCAGCAGCTTACCTTGCAGCACCATCGTGCACATCGTCTGTGCAACTTGATGTTCATAGCATCACCGTATTCAGGGGCACATAGTTGTCATCGTACTCTTCTTCCTCGCCGCCTTCCATCATAACCCCTATTTCTCCGTGCCTCGTCCAAACATTATAGTGTGGCATGAAACCCTTGTAAAGCAGGTGGGTGTGAAGGATTTTCCGGTCGAGTAAGACTTCAGATTCCCACATATAGGGCATGGACAACACATAAAACCATTCTGCTTGTTTGCCTCAGCCACTTCGAGAAAAGCATGCACGCCTTAATGTACTCGGAGGTGTGTCTGCCACCGTACATCCATTGCCGGTTCATCTGCGTGCATTATATATAATTAAGTGTGTCAAAAATCATTACAGAACATCATGAATAGATAATTAAATGACCAAATTAATAGAAGTTCATCATCACATAAAACCAAAGTACATACATAGTTCTCATCTAACAACATAAAGCTCTGCAGAGCATCTAAATTAATTAAACCATACATTGAAACTATGTAAAACATTTCAATGTGAAAACAAATACGATCATAATCACAACCAAGGTAACAACTGATCCAACGGCATAATGATACCAAGCCTCGGTATGAATGGCATATTTTCTAATCTTTCTCATCTTCAAGCGCATTGCATCCATCTTGATCTTGTGATCATCGATTTACATCCGCAACATGCAACTCCAATATCATCTTCTCCTCCTCAAGTTTTTTATTTTTCCTTCAAGAAATTGTTTTCTTCTTCAACTAAATTTAACCTCTCGACAATAGGGTCGGTTGGAATTTCCGGTTCAACAACCTCCTAGATAAATAAAATCTATGTCACGTTATCGGCTTAATTTTCATAAACAATAAATGAACCAATAGTTATGAAAAGATAATATATACCACATCCGAATCATAGACAGGACGAGGGCCGACGGGGCGGATACCAAAACCATCGCACTATATAAGATGCAATAATAAAAGTAAGAAAATAATACAAGTAAGAATATTTTTCCTTTCGAAAGAAGATAAGAACAAGAGGCTCACCACGGTGGTGCTGGGCGATGAGATCGGCGCGGGTGATCGACGGCGGTGAAGACGGGGACGGGGCGTGACGGACCGCTAAACCTAGACAAATATTGAGGAAAATGGAGGTTAGAGGTCAAGCTTCAAGAGGAGAAAGCTTAAGTAGTGTGGCTCGGGCATTACATCGAACACCTTGTGTGCATAGGAGGTGAGCTAGAGCACCACCAGCCCCCTCCCCTCGGCCGTAAAAAAAGCAGAGCAAGTGTGCTCTGCTCTTGCGCTGAGGGGCTATATATAGGCAGCACCATTAGCCCGGTTGGTGGCATGAGCCGGACTAAAGGGAAGCCTTTGGTCCCGGTTCATGCCACCAACCAGACCAATAGTGGTGGGCCAGAGCCAGGACCATTGGTCCCGGTTCGTCCCACCAACCGGGACCAAAAGGTCCGGACGAACCGGGACCAATGGCCCGTGGCCCGGCCGCCCCCGGGCTCACGAACCGGGATAATGCTCACATTAGTCCTGGTTCTGGATTGAACCGGGACTAATGGGCAAAACAGGCCTCAACGATAGCCCCTTTTTCTACTAGTGTGAAGATCAGGAGAGACTCGGGATTGAGGCTATGGAGAGAGTCAGATCCATATGCCACCAGAAGGAGGACTGCTGTGGACCACAGGTTCCATACCAAGGAACAGCAGGACTTCTATGAGACAATTTTGCTTGACAAGAAGCCAATAGTGTGTGACATGAGGTGGGTCGACTGGACCTACATGAAGGAGAATGAGGAGCACTATCCTGGTGTGTATGACAGTTTCAGTGCATGTGGAGTTGCAGACTTTGTTGGTCAGAAGCTCACAAAGTGGAATGATGAGCTCATAATGCAATTCTACTCCACAGCACACTTCTATCCAGATGGCAGGATAGTATGGATGTCTGAAGGTACAAGGTACCAATCAACTATTGAGGAATGGGAAAATCTGATCAATGCACCTAAGGAGGAAGAGGATGACTTGGATGTCTATGCCAAGAGGAAGATGGATCATAACTCTATGGCACATATGTAGAAGGAGATCCCAGATGCTGCAATAGAATCACACAAGTTTGGATCAGTACATTATCTTCTGTCAGGACTGCCAACCATCAACTGGATCCTCAGGCATACTCTATTGCCCAAGTCAGGTGACCACAACATGATCAGAGGCCATACAATAAACTTGCTACACCTATTTGATGTGCCACAGAAGTTCAAGGTCATGAGCCTTATAGTTGAGACTATCAAGAGGACAGCTGCTAACCAAAAGAGAAGTTGTGGATATGCCCCATAGATTCAGGAGCTGGTTAACTCCAAGATGGGCACATGCACATACCTGTTGGATAAGGATCATATGCCTATCTATCCAGACTTTGAGGACAACCAAGTGGTTACGGATGAAGATGAACCATCTTCAGTGCAAGCACAAGCTAAGAAGGAGAAGGCAAGGACTGAGAAGGCTGCCAAGATGCCAACAATGGAAGAGGCATCTCAGTACTTTCTGAAGAGCAAACAGGATCAACTTGGCTACTTGATTGCATTCACTCCGAGGATTGAGAAGGGGTTGGCCACCTTGACTCGAAACCAGGAGATCTTGGAGAGGATCATGGAGCAGAAGTTCTATGACATGGATGTGAAGGTCACAGAGATCCAGTCCATTGTTGAGCAACTTTAGGATGATATGCAGGAGAGGAAGGGCAAGTCAACCACTAAGGCATTTGCCAGAGTGCCTAGAGCTCAAAGATCAGCTGCAGTGCCAGTGACAGACACCAGAGCCACTTCATCTGCACCAGCTACAGCTCCTACTGCTCCAGTGCAACCAGCTTCAGCACCTACACCTCCAGCTCCATCTACATCAACTGATGCTTTCGTCCTTGGCGTTCTGTCTATACCACCACCTGAAGATCAAGCCTGAGAGTCGATCTAGTACTATGCATTTTCTATGAACTTTTTGGTAACTTGTTGCCAAAGGGGGAGAAAAATGTATAGATCATAGGCTTCGAGAGAGAGTGTTGCTTTTTGTTCTCTCTTGCTTTGGTGGTTGAACTTTATTTGCTTGTTTGAGATACTTTATGTCTATGTGATACTTGGATGATCATGTGTTTGATCATATGCTACATTTATGCTTGTTGGATGACATTATCCTTTTTATCTCTATATGATCATTCACTTTGCTTGGTGATGAGTGCATGTATTCAATCATTATCATTTTGAGCACTCCACCAAGATGTATGTGACATGAAAGAGTTACCCATGAGCCTAACTCCTTGTGCATTTGCAGTCCAAAGCAAATCTTAAACTATGCACAAATTTAGGGGGAGCTCTTGCTTATCACATACTTCTCAAAGCGACAATGTTTTTCACTCTTATTATCATTTGTCGAAGCTTTGATCTATATGTTGTCATCAATTACCAAAAAGGGGGAGATTGAAAGTGCAACTATCCCTAGGTGGTTTTGGTAATTCCTAACAACATATGGCTCATTGAGCTAACATCATTCCAAGATGAATATTTCAGGAAAAGCTCAATGGATGGCATGGCATGGATGAGAAAAGTGGATCCCTCAAAATGCTAAGGATAAAAGGATTGACTCAAGATCAAAAGCTCAAGACTGTACATTTTATATTTTAGTGATCCAAGATCACATTGAGTCTATAGGAAAGCCAATACTATCAAGGAGGGATGAGGTGTTGCTTAATGAATTTCTTGCTCTACAGTGCTTAGTGATATGCTCCAAAACCCTCAACTACTTTCTCATATCCACATATGACCTAAACCAAAAGTCAAACTCGGCCCTACCGATTCTTTCTACCCGGCGCCACCGAGTTCAGATGTCATAGCCACTGCCACAAACCCTAGGCAAATCGGTCTCACCGATAGGGATCTCAGTCTCACTGAGATGGGATTATAATCTCTCTGTTTCCCTTTGTAATGTTTCGGTACCACAGAGATGAGCGATCGGTCCCACCGAGATTGCAATGTAAAGTCCATGTTTCCTTTTCGTAACATTTCGGTCTCACCGAAATGAGCGAATCGGTCCCACCGAGTTTACCTGACCAACTCTCTGGTTAGCTTATTACCAAAATCGGTCTCACCAAGTTTGTGTAATCGGTCTCACCGAGATTACGTTATGCCCTAACCCTAACCACATCGGTCCTACCGAGCTGCATGTCGGTCCCACCGAAAATTCTAACGGTCACTAGATTTGCTAAATCGGTCCGACCGAGTTTACCAATTCGGTCCCACCGAGTTTGGCAAGTTGTGTGTAATGGTTAGATTTTGTGTGGAGGCTATATATACCCCTCCACCTCCTCTTCATTCGTGGAGAGAGCCATCAGAACAAACCTACACTTCCAACTTGCTGTTTCTGAGAAGGAACCACCTACTCATGTGTTGAGGCCAAGATATTCCATTCCTACCATATGAATCTTGATATCTAGCCTTCCCCAAGTTGCTATCCACTCAAATCTTCTTTTCACCAAATCCAAATCCTATGAGAAAGAGTTGAGTGTTGGGGAGACTATCATTTGAAGCACAAGAGCAAGGAGTTCATCATCAACACACCATTTGTTACTTCTTGGAGAGTGGTGTCTCCTAGATTGGCTAGGTGTCACTTGGGAGCCTCCGACAAGATTGTGGAGTTGAACCAAGGAGTTTGTAAGGGTAAGGAGATCGCCTACTTCGTGAAGATCTACCGCTAGTGAGGCAAGTCCTTCGTGGGCGACGGCCATGGTGGGATAGACAAGGTTGCTTCTTCGTGGACCCTTCGTGGGTGGAGCCCTCCGTGGACTCGCGCAACGTTACCCTTCGTGGGTTGAAGTCTTCATCAACGTGGATGTACGATAGCACCACCTATCGGAACCACGACAAAAACATCCGTGTCTCCAATTGCGTTTGAATTCTCCAAACCCTTCCCTTTACATTTCTTGCAAGTTGCATGCTTTACTTTCCGCTGCTCATATACTCTTTTGCATGCTTGCTTGAATTGTGCTAAGATTGCTTGACTTATGCTAAGATAGCTAAAATCTGCCAAAGACTGAAATTAGGAAAAGGATAAGTTTTTATTTTGTCAAGTAGTCTAATCACTCCCCCCCCCCCCCCCCTCTAGTCATACTTTCGATCCTACAATGTTGTAGACGCAAAGGAGGCGTCGTGTCTTTGTGATCTCATGCGCGGCATCAGGGCCTCATGGGACAACGAAACCGTAGCATGGATTTCGCCTACACGAAGCATCATGAGAGTGTCTCGTGCCGCCTGGCGAGGTCGCCCAGAGCGTGGTGCAGCAGGGCGCTTACGAGGTTGCTACCTGGCAGGCTGGGATGCCTACACGTCCGGTGGCTACCCCTCAGCCATCGTCGTGCTCCAGCGCCAGCTCCGCCACGAGCATGGTATCATCCATTGTCTCCTCTCAGGAATTTGACCATCTCTTTTTTGATCTCATCTCGCTTCAAAAGATGGACCTTGAAGGCTTAAGTGAGTTGTTCCGTTTCTCCTTTCCTTTTTCACTATAATATTCATTCAAGGTGAGTTGATCAGTGTATATTATCTTCTTTTAAATTGTGACAACAACTTAGCGTACCACTAGCAAAAATTATATGTCAAGGCTATTGACGGCACGCATACAAAAAACCGAGGAAAAATCAGCTACATTGAACTCCAAAAAAGAACTCTTGAAAATTATGTCAATACCTACCATGTAGTACGCATGCAAGCAGAAAAAAATGGCTAGACCAGACAGTAAGAGAACAAAATGGCCACCAATTCCTGTGCAACTAGACACATGATCTACTACTCCCATGCATGTGGTCACATCAAGCCCAAAACCCATGCACGTGATTTGGTCACATCAACGCTAAAATTCATCCAGTGCATGCAGCAAGTAATCCCATATGGCCAGAAAGAGAGATAGAGATAGAGATACAAATCGCTAGGTGCATGAAACTACCACACAGCGTCCCTAAGATTACAGATGATGGCTCTACAATTTTCTCAAAAAAAAAAAGACCACACAAGACAAAAGAAAACATAAGAAGAGTATTACTAGCATGAAGCATCTTTTTTAATGCTAGCTGCTTACATTTTCAGCAAGACAAATTTAACCCCTTAAAAAAGCAAGATAAATTTAATTGAGGCTCTTTGTAGTTACATTATTTATTGTGTACTTGGTCTATTTAAAAATATTTTGTAGACCCATCGTATTGTTAGAGCCTGGTTGGAGGAAGGTATGGACCCGAATATATTTCTATGTATGGAAAATATATTCAGAGTGAGAGGCCTTTGAATCTTTATTTGAGTAGCTCATGTATTTTGGTGACTAGAATAATAGCTGTATTAGTGTCTTAACGGCTACAACGATATGGGAAATTTATAACTTTGTTTTTTGTCTCAGGTGATCAGATGACAAGCTACATCGCATATCTTCAAATGATGGCAATTGTGTGAGTGCTTCAATAAATAAATTCATTGACTTATACTCCCTCTGTCCAATAATATAAGAGCGTTCTTAACACTACATGAGTACATAGCAATCAATGTAGACTTTCACAAGATGTAATACACAGATGGTTCTTTGCATAGTTCATGCACTTCTTTGTTCCCTGCTCTTGAGTTCTGGGTTGCTTAATCATACTTATCCTGTTTCACATCAATGTTAACATATGGGGTGTTTTGGTCTCTAAGGTCATCATAGATAAGAAAAGTCACACGACTATATGGCATGCCTAAATAAATACTGGACCAACAGATCTAGCTCATGTTGCAAAAAGCCTCTTTATTAGAATTGGGATTTGAGAGCAGCGTATGCATTCATCTCTAGGCAAGAAGTTAATTTCTTTCAACTTAAAATGTTTATAAGTTATAAGTTTATAATTACATTAACCAATTGGAGAAGGCAGAACTGCAAGTTGTATTGATTTAAATAAAATTTTCTGAGGAAAACTTGTTTCATAAATCACTGATAAGTAATATTTATGCATTATATTTGGGGATTCAATGTGTGAACAGTTAACCACTAAAAGAATCAATCAAAAGGATGCGAACAAACCAAGTTGTCTATCAAATATTGGAAAAAGAGAGTAAAAATGCGATATTTTCATTGTAGGCAATTTTAATGAGTAGCATAAAATATGGTCATGGCATTATCCAGTGATTATCTTTGGTTGGTATTCTTTCAGTATTTGGATGCAACTAAGAGTGTAACCTTTTGCAACACCTAAGCTTTCACATGTTTATGTAAATTTCAATTTCCGTCACATTTAGGGCATGTTTATTTTCATACAAAAACTAGCACATAATTAGTTCATGATCATGGAGGAAATGTACAGTGGAAAAACCTCTACAAGAATGAATATCAGAAACATGTTGATGTGGGTAAAGAAAAATTTTCTTGTGCTATGATGATATTATCGGTGTCATCTGCATATTCATGTGAAATATAACATGCATTTGGTTGACTAACCATCTCTCTCACCAGAACCAGTTACTTCTGGATCCAGCACAAACACTCTCATGGTACAAATGAAACATCGACTACTATATATTTCTTCCCAAAGACGGATATAAGCTATAAATGATTGTAACATGTTCGATCTATAGCATGGTGGTTCTTAGTATGAGAGTAGCAACATATACTTCCTACTTTGTAAAGTACATCGATTTATGTGATGAATAAATCTAGGTTTTCCAACGGTTCTGCGTTGCTTGCCAGATTATAACCCCCACATTGCACACATACAACCTTCGTCTTAAATCCAAATTAGTAAAAGAAAGTAACCCAATTATTATCATGCAGCACATTTTCGTCATGATGCATCAATGGGGCGCGGCGTGCCGCCGCGCGGGCTTGGCTAGTACGTAACCAGGGCTGGCTTAGTATAGTGGCGTAGACGAGATGGCTATGGCTGTAGAGGACTGGCGACTCCGACCCATGGGCAGAGACTTTTGGGGCTGTTTCGAAAGAGGCTAAGGCACTTTTTCAGGCGGCCACGAGATTGGAGATTAGTGACGGGAATAAAATGCTATTTTGGGAGGACAGATGGTTGGCTGGTATGCGCATACAGGAGTTGGTGCCCTCGCTGTATGACAGACTTACAAACAGGGTCAGATCGACCAGGAAGAGTTAACTATAGCCTTTTAGTTGCTCTGGTAGCCCTGATCCTGAAGAAGGATGGTGCATCCAAAATCAGTGAGTTTAGACCAATTATCCTAATCCACTCGATTTGATGGCCAAGGTTCTTTCCATGCGGCTCTCCGGCGTCATTGACACCATCGTCTTGCCAGCCCAATCGGCATTCCTTGCCAAGAAGTACACGCACAACAGCTTCCTCTACGTCCAAAATGGGGTTAGATCCCTACACAGAAAGAAAACGTCGGTGCTGCTATTTAAACTAGATATCGCAAAGGCTTTCAACAACGTATTTTGGGAATATCTCCTCGAGCTCCTCCAAGCCCTACACAGGAAAACCATCCTTGATCAACGAGCTAGTCTAGTAAAGGCTCACTAGGGACACGGTATTTGTTTATGTATCCACACATGTATTTAAGTTTCCGGTCAATACAATTCTAGCATGAATAATAAACCTTTATCATGAATAAGGAAATATGATAATAATCAATTTATTATTACCTGTAGGGCATATTTTCAACACTTTTACCCTGAATGTGCTTACTGTTCCCAGAAAGTTGTTCGCTGAAGTGGACAAGATCAGACGTCGTTTTCTTTGGCTCAGGACGAAGAGCTCACCGAGGGAAAATGTAAGGTCAGTTGGCCGGTGGTATCCACACCGATCGACAACCGCGGCCTCAGCATCCCCGACCTACCACAGTTCAGCAGAGCGCTTAGGCTCAGATGGCTCTGGCACTCCTAGGCAAACCCAGAAAGGCCATGGGTGGGCACGCAATTGTCGTGCAATCAAGGCGATAGAGCCCTCTTCAGTGCATCCACCACGGTGAGCTTGGGCGACAGCAAAACGGCCAATTTCTAGAACTGTTCCTGGACTGGTTGTGGCACCTTGAAGATGGACTACCAGAGCTTTTCAAGCACTACAGAAGGAAGAACGGGATAGTGAAGGAAGCTCTGACAGATGGCACTTGGATCGCGGATCTTGCCCATGGCAACACTCAACCTCTCTTGCCCGAGGTAATCAGACTGCACAGATGGCTTACCTCAACAAAATCTGCAGCTCAATGACCAGCTCGGAGGCAAAATCAAGTGGAACCACGAAGCCTCAGGAATTTTCTCCACAAATTCGGCATACAAATTCCAATTTCAGGGGCTGATCAAGTCAAGTTTTAGAAAACTTTTCTGGCAGGCGTAGGCACCGGCTCGCCCCAAAAAAATTGTCTGGTTGGTGCACAAGAATAGACTATGGTGCAACGATCGTCTTCAGAAAAGAGGCTGGCCAAATGAGTATTTCTGTCAACTGTGTTTAAGAAATCTAGAAAGCTCTGAAGACCTATTCTGGAAGTGCCCCTCCTCATTTTCAGTTTGGTCAAAGGAGGCTGGTGGTTTTGGATGCAACTCACTTCATCCTGACAATTGGCGGAGCAACACAAAAGCGGCTAACATCACAAAAGAAATTACCTATGGAGCAAGACTAGAATACAAAAAGGTTGGAAGATTGATGTTCATCATGATACTTGCGGAAATTTGGCATCAACGAAACGAGTGCACTTTCAGAAAAAAGGTGGCCAGTTCGGCGGATATCACAACAAGCATCAGAAGAACCGTTGAGCTTTGGCGTCAGGCAGGGGCAACCCTCTTAGAGCACCCATTTGGCGACCCGCCGTGAGTAGTGGTGGTTATGTATCGCCTGAGGGCTAAACCTATTTTCTTCTTCATTTTACCTCCTTGATCACTCGATCAAAAACCACCTTCTGTATTTCCTGCTTGCTCTCTGCTACTGATCAATATATGTCAGCCATCAGCTGGATCTTTCAAAAAAAAATAAACTAGTCTTTTGTGGCCTAAGTGTACAAGTAAAATGGCATATTTTGTGTACTCCAATGATTGTTCAGTAGGAAGACTTGGTGTTGCAGAATTTGCACGCTGAGTATTGCGCAGCAGCCTGTAATTTGCTATAGTAATACTAGTGCTTGTCTTGAGCAATACTGTTGGGCTGCTGTTTCTTTCAGTGTTTAAGTGTTGAATGAATGGACATGGTCGTGTACAACATATAGGATTGTTGTTTTTAGCTATTTTTAAGCTTAACTGGTTAGCACTGTTTCATCTCTAATGCGATGAAAATTGGATGTTTTGTTTGTATCGTTGACTGCCTAAAGATGTGCAAATATGGAACTTTTTTTAACCTCTCTAATGGGTGGCTGATGGCCGGATGTGTTGATGAATCGATTGATGCATGCTTGATCTGTTCCAGTTCCCAGTTTCAATGAGAATGAGTACAGACTCAGCAAACAGGATGCAGATTCTGTTCTGGCAAACCGTCCACTATATTTTTTTGACAGTTAAATCTGCTTTACTCACTGAAGAGTGGGGCTACATCATTTACAAGTAGTATTCGACCACTGTCTCCTCTGCCCAGCCCTTGAACTCCTGCCGCACTTCATCCTCAATTCGGAAGCCAAACTCAAACTCATGCCCACGCCTCACCTTCTTGAACAAGTGGTTCAGTATCTTCAACCCAAGCTTCTTTCTCCGTGTCTCCCGAGCATTCTTCAGCTCCTGCGCCTCCGCTGCTTTCCTCTTCAGATACATCTTCCTTGCTACCCATCCGATGTGTCACTGAATGCCTTCTGATCAGGAGCACATAATCAAAAATGACTGCTCAAAATGATCAGAAATGGTTTCCCGAAGGCTGTCTGCTAGCGAAGTGGTAGCATAGAAAATACAGAAACAGAACAAAAAATGTTCAGGAGAGAAGGGAGAGCGGGAAGCTTCAGGCTTCAGTTAGCCGAGAGCCAGCAGCGTTGTCTAATCTCTTTTTTTTTTCATAAGACAAGGCAATATCTTCATCGCTCCAAAGGATGTCACCAACAAAGAGAAATATGGCAGATTAGACCAGACATGCCAAAGGAGTATGATAAGAATGTTGCTCTAGGTATGTGGGTGAACACCATGTGGGCTTTGAACAATCTGTAGGTCTAAAGCCCTGAGAATGTTGCGAGTTGACAAAAGGGCAATCAACGAACAGATGGTCGGAGATCTCAGGAGTGGAGCATCTTCCGCAGCCCGAGCGCCGAGAGCAATGTTTGAGGTGAAAGATGCCGATGACAGCAGCAGCAAAGAAGTATTGATATTACGTTGAGCTCGATGCAATAGAAACGAAAACAGCCTAGCTGAACAGATTTTCTCACAGAAAGTAGACATGGAAGAAACAGAGGGTGAGAGGATAAATAATTGGTCGGGCGTCACCACCGGAAGGCAGGAGCACACGATCACAAATGGTTTCCCACGCAGGAGAAACCGAGGAAGTACACCCCAAAGCAGCCACGCACCTCACTAGTCTCCAAATTGAGCTGCAACCAGCAAACTTTATACCTAGTGCAGAACAAAGAAAAGCATAAACATAAAAATGGCAGGGCAGACTATGAGTTTTGCTAGCTAACTTTTACAAAACCTATTTCTTGAATTGTTTAAATATTATAAAACTGATAATAGAAGCATATGGCTATTTAATCATAACAGTCATGCTATGAAATACCCCAGCCCTCTGTAGGACCAGAAACTCCGTATGCAAGAAAAGGCATGTTCCTAACCATATAACTTACTCCTAGTTAACTTCACAATTCTGAATCCTTTTGCATGCTACCACCAAATTCCGTAAATAAGTACACTATGAACATCTATGCAAAGTTCTACAACTTCTTTGTTCACACAGAAATAAGATTCAGCCATCTTCATGAGTTAAATCGCACTGCAAGGTTCCTGCATACGAATATTGCACAGGAAAAAACACAGACCGATGGATTGGAGAATACCTCAATTTCAAATTGCCGAAACATTGATCTAGTCGACCAAATTTCATATTCTTAAAGCCTCCTGAAAGGCTAAGGGTAACAACATATATGTATCTATGTGCACCTTCATGATGATGATGATGCATCCGGAATACAGCAAATCCAAAAGTTCATGCCAAAGCCTACCAAATATAGCACACAGATACAATGGGCCAGCCACCAACTTGTCTAGAATATGTAACTGGCGATTCTAGTGAAATTCTTTGTGCAATTTGTGTGGTTCATTTGTTCCTGGGTCTATCCCTTCGATGGTGTTCAAAATCATAGCTGACACCTGGTATTCTTGCAAATGAAGGATACACACTAGAACATTTGACAAGAGAAGAGATCAACAAGCAACAATAAAGTTATACTGTACCAGAGGAAGCTGGTATGTCAACTTTCTAACAGAACATACAATTCAAAGGGGGTCAATGGCCCGATCTAGATGCACCTGATCAACTTTGCTTACCGTCTGAAGCCCATGTGGAGCATTGAAAGGCAAAAGGAAGCACTTATGCATTCATAGATGGAAAAGGCAAATAAACATAAAATATTGCTCTGATTGAATATTGACATAACACTGATCTCGTAGCAATAAGAACCTCCTGCCAAAGAACTACCTGTACATCATACTCAAGCTAATGGTATTCAGAATTTCAGAAATGAATCAAGCAGACAAACCCTGCAGTCAGCAGGCTGCAGCAATGATATTTAGATGATTGATGAAGACATCCCTACAGTTACACCGTGTAAGGAAACTATGCTAAGAGTAAAACAGTGTACCAAAACCAATTTGTTGCAGAAAGTAGACACGCGGGAAGCAGAGGGCCTAAAACAGCCTACCTGAACCAATTTTGTTACAGAAAGTAGACATGCAAGAAGCGGAGGGTGTAGGCGGGAGGAACAGGGGAAATAACTGGTCAAATTACACAGCAAAGCCAGACAAAGTTTTTGAGCCATACGCCCATACCCTCAAAACAATGAAAACCAGAATCCTAGAAGTTTCAGACCGACTAATTAAGACTTAAGAGAACAGTGAGTTTACTAACTAACTATGGCAGAATCTACTCCGTAAATTTATTTAAATATAAAGTTATAAACACAGACAGGGGAAGCATATGGTGTACTCCATAATAACAGACATGATAACTAATAAATCTTTCTCAGGTGGCATATGCTGCGCCTTATGGGTATGTTTGGTTGGTACCCAAAACCAGCCCTATAAAAAAATTGGCCATAGGCAAACAAGTTATGCTTCTCTCAATGATTACAATTTTTTTTTGGCAGGCCCCTACCAACTTGCCAACTCTATTTCATATTGTTGTGAACGCCAGCAAAACCTTGGCCAAAATTTTAGCTAGTGCCAAATATTTCGTAGGGTCAACTTAGGCTCAAACCAAACATAAACATACAAAAAAAAGTACACTGGATTAAAAATAATTAGCATCTGATTTTAACAGAGCTGTTGAAACAGAGAAATACCTGAGTAAAACTGATATGAAGTTAGTTTGCACATGCAATGGTAAAACTAGCATACCACATCATTCCTGAACAGAAAACAGATAACAGAATCAAAGATTCAGCTAATGATGCTGTGACATGTAGCACCTCCCGATCAGAACAGTCATAAATGAGGAACACATACCTCTGAAAAAAATCTAATCAGTATTTGCTCTACCCAATGACAGGATGGATATCCAGGATATGTACAGTGCCAAATGCGATCAGCACTAAATACACTTGGCAAGCACTGCAGTATTGCATCTTTATGTGAGCTTTCTGTTTCAAACAAGGTATCGTGCAAGTTGTTTTTTCTTTTCACACCACATCAACAAACTGAGTACAATCAATATCTTGGAGAGTAATCTTGCCAAGAAGTAGATCGCTTGCATGTATGGAGCACAGTGGGAGGCATTTCTTGTTCAGACTCTCATGAATGGCACTTAGTCCTTGGACCCACTTCTTTTCATTCAAAGGATCGACATTTAGGCGATTCTGCAAAAGACGTATCCGGTAAAGGGCAGTGTCTGTTCCAGCACAAAAATGAGCCAGGCATGGGAGGGAGGTGTCATCGACCGCCAACCTGACCAAGATCATTGTCAAGGCTCCATCCACAGGCTTTGGATCGGAGAGATTCTTATCACCCATCATCTTGATCTCCTTCTCTGTTGGAAAGTACACTTCAGGCACTCCATTTTCGTTTGTCACCTTCAAATCCTTTGTATAATGGCTAATTGCTTGCCTCTTGGTGCACTCATGCTTCTCTGCCAATGTCAAGAAGCAGGAGAACCTCAAGTGATAACTCACAACAATCTTGACCATCTTGAAGTTTCGACAGCAGCAAAAGAAATCTAGCCACCTCCTCCCGACACCAGCATACCATTTGATGATATCTGCATCATCCAGACAGATAAGTAGTTTTATTGGCCGTGGCCGTCCCATGGAATTTGTGAACCCTGCCAGCTTTACTGCCTTTCTTACAAGCTCTATTGGTGCATTGACCCTCATCTTCAACTCTGTCAAGTCCTCAACAATCCTCTTCTCATATTGTCTCTCGTCCTCCTCCTCTGCTAGCATCTCCTCGTCCTCAGTTATGTCATGGCCCCTCCCCGGCATCAAGAACCTCTCGAGTGTTTCCTGTAAGTGATCATAGGAGTCAACCAATGCTGGTGGCAACTGATCCCTCACCCTATTCAGTGACAAGAAGTCACCAGATGTGAACAATCGGTGCCAATGACGGCGATGCTCCTGCGACTTGAAGTATTCGACCACTGTCTCCTCTGCCCAACCCTTGAACTCCTGCCGCACTTCATCCTCAATTCGGAAGCCAAACTGAAACTCATGCCCACGCCTCACCTTCTTGAACAAGTGGTTCAGTATCTTCAACCCAAGCTTCTTCCTCCGTGTCTCCCGAGCATTCTTCAGCTCCTGCGCCTCCGCTGCTTTCCTCTTCAGGTACATCTTCCTTGCCCTCTTCGCCTTCTCAGACATAGGAGGGTGTAAGACTGACGGTGGCACGGCTTGAAACTCCATCCCCAGGAATTCCATCTTCTCTGACACTGCACTGTGGACTGAGCTACCAAACCTGTCAACCTTCACCTCCAAGTCCCTCTCCAACACTGTGAGGATCCTATCTCTGACCTCAAGTGCGAGCATCTTCGACCCGGAGGTCACAACCATCGCCTCGTCGAGATACCGGACGGCGTACACTCTCACAGGCGTATGCCGAACGCTGTCATCCTTGACTCTGGGATTCTTCTTGTGCACCTCCTCCCGGATGGCCATCACCTCTCTATCCACAGGATCAAAGAATATGTTCAGCAGCGTGCTGGTGAGCTCCGACTCCTGCGGGAGCCCGCGGCAGAGCTCGGAGCCGCCGAGCTCGAAGGCTATCGCATCGGAGAGGAACAGCTCGCGCAGATAGTCCAGGAACCCGGGGTCGTCGACCTTGCCGGAGATGGCGTCGAGAAGGCGACGGACGTGGCGGGGGGCGAAGGGCTGGCGCGGGATGGCGACGCGGAAGAACCAGGTGGCGTTGGGGATGGAGCGGAGGTAGCGGATGGCGGCGTGGCGGGCGCGGTAGGCGAAGGTGGCGGCGCGCGGGGCGAAGACGGCGTCGAGGGCGGAGGCCGCGGAGAGCATGGCGAGGCGGAGCGGCAGGGACGGGAGTGGGAGCGGGCGGCCCTTGAGGCGGGAGGGGAGGATGAGGCGGAGGTGGGAGGAGGGGGAGGGCGGCGCGGCGGCGGTGGCGGTGGTGGGGAGAGGAGGGGACTGGTCGGAGATGGGGTGAGAGGGGTGGGAGCGGTGGCGGAGGAGGAGGGCGGAGGTGAGGAGGAGGGAGGGGTGGGAGAGAAGCGGGAGGAGGGAGTGGAAGCGGCGGGTGGAGGCGGAGTAGTGGTCGCGGCGGAGCAGCGCCTCGAGCTCCGCGGCGGAGAGCGGCGCCGGCGCCGCGACGGTGGTGGTGGTGGAGGTGGAGAGGGCGCGAGGTGTGGGGAGGAGGACGCGGCGGTGCGCGCGGGCGAGGCGGGGGAGCATGTGCGGCGCGCCGGAGGTGGAAAGGGGACGGAGGCGGCGGCGGCGGTCGGCGGGCGGGAGGAAAGCGCAAGTTTTGCGACCGCCGCGACGAGACCACCAGACGACAGCCGCCGCGCGCGGGGTGGGCCGAAGAAAGGGCCGAGTCACGAAGCACAAACAAATGGCCCAAAAAGGTTAAAATATCATTTCATCAAACATAAAAAAAATAAAACATCATGGCACTACAAAGAAAGAAAGGAGATTACATCCATGTACGAGACCACCTAACGATGACTACAAGTATTGGAGCCAGCCAAAGCCGTAGTGTCGTCATTGCCCCTCCCTCATCTGAGTCGGGGCAAACTTTGTTATATTGGACATCCGAAAAATCATCGTGCTAAAGCCCCAAAAAACAGCGCATCAGAACAGCGATCGTTATTGTGAGGAAGGAGAAAAATGTTTCTAGAGAAAGAATGAATTGATCCCGGTAGACTGCTTGTGAAAAACAAGTTGTACGCCTAAAGGAAAACTTTTTTCTGGATGGGGACACGGAGGAAAAAAACACAAAACGAAGAGTCCCTAATTTAGGTTATAGGGGGGAGGGCGACTGGCCATGTCGATTGGTGTGTGCAACCATGCAACAATTCACAGTTGAGGGCGAGTTTGCTTAATCGCTTCTATCAGGAGCTCTTACGTGTCGCTAACTATGAAAAGATGTGAATCTTTTGCATAGATGTCCTTTCATCAAACATTTTTAAAAGGTCTGGACATCTTTTAAAACATTAACATGTTTGACCAAATGAAACTTTTATTTAAAACGTGACATTTTTAAAAAAAGAAAAAATTGGTACAGTCTGTTGCATATACCCCTTCGCTCCTATACGCATGCAAGGGCACCCATGCTAGGGTTTCCACTGCCTCCCTCTGCGGCACTATTGGCCTACCTCATCTCCCGTGACCTTAGGACCATGGAGGCGCAGTGTATCCCGGTCATTGCCGACGGGAGAGCTTTATTTTCCAACTGTCTACTACAACATGGTTTGTTCGGCATCGATAATGGAGGGGCGATGATGGCGGCACGTCTTCTGGTCGCTCGAGTGCTTGTAGGTGGTTTACGAACATAGACGTAATTTTCACTTTTGTGTTATTTGTACTACCTTGACAGTTGATGAATATATCTCGTCTACACCAAACCGGTAACGAAAACGGATTGAAAATTGGGCACACATGTTGAGGGTTCAACTATTTTGAAATTTTCAAATCCATAAAATAATAATAATTGCATGAAAGCACATGTGCAGCGTGCACTAGAGTCGTCGCTGTAGCATGCAACGCACACGATTTGTGTCCTCTATTTTGTGTCGCGTGCATGGGTAATTGAGTAGTAGTAATTCGGTAATGAGAAATATCTCTGAGTACTGTTGACTTTTGGTTATCCCGCATAGGTGGTTTCGTCAACACGAAATTGCAAAGAATACCCAAACCAACAACGTATTATATATATCCTATAAATGAAAAAAAAAGGTTTCTCAGGGTTTTTTTTTTTTTGAAAAACTCCACCCATATATTGATCACATAACAATAGTCTTACAATCGTTCATTACATAATTAGCCACGCAGGACGGAACAGAATTACACAGAATATCATCAGACATGGTATCAAAACTAAATTTTGCTATCTCATGTGCCGCCTTGTTAGCCTGCCTATCAATCTTAACAATCTTGAGATCAACAATAAACTTGGAGGCACTGATCGCTTCCATTTTTAGATCCACATAAGGAGACCTGTCAACAGTTTCTTTCGCTAGGAAAGAAGCAGCAAAGGAGCAGTCAGTTTCCAAAATAATTGGTTTGTGAAGAAAAATACCATGTACAACCCGGCGAGGCATGCACGAAGTTCCGCCTCCTCCGCTCCGGAGCATATTCGAATAAAATCCCAAGAAGACACCAGGACTTCTCCCAGATGATTCCTAGCGACAACCCCAACGCTAGCAGATCTCAAGCTCTCCACCAAACTAGCATCAACATTTATCTTAATATACTCCCGCTCTGGAGGCTTCCAAACAGCACGATCATTTTCTTTTTGCGGACTAACATTCTCCCCATTCCCCATCACCCCCTTCCCTTTGGTGCTTTGGTCCACTTGCACACGAGCGTTGGAATTGGAGAAAGTCTTCCAATAATTATCCACGAAGATAACAGACGATTCACCGATTCTTTTCCTCTTCCAAAATCAAATCGCCCTCGATGCCAAGCTCTCCAGAACATAAATAATACTTGCTCGCGTACCGGAGACCCCAATTGGTCAAGCAGGATGAGAAACCAGTCTGGCCCCGTAAAACTGAACAACTCCTCCCTCGGAATATTCCACACATCCCCCAAGGCGATACGCAAAGCACGCGCCTTAGGGCAGGTCACCAGAGCGTGGAAGATATTTGCATCCTGAACTCCACATATAGTAACATACTGGAGACCGTTTGATGGTGAGTCACTCTATTCACCTGAACCGCCAAACTATTGGTCGCAGCTCTCCAAGCAAAAATTCTAATTTTTTGCAGAACCTTAGCCTTCCAAATAACGTCCCACAGTCTTCTTTCCTCATTAACAGCAGCACTGGATATTCCTGTCTCGCCCCTATTATCCTTGAGATTTAAAGCCAGTTTGTACGCACTTTTCACAGAGAACATACCACTTTTCTCATAGTGCCAAGCAACTAGATCACCTTCTCCCACAGACTGAATGCGTAAGTTTAGGATCTCTTCAGCATCATGATGAAAGAATGAATGCCTAATCAAATTTTCATCCCATCTTCTCATCCCGCTCATGAATAATTCCGACACCCACTTCAGTCTAGTTCGATGCTTTTTAGCTATAATTTTTAGTCCCGAAATTCTTGGGAGCCAGTTATCTCTCCAAATGTTAACATTTTTACCATCGACCATTCTCCATATGACCCCTTGTTTTAACAGTTCCAGACCATGCATGATTCCTCGCCAATTCACGGACGTGACTTGCGGGAAAACTGTATCCAAGATGTGAGCATTTGGATAATACTTTGCCTTCAAAATCTTAGCACACAACGACTCTGGATACACCAATAAACGCCAGGCCTGTTTGGCTAACAACGCTTGGTTAAATAACCTAAGGTCACGGAACCCCATTCCTCCCTATCCTTTTGGTTTTGTTAGTTTGTCCCAAGCTAACCAGTGAGTTTTCCTCCTATCCTCTTCGTCTCCCCACCAGAAGTTTCTTATAATCTGAGCTAGCTCCTCACATAACGAGTACAAAAGTATTTATATATGAAAAAATTATGATATCATGGATTGCGGGACAGCTACAAGATGCTACTCCGTATTTATCTGGACATGATCAACCTTGGGCGCCCTTGCTATTGAAGGAGAGCAGCATGCCGTCTCACTTGGAGATGCATAGCCGTCACGAACACCCATCACCTTGCCATTGACGAAGAGTAGGCATCTCTCGCCATTGCCGCGTCTCCCGGCGTACAGGTCGATGTGGTCTCCCTCCAAGATACCACTATCCCTCGCGAATTCCCACCACCCACGACCACCGATTCGGTAGGCCAACGTGATGTTGACGTATCGGACCGTGGCCACCTTCTCAACCTCGGCCTTAGCGTCAATGAGGATGGCCACCGCCTGCCAAAGAGGGCGACGAGCGTTCCGCACGCCGTTGTCCACCGCCTGCCGAAGAGGGCGGCGCGCATTTTGCACGCCGTTGTCGTCGACCTCCTCCAGCTCTGGGAAGAGCCTCGGGATGGGGCCGCCCTGCACCATCTCCTCGGTGAGCAGTAGCCAATTCTGGTCCAGATCGACATCTGACCGTCGTAGCACCTTGGGAGAGCGCCCACTCGGCCTCGCACACGCCGACGATAGTCATCAGCACCTGGTGACGCCGGCGTGCGAGGTCACCATGTAAGACAATAGGTTTGGGGAACCGGCACAATCCTCTAGGGGTGGCCTATCACATATATGTAATGAGGTGATATACAATGTTACAATATACACATGTAAATACAAAAGCTATACAGTCTAACACCCTTCCTCAATCTTAGCCACTTCCTAAAGAATCTAGGACGGCGCCTACAAGCCTCAAACTGTGGTAAAGGCAATGGCTTGGTGAAGATGTCTGCAAGTTGATCCTTGGAAGAGATGAACTTGATCTGTAGTTGCTTCTGAGAGACACGTTCACGCACAAAGTGATAGTCAATTTCAATGTGTTTCGTTCGGGCATGGAATACCGGATTTGCAGAGAGGTATGTAGCACCGATGTTATCACACCAAAGGACAGGAGACTGTGGTTGGGATATACCCAATTCCCGAAGCAAAATAAGTGAATCTACACTCTAAAATATGTCCATATACATCCGTATGTTGTAGCCCATTTAAAATGTCTAAAAAGACTTGTATTTAGGAACGGAGGGAGTATGTTTAAACATTGTTGTCTGCATATATAATTGTGGTACCATGGAACGTACTGACAGCTACAAGATATGCACCGTCGACCTTGGCTTTGAAGAAAAGTAGGCAGCATTAACCGGCAAGATAACCACATGCAAGATGACAGAGTTCGCCCAAAATGAAACCTACCAAATTGAACAGATCAAACAAAAACCAATTTCAAAAAACTACACAAGATTCTATGACCAAAGCGTGGGTGTGACGCCGGGCAAGCAAAGGCTAGTACTATAAAACAAGTGCAAAACATGAACAAAGCAGAACAGAGCAAAGCTAAGCGTAGGAACAAAACGGGCTTGCCGCTTGCGTGATCATGATAATGAGCTACAAGATGCACCCTCGATCTAGCTTGACATGGTCAACCTTGGGCGCCCTTGCTGGTGAAGAAGAGCAGGCAGCGCTGGCCGGCACCGCGTCTGCCGACGTAGAGGTCGACACGGTCTCCGCAGGAGATACGGCAGTCCGTAACGAATTCACTCCACCCACGCCCAAAGATCCGGTAGGCCATGTTGCTGTTGATGTACCGGACGGCGGCCAGCTTCTCAACACCCGCCTCAGCATCAATGAGGACGGCCACCACCCTCTCGTTCTGCACGTCGCTGCCGCCAGCCTGCTCCAGCTCCGGGAAGAGCCTCAGGATGGGGCCGCCCTGCACCATCCAGGCGGTGAGAAGCAGCCGCTTACTGTTTGGATCGACGTCTGACGGTGGCAGCACCTTGGAGAGCGCCCACTCGGCCCCGTATACGCCGAGGGCGGCCATCAGCACGTGGTGGCGCCGGCGGACGAAGGAGGGGTCAGCCGCGAGGGCGCGCCACCGCTTGCACGCGGTGGCACAACGGCGGAAGGCGGCTGCATCGGCGACACGTACGAGCACCTCGAGGACGACGTCTTCCGGGAGTTCCACTCGTTGGATTTTCGCCGACGGATCCATCATATGTATTTAGCCAAACGCTTTACACTTGGCCAAAGGTACATATGTCTCATACGGTGCCTTGTAATTCCCTTTTATTTCCTCTCAGTCAATCTCATGAGGTCGACACGGAAGACGCCGACTCGAACAACAACTCCTAACGTCGCTCGGACAAGGCTAAAGATACAAGTGCACAGGACAATGATTTGCCTCATTAATCTGAACCTGATCCGTGTATACCAAGACTACACGGCAACCTGCTGAAGTAACATGGATAATGGAGTGATTTCCTAATTACACAACACTACAGGAAAAAACTTTAAAGCCGTGTACCCAAAGAACTCGGCTTATGTCAATATAAACTCGATTTATATATAAGCCGAGTCAAACTCCCGGCTTATATGACACGGTTTACACTTGATCGGCTTATACGCTATAAGCTGAGTGCCAGTGGGAAAACACTCGGTTTACGTATAAGCCGTGTGTTTATACGAGGCTCTCGGCTTACTAAAGTAACATGACGGCAGCCGCGAGATAACGGCCACGTGTCACCCTCAGTATAAACCGAGTGCCTAACTGAGCCACACGGTTTAAATATACACCGAGTGCCTGCATGAGCCACACGGTTTATATATAAACCGAGTGCCCACGAGCACTACACGGTTTAAATATAAACCGAGTGCCCACGAGCCGCACGGTTTAAATATAAACCTAGTGTCCGCACGAGCTGCACGGTTTAAATATAAGCCGGGTGCCTTTGTACACGGCTTATAGGACATCCGCTGTTAAACATATCCTATAAGCCGGGTGCCTGCATCTGGAACACTCGGCTTATACAGCTCCCCGTGGCATAATATGCCTATAAGCCGGGTGCCATGTCCCTGGGACACTCGGTTTATATGCCAAATAGCATTTTTTTTTCCTGCATGCTTCAGCGAGCAGCAGCAAGATGGCTTATATATCCAGCAATATATTGATCGATCCAGCAAGCAAAATGACCAACAATATATATCCAGCAATATATTGATCCAGCAAGCAAAGTGACCAACAATATATATCTGGTGGGATTTGTCCTGAAAATAAGTAAGAAAAACATAGAAAATGGCATTAGATACAAACAGAATCATAAGACCATTGCTCTAAGAAAAAACTGGACAGCAAATGAGAAGGATGAGACATCACTGAAATTATAATTTATAAATTGCATGGAATCTCTAAAAGGCTTATATTTAGGAACGGAGTGAGTATATCCACAAGCATGGCCCAAAAAACACAAAATTACTAAAACGTCTTTCTAATTTTGATGGAGGTACTGCCAAAAGTAGGGCAAGAAATCCCAAATTAGAACACCAGGAAGCGAACCTTTAAAATGAATATTTATATTAGAACAGAGAAAATAACATAAAACAGACCTGATAAATAAGCCACTCGATGCAAGGGTGAAAATAAAAGGAAAATATGCAAGAAACATGTCTCAATAATGATCTGCGATCAAGTAATTTTAGAGATGTCATTTTGAAGAGAATATCTTAAGTAGAGCACTGCATGTATTTCTCATACTACGTGAAAAGAAAAGGCAAAATATCCATATCACCAAGACACGGTACATCTAAGGTCACAGAGCTCCAAGAACATAACTGGGACTTAAGGTTTCAGCAAACTATTATTAGGAGTCAACAGTTCCAGTTCAAAACTTGACTGCTAGAGACATGACCCTCTTTTCGAAATATCATTTATATTTTTGAAATGGATATATCTGGAAAAAATCACGCAAGGTTTGGTCTTTATGTGACAACGCAAAAGGCTTTGAGGAATTTTGTTAAACCAGTAGCAGCTGCCATGTAAGCACACTTAAATCGGAAAATGCCAATGGAGGCCGAGCATCAGGTAGGCCTTAATCCTGGTCGTTGGCGTGCTATGGGGATTTGAGCTTCCCCAGTATTCTAGCGTGATGTCCCCTTGTATCGCTGCACCGCAGCGTGTATTGAGGGAGAAAGAAGGCTGCATTAGGTAGGGAATCTAGCCCTTGCAATAGGCCCTGACAATGTTCCAGGTTATGCACGCTCCCTCTCTGCCAACCATGCTACTGTCTCAACTGTAGCAGTCCATCAGAATATTAGTCTCTCTCTCACTGGACGATTACTCCTGATGGTTCCACGTAAACACTCAGAGATAGAACATGATCTGCATGATAATTAGTGGGTTTATTTAATGCTATAAATTACAAATTAACAATAAACCTGCAACGTGCCGATGCATAGCACTCTTCGAATGTGAATCTATGAAAAAGGTGGTTTATTCCATCTCTGTCAACCTGGGAGGTGACAGAAATTTCATCCCACGGTACATTGGTTAGTATGAAAATCCTAAATTCAGTCATTGACAAAGTTTAGCCAAATGACAGCGTACTTGATTTTTCAATACCAAAAAATAAAATGCACAATTGTGTTTTCAGGTGTGACCAGAAGAAAACATCAGCAAGCAACTCGTTTGTGCCACCAACGCGGCCTCTAACACAAATTTGTTTAGGCCGACACCTACAACAAAACGAGTCCCGATGCCATGCGCTCCTAATATCCCAGAATTTGCAAATCACCTCCATATCAAATACCAAGCATAAGCACTGAACAATCTATAACATATCGGGGGAACTACATCTAGCTAGTCTTAGTATCTAATTTTCATTTTGTACCTAAGCAGTCTGGAGAGAAGCTTGGGATACTTCCCGCTTGGTTATAAATGACCTAATTGACATTTCCAAAGTACTTGTTCTGTTTGGATCGACATCACGCTTCACTGCTGCTCCCAACATCCCAAACCTGGAAAAAAAATGAACAGATTGCTCAGCAAAGGTAGCCAAGCAGCAAAAGCATAGAGTATACTAGAAAAGCTATAGCGAAATATAAAAAACAATTATTGAACACTCCGAAATTGGAAACTGATGCACTATAAACATAGTTGACATGTCCTTGACATAAAAGAAGTAACAAAAAAATATGTTTATTGCAAGCAAAAGATTTGCAGATTCTCCTGCAAATTCAGTGGCCTGGGACAGGTTTTCACCTATTGAATCAACCCAAAGAAAATGAATTCAGCCAAGATGGGTACTTCAGGAAGATTCAGAAAATAACGACAGTTGAGACAGATAACTAAGCACTGAAATTTACATGAGTCGATACAGATAGCACACCAGACCTCAATTAACTGCCTGAAAAATGAGAAAATAACGACTGTCAACCAAGCACTGAAATTTACATTAGTCATAGATCAAACAATCTACTGTCCTCGTATACAAGAGAAGTTTTCGTTTTCATGGCATCGAACAAGGAGGAAAAAATGAACAATACCTCCGGTCCAGCCGCTGGTAGCTTCAAATCACACATGAATCCCATCGAATTCAGGGGGAATCTAACACTTTGCCTGGCATAGTTTCCCGGCACGACAGATTTCCTCATTGGTGATGCTAAGAGAAGCCTGCTACTTCTTGACCGGCCTCATCATGGCTAGAGGGTCAGTGTCCAGAACTGGCAGCCTGCGGACTTGGAAAACCAAAACAATAAGAACATGAGAGAGAGAGAGAGAGAGAGAGAGAGAGAGAGAGAGAGAGAGAGAGAGAGAGAGAGAGAGAGGGAGGGACCTGCCGGTGGAGGGAGGGTGGGGCAGCCGAGATGGCCGGACGACCTCAACCCTATCGAACGGGGAGAGGCGGCGGCGCCGATGGGAGGACCAGTTCGGGGCTCCCCATGCTCGGGAGGGGGGGGGGATCTGTGCGCCGGCGGAGGGAGGGTGGGGCAGCGGAGATGGCCGGACGGCCTGAACCCTAGCGAACGGGGAGGGGCGGCGGCGCCGATGGGAGGGCTGGCTCAGGGCTCCCCATGCTCGGGGATGGAGAGGAGGCGGGGGGATCTGTGCGCCGAGGAGAGGGCGGCGCCGGGTGGGGTGATGGCGAGGCGGCCGGTGGATGGAGGGTGGGCGGCGGAGAGGAGAGGCGGCGCGGGGGAGACAGGGGGGGCGGGGGTTGAGACAGGGGGCGCGGGGAAGAGATAGTGGGCGGGTCGATTTGGGCCAAAATGAGGCCTTGGCGTTTATTTTCGCTAAGTCCCGCTCAATAAGCCTGGTGCATAAGGGTAAGCCTAGTGCCATAGGAAAAAACACACGGTTTATAAAAATATTTTTATTTTTGTTTTGTTTCAATACAAAAGTTTATTAATTTTACTTTTAATAATTTATGTGTTTCATTTCATTGTATTTTTATGATACTTATTTTAGTTTTCTTTTTATTGTATTCTTATTCTATTTTTATTTCATTGTTTTTATAAATGATACCCTCTCCCCTGATTCATATTTCAATCTTTAAAATATCGGTCAATATTCCGGTAAAAAGTTTGGGCGTGTTTCAATTAGACCTCACATGTGGACGCTTGTAAACCACACCATCTCCGATGCAGTCTCTAGGTATCGAGAGGGAATGAGTCGGGTTTGTGGAGGAAGTGTGGGCCCTATTGCTCCATTGGCCTCGAAACTTCTCGTGCTCTCAAAGAAGGCCATTGAATGACACGTGTCAGGCCGCCGTATTTTTGGGACCCGCCTAGAATATTTGAGACATTTATTGCACTGTTAGGGTTTCGGAGCCGGAAATTGCAGATCTGCAAGGCGGCACATGAAATCATGCCCAGAAGCGGCATATAAAATCCTATGTGATGCCTTTGCGACATGCGTAGGCCTTTTGCAGGTGAGGGAGGTGCAGGCCCAGCCACCGAGGGGCAAAATTACCTCGGCTCCATGCCTGATCCAACCGCTTAAATCCTCGGAAAATTATATAATGCCGGAAACCCTCGGAAGCTGGCATGGTGTCATCACATGGCCCCTGTAGGGTGTGGTAAAAGTTTGGGCCTGTTTCGAGTAGGCCTCACCTGAGGCCGCTTGTAAACCACGACATCTCCGATGTAATCTCTAGGTACCGAGAGGGAACGAGTCGGGTTTGTGAAAGTAGTGTGGGCCCTGTTGCTCCGTTGGCCTCGGAACTTCTTGTGCTCTCAAAGAAGGCCATCAAATGACACGTGTCAGGCCCACGCATTTTTCGGACCCGCCTAGAATATTTGAGACATTTATTGCACTGCTAGTGTTTCGGCGCCGGAAATTGCAGGGGGGGAACGGATGGTAATATTTCATAATTTTTGGTGATGCAAAAGTATCTGAACACTTCCCTCTACGTGGATTGCTCTTGTGTGTCTACGATTGTGGCCGCGGCCTCCGGGTGTCGGTGTCAAAACCGGCAGATCTTGGGTAGGGGGTCCCGAACTGTGCGTCTAAGGCTAATGGTAACAGGAGGTGGGGACACAATGTTTACCTGTGTTCGGCCCTCTCGATGGAGGTAATACCCTACTTCCTGCTTGATTGATCTTGATGATATGAGTATTACAAGAGTTGATCTACCACGAGATCGTGAGGCTAAACCCTAGAAGCTAGCCTATGGATTGATTGTTGTTGTCCTCACGGACTAAACCCTCCGCTTTATATAGACATCGGAGGGGGCTACGGTTACACAGAGTCGGTTACAAAGAAGGAGATCTACACATCTGGGTTGCCAAGCTTGCCTTCCACGCCAAGGAGAGTCCCATCCGAACACGGGACCAAGTCTTCAATCTTGTATCTTCATAGTCCAACAGTCCGGCCAAAGTATATAGTCCGGCTGTCCGAGTACCCCCTAATCCAGGACTCCCTCACCGGGGGCTAGCCATGCCGCCAAATCTTGCGTCGGGGCCTCTTACACGTCTAGAAGTGTGGTGGCGGGTGCTAACACCCGACATGCGTCTCTGGAGAGTGACCCCCTTCATGGACGGTGCCGTCGCCGGCACCTGGAGGGGGGTAACGGCCGCGTCGGGTCGACACAGAGAGAATCTTGCAATGGGTTTAGCCCGGACCTTGTTCCGAAGTGTTCCTATGGGCTCACCTACCACAACCGGGTGGAGAGGTCCATTGGTCAAAGCTCGTCCGACGAAAGTCAAAGGGTTAGGTCTCCTAGTCAACTATCGCAGGTTTGGCGGGGCGGGGCCTTGGGGGTAGCAATGCCACCGAGCGCCACGCAGGCCCTCATGCATGCCTTAAGGTGTGGTGGTATGTCTGAAGAGGTAGAACGCGGCTCTGGGGTGTGGCCCCCCTCACGAACAACGATGACACGGTATAGTAAACGTTCTGTGGTAGCGGTGCGGCGTAAATATTATTGAATGCTCGGAGCGCGATAAAATCATGATTTTCTTACACGGCGTGGGCACATGTGATATATGACGGATGGTAATTTTTCATAATTTTGGTGATGCAGAAGTATCTGAACACTTCCATCTACGCGGATTGCTCTTGCGTGTCTACGATTGTGGCCAGCGGCCTTCGGGGGCTAGCCAAGCCGCCAAATCTTGCGTCGGGGCCTCTTACATGTCTAGAAGTGTGGTGGCGGGTGCCAACACGAGGCACGCGTCTCCGGAGTGTGACCCCCTTCACGGACGGCGCCGTCGCCAGCACCTAGAAGGGGGTAACGGCCATGTCGGGACGACACAGAGGGAATCTTGCGGTGGGTTTGGCCCGGACCTTGTTCCGAAGTGTTCCTATGGGCTGACCTATCACAACCGGGTGGAGAGGTCCATTGGTCAAAGCCCGTCCGGTGAAAGTCAAAGGGTTAGATCTCCTGGTCCACCGCTCCAGGGTTTAGCGGGACGGGGGCCTTGGGGGTAGCAATGCCACCGGATCATTGTGCGGGGCCCTCATGCATGCATTAAGGTGTGGTGGTGGCCTGTCTGAGGAGGCAGCACACGGCTCCGGGTGTGGCCCCCCTCACAGACAGCGATGACACGGTATAGTAAACGTTCTGCGGTAACGGTGCGGCGTGAATATTACTAAACACTCGGAACGCGATAAAATCATGATTTTCTTACACGGCGTGGGCACATGTGATATAGGACGGATGGTAATTTTTCATAATTTTTGGCGATGTAGAAGTATCTGAACAGTTCTCTCTATGCGGATTGATCTTCACGTGTCTACGATTGTGACCGGCGGCTTCCGGGGGCTAGCCATGCCGCCAAATCTTGCATTGGGCCCTCTTAGACGTCTAGAAGTGTGGTGGCGGGTACGCTATGGTGTCGAAAGAGTCATGAAAATATTAAAGTGGCGTTAAATTAAGAATTTCACAAATAAGACCCATGAAAACTAGTCGATAGAAAATAGGTTAGAATAATAATACTAATTAAGTAGTAAATGTAAATGCAATGAAAACCATCTTAAACTAATTTCGCACAAATGTTATGCGTTGCAAAAAATCCGCAAAATTGTAAGCCTAGTGCTTTGATCAGGCACACGGCTTATATGTCCTATAAGCCGAGTGCCTGCTTCGGACACACGGCTTATATGTCCTATAAGCCGAGTGCCTGCTTCGGACACACGGCTTATAGGCTGCTCCGTAACGGCACCGTCAACCACTGTCGTTGCAGACACGTGGCAGATGTCTTTGCCGAGTGTGTGCTGTAAGCCGGGTGCCGTTTTTCGTAGATACCGTGTGTTTCATATAAGCCGTGAGCTTTTTTGCCAAACTCGGCTTATAGATGACCATAAGCCGAGTTCTTCGTATTTACCGGGTGTTTTTTTCTCGGGACTCGGCTTAGAGGAGCATAAGCCGCAGAGGCGGAGGACAAAAAAAATTTAAGGTGTGGCGAAGTCTTAAGTAAAGATTATTTTTACGCAAACCAAAAGAGTCAATACACACTAACATTGCACACCACAAACTATTAACTAAATACAATGAAAATGTAGACATGTTTCAATTGAAAACAACCTAAAATATACCGATAATGAAGGTTTCAATGCCGTCTAGAAGATCCAGGCAATGGCAGATCCCTACGCTCCTGCAATTCACAATTTCACACCATTAAATTATCACTACATTGCATTGGTTCCAAGATGCCAAAAAATGTTCTCCAAAAATAATTTATAAGTCAAAAAATATACATGCATCTAATCTGAATAATTACAGCCCATACAGTACCAAAAATGATTTCCATTTGCAATAGAAGAGATAAATCATTGGAATTGGAACTACTGATTGCTGCAGATTACAGGGTATCGAAAAATGCTACAAAATTCAGAAAATATACCTCTCCCGTTTCGCCCCTTCCCCTTACTCTCTACCTTCTGTAGGCCAAGACGAGAAGGACACGAAGCTGGGCAGCTGGCTGCCGCTGCGTTGTGCTGTCGCACCGTCTGCTAGGCCCGGCCACAGATGCCGCTCGCCGACTCGCCGCCTGCCCGCGTCCTTGTCTCGGCAGCGCCCAGCCACGCCTCACGCTTGCCCGATGAGTGCTCGACGCCACAGCCGCCGACCCGCCGCCCCGTCGTCTGCCACTCCGCCTACTCCTGGCCGCCGCCGTCATGCTAGGGTTCGCTGCTTGCTGCGTGCGTATGCCGGTCTGCAGGAGTGGCTGCGTCGCTGTTTGCCTGGCTCGAACCACTTGATGCGTCGTTCGTGTGTGATGTGTCACTAGAAGGCCCAAATAATGGGCTGGCTAAGGCTTCCTGGCCCAATAAAATGAATGGCCTCTCTCTCTGTAATATCTCTACTTAGCGCTTCCTAGCGATTAGTGAACGAAGTGTATATGTATAAAAAAAATTGGACCAAATCAAGGTGTGGCGGCTGCCACACCTTGCCCACCGGGGTCCTCCGCCACTGATAAGCCGAGTGCCCGAAAAAACACACTCGGCTTATAGGCTAACACACGGGAAACCGGGATTTTCCTGTAGTGCAACCAGTATGGATTCTCCCTAGAATCAATACTAATTCAAAATTGTCCCTAAGGGCATCTCCAACGGGGACGCGCCACCGCATGCGGGCGACGCGTGCGAGAACCTGGATGATGACTGTCTTCCAGGAGTTCCATCTTTGATCCAGATAACGAGCGCTGTAATCATGCAGGACGGGTTCTCATTATCTCTATAAAATGTCTTAAGACATGTTTTATTTGCACCAATGAATTGATTGCCATGTATAATTCTAGATGAGTTTGGTTTGGACTTAAACAAGAAAAATAGGTAAAAAATCTGAACCAACTCGGTGCATAGAGTCCTTGGCGTGAGCACCAAAGTCCGGACTAATAAGGATGAAAGTAGTCCTTTTTTTGCGAGGGATGAAGGTAGTCCTTTGATCAGAAATATTGGCGTACTGTGATGAAAGTTGCTCAACAAGAACTCGAATAATGCCAGGGCAACTTTCTCATGCACAAATTTGAGATTGATCTCGATATATACCTGGTGCGGCAACGATACAGTAGAGTCGAGGGGCATGTAGACCGTGCTCTCGATGGCTTTATTTATAAAGTCGGGCTCTCGCCTTTTCTCTAAAAAAAATAGCAACATTAGTCATTTAAGAGACAAACTTGACGAACAATCTTCAGTTGATGAAATACAATCTAGTGTCAAACTGCCTCCTTCACACATGTTGAGGCTTCAATTATTTTGAAATATTCAAATCCATAAAATAATAATTGTATGAAAGCACATGTGCAGCGCGCACTAGAGTCGTCGCTGTAGCACGCAAACGCACATGATTTTTGTCGTCTATTTGCGTCCCATGCATGGGTAATTGAGTTGTAGTAATTCGGTAATGAGAAATCTCTCTGACTACTGTTGTCTTTTGGTATCCTGCATAGTTGGTTTCATCACGTGGTAATTGGCTATCTCCATTCCGTTTGTAACCACGGCAGAAACGAACACGACAAGAAAACCTAAAAAAATACAGTATATATATCCTAATTATAAATGAGAAAAAGGGGTTTCTTACCGGCAAAGATCTCTACAAAAGTATGCATACAGAAATTGTGGTTCCACGGATACCGGTACAAGATGCTGCTCAGTATTTATGTGGATTTGATCAACCTTGGGCGCCCATGCTAGTATTGAAGAAGAGCAGGCAGCGATCGCCGGTGTCTCGTCTGCCAACGTAGATGTCGACACGATCTCCGTGGGAGATACGGCAGTCCCTAACGAATTCCCTCCACCCACGACCAACGATCCGGTAGGTCATGTTGGCGTTCATGTACCGGATCGTGGCCACCTTCTCAACACCCGCCTCGGCATCAATGAGGACGGCCACCACCGCCTCGTTCTGCATGCCGTTGTCGCCAACCAGCTCCAGCTCCGGGAACAACATCGGGATGGGGCCGCCCTGCCCCATCCATGTGGTGAGCAGCAGCTGGTTCTGGTTCAGATCGACGTCTGACTGTTGAAGCACCTTGGAGAGCGCTCACTCGCCCTCGTATACACCGACGGCGGCCATTAGAGCATGGTTAATAAGAAAGCCCGCTGCTGGCTATATACCTTTGCCATGTCACTTAAAGCCTTTCTAAAAGCCCATTAGTATTATAGATTGACTGTAAGCTAGCTATTAGATGGGAGGTAGCATTCAATGCTTGCATGTAAAGGAGGCAAGGAAACGTATATGATTGGAAGAGAGGAAGTAGCAGCTGCTTTTTAGCTATCATGCCGCTGCATGCAGCTTACTTTTCCTGGGTTGTGTTGCAGCCGGGTGACTAGTGAAGCGCCCACTCCCTCCTTTTTCATTCATTCTCTCTCATCCAGCTGGGATTCTGATGACTGTGATGGCTTATAGCCTGCTGAGTGTACTCTATTATACTTGCTCTTAGCACCCCATGACGCCGGCGGACGAAGGGGATGTCAGCCACGAGGGCGCACCCCTTCAGCACCTGGTGACGCCGGCGGACGAAGGAAGGGTCAGCCGTGAGGGCGCGCCACCGCTTGCACGCGGCGGCACAGCGGACGAGGGCAGCTGCATTAGCGACACGTGTGAGAATGTCGAGGACGAGGTCTTCCGGGGGTTCCGTCCGCTGTGTTTTCGCCGACGGATCCATCGTGTCAAAATGGCTAAACCCTTGCCTAAAGATATGTCTCGCGCTACACTCTATTTTTCTCTATTTTTCTTTTATTTCTCTCCAATCCCAGTCCCAATCCTATGATCTCGATTCTCTTACAAAAGCACTCGTTGCTGCGACGGTGCGAGTAAATATATAGAGGACCAAGACACCGACTCGAACAACAACTCCTAATGTCTCACGGACAAGGCTAAAGGCACAAGTGCACACGACAACACTTGCCTAATTAATCTGATCCTGGTTCGTACTTAGACTACACGGTAACCCGCTGAACTAAACACTCGATAATTTCCGAAGTTAGACAACTACTAGTATGGATTCTCCTAAGACTAGCTCATGTAAGAGTACTCCAAACACTACCTATAAAACTTAGACTTCAATACTGACTCGAGATTGTCCCTAATACCGATCCGGACTCTGGAAGACGGGCCATGCACTCATGCACAAGTGCATGTCAGACTCTCGTCTAAATAAGAAGTAACAAATCCGATTAGGGTGACGCTAGGCGCGGCCGGCTGGCCCAAAATTTTGGCTGGTCGCATGCTAGCCGTCGGATTGGACCCCTCCGAGCCATTTGATCCATATCCCTTTGGGTCGTCTTCTTCCTCCCTGGCTTCACCCCTCTTTCTCATTCTCATGCAAAAAAACAACAACACACCTTTCTATGGTCGCATCGCCACCGTAGCCTGTAGCAAGACGCTGTTCATCATTTGCAGCTACTTAACTCGACACTGCAAAGAAAACCTAAACCAATATAGTACTCCCTCTGTAAACTAATATAAGAGTGTTTAGATCACTACTTTAGTATTCTAAACGCTCTTATATTAGTTTACGGAGGGAGTATATCCAAAATGAAAGGGAACGTTCGCCAGTAATGTTTCCTATAGAAAAGAAGTGGCCTTTTTTTGTCAAAGATCTCTATAAAAGTATGCATACACAAATTGTGGTACTATGGATCGCATGGCAGTTACAAGATCCTACTTATCTAGACATGATCAACCTTGGGCGCCCTTGCTTTTGAAGAAGAGCATGCAGGCGCTCGCCGGCACGACATCTGCAGGCGTACAGGTGGCGAGATCATCTCCCTTGGAGATGCATAGCCGTCACGAACGCCCAACACCTTGCTATTGAAGAAGAGCAGGAAGCACTCGCCGGTGCCACGTCTGCCGACGTAGAGGTCGATGCGGTCTCCTTGGGAGATACGACTGTTGCACACGAATTCCCTCCACCAAGGCCCACAGATCCGGTAGCCAAAAATGACTTTGATGTATCAAACCATGGCATCCTTTTAAACGTTGGCCTTTGCGTCAATGAGGATGACCACTGCCTCATCTACAAAGTGGGGTGAAAGCCTATTTCGATGAAACACCGCCTGCGGCAGATGCTCATTCTATGTGTCATTGTTGCTGACCTACTCCAGCTTTGGGAATAGCCTCGGAATGGGGCCGCCCCGCACCATCTGGCGGAGAGCAGCAGCCAGTTTTGGTTCGAATCGACATCTGACAGTGACAGCACCTTGGAGAGCGCCTACTCGGCCTCGTACACACCGACAAGGGCCATCAACACCCTGCTGCACCAACGAAGGCGGCTGCGCGCGGCGTCGGCCATTGTCTAAGAAAAAAACCAAGAGCGGCATTGAGGGGGCTGAATAGGGTATGCCGGATTCACAAGGCCTCCTGGGCTGGGCCGGTATGAACGTGGGCTGTACCATAGCGAATTGTCTGCACCTGCCTTTCTTCTCAGTCTCCTTCCCCAAATCCATCGACGCTGATGACTGCGCTCCCTCCGCCGCCGCATTCCTCCCGCAGCGACTTCCTTCTCCCGCGTCCAAGTTTCGCTGTTGATCCGATACGCACCACCCCAGACGCACCGCGAGCAGAGATTATGTAAGCAAAAGACAACCTTCAATGGTTACCTCCTGATCACCATTCCAGCATTTCATGTCTACAATAATTCGCATTGACACAGCCCAGAAAAACAATCCAAATGTAGCTACCTATTCCTGGTACAAAAAACCCTTTAGTGTATGCATGACTTTCCAAATTAGTGCCATCATGATCGGCGAGACGGCAAAAATGAAGTGAACAGAAACCCACCTACTGTGGTTTGGGTCCTGACAGCGGGCCACTATTCTAGTTAGGGCATAATCTTATATTAGTTTACGGAGTACTACGAGTTAAGCCGCCTAGCATGAAATGATCTAAGATAATTACAACCAAATTGAGGGTCAAATGCTGGATCTAATAGCTCATCATGATTGTCGAGGATCTTTATTTGTTAAGGAGTGTTCATTGATTTAGCTAGAGCCAATAAGCCTGCTAGCAGCCATCTAATCTGAATCATAATGTACGTTAGCCGCTGCCCAAATTTAAATTATTTTGCCATGTGAAGTGAAAACCGAGACAAATTTCAATTAGAAAAACAAAACTACTATACGGACGACAGTAGCCTGGCCGAACGCTGGACGATGTTGGATTGAACAGTGTTGTTAAGTTTTGCTCAACACATGAACGGCCTTATGTGCTGCATGGTCTGAAAATCGTCTAGCGTTTGTCGTTTGTGTAGCAGCGTTCTTAGAAAAATAATAGACAGCGAAGATATTGCCTGCTCATGACATGGTCTAAGCTAATTACAACTAAGTTCACGATCAAATGTTGTATCTCACAGTTCAGGGTGGTCATGGAATATCTTTTTTCTCAAGGGGTGATCTTGGAGGATCTTAACTAACTAGAGCTAAAGAATACACCTGCTAGCAGCCATCAAATCTGAATCATAATGTACGTTAGCTGCCGCCTGGATTTAAATTCTTCTGCCATGTGAAGAAACTAGCCAGCCACACAATTGCCAGCTGAATAGAAGTATTACATTTTGCGGGTGAATAGAACAGTTCTAGTACATTACTACATATAACGTACACAAATATCTGACTGATTAATTTATCTGTGTATCATTACCTAGCTGTCATACTCGATCTGTTCATCGTTTGTTCATCGGACCAGATACCATCGTACAGCTACAGAAACTCCTACAAGATGAATTCATATAGTCGTGCCCCCAATCAGGATCAGGCACACCACCTTCCAAGTCAACGAGAATCATGTGGCTGGACGAAAAATATATCTGTCATGCGAGGCACGGAGCATTAGACTATGATAAAGCGAACCTATAATCATACTCGTATCTCTGTTCCAGTTCGCTCAATAATTGATGGCATCCATGCTTGCAGTTCGATCGCACGGTTGTAGTTTTATTAGTTCAGTGCTTCTCGCTAGCTTGGCTATAGCTGTCTTCGACCCCTAAATAATTCTTCCCACCTGCTCATGGAGCGTAAGAAACTTATTTGACTATTTGGAGCATTGGAATTTTGACACAACAGGATAGATCCCACGTAATGCCATCATGATCTTTTTTTTGGGTTCCATTTCAGTACATCCCTCTTAACTAAACCAACGATCGAGACTAAACCAACACCCTCCGTTCCACAATATTAGTTGTATTAGTTTTTTTTCCAAAAGTTAAACTTGTGCATGTTTGACCAAATTTAGGAAAAAAGTATTAATATCTATAATACCAAATTTCTTTAATTAGATCCATCTTGCAATGAATTTTCTATATTATATTTATTTTGCATTGCGACTGTTGCTATGGAGTTTCTACACACTGCTAAAATGCACCCTAATGAACAGTAAAATGAAAAAAATAGTAAAAAAAAACAAAAAGATTATATATTTTTTGAAACATTGTTAAATTCTCTGCCACGATGCAAATTTTCATGATGAAATCATATTCGAGGAGGTCTGGGTAAAGTAACAAAATCGACGCGTTGTCTTCTCCCGTACACTCTCTTTCCCGCCACCGCCGGAGCCGCCCTTGCGGTGGTTGGCGACGGCGGACATGTTCCTCACCGGTTTGTGTCAAGTAGCACAGGATGCAGCGGTTTGTTGGGGATACGATGCTGCCACATGGCGCCGTGGCGACAACACGCGTGATCGGGCTAGCGGCATGATAGGCTACGTCGGTTGCGCAAGTGTCCTTTGTGTGACGCCCTCGATTCAATCGTACACTAATCATGCACGCAAATGTGTACGATCAAGATCAAGGACTCACGGGAAGATATCACAACACAACTCTACAAATAAAATAAGTCATACAAGCATCATAATACAAGCCAGGGGCCTCGAGGGCTCGAATACAAGTGCTCGATCATAGACGAGTCAGCGGAAGCAACAATATCTGAGTACAGACATAAGTTAAACAAGGTGCCATAAGATGGCTAGCACAAACTGGGATACAGATCGAAAGAGGAGCAGGCCTCCTGCCTGGGATACAGATCGAAAGAGGAGCAGGCCTCCTGCCTGGGATCCTCCTAGGTCACTCCTGGTCGTCGTCAGCGGGCTGCACGTAGTAGTAGGCGCCTCCAGAGTAGTAGTCGTCGTAGGCGGTGGCGTCGGGATCCTGGGCTCCATCGTCTGGTTGCAGCAATCGAGTATAGATAGGGGGGAAAGGGGGAACAAGGCAACCGCGAGTACTCATCCAAAGTACTCGCAAGCAAGGAGCTACACTACATATGCATGGATATATGTGTAAAGGGTCATATCAGTGGACTGAACTGCAGAATGCCAGAATAAGAGGGGGGAATAGCTAGTCTTAACGAAGACTACGCTTCTGGACACCTGCCTTGCAACAGGTAGGAGGGGACGATCTGAAGTCCTCCAAGTAACATCATATAGCAATAATCCTACCCGGCAATCCCCTGCTCATATCCCCGAGCGAGAGCGACCACCGTTGTATCCGCACTTGGAAGGGTGTGTTTTATCAAGTATCCGGTTCTAGTTGTCATAAGCTCAAGGTACAACTCCAAGTCGTCCTGTTATCAAGATCACGGCTATCCGAATAGATTAACTTCCTGCGCAGGGTGCACCATCTTACCCAAAGACGCTTGATCCCATTTGGCCGGACACACTTTCTGGGTCATGCCCGCCGCGGAAGATCAACACGCCGCAGCCCCACCTAGGCACAACAGAGAGGCCAACACGCCGGTCTAAACCTAAGCGCACAGGGTCAGGGCCCATCGCCTGAAAGCACACCTGCACGCTATGTGACGCTGCCGAAGCAGACCTAGCCCATCAGCGCTCCACCAATCCGGTAGCGCCGCCGCTCGCCGCCGACGTCTGAAGTACTTCGGTGATACCACGACGCCGGATACCCATAACTACTCCCGCGTAGATGGTTAGTGCGATAAGCTCGTAGCCAACCCAGATCAAATACCAAGACCTCGTTAAGCGTGTTAAGTATCCGCGAACGCCCGAACAGGCCAGGCCCACCTCTCTCTAGGCGGTCTCAACTCTGCCTGCCGCTCCGCCTCAATGATCCACTCATGGTGCTCCATCACCGACCCGACTTTAGTCTCACATGTATCATGTATAAGTATATAGTATATACCCGTGATCAACTCCCGAGTGATCACGGCCCGATAGTATAGCACGCGCAGACGGACAAGTATGAAGGGCTACAGATGAAAGTACTAGCAGCCTATACTAAGCATATAGGATTGCGGTAAGGTAACAATGAAGTTACAAGGACAAAGGCTATGCAGCGGATAGGAGTATCAAAACAAGAATATGCTATGCTACTCTAATGCAAGCAGTGTAGATAAGAGTAGGCGATATCTGGTGATCAAGGGGGGCTTGCTGGTTGCTCGGCAAGAGAGAGGGTCGCCAACACCGTAGTCGAACGGCCACCGCAGCGTCGGCCTCGTAGTCTACCGAAGAGAAGAGGGGGAAGAAACAATGAATACACGGTAACAGATGCATAACGATGCATGACATGCCAAGAAGCGATGCTAGGCGTGCCCTAACGTGGTAAGAAGGGTACTGGTTTAGGGGGGGAAAACATCCGGGAAGTTATCCCGGTTCCGGACGTCTGTCAGACAGATGAACCGGAGAGGAAAGTTTGCAGGTTCGATAGGTTAGAGACGTGTGGTGGACGAACGGACTGCGTATCCGGATTCGTCTCGCCGTTCTGAGCAACTTTCATGTTGAAAATATTTTAATCCGGATTACGGATTAAAAGATATGATTTTTAAAAGATTTTATTAATTTTTGGAATTTTATTAATTATTTAATTAATTTCGAAAATGCATTTATGACATCAAGATGATGTCATGCCGACGCTATCAGCCAATAGGGTTGACTGAGTCAACCCGACAGTGGGTCCCGCATGTCATACACTAATGACTAATTAATTTAATTAGCCTAATCAAAGTTCATTAACCTTAGTTAATTAAGTTAATTAATGATTAGGGGTTAATTAATTCAGAATTAATTAGTTTAATTAATTACTTAATTAATTAATTACTTAATTATTTAGTTAATTAATTTAATTCATTTTATTTCCATTTTAATTTCTGTTTTAATTTAAAGCGTTCCTTTTGTTTTTTTTAGGGGTGGGGCCCCACGCCGCTGGGTCCGAGGCCAATCGGGCAAAGGGTAAGTGGGGCGTTATGGGCGACGCCTTGAATCGGCCTGCTCGAGGCGGATCGGGCGCGACCTGGCGCCTGAGGCACGGGGCAGGGGCGGCTGCAAGGCCAACCAGGCGCCGACGAGGCGAGGCGACGAGCGGGTGGTGGTGGGTTCGGCCGAGCAAAGCCGGGGCTTGAAGGGGGCTCGGGCGCCGAACGGGGGGGAAACGAGGGCTCGGGGTGCCGCTAAAGGGCGCCGGAGGGGTTCGCCGTCGGAGGAGAAGGAAGGGGGAAGGCCCGTGCGGTGGCCGGCCGATCGGATCCCAGCGAGGAGGAAGAGGAACGGGGGGGGCGCGGTGTCACAAGGCGACCGAACCGGCCGACGGGCGGTGGGGCCACGGCGCCGACGAGGAGAGAGCGGAGCCGGGGGGGGTGAACTGCGGAGGCCGAGCGGTCACGACGAGGGAGGGGGGAAGAGAGGGGCCTCACAGGGGGGGGGGGCCTAGGCGGCGGGCTCGATGGGGGCTGGGAGACCGTCGGGGAGGAGGTCGGGAAGCGCCCGGCGACGGGAGGGCGAGGCCGAGCCAGCAGTGGGCCGTGCCTGGGGCGACGGAGGGGGAGGAGGGAGCGCCATGAGTCGGGAGGTGGAGGAGGGAGGTCCGGGGCAGCGGGGGGCGGGGCGGCGCAGGGGGTGGGGCGCGGGGGAGGTTCGGTCGGGGCCTCCTCCGCCCCGATCCAGATCGGTGTGGGAGGAGAGGGGCGAGGGGGCGTGGGGGGGGAATGGGGTCGGCTAGGGTTAGCCGTGGGGTGGGAAGGGGTAAGTGGCCGGCGGCTGGGCCGGTGGGCCGGCCCGGATGGGGGAGGGAATGGGCCAGGGGGAGAGGAGGGCTGTTGGGCTGAGAGTTATCCTCCCTAGTTTTGTTTTGTTTTTCTTTTGTTATTTTTTTCTTTTCTGTTTTTAGTTTATTTAAAATGCTCTGGCATTTTGTAAAAATTAGTGCACCCCACCAATATTAGGTTAGTTATTTTAAACAGCCCCCGAACATTTTAGAACTTATTTTCGAAACCTTTTATCGTTTGTTTTATTTTTGATTTTTGTTTTAGGTCGGGTTCGAATCAACGAGTAGTTAATTAACAGAACCGGGGTGATTACTGTTCCCTAATCATCCGGGTGTTACAAATCTCCTCCACTACAAGAAATCTCATCCCAGATTTAGGAGGTAGAAGGAAAGAGTGCGGATATTCATCTCAGACGATCCTCGCTCCTGTGTGGCTTCATCTTCAGAGTGATTCGACCACTGGACTTTGAGGAACTTGATCGCCTTCTGACGGGTGCGGCGTTCAGCTTGGTCGAGAATACGGACCGGATGCTCCTTATAGGAGAGGTCCTGCTGCAATTCGAGCACTTCGTGGTCCACTGCTCGGATTGGGTCCTTGAAGCAGCGTCGGAGTTGGGACACGTGGAACACATCGTGAACCTGAGAAAGGTTCGACGGAAGCTCCAGTTGATAAGCCACTTTCCCACGCCTTTCCGAGATAGTGAAAGGGCCAATATAGCGAGGAGCTAACTTGCCTTGATCCCGAAAGCGGTGAGCACCCTTCATTGGTGTAACGCGAAGATAGGCCTTTTCGCCAGGTTGATAGACCATGTCTTTGTGATGACGGTCATAATTGCTCTTTTGACGCGATCGAGCGTCTTGAGATTCTCGCGAATAATGCGGACTTGTTCTTCGCATGTTGGATAATATCCGGACCAAGAGTGGACGCTCCCGCTTTGACCAGTTCGGAGGGGTTCGCACTTTCGTCCATATAACACTTCAAGGGGCCATCTTCGACTAGCTTGATAGCTATTATTATAAGAGAATTCAGCATACGGAGAGATTCCTCCCATTTCTTGCCGAATGAGACGACACAAGCTCAAGCATGTCTTCGAGAATTTGGTTGACACGCTCAACTTGCCCTTGAGATCTGCGGATGAAAAGCAGATCTTGAAAGATAAATGAGTCCCCATAGCTTCTTGAAAACTTGCCTGTAATCTTGAAGTGAATAAGCTGCCACGGTCCGAATCGATAACCAGTGGAATACCGTGAAGTGAAACAATTCGACATATAGAGCGTTGCAAGCTGGCTAGCAGTGATCGCTTCTTTGACCGCCGTAAAATGTGCAACTTTAGAAAGCCGATCAATGACGACAAGAATTGCATCATTACCTTTCTGCGATTTGGGAAATCCAAAGGCGAAGTCCATTTCAACATGGTCCCATTTCCATTCGGAATAGAGATAGGTTGCAGAGTTCCAAAGGGCCTTTGATGTTCTCGCTTTGATACGACGGCAAGCGCCACACTCGTAAACATAGCGAGCAATGTCCCGCTTCATATTAGACCACCGAATCTCGGATTTAATGTCTTGATACATCTTTGTACTGCCAGGTGGATACATAGAGGCGTATCATGAGCTTCTTGCATAACCTTCGAGTCATATTCAGGTTTTCCTTCTTACAGGCACCACTAGGCGGCCTTTGAAGTACAAGGCGCCATCATCAGCAATAGTGAAGGATGAGGATTTCCTTTCTGATGTCTTGTTTAAGCTTGTAGACTTGAGTCAAATCCTGCATTGTCTTTATGGTGCCCACGAGATCGGGTTCAACAGCCAGGTATAAAGGAACCACGGGAACAACACGGAGATTCATCTTTTGGAACTCCGGAGGAGGGGAGCGAAAATCCGGAGGAACAATATGGAGGTTCAGCTTTCTGAATTCTTCGACAAGTGGGGGCTGAACTTGGTGAACCTGAAGGTGGTTGCAATAAGACTTGCGGCTCAAGGCATCAGCCATTACATTAGCCTTGCCTGGCGTATAGGAGATACCCAAATCAAAATCTGCAACGGTCTCCATCCATCTCTGCTGACGGAGGTTCAGGTCTGGCTGAGTAAACAGATACTTCAGACTTTGGTGGTCGGTGAAGATCTCGCAACGATTACCGAGAAGGTAATGTCGCCACTGCTTTAGCGCATGAATGACAGCAGCAAGTTCGAGGTCATGAACTGGGTAGTTCTCCTCGTGAGGGCGCAACTGTCGAGAGGCATAAGCAACCACTTTGCGCTCTTGCATTAGGACACCGCCTAAACCTTGACGAGATGCGTCGCAGTAAATGACGAAGTCCTTCTTAGTATCAGGAGGAGCTAGCATCGGGCGGTTGTCGACTTGTCTTTGAGTGCTGGAAACTTTCCCGACATTTATCTCGCCCATTGGAACTTGACGCCTTTATGCAACAAAGTTAGTCGAGGCTCGGCAATCTTGGAGAAGTTCTCACGAATCGACGGCAATAGTGGCGAGACCGAAAAACTTCGACTTGCTTAACGTTCTTCGGAGGAGTCCAATCGAGAATAGCCTGAACTCGCTCAGGGTTGATGGCAATACCATCCTTAGAGATGACATGTCCAAGGTAGGTTACTTCGGGAAGCCAGAATTCACACTTGGAGAACTTGGCATAGAGTTGATGCTCTCGTAGCTTTTCCAAAGACAAGACGAAGATGTTCAGATGTTCTTCTTCATTCTTGGAATAGATCAGATATCATCCGGATAAACCACGACGAACTTGTCGAGGTAATCCATGAATATATAGTTCATCGAAGCGAGAGAAGGTGGCTGGAGCATTGGTTAAGCCGAAGACATGACGGTGTACTCGTATGAACCATAACGAGTCACAAATGCGGTCTTGGGGATATCCTCCTCACGAACACGGATCTGGTGGTAACCCAACCTCAAGTCGAAGTTTCGAGAACACCGACGAACCAGCCAATTGATCATAAAGATCATTGATCCGAGGAAGAGGATACTTATTCTGAATGGTAGCTTGATTTATAGGACGGTAGTCTTGGACCAATCGGTTTGTCCCATCCTTCTTCTTGACAAAGAGAGAAGGTGCTCCCCAAGGAGAGCAACTTGGGCGAATGAAACCGCTTTGAAGAGATTTATCGATTTCCTCCTTTAGTTCAAGGAGTTCATGCGGCGGCATCTTGTATGGTCGTTTGGCTATAGGAGTGGTGCCTGGTTTCAAGTCGATGACGAACTCGACGGCCCTAGCAGGGGGAATCCCTGGAAGTTCTTCAGGAAAGACGTCTTGGAAATCGCAAACGACAGGAATGTTTTCAATTCCCTCGAGGGGTGCGGCGTTCAATGCATTCAATGCATAGAGCCTTGCCTCGCATCTTGAACCGATTTAGCATTGTAGCTACGATTTCATCGAAGGGTGCAGCAGATGGACGGTCTTAGTGGCGCAAACGATTGACACCGTATGCGCTTTCAACCAATCCATCCCCAAAATGAGGTCGATGTTAGACGCCTTCGAGGATAATGGGGAGGCATAGAATTCCAACCTTCGATTTCCACGGGACGCCGACGCCAACCATGGAGGTTTGACATTGTCCCAATGGGGTTTTTACCACTACCAAGAGTTCATCTCTTCACACTTAACGTCGTGCTTGTATGCAAAGTCCTCGACATGAATGAATGCGATGCTCCTGAATCGAATAAAACAGATGCAGTACTGAATTTACGAGGAGTGTACCCATCACGATGAGCAGGCTGGTCATGAGCTTCGCTCAGATCAACGTGGTTGGCCCGAGCTTGCCCATAAGACTTGCCGGTGTTATTGCGGTTCGGTTGTTTCCACGGCCAGCTCTTGGAAGGGCCGATTGATTCTGGTTCGTTGCATTCTCTAGCACGGTGCCCTGTTGTCCGCACCAAGCATAAGCCATTATTGGGAGTGGGAACAGGAGCTTGGGGTGGCGGAGCTGGAAGCTTGGCTGCTTAGTTGTAGGCGCACGAGGTGTAGCATAGTTCGCTTTGAAGCGTATGCATTCGCTGGTACATGCTATTGGGAATCCATATCTTGCGCTTCTGCGAGGACGGGCCGAAGATGAGCCCGTGTCACGGTTGCGCTGTTAGAGCTCTGGTATTCCTGCGCACCAGTTTCGACGTTGATAGCTTTGTTCACCAAGGTGGCGAAATCAGCAAAGTCGTGCACTAGAAGTGCGAGCTTGATGTCGACTTGAAGACCGCCACGGAACTTCTCTGTCTGCGTGCATCGCTTGCAATATCCTCTTCAAAGATAGCGAGACAAGTCCAGAACTCTCGCCGATAGGCTTCAACAGTCTTGTTGCCTTGGGTGAGGTTATGGAACTCACGCTTCTTCCGTCCATGACCCCTTGAGGGATGAAGCGGCACGAAGGCAGCTGGAAGTCCGCCAGTGATGAGTGTTCCAAGCGGCAGAGTGCGCCGGTGGCTGTCCCACCATTGAGCTGCGGGTCCCTTCAGAAGAAGGAAGCAAAGGTGACATAGCTGGCAGGGGCTACATCAGCAGACTCCATCTCATAGGTGATGTCACGGAGCCAGTCATCAGCATCCAGTGGCTAGGTTGAGCTGCGGTACACGCTGGGGTTCAGACGTATGAAATCCTGCAGAGTTGTCCCGTTTGGGTGCTGGTGCATATTCGGGCGAGGCGAGCCATCATGTTCTCCATGAACTGGCGATTCATCTCAAGCTGTTGGATCATACCAGCCATGTACTCAGGCGGGGGTGGGAAGTTGGCCCCACGACCACGACCTGCTGGCCTAACCATCCTGCTATTATATAACAGGTAGTTCAGATTTGAGAAATTAAGCAAGAGACAGAATCATTCATGATGAAACATGCATAATGAAAGCAGCATGATGGGAACTACATAGTAGTTGGCATATCTTACAAAAGGAATCATGCATAGAGTTCGATACATAGAGTCCAAAGACATAGACTACTACATCATAGGCGGCACGCAGCTCATGGCGAATACATCAAATGCTAACAGCAAGCCTACATCAGTCCCAAGCGGCATCTGCGAGGTAGCAGTAGCTCGAAAGCTGATAGTCGCGGCAAAGGATAGTCCTCCACGTCGGTGACACAGGGGCCGGATACTCGGTGCTGAATCCGACGTCCGTGTGGCGAAAAGGGCCAAGTGCGGAGAGTAGCCTCCACGCCCGCCAACCAACACCCCGGGGCATCACGGTCTGGCGGGGTAGATCGCAGAACGCGCAGCTCTCGGATCGGACAAAGGGTGCATCAGCGTCGAGCACGGTAGAGGTGCCGACGGGTGATGTACAACTCGTGGCGAAGAGCTCGGTTAGCTCGATCCAGCCCATCGGCATGCGTAACAAAGTTCGATGGTGGAAGGGCTCTCTGGTAACGATGGTGTAGGCAGCGGTGTAGTAACCCTCCTCACCAACATCGACGCGATAGCAATGTGCTCAAGGGGAGGTGTCCAACTCGATACTCGCACGAAGACGTGTCGAGCAGCATAAGCGACATCGTGAACTGCCATATCGATAGTCACTCCAACACCATGTGCGGTGTGCAGCACGAGAGTGGACTCTTACTCCCGAGAGTAGAGGTGGACGATGGCGGCATCGCTCCTGGTTATAGTCCCGGTACTCCTCATAGACGGTGTACTCAGGGTGCCAGCGATAACCCAGATAGGTCATCATCTCGCTAGCACCGCAGTGATCCCGAGGCACCAATGGCCGTCGTGTGGCGCCACGACCTGCCTCGTGGGTTCCATCTGAAAACAAAGACGTTTCAAAGGAGTCAAATGACAAGTGTGGAAATTGCTCAAATACAATTCCAAAAACAACTAAGGCTATATCCAACTCGGGTGAATGCGATCACGGGATCCTAGTGATAGTTAGTAAAATCGTTTAACCCGAGTAGAAGAGAGTTCGAGTCCCGAGTAAAGGTCGAGGAGTAAAAGATCCTAGTACCACCCGATGGCGGCGTGGCCCGTAAGGCACACAGCCAAATTAGTAAGAGTTTTGCAATGTCTAGACTCGACTTGACCAAGGAGTGTGGAAGGGGATTCTACAGCAATGGCTCGATACCAACTTGTGACGCCCTCGATTCAATCGTACACTAATCATGCACGCAAATGTGTACGATCAAGATCAAGGACTCACGGAAGATATCACAACACAACTCTACAAATAAAATAAGTCATACAAGCATCATAATACAAGCCGGGGGCCTCGAGGGCTCGAATACAAGTGCTCGATCATAGACGAAGTCGTGCGAAGCAACAATATCTGAGTATAGACATAAGTTAAACAAGGTGCCATAAGATGGCTAGCACAAACCGGGATCAGATCGAAGAGGAGCAGGCCTCCGCCTCGGATCCTCCTAGGTCACTCCCGGTCGTCGCCGGCTGGCTGCACGTAGTAGTAGGCGCCTCGAGTAGTAGTCGTCGTGGCGGTGGCGTCGGGATCCAGGCTCCATCGTCAGTTGCAGCAATCGAGTATAGATAGGGGGAAAGGGGAACAAGGCAACCGTGAGTACTCATCCAAAGTACTGCAAGCAAGGAGCTACACTACATATGCATGGATATATGTGTAAAGGCCATATCGGTGGACCGAATGCAGAATGCCGTAATAAGAGGGGAATAGCTAGTCTTAACGAAGACTACGCTTCGGACACCTGCCTTGCAACAGTAGGAGGGACGATCTGAAGTCCTCCAAGTAACATCATATAGCAATAATCCTACCCGCAATCCCCGCTCATATCCCCGAGCGAGAGCGACCACCGTTGTATCCGCACTTGGAAGGTGTGTTTTATCAAGTATCCGGTTCTAGTTGTCATAAGCTCAAGGTACAACTCCAAGTCGTCCTGTTATCAAGATCACGGCTATCCGAATAGATTAACTTCCTGCAGGGTGCACCATCTTACCCAAAGACGCTTGATCCCATTTGGCCGGACACACTTTCTGGGTCATGCCCGCCGCGGAAGGTCAACACGCCGCAGCCCCACCTAGGCACAACAGAGAGCCAACACGCCGGTCTAAACCTAAGCGCCACAGGGTCCGGGCCCATCGCCTCGAAAGCACACACCACGTTGCGTCGCTGCCGAAGCAGACCTAGCCCATCAGCGTTCCACCCAATCCGCGCCAGCGCCCGCCGTCACCGACGTCTGAAGTGCCGGTGATACCACGACGCGGGATACCCATAACTACTCCCGCGTAGATGGTTAGTGCGTATAAGCTCGTAGCCAACCCAGATCAAATACCAAGACCTCGTTAAGCGTGTTAAGTATCCGCGAGCGCCGAACAGGCCAGGCCCACCTCTCTCTAGGCGGTCTCAACCTGCCTGCCGCTCCGCCTCAATGATCCAATCGCGGGTGCTCCATCACCGACCGACTTTAGTCTCACATGTATCATGTATAAGTATATAGTATATACCCGTGATCAACTCCCGAGTGATCACGGCCCGATAGTATAGCACGCGAGACGGACAAGTATGAAGGGCTACAGATGAAAGTACTAGCAGCCTATACTAAGCATATAGGATTGCGGTAAGGTAACAAATGAAGTTACAAGGACAAAGCTATGCAGCGGATAGGAGTATCGAAAAACAAGAATATGCTATGCTACTCTAATGCAAGCAGTGTAGATAAGAGTAGGCGATATCCGGTGATCAAGGGGGGCTTGCCTGGTTGCTCGCAAGAGAGAGGGTCGTCAACACCGTAGTCGAACCGCCACCGCAGCGTCGGCCTCGTAGTCTCACCAAGAGAAGAGGGGAAGAAACAATGAATACACGGTAACAGATGCATAACGATGCATGACATGCCAAGAAGCGATGCTAGGCGTGCCCTAACGTGGTAAGAAGGGTACTTGGTTTAGGGGAAAACATCCGGAAGTTATCCTGTTCCGGACGTCTGTCGATGGATGAACCGGAGAGGAAAGTTTGCAGGTTCGATAGGTTAGAGGCGTGTGGTGGACGAACGGATTGCGATCCGGATTCGCCTCGCTGCTCGAGCAACTTTCATGTTGAAAATATTTTAATCCGGATTACGGATTAAAAGATATGATTTTAAAAGATTTTATTAATTTACGGAATTTTATTAATTATTTAATTAATTTCGAAAATGCATTTATGACATCAGATGATGTCATGCCGACGTCATCACCAACAGGGTTGACTGAGTCAACCTGACAGTGGGTCCCGCATGTCATACACTAATGACTAATTAATTTAATTAGCCTAATCAAAGTTAATTAACCTTAGTTAATTAAGTTAATTAATGATTAGGGGTTAATTAATTCAGAATTAATTAGTTTAATTAATTACTTAATTAATTAATTACTTAATTATTTAGTTAATTAATTTAATTCATTTTATTTCCATTTTAATTTCTGTTTTAATTTAAAGCGTTCCTTTTGTTTTTTTTTTGGGGTGGGGCCCCACGCTGCTGGGTCTCGAGGCCAATCAGGCAAAGTAGTCTGGCGTTATGGCGACGCCTTGAATCGGGCCTGCTCGAGGCGGATCGGGCGCGACCTGTGGGCGCCGAGGCACGGGGGCAGCCGCGGCCGAGGCCACCCTGCCGCCGGCGGGCCAGCCAGCAGCAAGGCGAGGCGAGGCGACGAGCGGGTGGTGGTGGGTTCGGCCGGGCAGAGCCGTCTTGGGGAACGGGGCTCGGTCGGGGCGGCGAGGGCGCGCAGAAGGGGGGAAACGAGGGCGGGCGCGCTAAGGGGCGCCGGAGGGGTTCGCCGTCGGAGGAGAAGGAAGGGGGGAAGGCCTGCGGTGGCCGGGCCGATCGGATCCGGCAGGGGGAGGAAGAGGAACGGGGGGCGGTGCGCGGCTGCCATGACCGAACCGGCGACGGGCGGGCTGGCCTGGCACGACGAGGAGAGAGCGGAGCTGGGGGTGAACCGGCGCGAGGCCGGAGCGGTCCGACGGGAGGGGGAAGAGAGGGCCTCAGGGGGGGGGGGCCTAGGCGGCGGGCTCGATGGGGGCAGGGGAGACCGTCGGGGAGGAGGTCGGGAAGCGGCCGGCGACGGGAGGGCGAGGCCGAGCCACAGGGCAGGGTGGCTTCGCACTGGGGCGACGGAGGGGAGGAGGGGAGCGCCATGAGTCGGGAGGTGGAGGAGGGAGGTCCGGGGCGCGGGGCGGCGGGGGCGGGCAGCAGGTGGGGCGCGGGGTGGTTCGGTCGGGGCCTCCTCCGCCCGATCCAGATCAAAAGTTGGGAGGAGAGGCGAGGGGGCGTGGGGAGGGGAATGGGGTCGGCTAGGGTTAGCCGTGGGGTGGGGAGGGGTAAGTGGCCGGCGGCTGGGCCGGTGGGCCGGCCCGGATGGGGGGAGGGGAATGGGCCAAGGGGGGAGTGGGGAGGGCTGTTGGGCCAGAGAGTTATCCCCCTCCCTAGTTTTGTTTTGTTTTTCTTTTGTTATTTTTTTCTTTTTCTGTTTTTAGTTTATTTAAAATGCTCTGGCATTTTGTAAAAATTAGTGCACCCCACCAATATTAGGTTAGTTATTTTAAACAGCCCCCGAACATTTTAGAACTTATTTTCGAAACCTTTTATCGTTTGTTTTATTTTTTATTTTTGTTTTAGGTCGGGTTCGAATCAACGAGTAGTTAATTAACAGAACCGGGGTGATTACTGTTCCCTAATCATCCGGGTGTTACACTTTGTCAGGTGGCGCCGGTGCCTATGCTCGAATCAAGCATGGGGCGGCTCTCGGTGGCGGTCAATGGGGCCCTATCGTGCGTGCGTGCAGTGGGGGCTAGGCTCGGAGGCGGTGGCTTGCAGTTTGTGCCGCACTCGGATCTAAGACAATGGCCTCTTCGGTGAGAGTGTCTCCATACTGGCAGCGGGTGGCCTGCATAGGTGTTGTAGGGTGCCTTTTCTTCGTCGCGTGGGCGGGTTAGGTTGCAACAGGCTTGTATCTGCTCCCTTGGGCTGCCCTGTTGGCCCTTGATGACTATGGTGAAGTAGGTGGCCTCCTCTCTCATTCTTTGTACCCGAGATCCCGATAACATGTGGTTTGCATGATCTGGGGGTAGGTGGGGATGGTTGGGGCCGGGGGATCGTAATAGGGGGAAACCCTTGACCGATGGCGGCGATGCTCAATGCATCGTTCTCCTTCCTTTAGAGGGCAACGAGATCCATCCCCTGCCTTCCTCCTCTGTGTTCGACCTGAAACCTCTAAATTTGTCGACGACACTCTGGTGTGTTTTTCCTCCTTGAGGACAATGCGTTGGGACTTCGGAGTGGTGGTTGGGGATTTGACATGGGTGTTGGGTTGACAGCGTCTGCAATGTTGATCTCGTTCGGCAGCTTGCAGTGAGTGTCATGGTATTTGTCGTGGTGATGATGTCAGTAGTTTTGCTTCATGAGGTGAGGCCGTCGTGGTTATTGTCCTCTCCCTGGCACCTTATTGGTCATGTTCATGCGTGCTCGGGGTGAGCACTTCCGCCTGCCGACAATGCAGCATCCTCTGATCGATGGTGCGGGAGGGCAGAGAGCCTTCCTTGGAGCAGAGACGGTTGGTGGGGCAACCGTGGTTGGCCTCATGGGAGTTGACAATGCAGAGTCTACCTCCGGTGGCAGGCAGCTCCCTATCTTAGTCTCATCAATGGCATGATCTCTGGTTCGCAGAGGGCTCCAATGCTCAAGTTTGTTCTTGGTACATTCAAAGCCTGCTAACTGTTCTTTAGCATCATGTATCTTTTGTCATTCTTTTTTGGATTACTTTTTGTAATGCTTAGTTGTTGCTTTATATACAAAACGGGGCAAAACCTTTTCGATAAGAAAAAAGATCTAAGAAATGTGCAGGTTTGTTTGGATGCCCAAAACTTCAGCATTATCCCAATATAGACACTACACCACTACGGCGCGACAGGCAAACACCATCCCATAAAAACTGGCATGTCACTCACGATCTTCATGGTGATCCTGTCACGATCTTTGCTAGAATTTGCAGTCACATGCATGCCTGGTCATAGCATATCAAGACACCTAGCTTGGGACCCCTACCTCGAGATATGCCGGATTTAGCACCGACACCAGAGCTAAAGAATAATCATGTTAATAGCCGTCTAATCTGAATCATAATGTACGTTAGCCGCCCGTTGAATTTAAATGGTTTGGACATGCCATGTAACCAGCCAGGCGCTTGAAGAAAAAAACGCAAACCCCACAGTTTGCTCGGCTAAATAGAATTAATACATTTTATAACTAAATAGAATTGGACTAATACTCCTAAATATAATATGTACTATACGGCACCACTGTTCTTGTTAGTATAAAGATATGTTTTCGCAAAAAAGAGAGTATAAACTTATGTTTTAGCTGTCGAGCATGACACGGCCTAAGCTAATTACAGCTAAGCTCACGATTAATTGTTGGATCTCACAGCTCACACTGATCATGGATGATCTTTTCTTCAGGGTGTGATCATAGAGGATCTTAAACTAGCTAGAGCTAAGAAAATAAGTACCTGCTAGCAGCCACCTAATCTGGATCATATCATAATGCATGCTTAGCAGCCGCATGAATTTGAATTACTTTGCCATGTGAAATAACTAGCCAACCGCACAAAAAGAAGATGAAAACGCCAGATCCAACAATTGCTCAGCTCAACAGAATGAATAATTTTTTGCTAGAATCGTTCTACATAGAACATGCACTTATATATCTAACTGATTTATCTGTGTATCATATCTAGCTAGTTGTCCTACTCTACAGCCCATCATATTTGTGTCCACCGGGCAGCAGCTGCGTGATATATACACATCATGTGCTACAAAAACGAAGTTATGTATCATCGTGCAAGCAATCAAGATCTGGCACACCACCTTCCCAGCAAGTCAACTAGAATCAAGTGGCAGGACGAAAAATCCATGGAATCACCTCATCATGCGGGGCACGAGCATTAAACAATGTTAAACCAACCCTAGCCGTATCTCCAAGCATTCCATCTGTCTCGATACTATATTCCCCAATATCGCTGGAGATCTCAACTCCAGTTTGCTCAATAACTGACGAACCATGCTTGCAGTTCACACTCTTATATTATTTAGTTCATTGCTTCTAGCTAGCCGTGCTAGAGCTGTCTATGACCCCTTAATAATTCTTCCCACGTGCTCCTCGAGTGTAAGATACTCCTTTGATTATTTAGAGCACATCCATTTTCAGACGACAGGATATGTTGGTACCAAGTAATACCATAGAAAAATTGATTATTCGACCTCATATATAAGTTCGTTCCCGCAAAAAAATACTACATTTTATGTCGTGTTATATAGCAAGTGTTGGTTAATAGCATCTTCAATGGCTCATGTTAGTCCTTGGTGATTTATCATATCGGATTTTTGACGATGACAAGCTGGGGAAGTTATTTCTTTAACAGGAAATGATCATACCACCAACACACAAGGTTGTTATTTGTCAGCTAATAATAGCTTGTTTTAGATACTCCAATCTCTACTCCTATAAGAGACCTTGTTGTTGATGATGATGGTTTGTTTGTCATCCATTATAAATTTTTCATTCGATCTGCATCTAACGAACGCAAGGTAAGCTCTGCTACTTTTGCACAAAGACCCCACCACTTAGATTCACACTTTGCAGAAAACCCCTTAGCCCCCCATCCACCTCATGCAAATGAAATAAGATGAATAAATTTTGGGTGAAATCTAACATACTTTTACAGGGCATATATACCAAAAACGAGGGTGATGTTTTCTTCAAGTTTGTGAAGATGTATTACTAGTCTATTTTGGATCTGCTACAGTTAATCGCACTGACACTTTGCTAGTCAATGTCAAATTTCAACCATAACTAAAGTAGCATTTATTTTATGTTGGCCACCTTGAATTTGTCTTAGGCAGGCCCTTTCACATGGTTAATTCCAAAACGCAGGGAGAGACGGAAGAAAAAGCTGCCCAACTGAAAGCTACGGAGTATAGGCCAAAGAGTTTTTGGTCAAGTGCATGCGCCGGCGGTGCTGGATTTAGTCCACATCCACATCCACACACCTTAGCCGCCACTAATCCCCAAACAATGCTGCCCACATGGACATGGTAAAATACCCTCTCTTGAGCTTGCCAGTGAACACCAGATGCAGTAGCATCCAATCAAATGTCGGCAACTTGACCAAAAGTCCACTGTAACAGCTACACCTTGCGTATACTTGTCATTGCCCCAAATATTCTAGTTGTCCGATTGGTCATAGCTGTCTCACTCAGTCCATGAATTGCTTACCATCATGCCATGGCAAGAATACTAGTCAACTGGTACACACTAGTCGTCACGTCGCTATAAGTAGCAGCTTGCACTGGTGTTGTCCCTATCATTCTATCCTCGCAAAGAGAATAAGAAGATCTATCGAGCAGACAACAAGAAGAAGAGGAAATGGCCGGCGGCGAGGGGGCCGCGGCGGTGATGTGCACGCCGGCGTTCGTGGGGCGGGTGCTGCGCAGCCGGTGGTACGTGGTGTTCGCGTCCATGGTGGTGATGGCGGCGTCCGGGTCGACCTACATCTTCGCGCTCTACTCCAAGGAGCTGCGGTCGGTGCTGGGGTACAACCAGCAGACGCTCAACACGCTTGGCTTCTTCAAGGACCTGGGCACCAACGTCGGCGTCGTCTCCGGCCTGGTGCAGCAGGTGGCGCCCACGTGGGCCGTGCTCCTCATCGGCGCCGGCATGAATTTGGCGGGGTACCTCATGGTGTACCTGGCCCTCACGGAGCGCACGGCGGCGCCGCCCGTGTGGCTCATGTGCATCTACATGTGCGTCGGCGCCAACGCGCTCACCTTCTCCAACACCGGCGCGCTCGTGGCCTGCGTCAAGAACTTCCCGGAGAGCCGCGGCATCGTCATCGGGCTGCTCAAGGGCTTCGTCGGCCTCAGCGGCGCCATCTACACGCAGCTCTACCTCGCCATCTACGGCGACGACGCCAAGTCCCTCGTCCTCCTCATCGCATGGCTCCCCGCCGCCGTCTACATCTTCTTCGTCCACACCATCCGCGTCCTGCCGTACCGGCGACGCGCCGAGGGCGACGAGCCCAACAGCAAGCCCTTCTTCTGCTTCCTCTACATCTCCATCGCGCTCGCCACCTACCTCCTCGTCATGATCGTGGTGCAGAAGCAGGTGCCCAGCTTCTCCCATGCCGCCTACGCCGTCGGCGCCACCGTGCTCCTCCTCATCCTCTTCCTCCCCCTCGGCGTCGTCATCAAGGAGGAGTACACCGCCGTCTCCCAGCTCGAGGAGTCTCTCCGGCACCCGCCGGCCATCGCCGTCGAGGAACCAGCTGCAGCAAGCACGAAGAAAGAGGACGACGAGCCGTCGTGTGGTATGAAGGGCTGCCTCACCAACATGTTCAAGCCGCCGGCGCTGGGGGAGGACTACACCATCATGCAGGCGCTGGTGAGCGTGGAGATGCTGGTGCTCTTCGTCGTGTCCGTGTTCGGCATCGGCGGCACGCTGACGGCCATCGACAACATGGCGCAGATCGGCCAGTCGCTGGGCTACCCGCACAAGAGCATCAACACCTTCGTCTCCCTCATCAGCATCTGGAACTACGCCGGCCGCGTCGGCGCCGGCTACATGTCCGAGTTCTTCGTCGCCCGCTACAGGTTCCCGCGCCCGCTAGCCCTCACCGCCGTGCTCCTCTTCTCCTGCGTGGGCCACCTCCTCATCGCCTTCGGCGTGCCCCAGTCCCTCTACGCCGCCTCCGTCATCCTCGGCTTCTGCTTCGGCGCCCAGTGGCCTCTCCTCTTCTCCATCATCTCCGAGGTCTTCGGCCTCAAGTACTACTCCACGCTCTTCAACTTCGGCTCCGCCGCCAGCCCCATCGGCGCCTACGTGCTCAACGTGCGCATCGCCGGCCGCATGTACGACGCCGAGGCCGCCAGGCAGCACGGCGGGCACGCCGCCGCCGCGGTCGGCGACAAGATCTGCAAGGGGGTGATGTGCTTCAAGCACGCCTTCCTCATCATCACGGGGGTCACGCTCGCCGGCGCGCTCGTCTCGCTCGTGCTCGTGTGGAGGACCAGAAACTTCTACAAGGGTGACATCTACGCCAAGTTCAAGGTGGCGCCCGTCGTCGCGCCCGCCGATGCCCATGGAAGCGACCATTATCAAGCAGGGGAAACGGTGGAGGGCACGGTCGTTACAGAGGAGGACGAGGCCAAGAAGCAGGGCAAGAACAAGAAACTGCAGGAGGTCAACGATGACGAGTTCAAGTGATCGATGACTAACTAATTTCGTTCGATCAAAACAATAGTACTTAATTTAGAGAAGATGTGGATGAACCCGTACTGTCGTTTCTGATGTTACTCTTTGTCAAATTATTAATGTGGTAATACGGTTTCCAACTTTCCACGGCAAAGACTCTTCTTAGTATGGTACGTACGACCAGGCATGCATGTGCTGCAAATAATTCTAGCAAAGATCCTGACAGGATCATCATGAAGATCGGTGCACAGGATGGGGTGTGACAGCACTCCAAAATGATTTCAAAATATCTCTTCTTGGCGCATTGATTTTTTTTCCACAACTTCTACGAGTGCCATTCCATTATATATGAAGAATGTTTGCAAACGCTCAAAATTTGTTATGTGGCCATAATTTATTTATTTTAGATTTTAGTGTTGTTCACCCAAACTCATTTGAGCTCGAACTAAGGAACATAGGGTCCTCTAGCTTGAGGTATCCTGAGTAGAAGAGGGCTCTGGTGCATGTTGTTGCTTGCAGTTGCTCTCTCCTCGCTACCCGCACCACTGTGGGACACAGTTACTTTGGAGGTTGCATTCATGGTGTTTGCTGCCACACCACCACTTAATTAGCCCTGTGCTCAACCTTGACGAAGAGATGTTGCACATGTATGGGTTGGCATGTAGTTTACTGGTGAATCCTATATACTACCCCCTCCGTTCTTGAATATTTGCCTTTCTAGAGATTTCAACAAGTGACTAAATACGGAGCAAAATGAATGAATCTATATATTATTAATTGATCTGATGCAAACATTCCACCTCACCACACTTCACATCATCAAAGGTGCACTACATGCATTGGAAAAAGTTTTTCATTATATTATGCCACTTATATTCAATAATTATTTTGAACTATACAAAATAAAATACTACTACTATCTAATGTGTACTTTTTTGTTTTAGTTCATATATATCACTTCGAATATTCATGTTTCATAGAATCAAATTTCTCAAAATATATTGCAACTGATTCCCGTTGCAATGCGGGGGGTGTCAACTAGTTCTCCATGTTATTTGTTCTCTACATCGAGCAGCATTCTGAGATAGCCAAAGCGGAACGCACATCGAACACGGTGGAAAGTCGACGGACTTGTTGACAACATCGACTATACCCTCTTAGATGAAGGGTATGTTTTAATCTTGACCATTGATTCAATTAAGAGGGATGTACTGAAGTGGAACCCAAAAAACAAAGGTCATGATAGCATTACATGGGATCTATCCTGTTGTGTCAAAATTTCAATGTTCCAAATAGTCAAATAAGTTTCTTACGCTCGACGAGCACGTGGGAAGAATTATTTAGGGGTCGAAGACAGCTATAGCCAAGCTAGCGAGAAGTACTGACCTAAATAATACTGCGACCGTGTGATCGAACTGCAAGCATGGATACCATCAATTATTGAGCAAACAGGAACTCAGATCTATACCTCCAACGATATTGGGGATAGAATACTGAGGTAGAACGAATGCTTGGGAGACATGATTATAGGTTTGGTTTATCATAGTTTAATGCTTCATGCCTTACATGATGTATTTTATGTCCAGCCACTTGACTCCCGTTGACTTGGGAAGGTGGTGTGCCTGATCTTGATTGGCGGCACGACGATACAACTTCATTCTGTAGGAGTTTCTGTAGTTGTACGATGGTACCTTGTCCGATGAACAAGCGGTGAAACATATCAAGTGTGACAGCTATGTGATGATACACAGATAAATTTATCAGTCAGATATTAGCGTAAGTTATAGGTAGAACATTTTTATTCACCCACAAAATGTACCTTTTCTATTCAGCTGGCAATTGTGTGGATGGCTCGTGTCTTCACATGGCACAAGAATTTAAATTGAGGCGGCGGCTAAGCTACATTATGATTCAGATTTGATGGCTGCTAGCAAGTTTATTCCTTAGCTCTAGATCACCCCTTCAGAAAAAAAAGATTCTCGATTATCACCGTGAGCTGTGAGATACAACATTTGATCGTGAACTTAGTCGTAATTAGCTTAGACTGTGTCATGGGCCGGCAATATCTTTGCCATCTATTATTTTTCTGATTGAAATTCTTATTCAAAGTACATGCACTTATAAGTCATTAATTTGTCTTAATTTTTGTTTGTTATATTATATCACATAAGAATTATTATTATCTGTGTTGTATTTTCTCTCGATAAAAATCAAACACGATCTTAGAGAATTAATTAGAACTTAGACAAGCACGCCAAGCCCAAAAGAAGTATTAGAATATAATGTATTAAGATTTAAATATATTACATCTTTTCATTTAGAGAAGTTACCACCGGTTTGTACCCCAGATCCGGTATGTGGCTCGGCTGGGGCTTCCGGCTTTTGATGTTAGGCTTAGGTGAGTGGTCAGGGTAGTGGCCCAGCTAGCATCCCTTCATCATTTTGATGTTAGGCTTAGATGAGTTGTCTGGGTAGTGGCCCGGCTAGCACGCCTTCATCATTTGGGTAGGAGTAGCGGCACATGTTGCCAAGATGGCGGATTCAGGTATATTGTTGTAATACTTTGTAAGGTCCTCGGGAATAATCAATAAAGTGGCCGCATGCATCTCCCAGATGCAGAGGCCGGGGTTATCCTCCTTTTCTAAAAAAAAAGAGAAGTGTTGTATTAAGTCATAAAACTTCTACTGATGGTGAAAACTGAAAAGTATAGTCCTATAATATATGTAATCTATGCGCCAAACTGCACTTTGATGGATCTTTAAATGTCATATACACATATGGCTTTAGTTTATATGGATAACCGGCCAATTGTTCATTTCGCAAAAGAAAAAACACCCGGCCAATTGTTCATCATCGAGACTGTTCTTATTGTATTTGCTTCTATTTTTCTTAGAGAATATGCAATTTGCTTCTATTTCCATCCACAAATATATCAATCATATATAATAATTCTATTTACTCATAGTATATATTAAGCCTACTAAACCGAGTAATTGTACAGTTGGTGGCTTTTCTCTTCTTGTTTTTTCAATTCACGTGGCAAAAAAAAAAAAAGAAGAAGAAAAAAAATCAGGTGGCGGCTAACATACATTATGATTGAGACTATATGGCTGCTAGCGGGTTTATTAGCTCTAGCTAAATCAATGAACACTCCTTAACAAAACAGATACTCGACAATCACTTTGAGCTACTAGATCCAGCATTTGACCGTCAACTTGGTTGTAATTACCTTAGATCATTCATGCTCGCTAGCTTAAATGTACATCTGTACTAGCTAGAATAGCCATGGAGCTAAATCCAATAGATCTCGGGTAAGGGGTTCCGAGCTGGTGATCTTAGCTTGATGGAAACAGGACGAACAAGGGATAAGATGCTTACCTAGGTTTGTGCCCTCTCAAAAAGGTAAAACCCTACGTCCTACTTTTATTGTATTGATTGTGTTGAAGTACAATATACATGATGATCTACCTCGAGACCATATGTATCTAACTTAACCCTATGGACTAAAACCCCTGGGCTTATATAGGGACCGGTAGTACCTAGGGTTACATGTATGTTGGTTACATCTAGGGATAAGCTTGCCGATGATTCGAACATATCTAGAAGTGTGCGCCAAGTACGTCAGGGGTCATGGTAAGTATGGCTCATTCTTCTGTTGTCTGGGGGTCCTCGGACCGGCCCATAATTGGTAGGTCGACATGGCTAGCATCCGTTGCGGGTCCACTGTGCCAGAAGGTGGGCGACACTTAGCAGCTGTGCGGGTTGCTTACCTGCGCTACTGCTATTGGGCTTAGCAGTAGCGCGTGCCCTGGACCAACGCTACTGCTATGGGTGCCTTATCAAATTTCCTCCCCGCGCCCGACCATCTCCCTCCCCTCACTCCTCATTGCCTCACTCTGCCTCTGCCGCCGCTGCATTACCGTCGCCGCATTGCCACCGCCGTACTCCCTCCTCCTTCCTCGGTATACCGCGACCCTCCTCCCTCCTCCTCGCACTGCCCTCCTTTCTCCTCCTCCGGCCGCGCTCTAGATACGTCTTCGTCGTATCTATAATTTTTGATTGTTTCATGCCAATATTATACAACTTTCACATACTTTTGGTAACATTTTATATGATTTATTGGACTAACCTATTGATCCAGTGCCCAGTGCCAGTTCCTGTTTGTTGCATGTTTTTTGTTTCACAGAATATTCATATCAAACAAAGTGCAAACGCGATAAAAATTTACGGAGAATTATTTTGGAATATTTATGATTTTTGGGAATTGGAATCAACGCAAACGGAGGCCCACAGCCCCCACAAGACACCAGAGCGTGCCCCAGGGCCCTGGCGCGCCGTGGTGGGTTGTGGTCACCTGGTACGACAGTTGGAGTTCTACTTCGGGCGCAATGAAACTTATATTCGGAAACAAATCGTGTTAAAATATTAGCGCAATTGGAGTTATGGATCTCCGGGAATATAAGAAACAGTTTTCGGCCAAAAAACATGAACATGAAACAGAAGAGAACAAAGAAGGAGATCCGGTCTCGGAGGGGCTCCCACCCCTCTGCCGCCAAGGAGGCCATGGACTAGAGGGGGAACCCTCCTCTCATCTAGGGGGAGGCCAAGGAAGAAGAAGAAGGAGGGGGGCTCTCTCCCCCTCTCTCCCGGTGGTGCCGGAGTGCCGCCGGAGCAAGGATCGTGATGGCTTCTCATTGTATGGACGCATGTAATCATCGAATAGGCAGCTTCTCATCGTAACTGACTATGCCAACATGTGCAAAGCCTTGTTTAAATACCAATCTGATGATCAATGAAAGATGCAAGTTCATTACTTCAATTACATCTCTTTTTTCATTCAACACTTAGAATCCTCCACCGTCAATCCAGAGGGTCGTAGAAACCAGATCTTCCTGCATAACGAGTCATTGGTAATATTTTTTTGATTTGGCACATATTTGTGGATTTACCACTTGGAGGTAGGTCTTATTTATTTTAGAGCTTGCATAGGGTTCTAGAATTTTTTTTGCCGACTCGACACTGCGTCTACGACCGAAGAAGACTCCTTGGCTTCATGGTGCGTGAGATTTGATGGGTTGTGGTAGGTAGACTAGTGAGGCTTGCAATGGGAATTGCCTGGTGCTACACACCTGATGTGCTGAGTAGCGCGAATAACCCAAACACACTACAAGAAATATGTCAACTTGTGACCTTGACTATTGGTCACTGAATAGTCATTATTTTCCATTTGTGACATTTTTGTGACCAAAAACAGATAGTCAAAAGCTGGCGGTCGTAAACTGAAATTAACGACCTTCTCTGTGAGAAGGTTGTAGACGTTTACGACCAAAATATGCCTACTGTTTTGTTTTGGTCACTAGCAGCCTTCCCAGGCCATGTAAGCATCCGACGTGGCAATCTGATGTGGCACAAGAATCGGCCCGGTCCAATTCAGTGTATTACATGGGACAAGCCCATTAATTCAGCCCATTTATATTTTTTTCCTATGAATTTTTTGTCAGCTTCATGGATCAAGCCCAACGTTGCAGCCTTTTTTATTTTTGGGCCATGGCCTTTTTGTGTCAACAATTACATTTTTTCTTTTTTCATAGAGTGGGTTCACTAGTCAGGTGGGTCCCCATTGTCAGGTTCTAGTACTAGGTCCTAGCCATCCGGGCAATATTCTTCAATTTTTTAATTTAACGCAAATAAATACCTAGTATTTAAATTGGCACACAGAACACATGAAATACTTCAAATGTTATCAACCATCAAAGTGCTACATCATATAGCACACATACAAATGTGATCGGCATCAAGTTTACAATCAGATAACAAGATCCACAAGTGTACAATCACATGAGCCAGATTCTGCTACATCATATAACACACATACAAATAGGACCAGCATAAATGACTCAATTACTCTCAAAACTAGCTCCAATGAGCTAGAACTATTCTTCCTCCGACTTATTTGTACTGATGCTTACGAAGAAACAGAAAGCCCAGCATCTGCACATTACAAAACAAAATATTTAGGAACAAAATAGAAGTAAATCTAACAGCATATTTAACAATAAATAACAGAATAATGAAGTTCATGAGAAATTTTAGAATCAACTTGACAATTGATAGTAATGTTTGCATTGGACACATCCAAAACTAAAATTACTAAGATATATCATCAACAACCATATAGCTTTGTTTAATATTACTAAGATATATAGCCATTAGTTTGTTTTAACATGGAACCCAAGAGTACTTTACAGTAGATAAACATTTGTTGATGCTAAAAAGACAAAGGCTTGTCCTATGACATGTCCAGCAAGCCTAATTAATAGTGTCAAACTGTAGCAGGACATAAAAGAACAGTACAGTAGTAACTTAAGCATGCTCCCCTGTAGACACACACACACACACACGATCAATTCAAACCCAAACAAATCAAATCACGCTCTGGACCGCTACAGGTCCATGTATTGACGCTTAGCATCAATCATTAGGCCATGAAGCATCTGTCCCATTTGTTCAACAAGAGTACATACCTGACTCCAGGTGGATGGGGCTGTACTAGAACATCTGGTCCAGGGACGAGCCTGCTAATCCAAATCAAACAAACAAATTCATTAGGAGGGGATTGGAGAGATAAGGAAGAAATGAAGTAAACATACATACTAATTTGGAACGGAGGGAGTACATGTCTATATATAAGCACCAGAAGCAAGTAATATAAATACATCCTCTTTCTTCCTCTACAACACTAACTAGAGCAACATCAATCATTGTACACAAGGAGCAGCAGCAACAAGCCAATGAAGAAAGCTCAAGATTTTTGTCTTTTGCAAGTTTTAGCACACTAGTACATGCGTTAAAATGGAAGCGCCGCTGCTGGGTTGCAACAGCCAACAAACTATAGGGTTACCGTCAAGTTAGCATTACCGAAAGCGAAAAGGAAAGTGGAAATAGACATGGCAGCCTATAGTTATGCGGAGAACATCGACAAGTAGCCAACAAGATGAGCATTGAGCAGTTTAATAACACAGTGTATTAATCTGAATACACGTGAAAAAAACTAGCAGTGTTGTTAATACACTGCTAAGTGAGCATTCAGGATGCTTATTATACACGTGAACAAAACTAGGCCAAAACATAGTAAAAAAACTGCTAAATGGACACTACAGCAAAATGAACATTGTGCAGCAAAAAAGCAAGCATGTGCTAATGGCCTAGGAACTACTAGTAGCATAGTGAAACGAGGTGAGTATGGTAGATCTAGGCGGCTGGATACATATGAACTAGTATAGGCAGGCAGCAGCATCTCTTCTCTGAATCTCATGTCCCCGCTCCCACGGTGACCGATTTACTAGCTGTTGTTTGTAAGCAGCGAATCACCGGATGGTCTTGTCACCGTTCGTCTGGCCATCAGGCTACAACAGGGAATAATGAGGTGTTTAGTTGGATGCAGATCATAATTTCAGAACACATCAAAACTGACCATGGAAAGCATGATAATGGCCTAAGTAGATCTGAGATTTCACACAAAAGTGGCAACTAAACTAGTGCAGAAGTGTATTCATTTCTCCTGAAAAGTACAATCCTAGGACTCCAATTGCATATCAGATCTAAAATACAAAACGAAATGACTAAGCATCACAGGTCGGAGGCTTAAATTAGGGACTACGAACAATTCATTGCGGAATAACAATGTGACGAAACAAACAGAGAGGATCCACAGAAGGTTGTACCGGTCAAGCATCTTCACGCGCGCACCACCACAGGCCGTCGTGGAACTGGTAGGTGACAACGATGTGGTAGTGGTGGAAGCCGTCGCTGAGGCCGACGGCGCCTGCCGTGTCCTTGTTGTCCTCGAAGGCGATGACGACGGACGGGTCGACATCGAAGCAAGTGCGCTGCAGGCCACATCATCATATTTGAGCATTAATATTTCTGTATTACTACACAGCAACTACAGCACTAGGAGTACACAACAACTAGTAGCAGAACTAGAAGAAATAACCAGATTGAGTGTACACCAATATCATCAGGAACATGAGTATAACAAGCATCTTGCTTTACTGGGATAGAGTGACACAACAGAATTACTAGGATACAGTAACACATACACATTTTTGATTTAACACGTTCAGAAACAATCTAGTGTGTATATTGTACTCTGCTAGGCTTGATTTAACACACATTATTTATTTAATACATGTCCCCAAAATGAACTACTCCTGCAAATCTCAGAAGAGCATAAGCACACACTACATCTACTCCCCAAACAATCACTTGCCAAACTCAAAAGAGCATAAGCAAAAGACCAGTGCATATTAACCAAACCAGTTTCTTCAGTACTCAGGCATCACAAGGAAAAAGAGCAGTGCATCACTAGTGACGCTCACAATTTTGATGCCAATTATAGCAAATTAGCTTCAGATCTATCAATGCTAGTAGAAGATCTCTTTAGATGGTCATAAAGAGGAAAGGCATTGACCTGATCTCGGTGCGCAGGTTCCAGTTGATGCTCTTGAGCCGGCTCAGGGTGCGCTGCATATTCTGCCATGATATCAAACGGAAACAAATCAGCCACATCAAAGAAAGAAGAAAGTGATACAACTAAAGAAAAAGATGGATGGAGGCAAGATAGAGAAGCAGCAGCCAACCTCATACTGCTCGGTCCACAGGCTGGTCCCGGTGGCCTGCTGGTAGCGGTTGAAAATCCCCTTGATGCTGCAAGTAGCACATGAAGAAGAAGAACAAAACGAAGCTTAGAGGTCTTCTCCTTGTCATCCTCACGGTTTCTGCATACACACGGTCGCATGAACAACATTCAGCATTGTTATCTACATAGAGAAGAGATAAATCAAACAGAGCTCGATCATTTTGTCTTATTCAGAGCATGAACAACAAAAATCATTAATTAAACAAAATGAGCTCTGTTATCATGAAATGAAGACACAACTAACATGATAACAGGCATATAACAGTATGCAAGTGGTCAATATCCAATTACAAACTGAATCATTAATTATTGCACGATGCAATCCCAAAAGAGAGAAGCCTAATACACAAGAATAAGAAGTGGTCTTAAAGATCCAAAAGTATGATAACATACCAGCAAAGACAACGAGAGTGAGAACATTCCTGATTCCCGATTCAAATTTGAACTGCAGCTGCCTCATAGTTTGCTCTTTATTTTTTCCAAAAATCATTTCTAGGTACATAAGTATCTATTTAATCATAGAAACACAAAAAGTTTTCCAAGATTCAACCACTATCTAGGAACGGTCATGCCCGCCGTTTTGACCGCATTTTGAAACGGGCATAAAAAATTCAAAAAAATCGAAAAATTGGAAAACCTTCGCATTGTGTCATTATATGTGACCAAGTTACCAGCAAAAATTATAAACTTGTAATACGGTGATTATTTTTAAAAAGTGTTCTCAGAAACGGGCTATCAAGTGTGAAGATGCATGGCTTTCAACCCAAATGCTCAATCTTATGGCGACATTCATGGCATAGTTTGTTCAAATGATCTCGTACTGTGCACAAGGGTGCATATTGGAATGACAAACAATGTTGCCTAAGGGAGTTTTCATTTTCTTTGGACAAAAAATTCATTTTCCATTTTTCAAGTGCCCGAAATGAGGTTTTTTTGTGAAGGATCTACCATATATTTGTTGCAAAATTGGACCAAATCAATTTTCTAAAATACTAGGACATATTTAATGCACAATTTACCAAATGGTTGGGTGTAAAAAGTTTTGATCCACCTCGCGTGAAAAAGACAAATTCCCGCCGATCTGGAAGCGGGTCAAATTTGAACTGTAGCTGCCTCGTAGTTTGCTCTTTATTTTTTTTTTCCAAAAATCATTTCTAGGTACATAAGTATCTATTTAATCGGAGAAACACCAAAAAAATTCAAGATTCAACCACTAGCTAGGAACGGTCATTCCCACCGTTTTGACCGCATTTTGAAACAGGCATAAAAAATTCAAAAAAAAATCAAAAAATTGGAAAAACCTTCACATTGTGTCATTATATGTGGCCAAGTTTCCAGGAAAAATAATAAACTTGTAATACGAAAATTATTTTAAAAAAGTGTTCTCAGAAACGAGCTATCATGCGTGAAGATTCATGGCTTTCTAGCCAAATGATCAATCTTATGGCCACATTCATGGCATAGTTTGCTCAAATGATCTCATATTGTGCATAAGGTTGCATATTGGAATTCCAAACAATGTTGCCTAAGGGAGTTTTCATTTTCTTTTCACGGAAAATACATTTTCCATTTTCCAAGTGCCCGAAATGAGGTTTTTTTTAAGGACCTACCGTATATTTGTTGTAAAATTGGACAAAATCAATTTTCTAAAATACTAGGACATATTTAATGCACAATTGACCAAATGGTTGGGTGTCAAAAGTTTTGGTCCACCTCTCGTGAAAAAGACAAATTCCCGCCGATTCAGCAGGAAGCGGGTAAAATATGAACTGTAGCTGCCTCGTAGTTGGCTCTTTATTTTTTCCAAAAATCATTTCTAAGTACATAAGTATCTATTTAATCAGAGAAACACAAAAAAAATTTCAAGATTCAACCACTAGCTAGGAACGGTCATTCCCACCGTTTTGACCGCATTTTGAAACGGGCATAAAAAATCAAAAAGAAATCAAAAAATTGGGAAACCTTCGCATTGTGTCATTATATGTGACCAAGTTTCCAGGAAAAATAATAAACTTGTAATACGGAAATTATTTTAAAAAAGTGTTCTCAGAAATGAGCTATCATGCGTGAAGATTCATGGCTTTTAAGCCAAATGATCAATCTTATGGCCACATTCATGGCATAGTTTGTTCAAATGATCTCATATTATGCACAAGGGAGTTTTCATTTTATTTGCATGGAAAATTCATTTTCCATTTTCCGAGTGCCTGAAATGAGTTTTTTTTTGTGAAGGACCTACCATATATTTGTTGCAAAATTGGACCAAATCAATTTTCTAAAATACTAGGACATATTTAATGCACAATTGACAGAATGGTTGGGTGTCAAAGTTTTGATCCACCTCGGTGAAAAAGACAAATTCCATGGATTCGGTAGGGAAGCGGGTCAATTTTGAACTGCAGCTGCCTCATAGTTTGCTATTTATTTTTTCCAAAAATCATTTCTAGTTACATAAGTACCTATTTAATCAGAAATACATGGTTTGGTGGTGATACGTTGAGGTTTGGACGGTGGCCGAGGGCCCCAGCTCTAGAGCGCGTAAACTCGCATGCCCGCCGCGAGGTCACCGCGTGACTGTGGCGTTGCCATGTATTCTAGGCGGCCTAGGCATGTCTAGTGGGTTGGGCACTCCCTAGGTAGGTGCTAGGAAGAAAATCACAACATAAGATTCTCACGAGGAGATCGATCGATGCTCAAACACGAATAAGCAGCCAAGTGTTTGATTAGCGATACGGGAAATGCACATGGCTATTGGGCATGAGTATTGGCTGAGGTTGATCAGTTACTAAGAGGACCGTATTCACAAATTTTCAGCTCAAAAGGAGGAGCCTAGGTGGTACTTGCTTTGCAAAGTACCACACTGGACAAAAATACGAATGTTGAAGCTGGGCTCAAAATAATGAATGGATTGAGCTGGCATTTGGTGGAGGATGGTTATTTGGGCATAGGAAAGCACTGTAGAAAATGGATAATATTTGGATGTGCCAAAGTGGTACTTCCTTCACAAAGTGTTTCTCTGAACAGAATAGGAAAATGAATATTTTTGAATTATTTTTGAACTAGGCAAGGAAGGTTTTTTACATATTTGACGAAGATATGACCCAAAAGAATTTATGAGATTTTTTTGGGAATTTTGGAAATGACGGAAATATAGGTTGCTTCACAACCTAGGGCAAAAACTGCCACATGGACATGACACATAGGCAAAACTGATGAGGTGGCGCCTAGTCATAGCAACCCACCACAATTTACAAGGTTATGACCATCTATATTGGTCATGATCAGCTAGAAATAAGGCAATGAGCGATGCTATCTGCTTTATGACCATTTTGTGTAAGGAAATTCGACCTTCGACCAAAATGGTCGTTATAGTTTAGGGTTTGGAGCCCCCCGAACAGCTTTTGACCAATTGGTATGAAATGGTCATAGATCTATGACCAATTCTTCCAGGGTCACTAACAGAAGGTCACTAGTTGACATATTTCTTGTAGTGACAGCAACCAACAAGATTTGTTTTAAGGTTGCTCACCACATACACCATGCGGTCAGCAACCCATAATATGAAATACAACTTTCCCCACAAGAAAATGATACCATGAGCTTGCTTTTGGAAACATCCTAGTAAGAACACCCACCATACCCTGCAATCTATGAGTTGCTTTGATTAGTTAATGCGGCCGAAAGCCAAAGTGGCTACCAAGTTGCATTCCACATTATCATTTTTTTGGCAGGAAAGTTATATTTCACATGTCGGTTGCTGTTTGGGTTACTCGCGGTCTCAATCACCGCACCAACGTCTAGTGCTTGGCAACGACTGTGGAAACTCTCCACAAATGTAACATTTGTTATGCGGCTTCCACAGATTCGGTTGCAGTCCCCTGCTTCCTCTGTTCCTCACAATCTTACTCCAGCCCCGATGTCACGGCAACCCCCCCTGACCAGGCCCAGGAGGCAGGCCCAGTGGCCACCAGGCGGCCCAAGAGGAAGGGCAAACCCAACCAACGAGTGGTTGGACCGGAATGGACAGCGTAGCATATATAACCAGTGTGCGTGTGTGGTTAGGGTATCGATTGATCAGTCTCTTGACCCGGCCGCCGCTTGGCGTGTATCCTCCTCCCACCTCCGGCTCCACTCCCCGATCCCCTTCTTGCTTATCAACCCTAACAACCTGTATCCCGAATTGGTGAGATTGAGAAGTAATCCAGCACCCATTGTCGAGGACCGTATCATCTGGTATCAGAGCCACCAAATCCACCCCAATTTTTCTCTCCGCCACGCGGATCTGGCGCAAACGCGCTATCGTAGTCTCCAGCAAGTGATGGAGGATTTTTGGATCTTCCAAAGAAAACGGAGGAAGCGGCTGCCGAGCACAGCAACATCGCCAAGGCTCTACTGGGGATCCAGAAGAGCCTGGATCAGATCACACCGGCGGTGGCTAAGATGGAGCCGGCGCTCGCCTCGCTCGAGCCGGTGGTCCACGATCTCGCGGCCTGGCGTCCCGGCGTGGACACCGTCGTGGGTCAGCTACAGGCGGATCTCGGCGACATCCGCGCCCAATTGGAGAAGATCGCGCTTCACACCAACCCTACCGACAAGGCCGACCAGTCCTCGACGCCGGCAATGGCAGACGGGCCAGGGCTCGGGGCGGACCACACTGGCAACGGCCACGGGCCCGTTGGCCACCGCAGGACATCTTTTCCTCGAGTACTGGTCCGGGGAGGGCCTCTCCTCCCCGCACCGGTCCCGGACAATGGTACGTTGCGAACACCTCCTCGTACTGTTGGGGAATGTAGTAATTTCAAAAAAATTCCTACGCACACGCAAGGATCATGGTGATGGCATAGCAACGAGAGGGGAGAGTGTAGTCCACGTACCCTCGTAGACCGTAAGCGGAAGCGTTATCAACGTGGTTGATGTAGTTGTACGTCTTCACGATCCGACCGATCCAAGTACGAACGCACGACACCTCCGAGTTCTGCACGTTCAGCTCGATGGCGTCCTCGCCTTCTCGATCCAGCAAGGCGGCGAGTAGTAGATGAGTTCCGGCAGCACGACGGCGTGGTGACGGTGTTGGTGAAGAACAATCTCCGCAGGCTTCGCCTAAGCACTACGGAAACTATGACGGAGGATAAACTAGAGGGGCGGGGTTGCGGCACACGGCTTGGTGTTTCTTGATCTGTCTTTGGTGCTAGCCCTGCCCTCTATTTATATGTTGAGCCTTGGGGTGAAACTTGGAGTAAAAGCCTCCACAAAGTCGGTTTCACCCGAAGGCAAGAGTCCTTCTCGGACTCTAGGGCGAACGCCAGGTTCCGGCGTCTGGACCCGAGCGCCGAGACCACAGGCGTCGCCCCTGAACTCATAAAACATCCTTTTGCGCTTTCCAAAAACCTTGTGGGCTTTCCACTTTGGCCCAAATAACGTGTTCTCGTTCCCAAACATTTCGGTAAACATCCGGAACCCCTTCCGGTGAATTCCGGAACTCTTCCGGAGATCAAACACTATTATCCCATATATCAAACTTTATCTCCGGACCATTCGGAGTTCCTCGTCATGTCCATGATCTTATCCGTGACTCGAACAACATTCGTTTACCAACATACATAACTCATATAATACTATATCGTCAACGAAGCGTTAAGCGTGCGGACCCTACGGGTTCGAGAACTATGTAGACATGACCTAGAACTTGTTTCGGTCAATAACCAATAGCGGGACCTGGATGCCCATATTGGCTCCCACATATTCTACGAAGATCTTTATCGGTCAAACCGCATAACAACATACATTGTTCCCTTTGTCATCGGTATGTTACTTGCCCGAGATTTGATCGACGGTATCCAATACCTAGTTCAATCTCGTTACCGGCAAGTCTCTTTACTCGTTACGTAATGCATCGTTCCGTAACTAACTCATTAGCTACATTGCTTGCAAGGCTTATAGTGATGTGCATTACCGAGAGGGCCCAGAGATACCTCTCCGACAATCGGAGTGACAAAACCGAATCTCGAAATATGCCAACCCAACATGTACCTTTGGAGACACTTGTAGTACTCCTTTATAATCACCCAGTTACGTTGTGACGTTTGGTAGCACCCAAAGTGTTCCTCCGATAAACGGGAGTTGCATAATCTCATAGTTACAGGAACATGTATAAGTCATGAAGAAAGCAATAGCAACATACTAAATGATCAAGTGTTGGGCTAACGGAATGGGTCATGTCAATCACATCATTCTCCTAATGATGTGATCCCGTTAATCAAATGACAACTCATGTCTATGGTTAGGAAACATAACCATCTTCGATTAACGAGCTAGTCAAGTAGAGGCATACTAGTGACACTCTGTTTGTCTATGTATTCACACATGTATTATGTTTCCGGTTAATACAATTCTAGCATGAATAATAATCATTTATCATGATATAAGGAAACAAATAATAACTTTATTATTGCCTCTAGGGCATATTTCCTTCAGTCTCCCACTTGCACTAGAGTCAATAATCTAGTTCACATCGCCATGTGATTTAACATCAATAGTTCACATCTATATGTGGTTAACACCCATAGCTCACATCGACATGTGACCAACACCCAAAGGGTTTACTAGAGTCAGTAATCTAGTTCACATCGCTATGGATTAACACCTAAAGAGTACTTAAGGTGTGATCATGTTTTGCTTGTGAGATAATTTTAGTCAACGGGTTTGTCACATTCAGAGCCGTAAGTATTTTGCAAATTTCTATGTCTACAATGCTCCCACTTTCAATATGTATCCAGATTGAGACTCAGAGTCATCTAGATTAGTGTTAAAACTTGCATCGACGTAACCCTTTACGACGAACCTTTTTTCACTTCCATAATCGAGAAACATATCCTTATTCCACTAAGGATAATTTTGACCACTGTCCATTGATCTACTCCTAGATCACTATTGCACTCCCTTGCCAAGCTTAGTGGTAGGGTATGCAATAGATCTGGTACACAACATGACATACTTTATAGAACCTATGGCTGATGCATAGGGAATGACTTTCATTCTCTTTCTATCTTCTGCCGTGGTCGGGTTTTGAGTCTTACTCAATCTCACACCTTGTACCACAGGCAAGAACTCTTTATTTGACTGTTCCATTTGAACTACTTCAAAATCTTGTCAAGGTATGTATTCATTGAAAAACTTATCAAGCGTCTTGATCTATCTCTATAGATCTTGATGCTCAATATGTAAGCAGATTCACGAGGTCTTTCTTTGAAAAACTCCTTTCAAACACTCCTTTATGCTTTGCGAATAATTCTACATTATTTCCGATCAACAATATGTCATTCACATATACTTATCGGAAAGGCTGTAGTGCTCCCACTCACTTTCTTGTAAATACATGCCTTTCAAAAGTCTCATATAAAACCATATGCTTTGATCAACACATCAAAGCGTATATTCCAACTCCGAGATGCTTGCACCAGTCCATTGATGGATCATTGGAGCTTGCACATTTTGTTAGCTCCTTTAGGATTGACAAAACCTTCGGTTGCATCATATACAACTCTTCTTTAATAAATCCATTAAAGAATGTAGTTTTGACATCCATTTGCCGATTTCATAAAATGTGGCAATTGCTTAACATGATTCGGACAGACTTAAGCATCGCTACTGATTGAGAAAATGTCATTGTAGTCAATACCTTGAACTTGTCGAAAACCTTTTGTGACAAGTCGAGCTTTGTAGATAGTAACACTACTATCGTTGTCATCTTCCTCTTGAAGATCCATTTATTTAACATGGCTTGCTGATCATCGAGCAAGTCAATCAAAGTCCATACTTTGTTCTCATACATGGATCCTATCTCAGATTTCATGGCCTCAAGCCATTTCGCGGAATCTGGGCTCATCTTCGCTTCCTCATAGTCCGTAGGTTCATCATGGTCTAGTAACATGACTTCCAGAACACGATTACCGTACCACTCTAGTGCGGATTTTACTCTGGAAGACCTACGAGGTTTGGTAGCAACTTGATCTGAAGTTTCATGATCATCATCATTAACTTCCTCACTAATTGGTGTAGGAATCACTGGAACTGATTTACGTGATGAACTACTTTCCAATAAGGGAGAAGGTACAATTACCTCATCAAGTTCTACTTTCCTCCCACTCACTTCTTTCGAGAGAAACTTCTTCTCTAGAAAGGATCCATCTTAGCAACGAAAAACTTGCCTTCGAATTTGTGATAGAAGGTGTACCCAATAGTTACCTTTGGGTATTCTATGAAGACGCACTTCTCCGATTTGGGTTCGAGCTTATCAGGTGAAAACTTTTTCACATAAGCATCACAACTCCAAACTTTTAAGAAACGACGGCTTAGGTTTACTACTAAACCATAGTTCATACGGTGTCGTTTCAACGGATTTAATGGTGCCCTATTTAACGTGAATGCGGCTGTCTCTAATGCATAACCCCAAAACGATATTGGTAAATCGGTAAGAGACATCATTGATCGCACCATATCAAATAAAGTGCGGTTATGACGTTCGGACACACCATTATGTTATGGTGTTCCATGTGGCGTGAGCTGTGAAACTATTCCACATTGTTTTATATGAACGCCAAACTCGTAACTCAAATATTCTCCTCCACGATCAGATCGTAGAAACTTTATTTTCTTGTTACGATGATTCTCCACTTCACTCTGGAATTCTTTGAACCTTTCAACTATTTCAGACTTATGTTTCATCAAGTAGATATACCCATATCTACTCAAATCATCTTGTGAAGGCCAGAAAAATAACGATACTTGCCACGAGCATCAACACTCATTGGATCGCATACATCGGTATATATGTGTTATTTCCAACAAGTCGGTAGCTTGTTCCATTGTTCGGAGAACGGAGTTTTAGTCATCTTGCCCAAAAGGCACGGTTCGCAAGCATCAAATGATTCATAACCAAGTGATTCCAAAATCCATCTTTATGGAGTTTCTTCATGCGCTTTACACCGATATGACCCAAGCGGCGTTGCACAAATAAGTTGCACTATCATTATTAACTTTTCATCTTTTGGCATCAATATTATGAATATGTGTATCACTACGATCGAGATCCAACAAACTATGTTCATTGGGTGTATGACCATGAAGGTCTTATTCATGTAAGCAGAATAACAATTTATTCTCTAACTTTTAATGAATAACCGTATCGCAATAAACATGATCAAATAATATTCATGCTCAGCATAAGCGCCAAATAACATTTATTTAGGTTTAACACTAATCTCGAAAGTATAGGGAGTGTGCGATGATGATCATATTAATCTTGGAACTACTTCCAACACTCATCGTCACTTCCCTTCAACTAGTCTCTGTTTATTCTATAACTCCTGTTTGAGTTACTAATCTTAGCAACCGAACAAGTATCAAATACTCGGGGCTACTATAAACACTAGTAAGGCACACATCAAACACATGTATATCAAATATACCCTTGTTCACTTTGCCATCCTTCTTACTCACCAAATATTCAGGGCTTTTCCGCTTCCAGTGACCATTTCCTTTGCAGTGTAAGCACTCAGTTTCAGGCTTTGGTCCAGCTTTGGTCTTCTTCACGGGAGTGACAACTTGCTTGTCATTCTACTTGAAGTTTCCTTTTCTTTCCCTTTGCCCTTTTCTTGAAACTAGTGGTCTTGTCAATCATCAACACTTGATGCTCTTTCTTGATTTCTACCTTCGTCGATTTCAACATCACGAAGAGCTCGGGAATTGTTTTCGTCATCCCTTGCATACTATAGTTCATCACGAAGTTCTAGTAACTTAGTGATGGTGACTAGAGAATTCTGTCAATCACTATCTTATCTGGAAGATTAACTCCCACTTGATTCAAGCAATTGAAGTACCCAGACAATCTGAGCACATGCTCACTAGTTGAGTGATTCTCCTCCATCTTTTAGCTATAGAACTTGTTGGAGACTTCATATCTCTCAACTCGGTATTTGCTTGAAATATTAACTTCAATTCTGGAACATCTCATATGGTCCATGACGTTCAAAACATCTTTGAAGTCCCGATTCTAAGCCGTTAAGCATGGTGCACTAAACTATCAAGTAGTCATCATATTGAGCTAGCCAAACATTCATAACGTCGCATCTGCTCCTGCAATAGGTCATCACCTAGCGGTGCATTCAGGACATAATTCTTACGTGCAGCAATGAGGATAAACCTCGGATCACGAATCCAATCCGTATCATTGCTACTAACATCTTTCAACACAATTTTCTCTAGGAACATATCAAAATAAACATTTGAAAGCAACAACGCGAGCTATTGATCTACAACATAATTTGCAAAATACTACCAGGACTAAGTTCATGATAAATTTAAGTTCAATTAATCATATTACTTAAGAACTCCCACTTAGATGACATCTCTCTAGTCATCTAAGTGATCACGTGATCCAAATCAACTAAACCATAACCGATCATCACGTGAGATGGAGTAGTTTTCAATGGTGAACATCACTATGTTGATCATATCTACTATATGATTCACGCTCGACCTTCGGTCTCCGTGTTCGAGGCCATATCTGCATATGCTAGGCTCGTCAAGTTTAACTTGAGTATTCTGCGTGTGCAAAACTGGCTTGCACCCGTTGTAGATGGACATAGAGCTTATCACACCGATCATCACGTGGTGTCCGGGCACGACGAACTTTGGCAGCGGTGCATACTCGGGAGAACACGTCTTGATAATTTTAGTGAGAGATCATCTTAAAATGCTACCGTCAATCAAAGCAAGATAAGATGCATAAAGGATAAACATCACATGCAATCAATATAAGTGATATGATATGGCCATCATCATTTTGTGCTTGTGATCTCCATCTCCGAAGCACCGTCGTGATCACCAGCGTCACCGGCGTGACACCTTGATCTCCATCGTAGCATCGTTGTCGTTACGCCATCTATTGCTTCTACGACTATCGCTACCGCTTAGTGATAAAGTAAAGCAATTACAGATTGCATTTCATACAATAAGCGACAACCATATGGCTCCTGCCGATTGCCGATAACCGGTTACAAAACATGATCATCTCATACAATAAAATATAACATCACGTCTTGACCATATCACATCACAACATGCCCTGCAAAAACAAGTTAGACGTCCTCTACTTTGTTGTTGCAAGTTTTTACGTGGCTGCTACGGGCTGAGCAAGAACCGTTCTTACCTACGCATCAAAACCACAACGATAGTTCGTCAAGTTAGTGCTGTTTTAACCTTCGCAAGGACCGTGCATAGCCACACTCGGTTCAACTAAAGTGAGAGAGACAGACACCCGCAGTCACCTTTAAGCACGAGTGCTCGCAATGGTGAAACCAGTCTCGCGTAAGCGTACGCGTAATGTCGGTCCGGGCCGCTTCATCTCACAATACCGCCGAACCAAAGTATGACATGCTGTAAGCAGTATGACTTGTATCGCCCACAACTCACTTGTGTTCTACTCGTGCATATGACATCTACGCATAAAACCAGGCTCGGATGCCACTGTTGGGGAACGTAGTAATTTCAAAAAAATTCCTACGCACACGCAAGGATCATGGTGATGGCATAGCAACGAGAGGGGAGAGTGTAGTCCACGTACCCTCGTAGACCTAAGCGGAAGCGTTATCAACGCGGTTGATGTAGTCGTACGTCTTCACGATCCGACCGATCCAAGTACCGAACGCACGGCACCTCCGAGTTCTGCACACGTTCAGCTCGATGACGTCCTCGCCTTGTCGATCCAGCAAGGCGGGCGAAGTAGTAGATGAGTTCGGCAGCACGACGGCGCGTGGTGGCGGTGTTGGTGAAGAACAATCTCCGCGGGGCTTCGCCTAAGCACTACGGAAACTATGACGGAGGATAAACTAGAGGGGCGGGGTTGCGGCACACGGCTTGGTGTTTCTTGATCTGTCTTTGGTGCTAGCCCTGCCCTCTATTTATATGTTGAGCCTTGGGGTGAAACTTGGAGTAAAAGCCTCCACAAAGTCGGTTTCACCCGAAGGCAAGAGTCCTTCTCGGACTCGGGGCGAGGCGCCGGGTTCCGGCGTCTGGATCCGAGCGCCGAGGACCTGGCGTCGGCCCCTGAACTCCATAAAACTTCCTTTGCGCTTTCCAAAACCTTGTGGGCTTTCCCTTTGGCCCAAATAACGTGTTCTCGTTCCCAAACATTTGAAACATCCGGAACCCCTTCGGTGAATTCGGAACTCTTCGGAGATCAAACACTATTATCCCATATATCAAACTTTATCTCCGGACCATTCCGGAGTTCCTCGTCATGTCCATGATCTTATCCGTGACTCCGAACAACATTCGGTTACCAACATACATAACTCATATAATACTATATCGTCAACGAAACGTTAAGCGTGCGGACCCTACGGGTTCGAGAACTATGTAGACATGACCTAGAACTTGTTTCCGGTCAGTAATCAATAGCGGGACCTGGATGCCCATATTGCCTCCCACATATTCTACGAAGATCTTTATCGGTCAAACCGCATAACAACATACGTTGTTCCCTTTGTCATCGGTATGTTACTTGCCCGAGATTTGATCGTCGGTATCCAATACCTAGTTCAATCTCGTTACCGACAAGTCTCTTTACTCGTTACGTAATGCATCATTCCGTAACTAACTCATTAGCTACATTGCTTGCAAGGCTTATAGTGATGTGCATTACGAGAGGGCCAGAGATACCTCTCCGACAATCGGAGTGACAAAACCTAATCTCAAATCGCCAACCCAACATGTACCTTTGGAGACACCTGTAGTACTCCTTTATAATCACCCGATTCGTTGTGACGTTTGGTAGCACCAAAGTGTTCCTCCGTAAACAGGAGTTGCATAATCTCATAGTTACGGGAACATGTATAAGTCATGAAGAAAGCAATAGCAACATACTAAACGATCAAGTGCTGGGCTAACGGAATGGGTCATGTCAATCACATCATTCTCCTAATGATGTGATCCCGTTAATCAAATGACAACTCATGTCTATGGTTAGGAAACATAACCATCTTCGATTAACGAGCTAGTCAAGTAGAGGCATACTAGTGACACTCTGTTTGTCTATGTATTCACACATGTATTATGTTTCCGGTTAATACAATTCTAGCATGAATAATAATCATTTATCATGATATAAGGAAATAAATAATAACTTTATTATTGCCTCTAGGGCATATTTCCTTCACGTACACCTTTTCCCACCATTCCAATTCCTCCACCACCACCATTAGACTTTGGGAACAGCTCATAGGCTGCACTTCCCCCTCGCCATCAACACAACCATGTCGATTGTCCGGGGTTTGATGGAGAAAACCCCACGGGGTGGAGGATTCGTTGTGAGGCTTACTTTCGGGTGTGTGGGATCGATCCACTGGTGTGGATTGATACAACAGTCGTCCACTTCACGGGGGCTGCTGCATTGTGGCTGGAATGGTCACAAATGCATCTCAAAAGCCCCAATTGGGAGTCCTTTTGCTCCTCGGTGTTGGATTAGTTTGGGAGATCGGAGTTCCAGCACCTGTTGCGTCGCTTTGCTAAAATTAAACAAACTGAAACCGTGCTAGAATATGCAGAGCAATCTAATGTCATCATGCATAGTCTCCTAGCGCATCACAGTTCGTGCGATCCCTTGTTTTTCACTACGCAATTTTTAGAAGGACCGTCGCATGAAATTAAGATCGCTGTTATGTTGCATCGTCCCCAAGATTTGGAAACTGTTGTTTCTCTGGCTACTCTACAGGAAGAGGTGGTCGACATGATATGTGCTACCTCTTGAGCACTGCGTTGGATTTCCCCGAAGAGGAGAGGATGATGCAACAAAGTAGCGTAAGTATTTCCCTTAGTTTTTGAGAACCAAGGTATCAATCCAGTAGGAGGCCACGCACAAGTCCCTCGTACCTGCACAAAACAATAGCTCCTCGCAACCAACGCGATTAGGGGTTGTCGATCCCTTCACGGTCACTTACGAGAGTGAGATCTGATAGAGATGATAAATAATATTTTTGGTATAGAGATGCAAAGTAAAAGTAAAAGGCAAAGTAGAAACAAAGCAAGTATTAAAGTGATGGAGATTGATATGATGAGAATAGACCGGGGCCATAGGTTTCACTAGTGGCTTCTCTCAAGAGCATAAGTATTCTACGGTGGGTGAACAAATTACTGTTGAGCAATTGACAGAATTGAGCATAGTTATGAGAATATCTAGGTATGATCATGTATATAGGCATCACGTCCGAGACAAGTAGACCGAAACGATTATGCATCAATTACTATTACTCCACTCATCGATCGCTATCTAGCATGCATCTAGAGTGTTAAGTTAAAAACAGAGTAACGCCTTAAGCAAGATGACATGATGTAGAGGGATAAATTCATGCAATATGATAAAAACCCCATCTTGTTATCCTCGATGGCAACAATACAATATGTGCCTTGCTGCCCTTCTACATCCTTTGGGAAAGGACACATAAGATTGAACCCAAAGCTAAACACTTCTCCCATTGCAAGAACTACCAATCTAGTTGGCCAAACCAAACGGATAATTCGAAGAGACTTGCAAAGATAACCAATCATACATAAAAGAATTCAGAGAAGATTCAAATATTGTTCATAGATAAACTAGATCATAAACCCACAATTCATCGGTCTCAACAACCACACCGCAAAAAGAAGATTACATCGAATAGATCTCCACGAGAGAGGGGGAGAACATTGTATTGAGATCCAAAAAGAGAGAAGAAGCCATCTAACTACTAGCTATGGACCCGAAGATCTGAAGTAAACTACTCACACTTCATCGGAGGGGCTATGGTGATGATGTAGAAGCCCTCCATGGTGGATGCCTCCTCCGGCGGAGCTCCGGAACAGGCCCCAAGATGGGATCGCGTGGATACAGGAAATTGCGGCGGTAGAATTAGGTTTTTGGCTCCTGTTCTGGTCGTTTGGGGGTACGTAGGTATATATAGGAGGAAGGAGTACGTCGGTGGAGCAACAGGGGGCCCACGAGGCAGGAGGCGCGCCCTAGGGGGGGGGAACCCCACCCTCGTGACCGCCTCTTTTGTTCCTTGGAGTAGGTTCCAAGTCTCCTGGATCACGTTCGGTGAGAAAATCACGTTCCCGAAGGTTTCATTCCTTTTGGACTCCGTTTGATATTCCATTTCCTCGAAACATTGAAATAGGAAAAAAACTTCAATTCTGGGTTGGGCCTCCGGTTAATAGGTTAGTCCCAAAAATAACATAAAAGTGGAAAATAAAGCCCAATATAGTCCAAAACAGTAGATAAAGTAGAATGGAGCAATCAAAAATTATAGGTACGTTGGAGACGTATCAGGCATCCCCAAGCTTAATTCCTGCTCGTCCTCGAGTAGGTAAATGATAAAAAGAGAATTTTTGATGCAGAGTGATAGTTTGGCATAATTTCAATGTAAATCTTCTTAATTGTGGTATGAATATTCAGATCCGAAAGATTCAAGACAAAAGTTCATATTGACATAAAAATAATAATGCTTCAAGCATACTAACTAAGCAATTATGTCTTCTCAAAATAACATGGCCAAAGAAAGTTATCCCTACAAAATCATATAGTCTGGCTATGCTCCATCTTCCCCACACAAAATATTTAAATCATGCACAACCCCGATGACAAGCCAAGCAATTGTTTCATACTTTAAGATTTTCAAAACTTGTTCAATCTTCACGCAATACATGAGCGTGAGCCTTGGTAGCACTATATGTGGAATAGAATGGTGGTTGTGGAGAAGACAAAAGGGGAGAAGATAGTCTCACATCAACTAGGCGTATCAACGGGCTATGGAGATGCCCATCAATAGATATCAATGTGAGTGAGTAGGGATTGCCATGCAACAGATGCACTAGAGCTACAAGTATACGAAAGCTCAACAAAAGAAACTAAGTGGGTGCGCATCCAACTCGCTTGCTCACGAAGACCTAGGGCATTTGAGGAAGCCCATCATTGGAATATACAAGCCAAGTTCTATAATGAAAAATTCGCACTAGTATATGAGAGTGACAAAATGAGAGACTCTCTATCATGAAGATCTTGGTGTTACTTTGAAGCACAAGTGTGGTAAAAGGATAGTAGCATTGTCCCTTCTCTCTTTTTCTCTCATTTTTTTTAATTTTATTTTCCGTCCGGAGTCTCATCCCGACTTGTGGTGGAATCATGGTCTCCATCATCCTTTCCTCACTGGTACAATGCTCTAATAATGATGATCATCACACTTTTATTTTTCTTACAACTCAACAATTACAACTCGATACTTAGAACAAAGTATGACTCTATATGAATGCCTCCGGCGGTGTACCGGGATATGCAATGAAACAAGAGTGACATGCATGAAAGAATTATGAACGGCGGCTTTGCCACAAATCCGATGTCAACTACATGATCATGCTAGCAATATGACAATGATGGAGCGTGTCATAATAAACGGAACGGTGGAAAGTTGCATGGCAATATAACTCGGAATGGCTATGGAAATGCCATGATAGGTAGGTATGGCGGCTGTTTTGAGGAATATATATGGTTGGTGTATGATACCGCTAAAAGTCTTGTGTAATAGAGAGGCTAGCAATGGTGGAAGGATGGGAAAAAGTGCGTATAATCCATGGACTCAATATTAGTCATAAAGAACTCATATACTTATTGCAAAAATCTAGAAGTCATCAAAGCACAGTATTATGCGCATGCTCCTAGGGGGATAGATTGGTAGGAAAAGACCATCGCTCGTCCCCAACCGCCACTCATAAGGAAGACAATCAATAAATAAATCATGCTCCGAGTTCATCACATAACGGTTCACCATACGTGCATGCTACGGGAATCACAAACTTCAACACAAGTATTCTTTAAATTCACAACTACTCAACTAGCATGACTCTAATATCACCATCTTCATATCTCAAAACAATTATCAAGCATCAAACTTTTCTTAGTATTCAACGCACTCAAAAGAAAGTTTCACATATCTTGAATACCAAGTATATTAATATTAAGCAAATTACCATGCTATTAACGACTCTCAAAATAATCTAAGTGAAGCAGGAGATATCAATAGTTTCTTTAAAACAAATCCACCACCGTTCTCTCAAAGATCTAAGTGAAGCACTAGAGCAAAACTTTCAAGCTCAAAACGTATAAGTGAAGCACTATGAGCAAAACTATCAAGCTCAAAAGATATAAGGGAAGCTCATAAAGTATTCTATCAAATTCCAATTCATGTATGGCTCTCTCAAAATGTGTGTACAGCAAGGATGATTGTGGTAAACTAACAAGCAAAGACGCATATAATACAAGACGCTTCAAGCAAAACACATATCATGTGGTGAATAAAAATATAGCTCCAAGTAAATTACCGATGGAAGTAGACGAAAGAGGGGATGCCTTCCGGGGCATCCCCAAGCTTTGACTTTTTGGTGTCCTTGGATTATCTTGGGGGTGCCATGGGCATCCCCAATCTTAGGCTCTTGCCACTCCTTGTTCCATAATCCATCAAAAGAATTTACCCAAAACTTGAAAACTTCCCAACACAAAACTCAATAGAAATCTCGTGAGTTCCGTTAGAGAAAGAAAACAAAAGACTACTTTAAGGTACTATAATTAACTCATTTTTATTTATATTGGTGTTAAAACTACTGTATTACAACTTATCTATGGATTATAAACTATTTTACTAGCCATAGATTCATCAAAATAAGCAAACAACACACGATAAACAGAATCTGTCAAAAACAGAACAGTCTGTAGTAATCTGTAACTAACGCAAATTTATGAAACTCCAAAACATCTACCAAAATTCGACGACCTAGAAAATTTGTTTATTGATCAGCATCAATTCGAATCAGTATTTTATAACGTTCTGGTGATTTTTAATAATTCAGGCACTGAGCGCAAAGTTTCTGGAAATTACAGCAAGATCAAATAACTATCATCCAAGAAGATCCAATAGGTCTAGCTTGGCACAAACACTAATTAAAACATAAAAACACATCTAAACAGAGGATAGATGGATTATTTATTCCTAAACAGAAGCAAAAGCAAAAAATAAAAATAAAATTGGGTTGCCTCCCAACAAGCGCTATCGTTTAACGCCCCTAGCTAAGCATAAAAGCAAGGATAGATCTAGGTATTGCCATCTTTAGTAGGCAATCCATAGGTGGCTCTCATGATAGATTCATATGGTAATTTTATTTTCTTTCTAGGGAAGTGTTCCATGCCCTTCTTTAAGGGAAATTGGAATCTAATATTCCCTTCCTTCATATCAATAATTGCACCAATCGTTCTAAGGAAAGGTCTACCAAGAATAATATGACATGAATGATTGCAATATATATCAAGAACGATAAAATCCACGGGCACATAATTCCTATTTGCAAAAATAAGAACATCATTAATTCTTCCCATAGGCTTTTTAATAGTGGAATCCGCAAGATGCAAGTTTAGAGAGCAATCATCAAAGTCACAGAAATCTAGCAAATCACACAAAGTTTTGGGAATAGTGGAAACACTAGCACCCAAATCACACAAGGCGTGAAACTCATAATTTTTAATTTTAATTTTAATAGTAGTTTCCCACTCATCATAGAGCTTTCTAGGGATAGAGACTTTCAACTCATGTTTTTCTTCATAAGATTGCATCAAGGCATCAACAATGTGTTCGGTAAAGGCCTTATCTTGACTATAAGCATGAGGAGAATTTAGCACGGATTGCAACAAGGAAATACAATCAATTAAAGAGCAATTTTCATAATTAAATTCCTTGAGATCCAATATAGTGGGTTTAGCAACATCTAGGTTTTTATTTCTTTCAATCCCACATTTATCAATTTCATCATCAAGATCTAAAAACTCCAAATTCTTAGAACGCCTTCTAGGTAAAGGAAGATTATATTCAGTTTCATCAAGATTCATATTGCAAAACAAAGATTTAATGGGGTACACATCAATAACTTTTAGATCTTCATCTTGATTTTCATAGGAATTGGAAGAACACGCTTTAATAAAGGCATCTTTGGAAGCACGCATCCTAGCGGTTCTTTCTTTGCACTCATCAATGGAAATTCTCATAGCTTTGAGAGACTCATTGATATCATGCTTAGGAGGAATAGATCTAAGCTTTAAAGAATCAATTTCAAGAGAAATTCTATCAACGTTCCTAGCCAAATCATCAACTTTAAGCAATTTCTCTTCAAGCAAAGCTTTAAAATTCTTTTGTGAACTCATAAATTCTTTAACACTAGTCTCAAATTCAGAGGGCATCTTATTAAAATTTCCATAAGAATTGTTGTAGGAATTTCCATAATTATTAGAGGAATTACTAGGATAAGGCCTAGGATTAAAATTCCCTCTATTAGCGTTGTTACCAAAATTATTCCTACCAACAAAATTCACATCCATAGATTCATTATTATTCTCAATCAAAGTAGATAAAGGCATATCATTAGGATCAGAAGAAACACTCTTAGTAGCAAATAATTTCATAAGTTCATCAATCTTTCCACTCAAAACATTAATTTTTTCTATCGCATGCACTTTTTTATTAGTAGATCTTTCAGTGTGCCATTGAGAATAATTAACCATAATATTATCTAGAAGTTTAGTAGCATCTCCTAAAGTGATTTCCATAAAAGTGCCTCCCGCGGCCGAATCCAAAAGATTTCTAGAAGCAAAATTCAATCCGGCATAAAAGTTTTGTATAATCATCCACAAGTTCAAACCATGAGTAGGAAAATTACGTATCATTAATTTCATTCTCTCCCAGGCTTATGCAACATGTTCATGATCAAGTTGCTTAAAATTCATAATATCGTTCCTAAGAGAGATAATCTTAGCGGGAGGAAAATACTTAGAGATAAAAGCATCTTTGCACTTGTTCCAAGAATCAATACTATTTTTAGGCAGAGATGAAAACCACGCTTTAGCACGATCTCTAAGCGAAAAAGGAAATAGCTTCAACTTAACGACATCATTATCGACATATTTTTTCTTTTGCATATCACATAAATCAACAAAGCTATTCAGATGAGTAGCGGCATCTTCACTAGTAATGCCGGCGAATTGATCTTTCATAACAAGATTCAACAAAGCAGTATTGATTTCACAAGATTCAGTATTGGCAAGAGGAGCAATCGGAGTGCTAAGGAAATCATTATTATTGGTATTGGTGAAGTCACACAATTTGGTAGTATCTTGAGCCATCGCGACAAACAAGCAATCCAACACACGAGCAAACAAAAGGCAAGCGGGGAAAAGGAAAACGGGAAAAAGAGGAGGAGATTGGGAAATAGAGGGCGAATAAAAGGGCAAGGGTGAAGTGGGGGACAGGAAAACGAGAGGCAAATGGAAAATAATGTAATGCGAGAGATAGGGATTGTGATGGGTACTTGGTATGGTGCTTGACTTGCTCTTGCACGAGCCTCCCCGGCAACGGCGCCAGAAATTCTTCTTGCTACCTCTTGAGCACTGCTTTGGATTTCCCCGAAGAGGAGAGGATGATGCAGCAAAGTAGCGTAAGTATTTCCCTCAGTTTTTGAGAACCAAGGTATCAATCCAGTGGGAGGCCACGCACAAGTCCCTCGTACCTGCACAAAACAATAGCTCCTCGCAACCAACGCGATTAGGGGTTGTCAATCCTTCACGGTCACTTACGAGTGAGATCGATAGAGATGATAAATAATATTTTTGGTATTTTTGGTATATAGATGCAAAGTAAAAAGTAAAGGCAAAGTAAAAACAAAGCAAGTATTAAAGTAATGGAGATTGATATGATGAGAATAGACCCCGGTGCCATAGGTTTCACTAGTGGCTTCTCTCAAGAGCATAAGTATTCTACGGTGGGTGAACAAATTACTGTTGAGCAATTGACAGAATTGAGCATAGTTATGAGAATATCTAGGTATGATCATGTATATAGGCATCACGTCCGAGACAAGTAGACCGAAACGATTCTGCATCTACTACTATTACTCCACTCATCGACCGCTATCCAGCATGCATCTAGAGTATTAAGTTAAAAACAGAGTAACGCCTTAAGCAAGATGACATGATGTAGAGGATAAATTCATGCAATATGATAAAACCCCATCTTGTTATCCTCGATGGCAACAATACAATCGTGCCTTGCTGCCCTACATCCTTTGGGAAAGGACACATAAGATTGAGCGACCCAAAGCTAAACACTTCTCCCATTGCAAGAACTACCAATCTAGTTGGCCAAACCAAACAGATAATTCGAAGAGACTTGCAAAGATAACCAATCATACATAAAAGAATTCAGAGAAGATTCAAATATTGTTCATAGATAAACTAGATCATAAACCCACAATTCATCAGTCTCAACAAACACACAACAAAAAGAAGATTACATCGAATAGATCTCCACGAGAGAGGGGGAGAACATTGTATTGAGATCCGAAAAGAGAGAAGAAGCCATCTAGCTACTAGCTATGGACCCGAAGGTCTGAAGTAAACTACTCACACTTCATCGGAGGGGCTATGGTGATAATGTAGAAGCCCTCTGTCGTGGAATTGTCACGGCAGATGTCCTCATGAAAGGACTTAGTCGCAGGGCCATCGTACGGGTTAACCTAGAGGGGTTAATGCGGACACAAGACTAAGAATTATCTTGGTTCGCCCCTTGATGAAGGTAAAAACCTACGTCCAGTTGTGGTGTGATTGATATGATTCGGCGACTAGGGAGCAATAGCTTTGCCTTGGCCTCGAATCTCCTGTCCTCAACTCGCCGCCGGGTCGTCCCCTTATATACACGGGTTAACGCCCGGCTGGCTTACAGAATCCCAATCCGGCTCATACAAGAGTCCGGCTTGGTCTCTCATTTCTTGTCTTACAATACAAGTCACAGTACTAGGGCGGTTTACATGTATGGATCTTAATTCCCTTCTGGGCTCCAGGCCTCCATATGGGCCTGGATCACGCACGAGGGTAAACCGGCCCCTCCGGGGCGGTTCACACTCCGTAGTTGTATCCTCAACATTAGGCCCCAGATTGACTTGAACCGGTTCAGGTTAATCTTCTACGTCTTCAGGCAACCCTTGATCTTCCTTGTAAACCGCCATCTGCTTGAACCGCCGTGACATCATCCTCTGATCTTCGTGTCAGGGCCCCCTGACGTCATTTTGAACAAAAATCTAAACAGTAAGATTCCCTTCATTAAGGCTATCCCGAAATCGGTGACGCTGCACCTTCCGCCGCTTTTGGCTCCTCAATTCTCGCGCCCATTGATTACTCCGGTCCCTTATAAATAGACCGGTCGGGTCATTCTCTTCTTCTCCTTCCTCTCTTCTTCTTCCTCTCTTCTTCTTCCTCGCGACCCGCCGACCCTGAAGCTCTTGCCGTCGCCTTCAACCTTCGACCGGCGCTTCCCGCCGGTGCATGCATCAACGGATCGACCAGAGTTTCAGCGCTCCTCCGCGGTTCCGTTAAATCGAGTAAGGTCATCTTTGAACCCTAGATCTCATTTGGAAACTCGGTTCGTCGCATAGCTCATGAACGTTTATGCCGACCCTTCATACCAGTTCCGCCATGGCCGTACGGCTCGGCCGTACCGCCCCTCATATGCAAGCGGCTGCTTTCGCCGTTTACCCGATTCTAGGCACCTTCCCCTTTTGTTCAGATCTTTCACTTTAACATACCTGAACCTTCCTGCGCTGTAGGAGGTCTGTATAGGTCGCAGAAATTTTCTTTCTTGAACCTGGTAGATCTAGATTATTTCCTTTTGCATGGGAAACCTGTTTCCGTCTACACTTAGCAATTTTTCAGCACTACCTCCTCTGGCGGTTTAACTTCGATATCTAATCCGACCCTCCATTAGTCCTTAGTTAAACGGACCGGAAGCCGCTGCCGAACTGCCGGTTTAACAATATTAATAACGCTGACCTGTTCAACGATGAACCGTTTTCTTTCTTTCTTTCGCAGCTTTAATCTTCCGGAATGGCTCCTCAATTTTCCGCTTGCAAGCTGGGTCCGGTCGAGTCAGCAAACGCAGCTCAGCGGCTACGTCACCACCGGCGGTTTGGCTCCAAAAGTGTCCTCCATTGGCGTGTTCCGGGCGAGTTTCCTCGAGCATGGCGGGAAATGTCGTGTTCATGCATCACTTAGACCGGGGTTCTGTCCGCCCGGTTCAAAATTTTCGGGATGTCCTTGCCGATCTGCAGCTTCATCCTCGGGACATCGGCCCGAATGCATGTCGAATATATGCAACTTTCAAGTCTTACGTGAAGTCTATCTTCAAGAAGAACCATCCATGGAGTTGTTAAGGATTTTTCCATTTGAACCGCCGCGAGAGTTTCGGCGGTCCCAACACGGAGCTGGGCGGCGTCAATCGAGAAGAGGAAAGAAGTCGATTTTCCACCGCCAAGCACCACAGCCATCAAAGGAATGGAACCAAACCTGGTTCTACTGCGGAACACTGCCCCTGCTGACGAAAACCCCTTGCCGGGTTACCGTTCTCACCGGCTCAGCAACCTGCATCCGCTGCCTTCCCGCTTAACCGCCGCGGAGCGGAAAAACTTCGCACCGCAAATAATCAAGCTCCGGGCTCTAATGGCCAATGGCTTAACGGCGTGGATCTTATGCGTTCTGGGTCTCTTGGGGTGTTTTGCCACTAAGCCGCCCGGCCGGATTGATGCACGAGTACACGGCAGCCTCAAAAGATCCTCAAAGGCGTCACGAGCTGCCTATAACTGAACAGGAGGTCACCGAGATCGTCAAGAAGATGCTCGATGAGCCAATCTCCGTCTGCAGCCTCACGGGTTGGCTCCATTTTGTGCCACCAACAAACCGCCGTGTAAGCTCTACTCACTGTCTTTCAAGCTCTTAATACTCCGTCGATACATGTTAATCCTTATTCCTTCCCGGCCGACAGCTCATACGAAGCGAACCAAACCGGTTGGCGCCTCGTGTAAAGTCCAAGGCCACTAAGAAAGCGGGCAAGAAGAAGACCGCCGAGTCCTCGATCCGCCGGAGGGCGAAGAATCGAAGCTGAGGTAAACCGCTTGCCGCTTTGTGTTTCTTCCTGCATATGCTTGGCCTTTTACAATCTTTTTATTGACAATTTTCTTCCGGGATGATCTGAAGCCAGCCATGCCGACCTGTTGAGGTAATCTTACTCTCTTAGAATCCGATCTTGCGCGGTTAAGAGAATTAAATCGCGCCGTCCGGAAAGTGAAAAATACCATTCTGTGCTTACTTGAATCCAAATCTTAACTTGAAGACACAACAGGCTGAAGAGCGCCCGTACAACCCGGCACGATGGCCAACAGGTTACCTCGGCGGTTTACGGAACACACCTATCCGGAAGCGTCGGCGGAGGTGACTTGCTCTCCGGCGTTATCCCTTAAAGGTTTCTTCGATGTCCTCTCAATCCGTCGACTCGAATTATCAGGCCTCTTCCAACTCGTCTGCGGTTCATCCACCACACAACTGCCTCCGCTGAACATCGCCCGGGGTATGTAATTACTGTTTGTCAATTCGACTCACCATCACCTTGGTCAATTTGTCTTGATCCGATTCTGAATATTGCAGCACCAAGGCTCGCTTGAGCAAGAAGGCGAAAACTCTTGATCCTACCTTGGATGTTGATCGGAGAAAACCCCGAACAAACACACGAAAATCCTGAAGCCGCCAAGGAAAGCTCGGCGAATTGTACAAAGACGACAACTGCTGATCCGCGGAGGTTGAACCGGAGGTCAAATGGAAACTTCCCAGCCTGCTCCATCAAACCCGTCTGGCGGCGGGTCGTAACTGTTGAACCGCCGAGCCCGAGCAAAACGACGGCAAGCCCAAACAAGACCGCTGAAAATGATGATGTTATTGTGACAGTCTCGCTACACTGCTCCTAGCCAACCGGTCGCTTTAGCAAAGCACAGACATCAAAGAAGGTTCCACTATTATGAGCAAGGACAAGGGAAGACTGATATGTCGACTTCGACAATTTCTCTGCCCAAGAGCTTCATTCCGGCTTTACGAACCGGCTTTACACAAGCCGCGACTTTGAAGCCGGTCTAGTAAACCGCATGAAGGACCGCTATGAGGTAATGAGCTGACCTTCGTTATTTTAACTGCATAGTAGCCCCCAAGGGTCGGTTTAACTTTGTAAAGTTAAACCGGGACTTAAGTGTGTCTCTTCATAGTAAATTGAGATCCACTAGCCATTAGCCCCAAGTGCCAAGTTGAATACTTGTATTAAGCTTGGGACTTGTATAATAAACCCACTAACACGCTTCCTTTATCATCAGAACGAAATACACCAGCAAGCTGTGCAACTGAAGGACCTCCGAGCAATCTGGAAACCCAAATAACAGAAGCCACCAAAGCCAAGGATGAGCTAAAACTGCCACGACCACCATGGCACAGTGAAGGAGTGGTACAAATCCGGCCAGGTCAAGCTGGGACACCGAGAAGGCGGTTTAGTAAAGCGGGCGGAGGAAGCTGGCTGACCCTTAAACCGGTGGTGAAGAACTGGCCGGACTCAAGCGCCAAGTGCATGCCATGACCTCTGCCATCTTTGGTAAGCAAATTTATCTTGAATATGCTGTGTTAATGCTTCCGCCGGTTTAACTTGAGCTGTCTAAACCTGGTGTAGGCAAGCGTATTGCTCATCCGGGCTCGGCGTGCGGAAAAAGCTCAAGGCTTCGTACACTCGATTGAGCAGCTATATACGGCGCCCGCGGAGTTATATCGCCACTTCATATGACAACACGGCGCCGTCCCTGATCCGAGAAGCGCTGGACCGGCTGTCCATGATTCGGGACAGCTTGAAGAGATAAAGCGATCCGCAGCCGGGCTGGCACGCTATTGGCTCGACTCGTGCCAAAGCATGGATAGCGGATCTTGATCCGGTGACATAGCTAAAGGTTTTCCAGTGCTCAAGAGAATGGTGAAGCCTTTGATAACAATGCGCTGAAGCGGATTACCAAGGAAATCGTCCGTTGGCGAGTCAACGGCGGCTGAAGCCAACACGGAGGTTCACCGATCTTTTATAGCGCCAACAACAAGCGGGTGGAGTTTGTCATCCGGAAGTGCGAGCCTGATTCCCCAATCCGTAAGCACACTTACGCCCTGACGTTGATCCGGCTGAACGATAAGTGAAGAAGCTGTCTTCGGGCCTTAACCGGATTGACTGGTCTACCAATGACTTCGGGCTTTGGGTGATGAAGAAGAAGAAGCTGAACCGGCGCGGCGCGGCCCCTCCACCTCGCGCCAACCCGGTGAAGCAGCGTAATCCGTCAAGCCGGGTGACATATCCAAAGCCTCAAGGCATAACTCTGCGTAAAACGCCGGGCCTCGAAAGGCTTTTGTAATAGGATAGCAAGTGTATTTCCTTGAACAATGCCGGTACAACTTTGGTCTGTAAACTTTTGTCTGGCGGCGCTAGATCCGTTGGCTTTTGTAGTGAATCCTGCCACATATTTTGCCTGCAATCACAAGTTCTTAAACCGCCATGGCGGTGTATACCTCCAACCAGGCTGATACCAATATTTATATGAGAGAACCGAGGTATATGATCAAAATTATGTGATACGAACATACCTGCCAGCATCAGGCACACAGTGGGTTGTAGCCAATCCCAAAGCGGAGGTCTTATAAACCATCATCGTCAAAGGAGGGCAATCCCTGTATAAGACCGGTTTACCGTGCAAACCGTGCCGGGCATGATAAGCCCCCTGTTACTCCACAATGGGATGTTTTAACAGTAAAATCAAACCGGAACAAAATCGCCAGCTTTAAAACGTATCAACAACGTAAATCCGGTTTACGAAGGCCAACAAAAAACCAAATGATAGGTATCAAAATCACATTAAAAAAAAAGCAATGAGAAAAAACCGCTTTACAAGACAAGGCTGTACTGAGCCGGATCAGATGGTGTTACCATGGTTGGACAGGACCAAGCCCCTATCTGGCGTAGCGATGGTTCAAGTCAGCGGGTCCCCAAGCGAACTTCGTGGCATGATGCCGATCAAGTGGCATTGCAATGGTTGGGTTCGACCAAAGCCCCAAGTGATTCTATGGCCTTAGGCCGACCAAGAGGCGTGTTGGTTCAGACATGACCATGTCCCCAAATGATCTGGTGGCTTTACTTTGTCAAGAGGCATTGCATTGGTTGGATCGACCAAGCCCCAAATGACAAAAGTTTCTGAAAATAAGGCTAAGGGTTGAACGGAGGCCGCTTCACAACAACATCTCCATGTACCCAAACCGGTCTTTTAGGCGAGCAGATACCCGCTTTAGCGAGGATCCGGTTTATTGCTTTTATTCATAATATATACAGTCTTGATATGTACATAAATGGAGCCAATGGCTCCAAGTATAATAAGGCGAAGATGAGCTATGTTCCATGGCCTGTTGGTCTCCTCCTCTGACGTGCGTGAGTCTTTGCGCTCTCGAACATCAATCAGATAGTAGGACCCGTTGTATAGATTCTTACTGACCACAAAAGGCCCCTCCCAAGGTGGGGATAGCTTGTGCATATCTTTACGATCTTGAATGAGCCGCAGCACCAAGTCTCCTTCACGAAAGGTTCGGTTTTAACCCGCCGGCTGTGATACCGACGAAGATCCTGCTGGTAAACCGCCGAGCGAGCTGCTGCCATATCACGCTCTTCATCCAGTCGATCCAAATCATCTTGCCGTGCTGCCTCACTATCTGCCTCAACATAAGCTGCTACTCAGGGCGAGTCATGACGGATATCACTGGGAAGAACCGCCTCCGCTCCATAGATCATAAAGAACGGCGTATATCCAGTGGATCGGTTGGGAGTAGTGTTTATACTCCATATCACTGATGGTAGCTCTTCCACCCAACAACCCGGCGTCCTCTCTAAAGGGACCATAAGCCGGGGTTTGATACCCTTCAAAATTTCCTGATTAGCTCGTTCCGCTTGACCATTGGATTGTGGGTGGGCTACAGAAGAAACATCAAGCCGGATATGCTCTCGTTCACAAAATTCCTTCATAGCTCCTTTGGACAAATTGGTGCCATTGTCCGTGATGATACTGTGTGGAAACCCAAACCGGAAAATCACCCGTTTGATGAACTGAACCGCCGTGGCTGCATCACACTTGCTAACGTGCTCGCCTCGACCCACTTGGTAAACTTATCCACCGCCACCAACAGGTGGGTCTTCTTATCCTTGGACCTTTTGAAAGGTCCAACCATATCCAACCCCAAGTCGCAAATGGCCAAGTAATTGGAATCATCCTCAATTCTTGGGCGGCACATGAAACACGCTGGAGAACTTTTGGCAACCGTCACATCGTCGACCAAATCCTCCGCATCGGCATGGGCGGTCAACCAATAGAAACCATGGCGGAATGCTTTGGCCACGAGGGACTTTGAACGGCGTGGTGACCACAATCCCTTCATGAATCTCTCGAAATATCTCACAGCCCTCTTGAGGGGACACACAACGCTGAAACGCCCACGACACCTGCGACGGTGCAACTCGCCATTAACAATGGTCATAGACTTAGACCGCCCGAACTATCTGCCGGACCAGCGTCTCATCCTCTGTAACTTCGCCCGGTTCATGTATGCCAAATAAGGAGCGTCCAATCCGGGATGACATGCAAGGCCGCCACCAAATAAACTTCCGGATCAGGGATAGCCAAATCAATTTCATCAGAATTTTAGCGGCGGTTTGTGCAGCACATCAAGGAAAACGTTAGGCGGGACGGTTTGCTGGGAACCCAGCCGGCTCAAAGCATCACCGCCTCGTTCTTCCGACGATCCACATGGTCCACGATACCCTTTAAAATGTCCTGCAACAACATCCACTTCTCGACGATATGCAGCCATGAGTGGATCTTTGGAGTCCCAAGTACGGATACTTGCCGGGCCACCAAGTCCGAGTCACCAAAACATTTAACCGGCTGAGATTCATTTCCTTGGCCATCCGGAGACCATGGAGCAAAGCTTCATACTCAGCTGCATTGTTAGTACAAGGGAACATTAGGCGGAGAACATAACAGAACTTGTCACCTCGTGGGGAAGTTAATCGACTCCAGCCCGAGCCCTCAAACTGCTGGACCCATCAAAATGGATGGTCCAATAGGTGTGATCCGGCTTCTCCTCTGGTGCTTGCAACTCCGTCCAATCATTAATGAAATCCACAAGTGCACGAGACTTTATGGCCGTCCGGGCACATACTTTAAACCGTCGGCCCAAGCTCTATAGCCCACTTAGCAATCCGGCGATTGCTTCCGGTTCGATATGATATCGCCTAAAGGAGCCGAGCTGACCACCGTGATGGGGTGCCCTTGGAAATATTGCTTCACTTCGACTTGCCATAAAGACTCCATATACCAGCTTACGCCAATGTGGATACCTTTGTTTAGATTCGATGAGAACCTCGCTGATGTAGTAAATCGGCACTGAACGGATACTCCTTCCCTGCCTCCTTGCGCTCCACCACAATGGCCACACTCACTGCCACGGCATTAGCGACAACATATAACAGGGCGGCTCCTCATCAATAGGGCAGCAAAACAAGCGGGTTGGCCAGCTGCCGCTTTAGATCCTCAAAGCCTCATCGGCGGAGCTCCAAGCGAATTGATCCGTCTTCTTGACATCTGGTATAAAGGGATAGCCTTCTCTCCCGGCGATGATAAACCGGCTTAGCGCAGCAATCCGGCCTGCCAAGCGTTGAACATCATTGATGCACTTTGGCTTAGCTAAGGAGGTGATAGCTGTAATCTTCTCGGATTAGCCTCAATCCCCGGTTCGACACGAGAAAACCCAACAATTTGCTGCGGAACACCAAAGACGCACTTGGCGGGTTGAGCATCATCTTGTACACCCGCAAGTTGTCAAAGGTTTCCTTTAAGTCCTCAATCAATGTCTCCTTCTGCCTTGATTTCACCGATATCATCCACATAGGCGTGCACATTACGGCCGATCTGTTTATGCAAACAATTACATGCATACGCTGGTAAGTTGCTTGGGCACTCTTGAGCCCAAAAGGCATGGACACATAGCGAAGGCTCAAAAGGGGTGATAAACGCCGTCTTCTCCTGGTCTTTAACCGCCATCTTAATCTGATGATAACCAGAATCGCATCGAAAGCTCAAGCGCTCACAACCGCCGTTGCATCAATGATCTGGTCAATGCGGGGAGGCGAAAGGATCCGCTGGACAAGCTTTGTTAAGATCTGTGTAATCCACGCACACGCGCCAAGTGCCATTTTCTTAAGGACCAACACGGATTAGCAAGCCACTCGGGTGAAAGACTTCAACGATAAACCCTGCTGCCAAAAGTCTAGCGACTTCTTCTCCGATGGCCTTGCGCCTTTCCTCGTTAAACCGGCGAAGAAACTGTTTTACGGTTTGTACTTGGTCCACATTAAGAGTGTGCTCAGCGAGTTCCCTCGGTACACGGCATGTCGGAAGGTTTCCATGCAAAATGTCCCGATTCTCACGGATGAACTTCGATGAGCGCGCCTTCCTATTTAGGATCCAGGTTGGCACCGATGGTGAACTGCTTGGATGACTCGCCGGGCACAAAATCAACAAGCTTCGTCTCAGCCGCCGATTTGAACTTCAAGTCGGATCATGCTCTGTAGTTGGCTTCTTCAAAGGGTCATATCCGCGGATCAACATTATCCTTATAATACTTTAACTCCTCGTGGCACAAACCGACTCTGCGTAGCCGCATCACCTTCCTCGCACTCGGAGAGCGATCCGGCGGCTCCATGAACCGTTATTGTTCCTTTGTGACCCGGCATTTTCAGCTGTAAGTAAACATAACAGGGCCGTGCCATAAACTTAGCATAAGCGGCCGCCCAAAGAGGCGTGGTAAGGGCTTTGAATTTTCACCACCTCAAATGTCAGCGTTTACATTGCGAGTCACGCTCGTCTCCAAAGGTTACCTCGAGCTATTTTACCGACCGGGTATGCCGACTTACGGGCACCACTCCGTGAAACACTGCATGCGGATGGCACGAGATGCCTATCTGTTAACCCCATCCGTCGGAAAGTTTCGTAGTACGTGGATGTTGATGCTGCTTCCTCCATCCATAAGAACCTTGGTAAACTTGTACCCGCCTACCGGGTGCCACCACCAGGGCTAAGCGACCCGGATTGTAAACCGGGGGATGATCCTCTCTGCTCCATACAATCGGCTGCTCGGACCAAGCGCGGTAATGCGGCGCAGCCGGTTCAACAACACTGACCGCCCGCCTCTGAAGTTTCCGGTCTCGTCGGTCCAAGCTGGTGGTAAAGACGTGGTACTGTCCGCCATTCAATTGCTTTGGATTGCTCTGATAACCCGACTGCTGCTGTTGTTGATTGTAGCCCCCTTGGTTCTGACTGTTCTGATTACTTTGATTATTCTGATTGCCTTGTCCGCCCGGATTACCGCCGAATCCCGGGCCGGAATTTCCTCCGCCATAACCGGGCGGACCACGAACCGCGCGGACCCTTGATCATACGGAAGGAGTTGGGTTCTTAAACTCCTGCATAATATAACAATCCTTCCAAGGTGGTTCGCGGTACCTCCTTCGTCCCGTGCTTCGGACAAGGTTGATTTAATATGAAGTTCAAACGATCCGGATTGTGACCACCCGGTTTGACTGCCTACCCGGCGCCGCTGACCCTTGTCCTGCGCGTTGGTGTTAGCCTAAAGCCCATGTTGCCGTTAAACTTTACGCTTGTGCCCTCCATTGCTCGCCGACCGATGCTGCTGGCTCCTGGAATTGCCGTTCTGTTTTCCCTTCCCCACTTCATCATTCTCGATTCAGGATCCTTGGTACTATCGTAATCAGCGTACTTTACCAAAACGCCCATTAGAGTGCCCATGTCATGACAAAACGCTTCATGCGACCTAGCTTCAGCTTCAATGGCTCGAACCGCAATTGGCTTCCAAGGTCATGATCGCGGAACCAGGGTTGATCCGGTCTGAAGAATGTAAAACTTCCGAGACACGGCGCACCCAATGGGTTGTAGACTCTCCGTCCGCCTGGACGCAAGCCGCCAGATCCACCACCGACATGGGCTGTTTACAGGTGTCTTTGAAATTTTGGATAAATCGGGTTCTCAACTGTGTCCACGAGTTGATAGAGTCGGGCGGCAAGTTTTTCAACCAAGTTCGGGCAGTACCTTCCAACATCATTGTGAAGTACTTTGCACATGCTGCTTCATCCACGTCCAGCATCTCCATGGCCATCTCGTAGCTTTCTATCCATGCCTCTGGAGCCAAGTCGGCGGTATAATTCGGCACCTTGCGTGGCCCCTTGAAGTCCTTGGGCAAACGCACGTTGCGTAAAGCAGGGACGAGGCAAGGTACCCCCAAAGAGCCGGACGTGACCCCCGGTTCGAAGATGGTTGGTCGAACCGGCGCGGGCGGATGATCCTCCGCTTGTGCTGCTAACTCGGCCTCCCTACGTGCCCTGGCGCGGTCCACTACCACCTGAGCATCTTCAAAGCCGCCTGCCGGATTGTTGCCGCGGGGCGGTCCACGTTGCGCATTGCTCGACACGGCCGGTTCATCGACGCGTCGGCTGTAGCTCCGACTCGGGCGGGGGGTGGAATGGATCCGATCTCGACCGTGACGTCGCTTCTTGCTGAGCCAAGGCCGTCCTGAGGAGCTCCTTGACCCGGCGCGTCTCCACCGCCTGTGGTGAATCGCCTTCGATTGGAATTGCCTCTAACCGTGCCGCAGCCGCTACGAGGTTATCCATCGGGTTGGAGTAATGACCCGGAGGTGTCTGCACGGTCTGGGGCGCGCCGGTATGATGGCGAGGTAGATCTATCATCCGGGGCTGAACCGGTGCGGCTGTCCCAGGTGCTTCCGGCCGGTTTACCAATGGCGGCGGATTACTGGTCCCTGCCCCTGGGGTATTGAAAAGCTCCCTTCCCTCAAAAACGGAAGGTAAACGGGACCTGTACTTCCTTTTCATGACTTCACGTGGCGCGCTGGTCGGCTGAGCCTATAAGCTGCGCATCCAGCGGCCCGTTCCGCTGCCATCCTTTCGTCCGCGGCTGCCAAGTCCGCTTTAGCATTAGTGATCTGTTCCCTCACCCTTGCAATCTCCGCGTTGTGAAAGTCCTGATCCGGCGGATTAGCCTCCGCCAGGAGCACAGCTAACGCGTCGAAAAGCTCTGACAAAACTTGAGCGGCGGGCGCCGACAGGACTCCTTCCCGGCTGCGGCACATTGTTGAACCGGCGACCAGGGCGCCATGCGATCGAAGAGTGAAGCACCGCTGTGTACCGGCCATGAAGATCCCAACTTCGGTTGGGTAGATCGAAGGGTCGGAATGCTCTCCCCATCGGAACTACCCCGATCCGGCCTTCCGTAGCTGGTATAGAGACTCGGTTTCTCCGGCCGACGATTCGTCCCGAGTAGACCACAGTTTACGTCACCCGACGCTGATCCGTCCTCGTAGCCTCCGTGAGCGACTCCCACGAAAACATGCCTGTCCGCCCGGTTTAGCGAGGCGGGACTCTTCTTCGACCGCTGAGCCGTCTCAACGAGGTCGGTGCAGACGTCCGGCCCAGGCCCTGACTCGCCAATCTTGCCGATGAACACGTGTATACCGCCAAAGGGGACCCGGTATCCATACTCAACCGAGCCGGCCTCGGGGCCCCAGTCCGCATCGTCGATGTAGAGTTTGCCGCGACGACTTTTAGTCATCCGGCCCACTGCATAGCCTTCGAGTCCCTCGAACTTGCCCTCTAAGATCATCAAACCATCGTGCGATAGCCCCACGGTGGGCGCCAACTGTCGTGGAATTGTCACGGCAGATGTCCTCATGAAAGGACTTAGTCGCAGGGCCATCGTACGGGTTAACCTAGAGGGGTTAATGCGGACACAAGACTCGGGAATTATACTGGTTCGGCCCCTTCGATGAAGGTAAAAACCTACGTCCAGTTGTGGTGTGATTGATATGATTCGGCGACTAGGGAGCAATAGCTTTGCCTTGGCCTCGAATCTCCTGTCCTCAACTCGCCGCCGGGTCGTCCCCTTATATACACGGGTTAACGCCCGGCTGGCTTACAGAATCCCAATCCGGCTCATACAAGAGTCCGGCTTGGTCTCTCCTTTCTTGTCTTACAATACAAGTCACGAGATAGGGCGGTTTACATGTATGGATCTTAATTCCCTTCTGGGCTCCAGGCCTCCATATGGGCCTGGATCACGCACGAGGGTAAACCGGCCCCTCCGGGGCGGTTCACACTCCGTAGTTGTATCCTCAACACCCTCCGTGGTGGATGCCCCCTCCGGCGGAGCTCCGAAACAGGCCCCAAGTTTCGATCGCGTGGATACAGGAAGTTGCGGCGGTGGAATTAGGTTTTTGGCTCTGTTACGATCGTTTGAAGTGCGTGAGGTATATATAGGAGGAAGAAGTGCGTCGGTGGAGCAACAGGGGGCCCATGAGGCAGGCGCGCCTAGGGGGCGCCCCACCTCGTGACCGCCTCTGTTCCTTGGAGTAGGGTCCAAGTCTCTGGATCACGTTCGGTGAGAAAATCACGTTCCCGAAGGTTTCATTCCGTTTGGACTCTGTTTGATATTCTGTTTCTTCGAAACACTGAAATAGGCAAAAAAACAACAATTCTGGGTTGGGCCTCCGGTTAGTAGGTTAGTCCCAAAAATAATATAAAAGTGGGAAATAAAGCCCAATATAGTCCAAAACAGTAGATAAAGTAGCATGGAGCAATCAAAAATTATAGATACGTCGGAGACGTATCAATATGGCAGGAGCAAGAGGTAAGAACTGGGCATCGTCATACCAGTTTGTCGCCGCGCATTGGGCGTTACACGAGAAAGGCGCCTACGGCGCTGCCCCTGAGCTCTGTTGCAACATGGACAGGAGGTCGGTCGGGCAACTCTCTGCCGTCCCCCACACCGCTCGACACCAGGCGCGGGCTGGAGATCGCCAAAAACACACCCAGCATGGGTACATCAACAGACGACAAGCTCAAGGCTCTTCGGGCATTCAGGAAGGCGCGAGGATTGTGCTTTACCTGTGGAGAGCATTGGGGGCCTGGCCATGTATGTGCTTCTACAGTACAGTTGCACATCGTGGAAGAGCTGGTGGGAATGTTGTCGCCACCACCGTCACTTGACCCGCTCCCCAATCCAGTTGAAAGCTCAGAAGATGATTTGTGCCTTCTCTCAGCAGCAGTGATCAGTGGTACAGAAGCTCCGAAGGCCTTCCGACTAAATGGAAAGATTGGGAATCAAATTCTGCTCATGCTGGTGGATTCGGGAAGCTCTCACAACTTTATCAACAGTGAAGTAGCGGGGCAGTGGCCTGGAGTGCAACCAATGCAACACAACCTCAAGGTGAAAGTGGCGGATGGTGCCATTACAGTCTGTGATCGAGAACTACCAGGGTGTGAGTACACTATCCAAGGGGTGCATTTCCAATCCACATTCAAACTGTTTCCGCTAGGTTGCTACGATGTGATCCTTGGGATGGACTGGCTTGAATCACGTGGGCCAATGTCTGTTAATTAGACAGCGAAGCATATGTCCTTTGTACACCATGGAAAAGAACTGCAGCTGCAAGGGATTGGGCAGAAGGCGGTACTCTGTCAAGCAATATCTTCCGCACAGATCAATTTGTTGCAAGCACGCACGGACATCGTGCATGCCCTGTTAGTGGCAGAGGTGAAACCGGATGCAGAACAACAAGAAGTTCCAATGCCCATTCAGCAGTTACTTGAGGAATTTCAAGAGTTGTTTGATGAGCCAAAAGGGTTACCTCCAGAGCGAGAATTCGACCACTCCATTGAGCTGATCCCTGGAGCCCAACCAGTCAATGTGCGACCGTACCGATACAACCCAGCTCAGAAGGACGAGATAGAGGCTCAGGTTTTGGAGATGCTGAAGCAAGGGATAATCCAAGTCAGTCACAGCCGTTTTCGTCGCCGGTCCTCTTGGTACAAAAGAAGGATGGGGACTGGAGATTCTGCATTGACTTTCGGCATCTGAATGCAATCACGGTCAAAACAAGATATCCTATACCAATCATTGAAGAGCTCCTCGACGAGCTATATGGATCTCAAATCTTTACCAACCTGGACTTGAGAGCGGGGTACCACCAGATTCGGATGCGGCCCGGGGATGAAGCAAAAACGGCCTTCCAAACCCACCATGGCCATTTTGAATTCAAGGTGATGCCCTACGGAGTAACAGGTGGCCCCTTCACCTTTCAGAAGGGAATGCACATTGTGCTGGGTCCCCTGATCCGCAAGGGAGTATTGGTGTTCATCAACGACATCCTCGTCCACAGTAAGACCATGAAGGAGCATGTTCTGTTGCTGCGATCTGTGTTCCAGTCACTGAAGGAACACGCCTTCAAACTGAAACTAAAGAAGTGCGCGTTTGGACAGCCGCAGCTGCGCTACCTTGGACACGTGATCAGTGCTGAAGGTGTCCATACTAATCCGAAGAACATCGAGAAAGTACAGGCATGGCAGCCACCCGCTTCAGTCAAAGAGTTGCGACAATTCTTGGGGCTCGCAGGATACTACCGGCGTTTCATCAAGCATTACGGGGTCATCAGCCATTCTCTGACGGACTTTCTTAAGAAAGGGGTTCCATATGTGCGGACAAGTGTGCACGACCAAGCATTCAACACTCTCAAGACAACACTGACAACAGCTTCGCTAACTCTCCCAGATTTCTCCCAGCCCTTCGTGATCGAAACTGATGCATCCGAGGCAAGTATCGGCGCGGTCCTCATGCAACATCAACACCCCATTGCCTTTCTCCGCCAGGCACTGGGGCCGCGGCAGCGCGCATTGTCGACTTATGGAAAAGAATGCCTCGCAATTCTTCGGGCAGTGGACAAGTGGAGTTCTTATTTGCTCCTATCCGAGTTTACCATCCGTACTGACCACAAGAGTCTGTCATGCCTCGTCGAGCAGCGACTCACCACACCATGGCAGCACAAGGCTCTCTCCAAACTTCTTGGGTTGCACTACAAAGTTGAGTACCGCAAGGGTGCCACTAACCTGGCCGCAGATGCATTGTCGAGACGCTCAGATGCCGTGGTGGCAGCAGTTACAGAGTGTGTGCCCATTTGGTTGACAGAAGTAAAGCAAGGATACCAGAATGACAACGCTTGCTCCAAGATGCTGGCCTCGGCTGTGGTTGGGGCACCTGTGCCAGAGCCATTCCAGGTTGCTTACGACCTTTTCGATACAAAGGCAGAGTGTGGCTGGATAACAATACAGCCGCACAGCAGAGGATCCTGCATGAGCTTCACGAAAGTACTTTGGGAGGCCACTCAGGGGTGCATGCAACCTACAATCGCATCATCCGGCTCATTGCGTGGCCGAAACTGATACAGACGGTCAAGAAATTTGTGGCAGGATGTGCTACGTGCAAACAAGCCAAGCCTGAGCATGTGAAATACCCAGGGCTGTGGCAACCATTGCCAGTTCCGGACCAAGCATGGGAGATGGTGACCCTCGACTTTGTGGAAGGGCTTCCCACATCCAGAGGCTACAACTCTATTCTGGTGGTGGTCGATAAACTCACTCGGTATGCGCACTTCATTCCCTTGCGACATCCGTTTTCTGCTCTGCAAGTTGCAAAGACGTACATGGAGAATGTGTTCAAGTTGCATGGGCCACCGGACAAGATGGTGTCGAACAGAGATCGCATCTTCACCAGTAAAGTGTGGACAAAGTTGTGCCGGCTGACTCGCACTACGCTCAACATCTCTTCGGCCCGTCACCCCCAGACCGATGGAACCACGGAAAGAGTCAACCAGTGATGGAGCTGTGTCTTTGTTGTTTTGTCCACAACTGCCCCAGCAAATGGTCGGAATGGCTCGCACTGGCCGAGTTTTGGTACAACACATCCTATCACTCCGCGCTCAAATCTTCTCCGTTTGAAGTATTATACGGCCATAATCCCAGGTTCTTTGGGATCAACAACGTGGCTGACAAGTCGGTGACTGACCTCACAGCATGGACAAGGGACAGAGCAACCTTTATGGAGTCAGTGAAGCAGCATCTACACCGGGCCAGGCAGATCATGAAGGACAAAGCGGACAAGAAACGATCCGATCGCACCTTTGCGGTGGGCGATTGGGTCTACCCCAAACTGCAACCCTACGCCCAGTCTTCCGTCACCGCCCGTGCTAACCACAAGTTGGCTTTTCGTTACTTCGGTCCATTTCAGGTGTTTGGGACGCGTCAGAGAGGTGGCGTACCGGCTGGACCTGCCGAAACAGGCAAAGATTCATCCAGTCATTCATGAGTCTCAGCTACGAGCGGGTGTGCCACCCACCACACCGGTCCTGCCAGAACTGCCCGTGCTCGATGAGGATCTGCTACCATTCCAAGTTCCTGCAAGCATTCTGAAGCGACGCACCGTCACCCGTGGCGTGAAGCAAGTCGCGCAGGTCCTACAATGGTCTGGTTTTCCCCTCACACTGGCGACTTGGGAGGATGAAGAAGCACTCAGGACAAGATTTCCGCGGGCATTGGCTTGGGGACAAGCCAAACTTCAAGGGGGGAGGAATGTCACGGGAACCCCCCCTGACCAGGCCTAGGAGGCAGGCCCAGTGGCCACCAGGCGGCCCAAGAGGAAGGTCAAGCCCAACCAGCGAGTGGTTGGACCGGAATGGACAGCGTAGCATATATAACCAGTGTGCGTGTGTGGTTAGGGTATCGATTGATCAGTCTCTTGACCCGGCCGCCGCTTGGCGTGTATCCTCCTCCCACCTCCGGCTCCCCTCCCCGATCCCCTTCTTGCTTATGAACCCTAGCAACCTTGTATCCCGAATTGGTGAGATTGAGAAGTAATCCAGCACCCATTGCCGAGGACCGTATCATCCCAGTTCTCAGCTGAAGCTGACAAGCATGGAGAAGCCGAGCTTGGACGAGCAGCCCCTGCTCGGGTCCGTGGAGAGGGACGAGCATGGGGCGGCGGAGTTAGAGGCAAAGCGACTGCTGTGGCTGGCCGGGCCGCTGGTGGCGAGCGGCGTCCTCCGGTGTCAGGGTGGACGGCACGAGCGGTCTTTTGGACCGGCTCGTGGCCCGCTCGGTCCGGGCTGGCTCGGTCCTGGCCCGACAAAAAAATCGGCCGGTCCGGTCCCTCAAAACAAGACCGAAAATCGGCGGTCCGGTCCGTTAAAGCTCGGGCCAACCGAGCGGACCGAAGAAGCAGCCGGCGGCATGGCGGGGCCATGGCCAGAGCGGGGCGGGGCGTGGCTGGGGGCTTGCCGGGGGCATAGCGGGGGCTTGGCAGGGGCTTGGCGAGTGCGTGGCGGCCAAGGCGTGACAGGGCCACGCACCTGCGCCGCGGCCGCCGCCGTCCAACGCAGAAGCAGAGCACCACCGCATAACACCATGCCCACCAGCCTTCCGGCGACGAACCATCATGTCTAGGAGTTCCTCCGTCGTGAGATCTATCATCTCCGTCAAAAAAATCGATGAGGGAGGTCCTACGTAGCCGCATCAGCCATCGTTCCTTTCATCTCTGTCCACCGGCCGTCATGTCAGATTTGTTGCCGATGAGCTCCCTCCGGTGTTCTTCTTGGTCACGTAGCTTCCTCTGATGCTTCTCAAGCTCCTAGACATCTTTTCGATGAGCTGCGCTTCCTCTAGCAAGATATCTCTCCGATGAGCCGTCGCCGGAGCTCCAGAGCGCGCTCTGCCCATGTCTTGGCCGGTCCTCTCGGTCCGGCCCGAGCTCGGCCATTGCCGGTCCGGTCCCTGAAAACAGGACCGCGACGTTGCTCGGTCCGGTCCGGACCGGACCGCCGGCGGCCGGTCCAAACGCCGGCTCGGACCGGGACCGGACCGGCCCGGACCGTGTCCACCCTGACTCCGGTGCGTGCTGCAGCTGGTGTCGGTGATGTTCGTAGGCCACCTCGGCGAGCTCCCACTTGCCGGCGCCTCGCTGGCCACCTCCCTCGCCAACGAGACGGGCTTCAGCCTGCTGGTGGGCATGGCGAGCGCGCTGGACACGCTGTGCAGGCAGGCGTTCGGCGCGCGGCGGTACGGCCTCCTCGGCGTCTACAAGCAGCGGGCGATGCTGGTGCTCGCGCTCGCCTGCATCCCCGTCGCCCTCGTCTGGGATGCGGATTTTTTGAGCACCTGCACCCCGGCCGCGTTATCCTTGCCGTTGAGTTATGGCACTGTACCTCGAGATACCTGTCACAGATTCCAGTTTTAGTGTATCCATTACCGTGGCAGGTACTCTAGCTGTTAAGTTCATTGGCGTCATAGGGTACTGTTCGGCAGTAGGTTCTGTGGAATCTTGTCTTACACCGCCCCAGCATACAGACGCACACCCGTGACTGCCAATGGCAACGCTCTGTACACACCACCCTACTTCTTCTCTGTCCTATCGCTCAATGGACGGAAAGAACACAAATCTGTGCATGCATCGTCTCTCTCATTCTCATGAGTTGAGTGCTCGTCCGCCATGAATACAAGATGAAGCTCATGCAAGTGAAGGAAGAGAGAGAAGACCGAGCTAGTCAGCTCTAGTTGGAGCTCATGGATTCTCTCTCTCACTCCCAACCTTCGCTCAATAGATGGAGAGAACACAAATCTTTGCATGCATATCTCATTCTCATAAGTTGGAGTGCCATGAATACAAGATGGAGCTCATGCAAACTGACGGGAGAGAGAGAAGACCGAGCTAGCCAGCTCTAATTGGAGCTCATGGATACTCTCTCTCTTTCCTTTTGCATGCATGATGCATCTCTCTCTCACTCTTAGTTTTATTGTTTCAGTTCTTAACATGGCCGTCTACGCTGTTCTTCATTTTTTTTATAACAAAAGCAATGGAAATAGCAGGAGGCAAGAAGTGCACGCATGTGCAATACAGTGAATCTTTATGGGTTCCAAGAAAATTGTCTGACCCGGTTGTCTTCTTGTACTGCATGCGATGTGAACAGCTGTGGATTGAACAGTACCATATACTCCAAACATAGACTGATCACAGGGCATATGCCTGTACATCCCAACAAGGTTAGGACCAAAAGGTGCCCGTGACTTTGTTTTCCCCTGTGAATGACGCGGATCCCTAAGGAAACAAACGGCTGAGATAACCGGACCGGGGTGCAGATGTTCTAATATATATTTTCGCCCTCGTCTGGGCCAGCACCGCCCGGATCCTCCTACTCCTCGGCCAGGACCCGGCCATCGCCGCCGAGGCCGGCGCCTACGCGCGGTGGCTCGTCCCGGCTCTCGTCCCCTACGTCCCGCTCATGTGCCATATCCGGTTCCTGCAGACGCAGAGCATCGTCGTGCCGGTCATGGCCAGCTCCGCCGTCACGTCGCAGACCCACGTCCTCGTGTGCTGGGCGCTGGTGTATAAGGCGGGCATGGGCAGCAAAGGCGCGGCGCTGGCCACCGCCGTCTCCTACGCCACGAACCTGGCCATGCTGTCCTTGTACACGAGGCTGTCCGGCGCATGCAAGAGGACGTGGACTGGGTTCTCCATGGAGGCGCTTCAAGGAGCTGCGCCAGTTCGCCGAGCTCGCCGTCCCCTCGGCCATGATGGTTTGGTGAGACAAAACCCTCAATATTTCTTCTTAATCGATCGTTGGATGCTAGCATACCTAATTCTTCTTAATGTGCAGCTTGGAATGGTGGTCGTTTGAGCTGCTTGTGCTGCTCTCTGGCCTTCTTCCTAACCCCAAGCTTGAAACCTCGGTATTGCGATATGGTAATCAAATCAAAACAACTTTTTGCAATACACAATTCACGAATTTTTCTGTGCCTTTCCCTTCTTTTTTAAGTTGTGCATTACTGAATTACGCAGTCTTAATACCGGCGCTCTCATGTTTATGGTGCCATCCGGTCTCTGCGCAGCCATATGGTGCAGAAACTCACAAACAAACATGTGGAGTGCTGAATATATGCTGATTTGTGTCTCTGATTTTCCTCCTGCATATATAATACAGCACACGCGTTTCCAATGAACTTGGCGCCGGTAGGCCTCAGGCAGCGAGGCTGGCAACCAGAGTGGTCGTGTGCATGGCCCTGCTTGCAGGCTCCGTGATCTCCATCACCATGATTTTTCTACACAAATCCTGGGGTTACATGTACAGCAACGAGGAGGAAGTAGTCACATACATTGCCAGGATGATACCTATCCTCGCCATATCTTTCTTCATAGATGGAATACACACTTCTCTTTCAGGCACGAGCTAGCCAGCATGACTGAAATTCACACATTGTCGTGTATTTACATCCGTATAGAACATGGGTGACATGATCTTTTTCTTGACATCGCAGGTGTGCTATACGGATGTGGTGAGCAGAAGATCGGGGCACGTGTCAACCTCGCCGCGTTCTACTTGGCGGGCGTCCCCTTGGCCGTGTTGCTAGCATTCGTCCTGCATTTGAACGGGATGGTATGTGCTATGTCAGTATGAACTTAAACATTTCACTGGCCACATGAATATGCCTGAAAGACCGAAATTGTTGTGGTTCCAATAGGGGCTTTGGCTCGGCATCGTTTGCGGCAGCCTCACCAAGCTTGTGTTGCTCGTGTGGATTGTACTTTCTATAAACTGGGAGAATGAGGTAAGAACTTGCAATTTGCGCAGCATCATAGAATTTTCCTTCTCACAGCAATACAATACGTGATCCCTCTAGTTGTGTTTCCTATTTGATTTCAGTCTATTAAGGCAAAAGACATGGTGTTAGGAACTTCTCTTCCGGTTGCATGAAGATCCTTCGGCGGGCAGGAAACTTGTTGATGTGTGTGTACATAGGACAATTTGCGTCGAGGAGAGGTAGATAATGTGAATATTGTGGGCTAAGATTAGAATGTGACCAGCACCACTTGATATTGTGAATTATCTTTCTCTTGTTTTTTGATGAGTGATATTGTTAATAATTTTGAATCACTTTTGCTTAGCTACATCCCATAAACACATTGACGGCTGAGATCTCTCTATTTTTTATTTATTTTTGCGGGAAATCTTGAGAGCTTTATTCAAACAAAGAAGCTCCTAGGGTCATCGGCCATCAGGCTGCTGATCAGGGACGAGGGTTCAGAGTCCAGACAACTCTCGGTCACCATCAACGAGCTGGCACGCTTCACAGATAGATGGGCCTGGAAATTAGCAGACCTGTTTACATGTTGAATAAGAAAGAAATCAAAAAACAAAGCATGCTCTCCAATCTCTACAAGTAAAGGAGCCACAACCAAACGAGAATTGCGGCGAGTGTTCCAGAGATTCACAATACCCAGGCAGTCAGTTTGCAATATCACATGTGAGAATTCTGGCAAGTAGGCAAAGAGGACACTCTCCCTTGGTGATAAGGCTTCGGCAATGAGGGGATCTGTAACATCCATATGTGGCTTACACCATGAAGCGAGCAACACCGTAGTTGATCGAGCTACACCACCAGCACCAGCGAGTCCTGCTTCGGAGTTTATTGCACCATCAACATTTATCTTGGTAAACCCAATATCAGGGGGTCACCAGCCATGACCTGGCAGTACAACCGCTTGTGCAATAGGAATATCTAGCAAAGACAAGTCTTCTCTTGTGTGACGAACAAAGAACACCGGATCAACATGCTCCTTCTCATGCATCCATCGATTCCGTGAATGCCAAATAGCCCACATCACCGATACAATCTTTGCCCTAACTTGATCCGTGAACCGATCAAATATCTCTCGCCCAAGTGGTAGGATGCAGCCTTGGAAGACGAAAGTCGAACCATGTTTGCGCTTCATACCAAAATTTGCATGCGTGGGAGCAAGTGACCAATACATGCATGAGATCCTCCTCTCTAGCGAGAAAAACATTGCAACAAATAAGAGGTCTAAAATTTCTTATGCTTTAGGGTAGCTTCATCAGGGAGAGTTCCACGTAGTACTCTCCACCAAAAAAACCTGACCTTGGGCACAACTTTGAGCTTCCACACGGATGTCCACATCTGTTATTCTGATTTTGAGGTACCGGTAACCGCCCCTACCTCTAGAGCAAGACACTTTTTTTGTTTCACAAAGCACGGTATGCCGACTTGATAGAGTACGCACCTGAGTTCTCAAAAGCCAAAACAAAGAAATCATCCCCTCCCCCAGTACGGATTGGTATCTTCAATATAGCCTGTGCATCCGGAGCTAGGAACGTTTCACAGACAAGTTCCGTCTTCCATGTCTAGTTGCCATCATCAATGAGCTCATTCACTGTTTGTAAAGAAACATTAGTAGGTCTTGACATAGGAGACATACGGGATGGTACCTGGGATCCACTTGTTATCCCAAATTGAGATGGTACGACCATCACCAACACGCATGATCATGCCCGCCTGAAGAACCTCCCGTCCGGCCACAATCGCTCACCGAATAGGAGAGGCAGACTGCGGTATTGCTTCTTGTAAGTTGTGTTGGGATTTGTCCGAAGAGGAGAGGATGATGAAGTACAGTAGAGATAAGTATTTTCCCTCAGTTAAGAACTAAGGTTATCAATCCAGTAGGAGAACTAAGCAACACCTCGTTAGCAGTACCTACAAACAAAATAACAAGGGATTTTTATTTCTGTGCCCCTGGTTCCTTAGCTCTACTCATTCATCCCCACTCTGTTAACTTTTGCTCACTTTTCCCCATTTGCTTGCCCGAAACCGTCAGAACAGGTTACAACGGACATTGTCGTTAGGCCAATGCCTTTGACCGTTAACTCTGACGAGTGGGGCCGCGTAGGGCCGAGTACACCTTTGACCATTACCCGTATAGTTGTTTCGTATGCTGACCGTACATGTATTCATATATGTGGGCGCATGCAACTGACCGCGGTCGTGGGGTAGCACGTGTCCATGGGACATGCCCGGAATGTCCCATCATCTAAATGAGGGGGAACCACCTCGCGGAGCATCGCCCCTACCATTTCCCCCTATGGTTTTCCCCCAAATCCACTCGCTGCCGCATCGTCTTTCTCTCCCCCACCGGCGTCGTCTCGCTCTCCTCAACTGCCTCCACCGCGCTGTCTCGCTCTCCCCCACCGCATCCTCTTCCTAACCTTCATCGCCTTCATCTGCCCAGAGATGGCCGAAGCTCGTGGCGACGCCGGCGCAGCGGCCGGAGATGTGGTCGAGCTGTAGGGCGCGGTGACCGCAGATGTCGGTGGCGGGCTCCGCCTCAGCGTTGTAGAAAGGTGACGGTGTCGAGCGGCGCAGTCCATCCCGAAACCTCCGATGCGCAGCCTGGCGAGGAGCAGGAGGTATTTGCACTTGCTTTGCTTTAGGATATTAGCTTGTAGAGTTAGTTGGATTGGTTAGATTATGGATTCATACGGTAGTTTAGATGGTTAGAGTAGTTGGTTTGACGGATGGGCCGAGGTTTTTCTGTATTGGGGGGATGGGGTTTTTTGTACCAGGGTTTGTTGGATAAATTCGATGCAAAAATGCTAGATAGATCTGTTTATTAGATGTGCTTCAGTGCTACACTGATGTATGCATATTAGATTTGGTTTTAATGCTCACAGATTGGGGGTTTTACTGCTACAAACATGTATGCTTATTAGATTGGGTCCCTATTAGATTTGTTTTTGAATGCTACTCAGATTGGAGTTTTGTATGTCATATGCCCAAATGGAATCCATTGATTAAGAAGTTATTTGATTCATTAGTATATAAATGTCCACAATATGTAGTTATATTAGCTCTGTTATTCAATGTGTGTGCATGACAATGGAAAATGCAAATAGGATCATAGTATATTGGGAGTATATTAGCCCTATGATCAATGTGTCATGTGTGCATATCTAAATTTTCAATTGGCTACTAGTGATGGATGTAATTGTATATTCGAGAGGATGATGGTTGGGGGGGGGGGGGAGAGGAAGCTGGCCTAGTACGACCCATACGATTCAGAGTTTAGTGACGACGAAGAATATGAGGTAAGCCTACTTGAAATTTGGATTGTTCATTTAGTTCCTTTGACATGGTGTATATGAATCTATAATGTATTAATGCAATTCATTCATGTGTGCAGTATGATTCTGGAGATGATGTGTACAAGGGCAACGTCGTGTCCTTCACATCCAAGGATGTGTAGAAGATCAAGGACAAGGGAGTTTCTTCCTTCTACAACCGCAAGATCAAGAAGTGGCACTGCCCCTACTGCACCACCAAGCCAAAGCCAAAGTATGGCCACTTCGATCACCTTCTGTCTCATGCAGAGGATGTAGCGATTCGCGGGAAGGACTACATGATCAGGGGGCAGCATGGTGCGCTCGTGAAGGCCCTGACTCCGGCGTGTTCTGATGATGTGATGATGTGATGAACTTTATCTTTTGGGTTACTTTGGGTCCGGTTACTTTTGGTAAACTTATGGTGTGCTGAACTGAATCTATATTATGCTAGTAATGTATTATGCTATCTATATTTGTCTATCCTTAAATTTGCATGTGGTGTATGGTTAGTTTTGTTTAGATGTTGTGAACTATGAGTTTACGTGTTGCAATGATCACACATGTTGTTTCAGTCTTGCTTCACTAATCAGACATGTTGTTCTAGTGTTGCTTCACTGATCACACAAGTTGTTTCAGTGTTGCTTCACTGATCACACATGTTGTTTCAGTATTGCTTAACTGATCACACATGTTATTTGTCTCATGTTTATTAATCAAATCAAATGCATGCTTTTTTCCCACCAACATGTTTCATTATCCGATGTTTTGAACTGACATTCGACAGGACAGTATAAATTCAAGAAAATGCAAAAAAAAACTTGGCAAACTATCTATGTTTGTGTAGGAGATCATGTGTGCAAAATTTGAGGTGATTTAGAGGAGGTCAAATAAATTTGAATTTGAGAAATGTGCTCCAAATGAGCTCCCACACTAGGGTAAACAACCCATTTGTAATCAAGTTTTTTTGCACCTACTCTAAATGAGCCAAATGTTTTTTATTAACACCTATTCAATCTATATAGTGTAGATTCGAATTCTCACTATTTTTTGAATTAATCTTCATATTTTTACATTTTCTTTTGAAAAAATATGCTTAGTTATAAAAACTATTAAAAAACATGTTTAAAATATGAAAATGGAAAACTAAGTTCAGATCCTTCTTATTCACTTTGCAATAAAGCTTTGGTGATTTTTTAAATTTTTCAAAAACAGAAGGTACCCCTACCTCATCTCCTTGAACTCTATGAAATCTTGTAGGTGATAGCTCATATGTGTGAAGGTTTTCTCATGAAAATGACCATAGACCAAGTTTACGATTTTTGGTTGGTAACATGTCACATAAGACAACATTGTGCGCAGGCTTTATTTTTTTGATTTTCTTAAATTAATGTTCCTCATTTGCCCTCAATCGTGCCAGCTAGGGTTTTCTCATGAAAATGAACATAGACCAAGTTTAGTATTTTTCCTCGTTAGTGTTTCTTATAAAACGACGAACGTCGAAGGTTTCATATTTTTTTTGATTTTTTTAATTTAGTTATGCTCAGCCAAAGCTTCCGAAACACCGTTGACCAGCTCAAAACCCCTCTAAACCCCGCAAGGTTTCGCCTAATAACCCTAGCTCCGAACGTCAGCCGTCTGATCATACCCTGGCGCCAAGCGTAAGCCCTAAGATGTGGTCTTCTAGAAGGAATTCGTGTTGGAAATATGCCCTAGAGGCAATAATAAAAGCATTATTATTATATTTCCTTGTTCATGATAATTGTCTTTTATTCATGCTATAATTGTATTATCCGGAAATCGTAATACACGTGTGAATACATAGACCACAATAAGTCCCTAGTGAGCCTCTAGTTGACTAGCTCGTTGGTCAACAGATAGTCATAGTTTCCTGACTATGGACATCAGATGTCATTGACAACGGGATCACGTCATTAGGGGAATGACGTGATGGACAAGACCCAATCCTAAGCATAGCACAAGATCGTGTAGTTCGTTTTGCTAGAGCTTTTTCAATGTCAAGTATCTCTTCCTTAGACCATGAGATCGTGTAACTCCGGATACCGTAGGAGTGCTTTGGGTGTACCAAACGTCTGGCGTGGCTGGATGACTATAAAGGTGCACTACTGGTATCTCCGAAAGTGTCTGCTGGCTTGACACGGATCGAGACAGGATTTGTCACTCCGTATGACGGAGAGGTATCACCGAGCCCACTCGGTAGTGCATCATCATAATGAGCTCAAAGTGACCAAGTGTCCGTCACGGGATCATGCATTACGGATGCAGAGTAAAGTGACTTGCGGTAACGAGACTGAGCGAGGTATTGGGATACCGACGATCGAGTCTCGGAAAGTAACATAGTGTTTGACAAAGGGAATAGTATACGGGGTTGCTTTAATCCTCGACATCGTGGTTCATCCGATGACATCATCGGGGAGCATGTAGGAGCCAACATGGGTATCCAGATCCCGCTATTGGTTATTGACCTGAGAGCGTCTCGGTCATGTCAGATGTCTCCGAACCCGTAGGGTCTACACACTAAGGTTCGGTGGCGCTAGGGTTATTAGGAAGACTTGTATGTGATTACGAATGTTGTTGGAGTCCGGATGAGATCCCGGACGTCACGAGGAGTTCGGAAGGGTCCGGAGGTAAAGATTTATATATGGGAAGTTGTCAAGCGGACACCGGAAAGTTTCGGGGGCATACCGGTATTGTACCGGGGCCACCGGAAGGGTTCCGGAGGTCCACCGGGAGGGGCCACCCCTCCCGGGGGGCCACTTGGGCCGCGTAGGGCAGGAGCCAGCCCCTGGTGGGCTGGGCGCCCCCCCCTTGGGCCCATGCGCCTAGGGTTGGGGGAACCCTAGAGGGGGCGCCCCCCTTGCTTGGGGGGCAAGTCCCCTCCTCCTTGGCCGCCGCCCCCCCTCTAGATGCCATCTAGAGGGGCCGGCCCCCTTCTCCCTTCCCCCTATAAATAGAGGGGTGAGGGGAGGGCTGCACACACAAGTCAAGGCGCAACCCCTCCCCTCCCCAACACCTCTCCTCCTCCGTACAACACCACGCCGTCGTGCTGCCGTTGGAGCCGTCTTCCCCAACCTGTCCTTCCTCCTTGCTGGATCAAGACGGAGGAGACGTCGTCCATACCGTACGTGTGTTGAACGCGGAGGTGCTGTCCGTTCAGCACTTGGTCATCGGTGATCCGAATCACGGCGAGTACGACTCCCTCATCACCATCCCTTGAACGCTTCCTTTTCGATCTACAAGTGGTATGTAGATGCAAACTCACTCCCTTGACTCGTTGCTTAGATGAACTCATAGATGGATCTTGGTGAAACCGTAGGAAAATTTTAATTTTCTGCAACGTTCCCCAACAGTGGCATCATGAGCTAGGTCTATCGTAGTTCTCTATTGCACGAGTAGAACACAATTTTGTTGTGGGCGAGATCTTGTCAACTTGCTTGCCTCTACTAGTCTTATCTTGCTTCAGCGGTATTGTGGGATGAAGCGCCCGACCAACCTTACACGTGCGCTTACGTGAGACCGGTTCCACCGACGACATGCACTAGTTGCATAAGGTGGCTGGCGGTGTCTGTCTCTCCACTTTAGTTGGAGCGGATTTGATGAAAAGGGTCCTTATGAAGGGTAAATAGAAGTTGACAAAATCACGTTGTGGTTATTCGTAGGTAAGAAAACGTTCTTGCTAGAACCCAATTGCAGCCACGTAAAAGATGCAACAACAATTAGAGGACGTCTAACTTGTTTTTGCAGCAATTGTCATGTGATGTGATATGGCCAAGTTGTGATGAATGATCAATGACATATTGTGATGTATGAGATCATGTTCTTGTAATAGGAATCACGACTTGCATGTCGATGAGTATGACAACCGGCAGGAGCCATAGGAGTTGTCTTTATTTTGTATGACCTGCGTGTCATTGAAGAACTCCATGCAAATTACTTTACTTTATTGCTAAACGCGTTAGCCATAGAAGTAGAAGTAGTCGTTGGCGTGACAACTTCATGAAGACACGATGATGGAGATCATGATGATGGAGATCATGGTGTCATGCCGGTGACAAGATGATCATGGAACCCCGAAGATGGAGATCAATGGAGCTTTATGATATTGGCCATATCATGTCACTACTATATAATTGCATGTGATGTTTATTATGTTTATGCATCTTGTTTACTTAGAACGACGGTAGTAAATAAGATGATCCTTACAACAATTTCAAGAAGTGTTCTCCCTAACTGTGCACCGTTGCTAAAGTTCGTGCTTTGAGCACCACGTGATGATCGGTGTGATAGATCCTTACGTTCACATACAACGGGTGTAAGACAGTTTTACACACGCAAAACACTTAGGGTTAAACTTGACGAGCCTAGCATGTACAGACATGGCCTCGAACACGGAGACCGAAAGGTCGAACACGAGTCGTATGGAAGATACGATCAACATGAGAATGTTCACCGACGATGACTAGTCCGTCTCACGTGATGATCGGACACGGCCTAGTCGACTCGGATCGTGTAACACTTAGATGACTAGAGGATGTCTAATCTGGTGGGAGTTCATTAAAATAATTTGATTAGATGAACTTAATTATCATGAACTTAGTCTAAAACTTTTGCATAATATGTCTTGTAGATCAAATGGCCAACGCTCATGTCAACTTGAACTTCAACGCGTTCCTAGAGAAAACCAAGCTGAAAGATGACGGCAGCAACTATACGGACTGGGTCCGGAACCTAAGGATCATCCTCATAGCTGCCAGGAAACAATATGTCCTAGAAGGACCGCTAGGTGACGCTCCCGTCCCCGAGAACCAAGACATTATGAATGCTTGGCAGTCTCGTCTTGATGATTACTCCCTCGTTCAGGCGGCATGCTTTACAGCTTAGAACCGGGCTCCAAAAGCGTTTTGAGCAACATGGAGCATATGAGATGTTCGAGGAGCTGAAACTAGTTTTCCAAGCTCATGCCCGTGTCGAGATATGAAGTCTCCGACAAGTTCTATAGTTGTAAGATGGAGGAAAATAGTTCATCGGTGAGCACATACTCAAAATGTCCAGGTTGCACAACCGCTTTGTGCTAGTGGACATAAACCTCCCGGATGAGGCGGTCATTGACAGAATCCTTGATCGCTCCCACCAAGCTACAAGAGCTTTGTGATGAACTACAATATGCAGGGGATGGTGAAGACCATTCCCGAAGTATTCTCAATGCTGAAGTCAGCAGAGGTTGAAATCAAGAAAGAACATCAAGTGTTGATGGTCAATAAAACCACTAAGTTCAAGAAAGGCAAGGGCAAGAAGAACTTCAAGAAGGACGGCAAGGAGGTTGCCGCGCCCGGTAAGCAAGTTGCCGGGAAGAAGTCAAAGAATGGACCCAAGCCTGAGACAGAGTGCTTTTATTGCAAGGGGAAGGGTCACTGGAAGCGGAACTGACCCAAATACTTAGCGGATAAGAAGGCTGGCAACACCAAAGGTATATTTGATATACATGTAATTGATGTGTACCTTACCAGTACTCGTAGTAACTCCTGGGTATTTGATACCGGTGCCGTTGCTCATATTTGTAACTCACAGCAGGAGCTGCGGAATAAGCGGAGACTGGCGAAGGACGAGGTGACGATGCGCGTCGGAAATGGTTCCAGATTCGATGTGATCGCCATCGGCACGCTACCTCTACATTTACCTACGGGATTAGTTTTGAACCTTAATAATTGTTATTTGGTGCCGAGTTTGAGCATGAACATTGTATCTGGATCTCGTTTGATACGAGATGGCTACTCATTTAAATCCGAGAATAATGGTTGTTCTATTTATATGAGAGATATGTTTTATGGTCATGCTCCGATGGTCAATGGTTTATTCTTAATGAATCTCGAGCGTAGTGTTACACATATTCATAGCGTGAATACCAAAAGATGTAAAGTTGATAACGATAGTCCCACATACTTGTGGCACTGCCGCCTTGGTCACATTGGTGTCAAGCGCATGAAGAAGCTCCATGCTGATGGACTTTTAGAGTCTCTTGATTATGAATCATTTGACACGTGCAAACCATGCCTCATGGGCAAAATGACCAAGACTCCGTTCTCCGGAACAATGGAGCGAGCAACCAACCTATTGGAAATCATACATACCGATGTGTGCGGTCCAATGAGTGTTGAGGCTCGCGGAGGATATCGTTATGTTCTCACTCTCACAGATGACTTGAGTAGATATGGGTATGTCTACTTAATGAAACACAAGTCTGAGACCTTTGAAAAGTTCAAGGAATTTCAGAATGAGGTAGAGAATCAACGTGACCGAAAGATAAAATTCCTACGATCAGATCGTGGAGGAGAATACTTAAGTCATGAATTTGGTACACACTTAAGGAAATGTGGAATCGTTTCACAACTCACGCCGCCTGGAACACCTCAGCGTAACGGTGTGTCCGAACGTCGTAATCGCACTCTATTGGATATGGTGCGGTCTATGATGTCTCTTACCGATTTACCGCTATCATTTTGGGGATACGCTCTAGAGACAGCTACATTCACTTTAAATAGGGCACCGTCTAAATCCGTTGAGACGACACTGTATGAATTACGGTTTGGGAAGAAACCTAAGCTGTCGTTTCTAAAAGTTTGGGGATGCGATGCTTATGTCAAGAAACTTCAACCTGAAAAGCTCGAACCCAAGTCGGAAAAATGCGTCTTCATAGGATACCCTAAGGAAACCATAGGGTATACCTTCTACTTAAGATCCGAGGGCAAGATCTTTGTTGCCAAGAACGGATCCTTTCGGAAAAGAGTTTCTCTCGAAAGAAGTAAGTGGGAGGAAAGTAGAACTCGATGAAGTACTACCTCTCGAGCGGGAAAGTAGTGCAGCTCAGAAAATGTTCTGTGATGCCTACACCAACTGAAGAGGAAAATAATGATGATCAAGGTACTTGGATCAAGTTGCTACTGAACCAGTGGGTCCACTAGGACACGTTCCGCACTGAGTGGTACGCAACCCTGTCCCGGAAATCATGTTGTTGAACAACGGTGAACCTTGAACTATGAAGAAGCGATGGCGGCCCAGATTCCAACAAATGGCTAGAAGCCATGAAATCCGAGATAGAATCCATGTATGAAAACAAAGTATGGACTTTGGTGACTTGCCCGATGATCGGCGAGCGATAGAAAATAAATGGATCTTCAAGAAGAAGACGGACGCGGATGGTAATGTCACCATCTATAAAGCTCGATTTGTCGCTAAGGGTTATCGGCAAGTTCAAGGGATTGACTACGATGAGACTTTCTCTCCCGTAGCGAAGCTTAAGTCCGTCCGAATCATGTTAGCAATTGCCGCATACTATGATTATGAGATATGGCAGATGGACGTCAAAACGGCATTCCTTAACGGGCATCTTAAGGAAGAACTGTATATGATGCAGCCGGAGGGTTTTGTCGATCCTAAGAATGCTAACAAAGTATGCAAGCTCCAGCGATCCATTTATGGGCTGGTGCAAGCATCTCGGAGTTGGAATATTCACTTTCATGAAATGATCAAAGCGTTTGGGTTTGTGCAGACTTATGGAGAAGCCTGCGTTTACAAGAAAGTGAGTGGGAGCTCTGTAGCATTTCTCATATTATATGTAGATGACATACTTTTGATGGGAAATGATATAGAATTCTTGGACAGCATTAAGGCCTACTTGAATAAGTGTTTTTCAATGAAGGACCTTGGAGAAGCTGCTTATATATTAGGCATCAAGATCTATAGAGATAGATCGAGACGCCTCATAGGTCTTTCACAAAGCACATACCTTGATAAGATTTTGAAGAAGTTCAAAATGGATCAGTCCAAGAAGGGTTCTTGCCTGTATTGCAAGGTGTGAGATTGAGCTCGGCTCAATGCCCGACCACGACAAAAGATAAAGAAGAGATGAGTGTCATCCCTATGCTTCAGCCATAGGATCTATTATGTATGCCATGCTGTGTACCAGACCTGATGTAAACCTTGCCGTAAGTTTGGTAGGAAGGTACCAAAGTAATCCCGCAAGGAACACCGGACAGCGGTCAAGAATATCCTAAAGTACCGAAAAGGACGAAGGACATGTTTCTCGTTTATGGAGGTGACGAAGAGCTCGTCAGTAAGGGTTACGTCGATGCTAGCTTCGACACAGATCTGGATGACTCTAAGTCACAAACCGGATCGTGTATATGTTGAATGGTGGAGCGATGGCTGGTGCAGCTGCAAGCGAAGCGTCGTGGCGGGATCTACATGTGAAGCGGAGTACATGGCAGCCTCGGAGGCAGCGCATGAAGCAATTTGGGTGAAGGAGTTCATCACCGACCTAGGAGTCATACCCAATGCGTCGGGGCCGATCAAACTCTTCTGTGACAACACTGGAGCTATTGCGCTTGCCAAGGAGCCCAGGTTTCACAAGAAGACCAGGCACATCAAGCGTCGCTTCAACTCCATCCGTGAAAATGTTCAAGATGGAGACATAGAAATTTGTAAAGTGCATACGGATCTGAATGTCGCAGATCCGTTGACTAAACCTCTTCATGGGCAAAACATGATCAACACCGAGAACTCTATGGGTGTTCGATTCATCACAATGTAACTAGATTATTGACTCTAGTGCAAGTGGGAGACTGTTGGAAATATGCCCTAGAGGCAATAATTAAAGCATTATTATTATATTTCCTTGTTCATGATAATCGTCTTTTATTCATGCTATAATTGTATTATCCGAAAATCGTAATACACGTGTGAATACATAGACCACAATACGTCCCTAGTGAGCCTCTAGTTGACTAGCTCGTTGGTCAACAGATAGTCATAGTTTCCTGACTATGGACATCAGATGTCATTGACAACGGGATCACGTCATTAGGAGAATGACGTGATGGACAAGACCCAATCCTAAGCATAGCACAAGATCGTGTAGTTCGTTTTGCTAGAGCTTTCTCAATGTCAAGTATCTCTTCCTTAGACCATGAGATCGTGTAACTCCCGGATACCGTAGGAGTGCTTTGGGTGTACCAAACGTCACAACGTAACTGGATGACTATAAAGGTGCACTACAGGTATCTCCGAAAGTGTCTGTTGGCTTGACACGGATCGAGACAGGGATTTGTCACTCCGTATGACGGAGAGGTATCACTGGGCCCACTCGGTAGTGCATCATCATAATGAGCTCAAAGTGACCAAGTGTCTGGTCACGGGATCATGCATTACGGTACGAGTAAAGTGACTTGCCGGTAACGAGACTGAACGAGGTATTGGGATACCGACGATCGAGTCTCGGGCAAGTAACATACCGTTTGACAAAGGGAATAGTATACGGGGTTGCTTTAATCCTCGACATCGTGGTTCATCCGATGACATCATCAAGGAGCATGTGGGAGCCAACATGGGTATCCAGATCCCGCTATTGGTTATTGACCTGAGAGCGTCTCGGTCATGTCTGCATGTCTCCCGAACCCGTAGAGTCTACACACTTAAGGTTCGGTGACGCTAGGGTTATTAGGAAGACTTGTATGTGATTACTGAATGTTGTTCGGAGTCCCGGATGAGATCCCGGAGGTCACGAGGAGTTCCGAAAGGGTCCGGAGGTAAAGATTTATATATGGGAAGTTGTCAAACGGACACCGGAAAGTTTCGGGGGCATACCGGTATTGTACCGGGGCCACCGGAAGGGTTCCGGAGGTCCACCGGGAGGGGCCACCCCTCCCGGGGGGCCACTTGGGCTGCGTGGGGCAGGAGCCAGCCCCTGGTGGGCTGGGCGCCCCCCCTGGGCCCATGCACCTAGGGTTGGGGGGGGGGAACCCTAGAGGGGGCGCCCCCCTTGCTTGGGGGCCAAGTCCCCCCTCCTCCTTGGCCGCCCCCTCTAGATGCCATCTAGAGGGGCCGGCCCCCTTCTCCCTTCCCCCTATAAATAGAGGGGTGAGGGGAGGGCTGCACACACAAGTCAAGGCGCAGCCCCTCCCCTCCCCAACACCTCTCCTCCTCCGTACGTGCTTGGCGAAGTCCTGTCGGATTACTGCTGCACCAACAACACCACGCCGTCGTGCTGCCGTTGGAGCTGTCTTCCCCAACCTCTCCTTCCTCCTTGCTGGATCAAGACGGAGGAGACTTCGTCCATACTGTACGTGTGTTGAACGCGGAGGTGCTGTCCGTTCAGCACTTGGTCATCGGTGATCCGAATCACGGCGAGTACCGACTCCTCATCACCATCCCCTTGAACGCTTCCGCACTCGATCTACAAGTGGTATGTAGATGCAAACTCACTCCCTTGACTCGTTGCTTAGATGAACTCATAGATGGATCTTGGTGAAACCGTAGGAAAATTTTAATTTTCTGCAACGTTCCCCAACAATTCGGTGGGCAGGCTGTGTGCAGGCTCCGGGCCGTTGGATCACAAGGGCAGCTCGGCTGCTCGCCCACCACTGAGTCCGCGAAAAAAACGTTGTTATTGGGCCTAAAGGAAACCAAGCTCTGGTTGGGCCGTCGAATTGCGTCATTTTTTTGTGAACATGCTGGATCTGTTTTTTGTGAACATGCTGGCTCTGTTTTTTGCAGCGTTTGAAATTACACAACAATTGACATGGCATAGAAAATTTAATTCTCTTTGTTCTATACAAATGAAAAATGACCAAATTTATAAGGGCCAAATTTATTTTTATCATGCAAAATGGCCACAAACTATTCAAAAAAGGGTCATTTTGCATTTGTATAATGGCCACAAGCCCTCTATCTTTTTTATCATGCAAAATGACCAAATTTATAAAGGCCAAAATTATTTTTATCACGCAAAATGGCCACAAGCCCTTCAAAAATTGTCTCTTTTTGTTCATATAATATATATGACCACGGATTCACACGCGTGCAATTAGCTTCTTTTTCTTCTTCTTTCCCGATGTTGCGGTGGGTTTAAAACGGGCTACTTCACATTTGACCCCGTTATTGCCACGACCAAATAACACATAGCGCTATGGCTATATAAGCCACCCTCTGCCTCTGCCATCCCTCATCCATCTCCCATCCTCTGCCATCTTCCCTTCTTGTTCTTCGACCCAGCCATGCAGTACACCGGACCAACCTACTGCTTCCCACCCACCGTGCCGGAGAGTCTCTACCCTACCGGCGTGTACGTTGATCGCACACTACGTGTGTGGGCGATATCAAGGTTGAGGACCGCAAGGAACTTCACCGAGTTCTTCCTCGCATCCGGCTACCACCACCTCCCGCGGGGATCTCCAACGATGTTCCGCGTCGAGAAGGTCATCCAAAACCGGGTGGTGGTTGCTCTCCTTGCCCACTTCACCAACACATTCGACCCCTTCTACCTCCTTGGCCGGGTGTTTTGGTGTGGCTCCGAGTTCATCGCTTTCACCACCCACAACAGGTTCACGGAGTACACCAACATCTTCCCTACCGCGACGCGCATGCACACTCTTCTGTACCCCATCGACAACGCCCAGGAGGAGCAGTGAAAAGGGCGCCCGGAGGAGGAGCGAGGTGGAGAAGGCGGCGGCTAGGGTTCTAAACCCTCTAACTTTGTTTAGTCTATGTTATGTTAAGTTGTAATTGAACTATGTTGGAGTTTCTATGGGCTTGTTGGCCCTTTTCTTAAGTTCTATTATTAAGTTTTCTATCTATTCTATTATTAAGTTCTTCCTAGTTTGAACTATGTGATCGTGCTATGGGCTTGTTGGCCCTATCTACATATTGGGACTACATATTTGTTGATTGTTTTCTTAGAGAGCTCGGTTTGTTAGTAGGGTTCCCTTGTTAGTAACCATCTAGTGCATGCAAGCAAGCTTTGTTAGTAGGGATGATTGAGTAGAGCTAAGCAAGGGAGTGGCTCTTTTTTTACACAAGCTTTGTTAGTAGGGATGAATATGTAGCCACCTAGCTAGAAGAGAGGAACCAGCGACAGTGACCGTCGCTGCATCCGTGGCAGCTGGTGTGCAAGAAAGCTGCTCGGTCAGTGCATCGTGGCGGACGCATCGGTGCATGCAGGCTCGGTCGGCGCATGCAGGCTCGGTTGGCGCATCGTGGCATCGGTGCATGCAGGCTCGATCGACGAATGCAGGCAGGCTTTGCTGGGTGCATGCATAGCAGGCTTCTGTCCTGGCAGCGCGCGCAGACGTTTAATGCAAGGGACAACCCAACAAAACCACAACCCAACGGTCGAACAATGACACCACCCAACGCGGCCCCACTTGTCAGGTCCAATGGACGACACAGTCCAGCACGGCCCCACTCGTCAGAGTTAACGGTCAAGCCTTTGACCCGACGGCAACGTCCGTTGTGACCAGTTATGAGGGTTTCTGGCAAGGGAGTGGGGAAAATTGAGCAAAAGTTAAGAGCACGGGGATGAATGAGTAGAGCTAAGGAACCAGGGGCACAGATGTAAAAAACCCAAATAACAAATACTTGTACCCAACGCGAACAAGGGGTTGACAATCCCTCGACGGTTAATTGCAAGGATCAAATCTCATAGTGATAGATACATGGATAAAACTCAAAATAAAATAAAGTAAAGAAAATTGCAGCAAAGTATTTTGAGGATTTTAATATATGTTAAGAATAAGACCCAGGGGCCATATAGTTTTCACTAGAGGCTTCTCTCTTGAAAATAACATACGGTGGGTGAACAAATTACTGTTGGGCAATTGATAGAAAAGCAAATAATCATGATGATATCTAAGGCAATGATCATGTATATAGGCATCACGTCCGAGACAAGTAGACCAACTCCTACCTGCATCTACTACTATTACTCCACACATCGACCACTATCCAGCATGCCTCCAGAGTATTAAGTTAGTAAAGAATGGAGTAACGCCTTAAGCAAGATGACATGATGTAGACAAAGTAAACTCACGCATGAATAAACCCCATATTTTTATCCTTTATGGCATTAATACAAATACGTGTCTGGTCTCTTTCTGTCACTTGGATATAGATCAACGCAAGATTAAACCCATTACGAAGCACCTCTCCCATTCCAAGAAAAATCAATCTAGTTGGCCAAACCAAATCAATAGATCGGAGAGAAATACAAAGCTATAATAATCATGTATAAAAGAGTTCAGAGAAGACTCAAATAATAATCATGGATAACCTAATCATAAACTCACAATTCATCGGATCCCAACAAACACACCGCAAAATGTGATTATATCGAATAGAACTCCAAGAACATCGAGGAGGACATTGTATTGAAGATCAAAGAGAGAGAAGAAGCCATCTAGCTACTAGCTATGGACTCGTAGGTCTATGGTAAACTACTCACACATCATCGGAAGGGCAGCAACGTAGATGTAGAGCCCCTCCGTGGCTAGTTCCCCCTCCTACAGAATACCGAAAAAGGCCTCCAAATGGGATCTCGTGAGAACAGAAGTTTGCGGCGGCGGAAAAAGTGTTTTGGGTGGCTCTCTGTTCGTTTCCTGATTTTAGAGAATTTAAAGAGGAGGAGTTAGGTCAAACGGATGGTTGTGGGCCCCGCAAGCCCCCAGGGCGCGCCTACCACCCTGGGCGCGCCCTGGTGCCTTGTGGGCTACCCCTTCATCTTCTGTCCCTCTCTCGAAGCTTCCAGGATCTCTTATGTCTAGAAAAAATCTCCAAAAAGTTCCGTGGCATTTGGACTTCGTTTGGTACTAATATTCTGGAAAACCAAAAACAGGCAAAAAAACAGCAACTGACACTTGGCACTAAGTTAATAGTTTAGTCCCAAAAATGATATATAACGACATATAAATGCATACAAAACATCCAAGATTGATATTATTATAGCATGGAACAATCAAAAACTATAGATACGTTGGAGACGTATCAAGCATCCTCAAGCTTAATTCATGCTCGTCCTCGAGTAGGTAAATGATAAAAACATAATTTTTGATGTGGAATGCTACCTAACATGTTCATCATGTATTCTCTCTTTTGGGCCATGAATATTAAGATTCGAGTGATTCAAAACAATAGTATATAGTTTGACATAAAAACATTAATAATAAGGCATGCCAACAAACAATCATGTCTCTCAAGATATCAATGCTAAAGAACGTTATCCCTACAAAATCATATAGCCTTATCATGCTCCATCTTCTTAACACAAAGTATTTATCATGCACAACCCCGATGACAAGCTAAGTAATTCGTTCATACTTTCTAACGCGCTTCAGCTTTTTCCATTCTCACGCATTACATGAGCGCAAGCCATGGAAATAGCAGTATGGGTAGAATAGAGTATGGTGATGGAGATAATTTGGAGAAGATAAAAAAAGGAGAAAGTCTCACATTGACGAGGCTAATCAACGCGCAATGGAAATGGCCATCAATTGATGTCAATGCAAGGAGTAGGGATTGCCATCCATGAAAGTGCGTTATATCGACTAGAGGGGGGGGTGAATAGGCGATTTTTATGAATTCTTCACTGAGGAATTTGCAGGTGAGGAAATTCCTTAGCGAAGAACTACTTGCAGCGGAATAAGTACTCAAAAGTAGACATAGCAGAACACAAGCATGGTCATCATGATGAAATGAAGACAAGCACAGAGTACAGAAAGCGTAAACACAGGATAACACAGGATGAAGAAAAACAGACTAAAGAAATTGAACTGAGGAAATTGAGAAAGTCTTCAGTCAAAGTCTTCAAACAGATATGAACAAGCACACAACAACTGTAATGAGGAAATGAAAGAGTTGAGGAAATAGAACCAGTAAGCTTGGTGAAGACAATGATTTGGTAGACCAGTTCCAACTGTTGTCTCAGTTGTACATCTGGTTGGAGCGGCTAGGTATTTAAACCTAAGGACACAGTCCTCACCATATTCTCCTTGAGCTAAGGTCACACAGACCTCGCCCAATCACTTGTGGTAAGTCTTTAGGTGACTTCTGAACCTTCACAAACTCGGTCACTCGGCGATCCACAATTTCCTCTTAGATGCTCTAGACCATGACACCTAACCGTCTGGAAGAAGAACAGTCTTCAAAGGTAACAAGCATCGGATCCACGCAGGATCAATCTCTTCAGTGATGCTCAATCACTTTGGGTTTGTAGGTTTTTGGGTTTGGGTTTTCCTCACTCGATGATTTTCGCTCAAAGTCCTCGGAGGATGGGATGCTCTCAAATGACAAGTGTCAGTTTCTCTCGGAGCAGCCAACCAGCTAGTGGTTGTAGGGGGGCGACTATTTATAGCCTAGGGAGCAGTCTGACATGATAAGACATAAATGCCCTTCAATGATATGACCGTTAGGTGGATAAGATATTTTGGGATAGCTGGTGCGTAGCACAACAACGGTCGGAAATTTGAGGCTCAAAATTCCTCGGAGCTATCATGTTCCTCATTGTGTAGGCAATCCACACTGGCGAATTCCTAACTCTTCAGACAGGACAAATTCCTCAGCGACCAGAAGAACTTCGTCTCTGTCACTGAAGAAATTGACTGAGCTGTATGAGATTTCCAATGGCTTCACTCGAAGGGACTGGTAGGTGTAGGATTTTCAGTTGAGCATCACATGGAAATTTTTCCTTAGTATTTCCTCGACCCCCTTTAACAGTACGGTGTTTCCTATGACTCAAGAAAGAGAAAATGAAACTACGAAAACAAAAGTCTTCACACTTCATGTTCCTCGAATGAATACCAAGTCTTCAAGGTTACACCAATTTCATCACTTTCAAAGTCTTCAGAAAGTCCTCAGAAATCCAAAGTCTTCAGTTGAAGAACTTCATTTTTAGGGGTCGACTTTCTCTGTAAATATCAAACTCCTCATAGACTTATAGACCTGTGTACACTCACAAACGCATCAGTCCCTTAACCTATAAGTCTTCAATACACTAAAATCACTAAGGGGCACTAGATGCACTTACAATCTCCCCCTTTTTGGTGACTGATGACAATATAGGTTAACTTTTCAACGGGGATAAACATATGAAGTGTAAATACTGATATTGAGGAATTTGTTTGCAAGATATAGAAGAACTCCCCCTGAAGATGTGCATAGTGAGGAATTTGCTTTTGAAGCAATGCACACTTGAAGAGTTGAATCATGGAGATCTCCCCCTATATCTTGTAATTCATACATGCATTTGACATATAATATGAAGAATTTGAAATACATGATGAAATATGGTGACTGATGTAATTCAGCATGCGTGCATTAACATATATGAGGAATAAGCATGCAGAAAACACAGCAAAAGTATCAGACCACCATCGGGTTTAAGTTTACAACTCGATCCAGCAAAGTCATCAAAAGAACGAGAGTTGTAACTTAAGGAACAAACGCCCATATAAGATAGACCCGCGTGAAGACTAACTCAAATTTCTCCCCCTTTGTCATCGAATGACCAAAAGGATCGAAAATGAGGACTAACGCCCCTGAAGAATATCAAGTTGATGAAGGAGCGCCTGTTGGAAATATGCCCTAGAGGCAATAATAAATTAGTTATTATTATATTTCCTTGTTCATGATAATCGTTTATTATTCATGCTATAATTGTATTGATAGGAAACTCAGATACATGTGTGGATACATAGACAACACCATGTCCCTAGTAAGCCTCTAGTTGACTAGCTCGTTGATCAATAGATGGTTACGGTTTCCGACCATGGACATTGGATGTCATTGATAACGGGATCACATCATTAGGAGAATGATGTGATGGACAAGACAATCCTAAGCATAGCACAAGATCGTGTAGTTCGTTTTGCTAGAGCTTTTCCAATGTCAAGTATCTTTTCCTTAGACCATGAGATCGTGCAATTCCGGATACCGTAGGAGTGCTTTGGGTGTATCAAGCGTCACAACGTAATCGGGTGACTATAAAGGTGCACTACAGGTATCTCCGAAAGTGACCATTGGGTTGACACGGATCGAGGCTGGATTTGTCACTCCGGTGAGCGGAGAGGTATCTCTGGCCCACTCGGTAGGACATCATCATAATGTGCACAATGTGACCAAGGGGTTGATCACGGGATGATGTGTTACGGAACGAGTAAAGAGACTTGCGGTAGCGAGATTGAACAAGGTATCGGGATACCGACGATCGAATCTCGGGCAAGTACAATACCGCTAGACAAAGGGAATTGAATACGGGATTGATTGAGTCCTTGACATCGTGGTTCATCCGATGAGATCATCGTGGAACATGTGGGAGCCAACATGGGTATCCAGATCCGCTGTTGGTTATTGACCGGAGAACGTCTCGGTCATGTCGCATGGTTCCCGAACCCGTAGGGTCTACACATAAGGTTCGGTGGCGCTAGGGTTATATAGGAAGCTTGTATGTGGTTACGAATGTTGTTCGAGTCCCGGATGAGATCCCGGATGTCACGAGGAGTTCGGAATGGTCCGGAGGTAAAGATTTATATATGGAAGTCTGTTTTGGTCACCGGAAAAGTTTGAGCGATATCGGTAATGTCTGGGACCACCGGGAGGTCCTGGGTCCACCAAGTGGGGCCACCAACCCCAGAAGGTTGCGTGGGCCAAGTGTGGGAGGGAACCAGCCCCAAGGGGGCTGGTGCGCCCCCCACAAGGGGCCCAAGGCGCATGGGGAGTGGGAGGGGGCAAACCCTAGCTCAGATGGGCCTTAAGGCCCATCTAGTGGGCGCCTCCCTCTCCCTCCCCTCTTGGCCGCCTCCCCAAGCCCCATCTAGGGCTGGCCGCACCCCTTGGGGGTGGAAACCCTAGATGGGGGCGCAGCCCTCCCCTTCCCCTATATATATGAGGCCAAGGGGCTGCCCAAGACACACAATTCTATCTCTCGTTGGTGCAGCCCTGCCTCTCTTCTTCCTCCTCCTCTCCCTTGGTGCTTGGCGAAGCCCTGCGGGATTGCCACGCTCCTCCACCACCACCACGCCGTTGTGTTGCTGCTGGATGGAGTCTTCCTCAACCTCTCCCTCTCTCCTTGCTGGATCAAGGCATGGGAGACGTCACCGGGCTGTACGTGTGTTGAACGCGGAGGTGCCGTCCGTTCGGCACTTGATCATCGGTGATCTGAATCACGACGAGTACGACTCCATCAACCCCGTTCACTTGAACGCTTCCGCTTAGCGATCTACAAGGGTATGTAGATGCACTCTCCTTCCCTCGTTGCTAGTTTCTCCATAGATAGATCTTGGTGACACGTGGAAAATTTTGAATTTCTGCTCGTTCCCCTACAAAGGCATCATGAGCTAGGTCTATTGCATAGATTCTTTGCAGAGTAGAACACAAAGTAGTTGTGGGCGTTGATGATGTTCAATATGCTTACCGTTACTAGTCCAATCTTGTTTCGACGGTATTGTGGGATGAAGCGGCCGGACCGACCTTACACGCTCTTCGTGAGACAGGTTCCACCGACTGACATGCACTTGGTGCATAAGGTGGCTAGCGGGTGCCGGTCTCTCCCACTTTAGTCGGAACGGATTCGATGAAAAGGGTCCTTATGAAGGGTAAATAGCAATTGGCATATCACGTTGTGGTTTTGCGTAGGTAAGAAACGTTCTTGCTAGAAACCCATAGCAGCCACGTAAAACATGCAAACAACAATTAGAGGACGTCTAACTTGTTTTTGCAGGGTATGCTATGTGATGTGATATGGCCAAGAAGAATGTGATGAATGATATGTGATGTATGAGATTGATCATGTTCTTGTAATAGGATTCACGACTTGCATGTCGATGAGTATGACAACCGGCAGGAGCCATAGGAGTTGTCTTTATTTATTGTATGACCTGCGTGTCATTGAACAACGCCATGTAATTACTTTACTTTATTGCTAACGGTAGCCATAGTAGTAGAAGTAATAGTTGGCGAGACAACTTCATGAAGACACGATGATGGAGATCATGATGATGGAGATCATGGTGTCATGCGGTGACGATTATGATCATGGAGCCCGAAGATGGAGATCAATGGAGCTATATGATATTGGCCATATCATGTCACTACTATATAATTGCATGTGATGTTTATTATGTTTATGCATCTTGTTTACTTAGAACGACGGTAGTAAATAAGATGATCCCTTACAAATTTCAAGAAGTGTTCTCCCTAACGTGCACCGTTGCTACAGTTAAGTAAGCTTCTAAGCACCACGTGTTAATCGGGTGTGATGGATTCTTACGTTCACATACAACGGGTGTAAGCAAGATTTACACACGCAGAAACACTTAGGGTTAACTTGACGAGCCTAGCATGTGAAGACATGGCCTCGGAACACGGAGACCGAAAGGTCGAGCATGAGTCGTATGGTAGATACGATCAACATGAAGATGTTCACCGATGATGACTAGTCCGTCTCACGTGTTGATCGGACACGGCCTAGTTGATTCGGATCATGTAATCACTTAGATAACCAGAGGGATGTCTATCTGAGTGGGAGTTCATAAGATGAACTTAATTATCCTGAACATAGTCAAAAGACCTTTTGCAAATTATGTCGAAAGCTCGCGCTTTAGTTCCACTGTTTAGATATGTTCCTAGAGAAAATATAGTTGAAAGTTGAAAGTAGAGATTATGCGGACAGTAGAAAGCTTATGTCCTTAATGCACCGCTCAGTGTGCTAAACCCCAAACGTCGTCTGTGGATGTTGCGAACATCGGTCATACACGTTTTGATAACTACGTGATAGTTCAGTTAAACGGTTTAGAGTTGAGGCACCAAAGACGTTTTCGAAACATCGCGGAACATATAAGATGTTTCGAGGGCTGAAATTAGGATTTCAGGCTCGTGCCCACGTCAAGAGGTATGAGACCTCCGACGATTTTCTTAGCCTACAAACTAAAGGAGAAAAGCTCAATCGTTGAGCTTGTACTCAGATTGTCTGGGTACAACAATCACTTGAATCAAGTGGGAGTTAATCTTCCAGATGAGATAGTGATGTTTCTCCATAGTCATTGCCACCAAGCTGCTAGAGCTTCGTGATGAACTATAACATATCAGGGATAGATATGATGATCCTTGAGGTATTCACGATGTTTGACACATGAAAGTAGAAATCAAGTAGGAGCATCAATTGTTGATGGTTAGTGAAACCACTAGTTTCAAGAAGGGCAAGGGCAAGAAGGGATACTTCATGAAGCGGCAAATCAGCTGCCGCTCGAAGAAGAAACCAAAGGTTAAACCCAAACCCGAGACTAAGTGCTTCTGTAATAAGGGGAATAGTCACTAGAGCGGAATTACCCTAGATGCTTGGTAGATAAGAAGGCTGGCAAGGTCAATAGAAGTATATTGGATATACATTATGTTAATGTGTACTTTACTAGTACTCCTAGTAGCACCAGGGTATTAAGATACCGGTTCGGTTGCTAAGTGTTAGTAACTCGAAATAAAAGGCTACGGAATAAACGGAGACTAGCTAAAGGTGAGCTGACGATATGTGTTGGAAGTTTTTTCCAAGGTTGATGTGATCAAGCATCGCACGCTCCCTCTACCATCGAGATTTGGTGTTTGCGTTGAGCATAGACTTGATTGGATCATGTCTATCGCATTACGGTTATTCATTTAAGGAGAATAATGGTTACTCTGTTTATTTGAATAATACCTTCAATGGTCTTGCACCTAAAGGAATGGTTGATTGAATCTCGATCGTAGTGATACACATTTCCATGCCAAAAGGTATAAGATAGTAATGATAGTATCACTTACTTGTGGCACTGCCATGTAAAGTCATATTGGTATAAAATGCATGAAGAAGCTCCATGTTGATGGATCTTTGGACTCACTCGTTTTTGAAAAGTTTGAGACATGCGAACCATGTCTATTGGTGCATACGCATGAAGAAACTCCATGCAGATGGATCGTTTAGACTCACTTGATTTTGAATCATTTGAGATATGCAAATCATACCACATGGGCAAGATGACTGAAAAGCCTCGGTTTCAGTAAAATGGAACAAGATAGCAACTTGTTGGAAGTAACACATTTTGATGTGTGCAGTCCAATGAATGCTGAGGCATGCAGTGAATATCGTTATGTTCTTACTTCACAGATGATTTGAGTAGATGTTGAGTATATTTACTTGATGAAACACAAGTCTGAATTATTGAATGGTTCAAGTAATTTGAGAGTGAAGTTTAAGATCTTCGTGACAAGAGGATAGAATATCTATGATATGATCATAGAGATGAATATCTGAGTTACGAGTTTTGGCACACAATTAAGACATTGTGGAAATTGTTTCACAATTAATACCGCCTGGAACACCATAGTGTGATGGTGTGTCCGAACATCATAGTTGCACTCTATTGGATATGGTGCGTACCATGATATCTCTTATCGAATTACCACTATCGTTCATGGGTTAGGCGTTAGAGACAACCGCACTCACTTTAATAGGGCACCACGAAATTCCGTTGAGATGACACCGTATGAACTATGGTTTAGAGAAACCTAAGCTGTCATTTCTTAAAAGTTTGGGGCTACGACGCTTATGTGGAAAAGTTTCAGGTTGATAAGCTCGAACCCAAAGCGGACAAAATGCATCTTCATAGGACACCCAAAACGGTTGGGTATACCTCCTAATTCAGATCCGAAAGCAATAGGGATTGTTTCTTGAATCGGGTCCTTTCTCGAGGAAAAGTTCGTCTCGAAAAGTTGAGTGGGAGGATGGTGGAGACTTGATGAGGTCATTGAACCGTCACTTCAACAAGTGTGTAGCAGGGCACAGGAAGTTGTTCCCGTGGCACCTACACCAATTGAAGTAGAAGCTTATGATAGTGATCATGAAGTTTCGGATCAAGTCACTGACGTACCTCGTAGGGTGACAAGGATGTGTACTGCTTCAGAGTGGTACGGTAATCCTATCTTGAATGTCATGTTGCTAGACAACGATGAACCTACGAGCTATGGAGAAGCGATGGTGGGCCCAAATTCCGAAAAATGGTTGGAAACCATGAAATCTGAGATAGGATCCATGTATGGACTTTGGTGGACTTGCCCGATGATCGGCAAGCCATTGAAATAAATGGGTCTTTAAAAGGAAGACGGACATGGACGGTAATGTCACCTTCTATGAAGCTCGACTTGTGGCAAAGAGTTTTTCACAAGTTCAAGGAGTTGACTACGATGAGATTTTCTCATCCGTAGCGATGCTTAAGTCCGTCGGAATCATGTTAGCACAAGCTGCATTTATGAAATCTGGCAGATGGATGTCAAGACGAGTTTCCTTACCTTCACGTAAGGAAAGGTTGTATGTGATACAATCAGAAAAGTTTTGTCGATCCTAAGGATGCTAAAAGGTATGCTAGCTCCAGCGATCCTTCTAAGGACTGGAGTAAGCATCTCGGAGTTGGAATGTGCGCTTTGATGAGATGATCAAAGATTTTGGGTGTATACAAAGTTTATGAGAAACTTGTATTTCCAAAGAAGTGAGTGGGAGCACTATAGAATTTTTGATGAGTATATGTTGTTGACATATTGTTGATCAGAAATGATGTAGAATTTCTGGAAAGCATATAGGGTTATTTGAAAAGTGTTTTTCAAGTGAAAACCTGTATTAAGCTACTTGAACATTGAGCATCAAGATCTATAGTGATAGATCAAAAAATGCTTAATGGTACTTTCAAATGAGCATATACCTTGACATGATCTTGAAAGTGTTCAAGATGGATCAGTCAAAGAAGGAGTTCTTGCCTGAGATGTAAGGTATGAAGTTAAGAGTTAAAGCTCGACCACGGCAGAAAAGAGAGAAAGGATGAAGGTCGTCCCCTATGCTTCAGACATAGGCTCTATAGTATGCTATCTTTGTGTACTTGCGGGAAGTGTGCCTTGCCATGAGTCAGTCAAGGGGTACAAGAATGATCCAGGAATGGGGATCATTGGACAGCGGTCAAAATTGTCCTTGGAGTAAATAAGGACATGTTTCTCGATTATGGAGGTGATAAAGAGTTCGGCGTAAAGGGTTACGTCGATGCAAGCTTTAACACCTATCCGAGTGACTCTAAGTAGCAAACTGGATACGTATAGTGGAGCAACCATTTGGAATAGATCCAAGTGGAACATGGAAGCAGCATTTACAATATGACATAGAGAATTGCGAAGTACACACGGATCTGAAAGGTTCAGACCCGTTGACTAAAACCTCTCTCACAAGCAAAACATGATCAAACCCCAGAACTCATTGAGACTTAATCACATGGTGATGTGAACTAGTTTAAGACACTAGTAAACTCTTTGGATGTTGGTCACATGGCGATGTGACCTATCAGTGTTAATCACATGGCGATGTGAACTAGATTATTGACTCTAGTGCAAGTGGGAGACTGTTGGAAATATGCCCTAGAGGCAATAATAAATTAGTTATTATTATATTTCCTTGTTCATGATAATCGTTTATTATTCATGCTATAATTGTATTGATAGGAAACTCAGATACATGTGTGGATACATAGACAACACCATGTCCCTAGTAAGCCTCTAGTTGACTAGCTCGTTGATCAATAGATGGTTACGGTTTCCTGACCATGGACATTGGATGTCATTGATAACGGGATCACATCATTAGGAGAATGATGTGATGGACAAGACCCAATCCTAAGCATAGCACAAGATCGTGTAGTTCGTTTTGCTAGAGCTTTTCCAATGTCAAGTATCTTTTCCTTAGACCATGAGATCGTGCAATTCCGGATACCGTAGGAGTGCTTTGGGTGTATCAAACGTCTGGCGTAATCGGGTGACTATAAAGGTGCACTCTGGTATCTCCGAAAGTGACCATTGGGTTGACACGGATCGAGGCTGGGATTTGTCACTCCGGTGAGCGGAGAGGTATCTCTGGGCCCACTAGGTAGGACATCATCATAATGTGCACAATGTGACCAAGGGGTTGATCACGGGATGATGTGTTACGGAGCGAGTAAAGAGACTTGCGATAACGAGATTGAACAAGGTATCGGGATACCGACGATCGAATCTCGGGCAAGTACAATACCGCTAGACAAAGGGAATTGAATACGGGATTGATTGAGTCCTTGACATCGTGGTTCATCCGATGAGATCATCGTGGAACATGTAGGAGCCAACATGGGTATCCAGATCCGCTGTTGGTTATTGACGGGAGAACGTCTCGGTCATGTCTCGCATGGTTCCCGAACCCGTAGGGTCTACACATAAGGTTCGGTGGCGCTAGGGTTATATAGGAAGCTTGTATGTGGTTACGAATGTTGTTGAGTCCGGATGAGATCCCGGACGTCACGAGGAGTTCGGAATGGTCGGGAGGTAAAGATTTATATATGGGAAGTCCTGTTTTGGTCACAGGAAAAGTTTGAGGCGATATCGGTAATGTCTGGGACCACGGGAGGGTCGGGGTCCACAAGTGGGGCCACCAACCCCAGAAGGTTGCGTGGGCCAAGTGTGGAGGGAACCAGCCCCAAGGGGCTGGTGCGCCCCACAAGGGCCCAAGGCGCATGGGGAGTGGGAGGGCAAACCCTAGCTCAGATGGGCCTTAAGGCCCATCTAGTGGCGCCTCCTCTCCCTCCCTCTTGGCCGCCTCCCAAGCCCCATCTAGGGCTGGCCGCACCCCTTGGGGTGGAAACCCTAGATGGGGCGCAGCCCTCCCTTCCCTATATATATGAGGCCAAGGGGCTGCCCAAGACACACAATTCTATCTCTCGTTGGTGCAGCCCCGCCTCTCTTCTTCCTCCTCCTCTCCCTTGGTGCTTGGCGAAGCCTGCTTGGGATGCCACGCTCCTCCACCACCACGCCGTTGTGTTGCTGCTGGATGGAGTCTTCCTCAACCTCTCCCTCTCTCCTTGCTGGATCAAGGCATGGGAGACGTCACCGGGCTGTACGTGTGTTGAACGCGGAGGTGCCGTCCGTTCGGCACTTGATCATCGGTGATCTGAATCACGACGAGTACGACTCCATCAACCCCGTTCACTTGAACGCTTCCGCTTAGCGATCTACAAGGGTATGTAGATGCACTCTCCTTCCCTCGTTGCTAGTTTCTCCATAGATAGATCTTGGTGACACGTAGGAAAATTTTGAATTTCTGCTACGTTCCCCAACAGCGCCAGCGTTGTTGGGGTCGTTTGTCGTTGCAGGGCCTGCCGCAGTGTCGTCCAAGTCTTCATGCTCATCGTTGTTGCGTGATGAAGGATAGGAGCTGGCCACCAAGGAAGGAACCTTGACCTTCTTGTATTTCTTTGGTGGAGGTGAAGACCAGTCAAAGTCTTCCTTGAGACCCATATTCTTCAGTTCTTCTTTGCTATAGATGTGAGACAGAACAGCCCAGGTGCAACCGAAGACTTCATGGAGGTAGTAATGGTTTTTCTTCACTGCATTATGTGTAGCAGTCATGTTGTAAAGAATTGAACCAAACTAACGCTTAACCCATTTATGGTTTCGATCCACCTTCTGGCGAAGACTTAGCAAAAGCTCACGGTCAGTCATCACACGAGGAGCAGTAGCTTGAGGATTTGGCTTGGAGGCATGGGCAGCAGAATCATGAGTGGAAGAGTCATCATTGGTGGAATAAGATGCATCCTTGCGAAATTGACCATCCAATGGACGAATGCCTTCATCTATAACAGCTGGTGCCTTGCCCTTTTCGTCAGCTGAGGAATAGGTCCGCTTGAGGACTTCAATCGGGGGCAAGTAGCTGAGGTGATTCTAAAAATCAGCCTTGTAGTTGAGTGAAGACCTTGTTCTGAGGAATCTCATGATCCAGGGAGCATAAGGCTTCAGCTCAAACAGAGAAAGTGCAACATTTTCCAGAGTCCTCATGAAGAAATCGTGATAATTGACACGAATGCCATGAATAATGTTGAATACCAGATTCTTCATGATGCCAACAATTCCCTCATCAGATGAGTCATGGCCTTTGATTAGACTCATAGTCTTCGTCAGAATGCGATAGACTGTCCTTGGTACATACTAAAATTCCTTCAAGAGGAATTTGGTCCTTGAGGCTTGACCGGGTTTCAATGGCTTCATAAGAACTTGCATATAATGAGCAGTAAGCTCAGGCTCTTGGTACAAGCAACGAGCTCCTTCAGGTGGAGGACTGATGGGCAGGGCGTGAAGTAATTCAGAGGCTGGTGCTTTGTAGTGAGTGTTTTCGGTCATCCAGTCGAAAACCCAGGAGTTCACATCATCAGCATCTCTTGTGATGTGCAGTGTTGCGTAGAATTGAATAATGAGCTCTTCATTCCAATCAACGATGTCTGTGCAAAAGTTGAGGAGGCCTGTGTCATGAAGCACACTGAGGACAGGTGTGAAGCATGGCAGTGATTCCATGTCCACATGAGGAATATGATCATGGTCGAAGACTTTGTCCTTGTTGAAGAGCACTGAGGAATAGAAGTTTGCATGGCTGGCGGTCCAGAAGCGCTTCCTTCTAAGACGAGCAGAATCATAGGGATTGTAGTCTGTGAAGAACACGTGCTCGCTGAAGAAATCATCAGCCTTGAATTTCTTCTTCTTTGAGAATGGATCCTTTGGCCCGGGCTGAGGAGTGTTAGTCAATTGCATTATCACCTCAGGAATCGCAATCTCAGGTTCTTCAGGCTGAGGAAATTCAGCTTCTTCTCCAGTGACAGCCTGGGTCTTCAATTCATCATTTAAATTTTCTTCAGCACTAGTGGCTGGAATTTCTTCATGGACAGACGATGTGGCATGTGGTTCATCAGATCCCATTTGAACTGTAGTTGCTGGGGACTGAGGAATTTGTTGCAATGGTGTGAAGAGTGGAGAGTTGGGGTGCTGACTTTCCCAAAAGTCATCATTTAGCACAGGTGTGGTACAACCAATGTCCACATATTCATCTTCCATTTCTTCAACGCCGGCCTCTTCAGCAGTAAACTGAGGCATAGGCGAGGAAACAACTGGAGTAGAAGGGATTTCATCCACTTCAATTTCTTCATCCATCTGCTCTCACGTAGTAGCAGGAGCATTTTCTTCATCAGATCCGCTAGGGATCACATATTCTTCATCAAAAGGGACGATTTCCTTTGATGGCGTGATGGAAACAGGAATAGCATCAATTGGATTTTCAAATGAGCTGATCAATTTCTTCATCTTCTTCGGAGCTGAAGAATCTGATGAAGCTGATGCTTTCCTTTTCTTCACTGCAGCTTGTTCTGCAGTCTTGGTCTTCTTCACATCTGAAGCAGATGGAAGGATTGGAGTTGGGGTAGGTGCTGGAGGAGCAGAGGAATTTGGTTGAGTTTCTTCAGGCACAACTGTTGCAGTTGCCGTGACCTCTTCATTTTCTTCAGGCACACCACTAGTGGATGCCCTGGCAATTTCATCAGCGGCTGGAATGCATTCATCAGCCCTAGAACTCACATTTTCTTCAGTAGCCTGAATATCATCAATGGTGCTAGCATGTTCTTCAGTCGGCTGAGCAGATGCTTCAGCCTGAGAAATTTCTTGTTGCGATGGAGCTGCAACATTTAGAGTGAATTTTTTAGTCAGTTTTACAAACTGGACCTTGGCTCCTTGCCAATCAGCATAGTAAGCATTGAAATCATCGCTGAGGACTTTGATTTCAGACTGGATCTTCACAAGTTCATATGTTGTCATAGAGACAACGTTGTTCTTCAGGAATTTTTCCTTCCTGTACTGCGCTTTCTTGATCTGCCTGGCCTTCTCATATTTCCATTTTTCTTCTTGGATGAAGGCAGTCAGCATATGACTTTGGCCAGGAGTCAACTTGAAATCAAGCATAGGAGTGTTTGGGTCCTTGTGCCAGAGGTCAATGTAGTTGAGGATCAGCTTTGGATCCAAAAGCAGTGGCACATTTGTTCCCTTGGCTCTAGCGGCCCTGACTTGCCTATCTGTGATGATTTCGGCAAGTTCCTCATCATCAGCTTCATCTTCATCAGACGACACTTGGAAGGCGACCTGCTTCTTGTGAGGACTTGGGTGAGAACCTCGTCCAGTAGTGGCCTTTGTCTTCAGCCGAGAGGGTCCTGTTAAAGAAATTGGTGCAGCTGAGGAACTAGCAGAAGCTCCTAAGGCAATAGAGATGCCTGTCGTCCTTTGGCACGTGGCAAGATGCACAGGTGCTGAGGATTTGATCGGAGCAGCCGAGGACTTTGGAGGAGGAGCTGAGGACTTTGGAGTGGGAGCAGTATGAGGAGTTGGCCGTGAGGGCTTTGAGGATTCTGGCCGTGAGGGCATTGCTGAGGAACTCGGCCATGAGGGCATTGAGGAAGAAGCACTTGGGTTGTGAGCAGGCTTGTTTGCCATGGATTTCTTTGGCTTGACAGAGGCCTCAGCAGCAGCAGCAGAGTCTTCATTGAATTTCCTCACTGCTTCTTTTGCCTATTTGGCCAACTTGTCCTGGCGCTTGGCCCATTCATCAGGATAATCCTCACCGCAGTTGAGGCTGGTGGGATCTGCTTCTTGGCCAGGTGCCAATGGAGGTCTTGGGCATGGAGGATTGAGTGCGAATTTCTTCATGTATTTGGGAGTAACATATTTGTACTCCCTCCACTATCTTGCCCATCTCCTCTCTATCTTCTGAATGCGCACCTTGCGCTGATTTTTGTCTTCCTCAGGGGGTGTGCAGTACCCAGCATAGATGTCCTCAGGGATTTCAAACGTAGTGTTGACCTCAGGCCTCTTTCCTCCTTTCTGTGACTTCTGGCCGTCAGCCATTTTCTTCAGTTGAGGAATTTGAACAATTGAATTCTCTTAAGAAGTATGCAACTTTTCTTCGAGGAACGCTGTAAATGAGTTCAGTTGATGAGAACCTAGTGATTCAGCGGCGGACATGAGTACCTGTGAACAGAGTATAGTTGCGAGGAATTTGGAGAGGTCATATGCGTTCTCAGAAGGTTTTGTAAAAAGAACAAGTTTGAGGAATTTGACCAGACGAGTCTCGAAAAATTTCACTAAGCGTTCTTTGTCTTAGGTTCCAGAGTTGTATAGATAAAAAATCCACACAATTGAGGAATCTTGAAGAAAAATTATTGCTTAGAGAAACGAATCAAATCAGATGCCATGTGTGGTGTTTAGTGTGTGAAGAACTTGAAGAATAAACACCTTTGAGGATTTCGTAGCAGTCATTTGAATCAAAGAGGGCAGTAAAAGTAACTTTTAATTACCGTGGACGAAGAACACGACGAACTGTGAGGTAGAGATGTGAAGTACTTCAGTGCAGATCTTTCATGCCCTAACTTGGCGGAGGAATACAGCTACAACGGCGGTGGAGTGAAGATTTCCGCGGCCGGCGCAAGTACGACGGCGACGAGGTCGAGGCAGTGAAGCTCTTCCTCACCGGCGACGATGAAGTAGCGGCGGCTCTAGGGTTTCAGAAGCTCGAGCTAGAGAGAGGTCGAGCGGAGTAAAGGAAGTGAGGAAGGGGAGGGGGTATTTATAGCCACGGTGAAAAAAATAGTTCGCCCGAAAAATTTGGACGAAGGTGCCCCTGACCCTTCTCATTCGCTTGACATGTGTCACCCACGTACTGAGAAGTGGAGATCGTGTGAGATCGTGGGTGAACAGATAAGTATTTCGTGGGATGCGGAATGTTTTGAGTGGCAAAGCCGAAAATTTGGATAAGATAAGTTTTAAAGTTCCGTTCACAAATTCTTCAGCTGACAGGGACACAGTGAAGATTTTGAACGAGTGTCAAAAAGAACGCACATGAATAATTTGTGAATAGATTGGGTAGAGTATAGCATAGAGGGGGAAGGGTCCGATCACATTCACTTAGCAGAGAAAACAACTTGAAGAAATATCAATAAGTGAATGCTGTAGAGGACATAAACTCATATATATATATATATATATATATATATATATATATATATATATATATATATATATATATATATATATAATGAAGAAAAATGACGGAAACAATGAAGACAATGCAAAGTTGAAGAACATGAACAACTGGGGAATTTCAAAACTGAGGAAAAACTCGAATTGAAGATTTTCAACTTTTGGTGGTGGCGTGACCCATCTTATAAGAATAATGATGTCAGACACCGCGTACAGTTGTCGTAGGGTTCTGAGAATCAAATTCTTCGTTAATTTCTTCACACTTAGAGTGTTATTCTTCATTGATTGAAGAAAAACGTTTCTTCATCTGTTGCACATCTAAGTCATCAATTTTGCATAAGTGTTAGGATGAGTGTCCTTTTCAAAGAACATTCGAAGATTCTAAGATATTTAGCTCACACCGCAACTTGCTAAATCTCTTCTCATCCAAGGGCTTTGTGAAGATATCAGCTAGCTGTTCTTCTGTCTTCACATGCTCAGTAGAAATGTCGCCCTTCAACACATGATCACGAAGAAAATGATGACGAATCTGAATGTGCTTTGTCTTCGAGTGCTGAACTGGGTTGTGAGCAATCTTTATGGCACTCTCATTGTCACAGAAGAGAGGCACATTCTTCACGTTGACGCCGTAGTCCTTGAGAGTTTGCTTCATCCATAGCAATTGAGCACAGCAAGTACCAGCAGTAATGTACTCAGCTTCAGCAGTAGACAGTGATACGCAGTTCTGTTTCTTCGAGGAGCAACAGACCAAAGATCGTCCGAGTAAATGACATGTACCAGATGTTGACTTGCGGTCCACACGATTACCAGCATAGTCAGAGTCAGAATATCCAGTGAGATCAAAAGCCAAGCCCTTGGGGTACCATAATCCTAGTGTTGGTGTGTGAGCTAGATATCAAAGAATATGCTTCACAGCCTTATGGTGTGATTCCTTCGGTGTAGCTTGAAATCGGGCACACATGCAAACACTAAGCATTATATCTGGCCTAGATGCACATAAATACAATAAAGAACCAATCATGGGCGGTATACCTTATGATCAAGTCAATACCATTTTCATCGATTACACGATGGCCATTTGTGGGCATAGGAATTTTACGCCTTTGCAATCTTGCATGCCGAATTTCCTCAGTACATCCTTGAGGTATTTCTCCTGAGATATGAATATGTCATTGCACTGTTGACGAATTTGAAGACCTAAGAAGAATTTCAATTCTCCCATCGTAGACATTTGATATTCTTCACTCATCGTATAGGCAAATTCATCACTATAACGTTGGTCAGTACAGCCAAAGATAATATCATCAACATATATTTGGCACACAAACAGTTCATCATCATAAGATTTAGTGAAAAGAGTAGGGTCGGGTGAACCGGGTTTGAAGCCTTTCTTCATGAGGAATTCCTTCGAAGTATCATACCACGCCCGAGGGGCCTGCTTGAGGCCATAGAGGGCCTTATTGAGTCTGAAGACTTTGTCGGGATGCTTTGGATCTTCAAAACCTGGGGGTTGAGCAACATATACTTCTTCCTCAAGCTTACCATTGAGGAATGCACTTTTCACATCCATTTGATATAAAGTGATATCATGATGGTTAGCATAAGCAAGTACTATGCGAATAGCCTCAAGTCTAGCTACAGGTGCAAAAGTTTCATCGAAATCAATTCCTTCAACCTGTGTGTAGCCTTGAGCTACAAGTCGTGCCTTATTCCTCACCACAAGGCCATTTTCATCTTTCTTGTTGCGGTAGATCCACTTTGTGCCAATGATATTGTGCTTGCAAGGATCTGGACATTTGACCAGTTCCCAGACGTTGTTGAGCTCGAACTGATGTAATTCTTCTTGCATGGCCTGAATCCACTCAGGCTCCAGAAATGCTTCATCTACCTTAGTGGGCTCCGTGATACAGACAAAAGCATAGTGCCCACAAAAGTTAGATAAATGTGAAGCTTTTAAGCGTGTGAGGGGACCTGGTGCTTCAATGTCATCGATGATCTTTTCAATTTGCACTTCTTTTGCAACGCGAGGATGAGCTGGTTGTCGTCGAGGAATTTGATCAGCATTTTCTTCAGCACCATTTTCTTCAGCATTTTCTTCAGGTGCATTAGCTCGACGTTCTTGATGTTCTGGAACGAATTCTTCAGCAGATTCTTTGGTAGGGATGAAATCCTCAGTAGCCTTGAACTTCATAGTTTCCTCAGGTGCTGGTTCATCTATCACAGAAGGTAGGTGCTCTCTTTGCGATCCATTAGTTTCATCGAACCGCACATCTACAGTTTCAACAACCTTGTGAAGAACATTTTTGAAGACTCTGTAGGTGTGCGATTCCTTTCCGTAACCAAGCATAAAACCTTCATGTGCTTTCGGTGCAAATTTTGAGTTGTGATGAGGATCTATAATCCAACATTTAGCACCGAAGACTTCGAAATAAATCACATTAGGTTTCTTGTCAGTGAGGAGTTCATAGGCAGTCTTCTTGAAGAATTTGTGAAGATATACTCTGTTGATGATGTGGCATGCAGTATCAATTGCATCAATCCAGAAACGACGAGGCATTTTGTATTCATCCAGCATAGTGCGAGCCATCTCAGCAAGAGTCCTGTTCTTGCGCTCCACGACGCCATTTTGCTGAGGAGTATAAGGAGCAGATAACTCATGAGTAATACCAAGTTCATCAAGATAGTCATCAAGACCAGAATTCTTGAACTCAGTTCCATTGTCACTTCTGATGTGCTTGATCTTCACACCAAAGTTGGTTGAAGCCCTCGAGGAAAATCGTTTGAAGACTTCTTGCACTTCATGTTTGTAAGTAACAATGTGTACCCATGTGTAACGAGAGTAATCATTAACAATAAAAAAGCCATATTGAGATGCATCATTTGAAACAGCAGAATAATGGTTAGGACCGAAGAGATCCATGTGAAGCAATTCAAATGGTCGAGTGGTGCTCATGATAGTCTTTGCTGGATGCTTGGCCTTTGTCATCTTCCCAGCTTCACAGGCTCCGCATAAGTGATCCTTGAGGAATTTGACATTCTCAATGCCAATGACATGCTTCTTCTTCGCAAGCGTGTGCAAATTCCTCATGCCTGCATGACCAAGTCATCGATGCCAGAGCCAGCCTTCTGAAGCTTTTGCAAGTAGGCACACAGCTGGTTGCGGTCCTGTAGGGAAATCAACAATATACAAGTCTCCTCTCCTAAATCCTTCGAAGACTTTGGAATTGTCAGCTTCCATAACCACAACACAACGATACTTGCCAAAGACAACAACCATATCAAGATCACAAAGCATTGAGACAGACATGAGGTTGTATCCTAAGGACTCGACAAGCATGACTTTGTCCATGTGTCGATCCTTTATGATCGCAACCTTACCTAGACCCAATACCTGACTTTTGCCTTTGTTAGGGAAGATGATATGCTTCAGATGAGATGGAGATAAGGGAGCATCCATCAATAGATTCTTGTCACCAGCCATGTGATTTGTACATCCAATATCGAGGACCCACTCAGTGGCTTTGGATTGATCATCCTGCAGACGAATTAGTGCAGCTTACGAACTCATATACTTCATCAGTGAAGAATGTGACATCAATTCATCAGATCAATTGCATCAAGTAATAGAACAGATAAAGCAGTATGAGGACGTGAGAAATGAAAGCTCATTTCTTCATGATTCTGTGTCCTTTCAGGCATTTTTCAGGTCTCCAGCAAATTCTTCAGACGTTTCAACACGTTTGGAGACCTGACCCTGCAGAAGAGATTAGTTCTTTTTCTTCACCACCCACATCTGAAAGGGTGGTAAAGAGTTCATCACTCTGCGAGCTCCATACGAGAAAGGTGGCATAGAAGCCAATCCATTTCGTTTCACATAAGAGGTGTTAGGGTAAGCATATGAATAAGCAGAGAAATTCTTCGAGGACTTATGAACATAATGGTTAGAAGAATAATGCTCATATTCATAGCCCTTAGCTCTTCCCTGTGAAACAGAGTTGTTAGCACGATGATATTCATATGAGGACTTTGATCCTTTTGAGGAATTTGATCCACGTGAGGAATTTGGTCCGTATGAGGACTTGAATCCATATGAAGAATTTGGTCCATATGAAGAATTTGATCTGGGGTTCCTATTCTTCACAGGTGATGTCATCAGGACATTCACCTGAAGACTTTCAAGGCATCTTTTGGGAACTCAGATTTTCTTCATAGGGGAACCGTTCCTGCAGTTAGTGCCAACATATCTAGCAAATACTTCACCATTCTGATTTGTGAAGAGTTTATAGTTGGAGTCAAATGACTCATCAGAAGAATGAGGAGATTCACATGTAAAGCCAGATAAATTAGATGGATCAACTGGAGGTCCCTTTGCAGCAACCCATGAGGTTTTGGGGTACTGCTCAGGCTTCCAATATGTACCATCAGCATTGAGTTTCCTCTCAAAGGCAATACCCTCTTTCCTAGGGTTCCTGTTAAGGATCTGCTTTTTAAGCACATCACAAAGAGTCTGATGCCATTTGAGACTTTTGTACATGCCTGTCATGTACAATTCCTTCAGCCCTGCATCATCAATGATACTAGCAATGTCCTCAGATGAGGAATTAGTGATAACAGAGGCAGGTGAAGAATTTGTAACATCAGAAGCATTTGAACATTCAGGTGAAGAATTAGCAGATTCACGTTCAATGCACTTCAAACATGGAGGAACAAAGTCTTCCTGAGACGCGCTGATTTGTTGAGCAAGTAATGAATCGCGCTCCTTCTGAAGATCTTCATAACTCACTCTTAGCTTTTCAAGATCTTGCTTTCTCTGAAGAAATTCATAAGAAAGCTTCTCATGATCAGATAAGAGAGTGTTATGATGACCTTGAAGGTTGTCAAACCTAGTTTGAAGCCTCTGAAGATTTTCAATCAAGGTTTTAGTGCGATCCATTTCTTCACCCAACATATCATCACTTTTGTCTAGCATGTTTTGAACCTTTTCAAAAGCCCTTTGTTGTTTCACAGCAATTTTAGCAAGTTTAGAGTAGCTGGGCTTGAGATTTTTATCAGATTTATTCTCACTTGAGTCAGAGGAGGTATATTTGAGTACCTTGGCACCCTTTGCCATGAAGCAATAGGTGGGAGCGTAGTCATCATTGCCTTCATCAGCCTTGTGGGTGAGGTCATTTTCTTCAGAGTTGAAGATAGACTTGCTGATGAATGCGGTGGCGAGGGCTAGGCTCGCCACACCTGACTCGGACTCCTTAGATGCCTCCTCTTCCTCATGTTCCTCAGATTCAGCCTCAGAGTCCATTTCCTTGCCAATGAATGCCCGAGCCTTCTTGGAGCTGCTCTTCTTGTGAGAAGAAGACTTCGAGGATTTTGATGATGAAGATTTTGAGGATTTCTTCTTTTTCTTCGCATCATCAGAACTATAATCCTTGTATTTCTTATTCTTTGATTCCTTTTCCCACTGAGGATAATCTTGAATGTAGTGTCCAGGTTTCTTGCATTTGTGACAAAGCCTCTTCTTGTAGTCACTGGATGAGGAATCATTGCTCCTTGAGGATTTTCCAAAGCGACCACGTCTTGAGAACTTCTGGAATTTCTTCACGAGCAGTGCTAGCTCATGGCTCAGTTCTTTAGGATCACCAAGGCTGCTGCTAGAATCTTCATCTTCAGACTCAGAAACTGCCTTGGCCTTCAGTGCACGTGATCTGCCATAGCTCGAACCATAGATATCTCTCTTTTCAGCAAGATGGAACTCATGAGTATTTAGCCTCTCGAGGATATCAGCGGGATCAAGTGACTTGTAATCAGCACGTTCTTGTATCATCAACGCCAGAGTATCAAATGAGGAATCAAGCGATCTCAACAATTTCTTCACCAGCTCATGGTCGGTGATGTCAGTGGCACCAAGTGCTTGAAGCTCATTTGAGATGTTAGTGAGTCGATCGAAGGTTTGTTGAACATTTTCATTGTTGAGTCTTTTGAAATGGTTGAAGAGATTGCGAAGAACATCAACTCGAGAGTCACGCTGAGTTGAGACTCCTTCATTCACTTTGGACAGCCTATCCCAGATAAGCTTAGCAGTTTCGAAAGCGCTCACTCTTCCATACTTTCCTTTGCTCAGATGGCCACATATGATATTCTTCGCTTGAGAATCGAGTTACTTGAATCTCTTCACATCAGCAGCATTCAGAGAAGGTGTGACTGAGGGAACACCATTTTCCACAACATACTAGAGATCGTTATCAATTGCCTCAAGATGCATTCGCATCTTATTCTCCCAGTAGGGGTAGTCCGTCCCATCAAAGGTAGGACACCCAACAGAGACCTTGATCATACCTGCGGTCGACATAACTAAAACTCCAGGCGGTTAAACCAAAATCACATAGAACAAGGGAGTACCTTGCTCTGATGCCAATTGAAAGTGCGTTATATCGACTAGAGGGGGGTGAATAGGCGATTTTTATGAATTCTTCACTGAGGAATTTGCAGGTGAGGAAATTCCCTAGCAAAGAACTACTTGCAGCGGAATAAGTACTCAAAAGTAGACATAGCAGAACACAAGCATGGTCATCATGATGAAATGAAGACAAGCACAGAGTACAGAAAGCGTAAACACAGGATAACACAGGATGAAGACAAACAGACTGAAGAAATTGAACTGAGGAAATTGAGAAAGTCTTCAGTCAAAGTCTTCAAACAGATATGAACAAGCACACAACAACTGTAATGAGGAAATGAAAGAGTTGAGGAAATAGAACCAGTAAGCTTGGTGAAGACAATGATTTGGTAGACCAGTTCCAACTGTTGTCTCAGTTGTACATCTGGTTGGAGCGGCTAGGTATTTAAACCTGAGGACACACAGTCCCGGACACACAGTCCTCACCGTATTCTCCTTGAGCTAAGGTCACACAGACCTCTCCCAATCACTCGTGGTAAGTCTTCAGGTGACTTCCGAACCTTCACAAACTCGGTCACTCGGCGATCCACAATTTCCTCTTGGATGCTCTAGACCATGACGCCTAACCGTCTGGAAGAAGCGCAGTCTTCAAAGGTAACAAGCATCGGATCCACGCAGGATCAATCTCTTCAGTGATGCTCAATCACTTTGGGTTTGTAGGTGTTTGGGTTTGGGTTTTCCTCACTCGATGATTTTCGCTCAAAGTCCTCAGAGGATGGGATGCTCTCAAATGACAAGTGTCAGTTTGTCTCGGAGCAGCCAACCAGCCAGTGGTTGTAGGGGGCGGCTATTTATAGCCTAGCGAGCAGCCCGACATGATAAGACATAAATGCCCTTCAATGATATGATCGTTAGGTGGATAAGATATTTTGGGACAGCTGGCGCGTAGCACAGCAACAGTCGGAAATTTGAGGCTCAAAATTCCTCAGAGCTATCATGTTCCTCACTGTGTAGGCAATCCGCACCGGCGAATTCCTAACTCCTCAGTTAGGAAAAATTCCTCAGCGAACAGAAGAACTTCGTCTCTGTCACTGAAGAAATTGACTGAACTGTATGAGATTTCCAATGGCTTCACTCGAAGGGATTGGTAGGTGTAGGATTTTGAGTTGAGCATCACATGGAAATTTTTCCTTAGTATTTCCTCGACCCCCTTTAACAGTACGGTGTTTCCTATGACTCAAGAAAGAGAAAATCAAACTACGAAAACAATAGTCTTCACGCTTCATGTTCCTCGAATGAATACCAAGTCTTCAAGGTTACACCAATTTCTTCACTCTCAAAGTCTTCAGAAAGTCTTCAGAAATCCAAAGTCTTTAGTTGAAGAACTTCATTTTTAGGGGTCAACTTTCTCTGTAAATATCAAACTCCTCATTGACTTATAGACCCGTGTATACTCACAAACGCATCAGTCCCTTAACCTATAAGTCTTCAATACACCAAAATCACTAAGGGGCACTAGATGCACTTACAATCCAACAGACACACAAATTGATATATGTGTAAGAAACTAAGTGGGTGCGCATCCAACTTGCTTGTTCATGAAGACCTCGGGCATTTGAGGGAGCCCATCATTGGAATGTACAAGCCAAGTTCTAAAATGAAAAATTCCCACTAGTTATATGAAAGTGAAAGCATAGGAGACTCTCTATATGAAAAACATGGTGCTACTTTGATGCACAAGTGTGGAAAGGATAGTAACATTGCCCCTTCTCTCTTTTTTTGTTTTTTTGTTGGGCTCTTTTTGGCCTCTTTTTTCCTCTTTTTTGTGGGCTATTTTTTGCCTTATATTTTTTCTTGAAGAGTCTCATCCCGACTTGTGGGGGGATCATATTCTCCATCTTCCTTTCCTCGCTTGGGACAATGCTCTAATAATGAATATGATGATCATCACACTTCTATTTACTTACAACTCAAAAAAACTACAACTCGATGGTAGAACAAATTATGACCCTGTGTGAATGCCTCCAGCGGTGTACCAGGATATGCGATGATCTAGCGTAACATGTATAAAAAATGATGAACGGTGGCTGAGCCATAAATACTATGTCAGGTATATGATCATGCAAAGCAATATGACAATGATGATGTGTGTCATAATAAAACGGAACAGTGGAAGTTGCATGGCAATATATCTCGGAATAGCTATGGAAATGACATAATAGCTAGGTATGATGGCTGTTTTGAGGAAGATATAAGGAGGCCTATGTGTGATAGAGTGTATCATATCACGGGGTTTGGATGCACTGGCGATGTTTGCACCACATCTCAAGGTGAGAAAAGGCAATGCATGGTACCGAAGAGGTTAGCAAATTTCGGAAAAGTGAGAGTGCGTGTAATCCATGGACTCACATTAGTCATAAAGAACTCATATACTTACTACAGAATTTTATTAGACCTCGAAGCAAATTACTACTACGCATGCCCCTAGGGGGGTAGATTGGTAGGAAAAGACCACCACTCGTCCACGACCACCACTCATAAGGAAGACAATCAATAATAAATCATGCTTGAACTTCATAGCATAACGAGAGACTATACGTGCATGCTTCGGGAATCACAAACCTTAACACCAATATTCTTACTAAACCACAATTACTCACTAGCACAACCCACATATTACCACCTTTATAAGTAAAAACTATTGCAAGAAATCAAACTTATCATATTCAGTGATCTACATGAAAGTTTTTTATTATATCTCTCTTGAATACCTATCATATTGGGACCAAATTCATAACTTGTACTAATTGCCGTTACTATTATCAACTCTCAAAAAGATATAAGTGAAGCATGAGAGTGCAACTATTTCTTTAAAATATAACCACCGCCGTGCTCTAAAAGATATAAGCGAAGTACTAGAGCAATTGCCTATCTCAAAAGATATAAGTGAAGCACATAGAGTATTCTAGCAAATCACGAATAATGTGTGTCCCTCTCAAAAAGGTGTGTCCAACAAAGATGATTGTGACAAACTAAAAAGCAAACAAAGCAAAGACTCATATAATACACGACGCTCCAAGCAAAACTCATATCATGTGATGAATAAAAATATAGCTCCAAGTAAAATTACCGATAGTTGGTAGAAGAAAGAGGGGATGCCTTCCGGGGCATCCCCAAGCTTAGATGCTTGGGGTCCTTGAATATTACCTTGGGGTGCCTCGGTCATACCCAAGCTTAGTCTCTTGCCACTCCTTATTCTCTCATCCATCGTGATCTCACGCAAAACTTAAAAACTTCAGCACACAAAACTCAGCAAAAACCTTCGTGAGATCCGTTAGTATAACAAAGCAAATCACTACTTTAAGCACTCTTGTAAACCCACTCATATTTTATTATGGCATTATACCTACTGTATTCTAACTTCACCATGGCATGTACCCCCCGATACAATCCATAGATTAATCATAACAAGCAAACAACGCAACAAAAATAGAATCTGTCAAAAATAGAACAGTTTGTAATAATTCGAACAATGACCATACTTCTATAAATCCAAAACTTATGAAAAATTAGTTAAACATGGGGAATTTGTATATAAATCATGTGTAAAAAAATCAGAAATTTAGCATGCTCTAGAAAATGTTAACAATTCTGGTACTGGACGCAAAAGTTTCTGTTTTTTCACAGAATCAAAGCAATTATCATCCAAATTGTCCTAAAGGATTTACTTGCCACAAACACTAATTAAAAACACAAAAACACAACCATAAAAGTAGCATAATTGTGTTCTCACAAAAAAAACATAAAAAAATATAACTATTGGTTTGTCTCCCAACAAGCTCTTTCTTTATAGTCATTAAGATAGGCTTAATATAATATTGATGCTCACATGAAAGATAATAATTGAAACACAAAGAGAGCATCATGTAGCATGTAAATAACACATTTATGTCCAACATACTTTCTATGCATAGGCATTTTATAAGAAAACAAATTATCAAGGCAAGCAAACACTAGCATATGCAAGGAAGAAGAAAGAAACAATAGCAATCTCAACATAACGAGAGGTAATTTAGTAACATGAAAATTTCTACAACCATAATCAAATTCAACAATATAGATACCATATAAAATTTTATCTTCATTATCCACATGCATAAAAGTTTTATAATCTTCCAAGATAGTGGTATTAACATCAACTAAAGTCATGACCTCTCCAAACCCACCTTTATAAAAAATTCATAAGATTGAACACTCTCCAAATTTGTGGGATTATTTTTACCTAAAGTTAAAACTCTTCCAAACCCACATTCAATATTATTGGAAACATTTTTATCAATAGCATAATTGTCATGAGGCTTAAATAAATTTTCAAGATCATAAGAAGCATTATCACCCCAATCATGATCATTGCAATAAGTGGTGGATATAGCAAAATTATCATCCCCAAGCTCATAGTTTTGCATATTATTAGCACAACTGACATTAATAGAATTTATAATAACATCATTGCAATTTTTCTTTCCATTGAAGGAGCTATCATGTATCACTCTATTTTTTTTGTTTGACACTTCATTGCAATTTTCAGATTCATGATTTTTCAAGCAAAACTTCATACAGATAATCAAGTGCAATCAACTCACTAGCAATTGGTTCAACATAATTAGATCTTTTGAAAAGATTAGAAAGTGGATGAGGGTCCACAGGTCTTCAGTTTTCTTGTCTTTTCCTATTTTTGAGTGTTGACATGAAGGCAATAAAAGCAAGCAAACAAACAAACTAGCAAAAAGGCAAACAAAAAATATTTTTTTGTTTTTGTGAAAATGTTTTAGAAGTGAGGTAGATAAAAACGAGAGGCAAATGGCAAATAATATAAATGCAAGGAGATGAAAGTTTATGCGATGGCACTTGATAGATTTTGATGAAGTCTCCCCGACAACGGCGCCAGAAATTAGTCCTGCTACTTGTGAGCTGCGTTGGGATTTCCCCGAAGAGGAGAGGATGATGCAGTACAATAGAGATAAGTATTTCCCCCTAGTTAACAACCAAGTTTATCAATACAGTAGGAGAACCAAGCAACACCTCGTTAGCAGTACCAACACACAAAATAAAAAATACTTGCACCCAACACGAACAAGGTGTTGTCAATCCCTCGGCGATTAATTGCAACGATCAAATCTCGTAGTGTTAGATAGATAGATAAAACTCAAAATACAATAAAGTAAAGAAAATTGCAGCAAAGTATTTTTGGGATTTTAATATAAGATAAAAATAAGACCCGGGGCCATTGTTTTTACTAGAGGGTTCTCTCTTGAAAATAGCATACGGTGGGTAAATAAATTACTGTTGGGCAATTGATAGAAAAGCGAATAATCATGACGATATCCAAGGCAATGATCATGTACATAGGCATCACATCCGAGACAAGTAGACCGACTCCTACCTGCATCTACTACTATTACTCCACACATCGACCGCTATCCAGCATGCATCTAGAGTATTAAGTTCATAAAGAACGGAGCAATGCCTTAAGCAAGATGACATGATATAGACAAAGTAAACTCATGCATTAATAAACCCCATCTTTTTATACTTAATGGCACTAATACAAATATGTGCCTTGTCCCTTTCTATCACTAGGATATAGATCACCGCAAGATTGGACCCATTACAAATCACCTCTCCCATTACAAGAAAAATTAATCTAGTTGGCCAAATCAAATCAATACATCAGAGAGAAATACAAAGCTATAATAATCATGCATAAAAGAGTTCAGAGAAGACTCAAATAATATTCATGGATAATCTGATCATAAACTCACAATTCATAGGATCCCAACAAACGAACCACAAAAAGTGATTACATCGAATCGAACTCCAAGAACATCGAGGAGTACATTGTATTGAAGATCGAAGAGAGAAAATAAGCCATCTAGCTACTTGATACGTCTCCAAGGTATCTATAATTTTTTATTGTTCCATGCTGTTTTATTATCAATCTTAGATGTTTTATAATCATTTTGTAGTCATTTTATATCATTTTTTGGTACTAACCTATTGACATAGTGCCAAGTGCCAGTTGCTGTTTTTTTTCATGTTTTTTTACATTGCAGAAAATCAATACCAGATGGAGTCCAAATGCCACGAAAGTCCACGATGATTTTTTATGGGCCAGAAGGAACACATTGGGCCCTGGTTGCACCTGGGGGAGGCCCAAGGAGGGTGCAACCCACCAGGGCGCGCCAGGAGGCCCAGGCGCGCCCTGGTGGGTTGTGCCCACCTCGGGTGCCCCCCGGACCGCCTCTTTGCTCCATAAATACCCCAAAAATACTAGAACCCTAGGGGAGTCGAGGAAATATTCATCCAGCCGCCGTAGAGTCCAGAACCACCAGATCCAATCTAGACACCATCTCGGATGGGGTTCACCACCTCCATTGGTGCCTCTCCGATGATGTGTGAGTAGTTCTTTGTAGACCTTCGGGTCCGTAGTTAGTAGCTAGATGGCTTTCTCTCTCTCGCTGAATTCTCAATACAATGGTCTCTTGGAGATCCATATGATGTAACTCTTTTTGCGGTGTGTTTGTTGGGATCTGATGAACTTCGAGTTTACGATCAGTTATATCTTTTTATATCGATGAAAGTTCTTTGAGTTTCTTTGATCTCTTATATGCATGATCTCTTATAGGATCGTATTCCTTCTCCGATATTTGGTTTTTTTTGGCTAACTTGATCTATTTATCTTGCAATGGGAAAAGGTGCCTGTTAGTAGGTTCGATCTAACGGTGCTTGATCCCAGTGACAGAAAGGGAAACAAGACGTATGTATCATTGCTACTAAGGATAAAAATATTGGATCTATGTCTACGCAATAGATAAATGGATCTTGTCTACATCGTGTCATCGTTCTTATTGCATTATTCCGTTTTTCCATGAACTTAATACTCTAGATGCATGCTGGATAGCGGTCGATGTGTGGAGTAATAGTAGTAGATGCAGGCAGGAGTCGGTCTACTAATCTTGGACGTGATGCCTAGCTATTTTACACTAAAAGAATAAACTCTCACATCCGAAAAAGGCATGTGCCGTCCAGTTAGAGAAACAAAAATGACACATACAAGGTGTCCTCCCCCGCACAAAAAGGAAATTGAGCCTATACATGATTGAAACATAATAATTAAAACCCATCATACAAATGAAACACTTTTCAAAATAAAAATAAAGCAGACATGAACATACTAATATATTGCCCTCATGGCCTAACTGTGACACAAGTAGGAAGATATGCATACATTGTCGTGCATAAAAAATGTGAATATAATCATCTTAATAAATATTAGTTGAAGAAATACCATTGCCTTTTGTTGTAGGGATTGTCAAGCCAGCTTTCAAGTATTACAAAATACTATACTATTTAATATGATGTTAGATAGATACAACCTCAATTAAGTGTAGCCTTTCTTTTGTAAACTAGATTATGTAAATGGTATGAGTAGCATTTTACTGGTGGTACATATAAACACCGGCTGCGACAAAGTAATACAACCTTGAATAATTGAATCCACTTCATGGAACAAATATCGACCTAAACAATATTCACCTGAATAATCTTTAAAAACACCATGAACCCCTTTTTATAATGTAGTATATGTAAATAATTGATATTTAGCTCGCGTTTGGAAAAAATAAAATTACCATACGACATAATTATCTCATGCTTCAAATTTTGTTGGGTGGTAGGTTAGTGTAGTGTATCTTTCTCCCACCTTTCATTGAATAATGGATTAAATTAATTCATACTCTTTCCATCCCTTAGTAGGTGGTGTAAATTTGACATTAAGGTGCACCTTACTACTATAACATGAACGGTTCATTCAGTCCAATGATGGTAATACTCACAATAAGGTGCATCTTACTACTGTGTTAATTATTTTTGTTATCATTGTTTGAATAACTTCATATGTCCATCTGTATGATATCTGAAATTTAAAGACTTGCACTTTACATTTTTTTTAATGAATGTATTGTTATAATAGGTAGGCCGTGCAGGTGCATGGGTGGATGACTAGTTCTATTAATGTCAATTGTGCTAATAATAGGCAAAACCCCAAGCTTCAGGATGCTAATTTTGCTATGTCCACTACTTATTGCAATGATCATGATTGTGGTGATAATGATTCTTATGATCTTGAAAATTTATTTAAACCTCATGATGAACATGTTTGCAATAATATTGAAAGTGGGTTTGGAGAGGTCATGACTTTATTTGATGATAATCCCACTATTTTGGAAGAGTGTCAACTTTGCATGCATGTGGATCATAAAGAGAAAATTTTATATGATAGTTATATTATTGAATTTGATTATGATCCTTCATGTAATTATTATGAGGGCGGAAAATATGGTTGTAGAAATTTTGATGTTATTAAATTTCCTCTCGTTTTTTTGAGATTGTCAATGTTTTATTCATGTCCTTTGCATGTGCTAGATATTTCTTGTCTTGATAATTTGTTTTCCTATAAAATTCCTATGCATAGGAAGTATGTTAGACTTAAATGTGTTTTTCACATGTTTGATGGTGCTCTCTTCGTGTTTCAACTACTATCTTTCTTGTGAGCATCATTAAAAAATTATGCCTAGCGAAGGGCGTAAAACTATAGCGCTTGTTGGGAGGCAACCGAATGAATAGATTTTTTTTTGCTTTCTGTTCTTGTGTGTTTACACAATTATGCTACTGGTATGATTGTGTTTTTTGTGTTTTAATTAGTGTTTGTGCCAAGTAAAGCCTTTAGAATCTTCTTGGGTGATAGTTGTTTGATCTTACTGAAAAAGACAGAAACTTTGCGCTCATGAAAATAATTTTCATAAATCACAGAAAAGTGCTTTTGCCCTGATTCTTTTTGCAGATTAATATACAAATTATCCTGGTAATCCTAATTTGGTAGAATTTTTGGAGTTCCAGAAGTATTCGCAAAATTCAGATTGCTACAGACTGTTCTGTTTTGACAGATTCTGTTTTCTTTGTGTTGTGTGCTTATTTTTATGGCTCTATGGTTTTCTTTGATGAGTTTTTGCCAAAGAAAAGTTGGAATACATTTGATATAATACAAAACCAAAATATGAATTGGTTTGATACAACACTTATAGTAGTGATTTATTTTTCTTACACTAACGGATCTCACGAAGGTTTTGTTGAGTTTTGTGTGATTGAAGTTTTCAAGTTTTGGGTTATCTTACGATGGATGAAAGAAGGATAGAAGAGCCTAAGCTTGGGGATGCCCCGACATCCCAATCTATTATCCAAGAATGAGCAACCAACTAAGCTTGGGGATGCCCCCGAGTGGCATCCCCTCTTTCTTCTAATGACCATCAGTATTTTACTCGAGGCTATATTTTTATTCGTCACATGATATGTGTTTTGCTTGGAGCGTCTTGGATGATATCAGTCTTTGCTTGTTTTATTTTGTGTTTTAAGTCATCAATCCTTGCTGGACACACCTATTTGAGAGAGCCAAATTATATCATGACTCGTTAGAATTGGTCTCTGTGCTTCACTAAAATCTTTTATGAGCTAGGACTTGCTCTAGTGCTTCACTTATATCTTTTTGAGCACGGTGTGCTTAGTATTTTTGAAGAAATGCTCTATTGCTTCACTTAGATTTATTTGAGAGTTAGTAAAATTTTAAAGAAATTCTCTCTTGCTTCAATTAAATTATTTTGAGAGAAAGAAAAATAATTATGCTCTTGATCTTCACTTATATTTGTTTGAGCTTATGAAAAGCAACACATGACAATTAGTCCCAAAGTGATACATATCCAAGAAGGATAAATAAAAAGAAAAGAAAAAATGTCATGAAGATCATTGGACAAAATAAACTTGATTCTTAGTAATAGTTTTGAGATATGATGATGTGATATGTGAGTTATGTTAATGAGTAATTGTGCTCTAGTAAGAATATTGGTGTTAAGGTTTGTGATTCCCTATGCATGCACGAAGGCCAATAGTCATGCAATGAAAATTATATCCTACTTGTGGTGCATTATTCGGTGTTAATTATGCTTAATGCTTGCTTATGAGATTATTCGTTTCTTGGTTGGTCTCTTCTCAATCTTTTCGCTAGCCTTCATTTTGCACTAAGTATGATCTCTACTTGTGCATCCAAAATCCTTTAAACCAGTTTTGCCGCATGATTCCACTATATCTACCTATATGTGGTATTCTTTTGCCGTTCTAAGCAAATTTGCATGTGCCATCTCTAATTTTCAAAATGAACTTCTCTTTTGTGTGTTTGTTTCGCTCAAGGACCAGTAACGGGTGGCTAATATTTTCCATGCTGGATGTGTTATTCTCACTATGAGTGTTTATTCACTTGTCATTGCACGAGAGTAAGGCAAAGGTTTTAGGGATGCCCAATCCTGAAATGCAAAAACGAGTTTACTTTATGTTGTCAAATAATAAATTCCTTGGGAAGTGTTGGTATGGAGGGCACCCGTGGATACGGTTAGCCATGGAAAGTGAAAGTATGGTGGAAAAGGAATAAACTTTATTTTCTGTTTGGGAACCGCCTATGGCATATCTAGCATGGAAAGTGTTCGGAACTCTGAGTCGTTTTCGTTGGTTGGATGGATATACTTCCCAAAATGTTTTTAATCTCTAATTTTTTCGCTTTGAGCTCTGGCACCTCTACAAATCCCTACTTCCCTCTACGAAGGGCCTTTCTTTTACTTTATGCAATTTTTATTTTTATTTTGAGTCTCCATCTTCTCTCATAAAAAGCACCAACTAGGAGGCAATATGATCGTACTTAAGTATTGGGTGTAGCTAATATTCGAGTGTGTTTCATGAATGGATCAATGTTTGAGCATGATGGGCTAGGGATAACTTATTCTAGCATTGATATTTTGAAAGACATGGTTGCTTGTTGATATGCTTGAGTATCTAAATTATTATGTAAAAACTAGACTATTGCTTTGAATCACATAAAAGTCCAAATGTCCATGCTATAAAGAAAAGAATATGATATGACATGATAAACAACAATCCACATCAAAAATTCTGTTTTTATCACTTACCTACTCGAGGACGAGCAGGAGTTAAGCTTGGGGATGCTGATACATCTCCAATGTATCTATATTTTTGTATTGCTCCATGCTATTTATTATCAACCTTGGATGTTTTATAATCATTTTATAGTCATTTTATATCATTTTTGATACTAACCTATTGACATGGTGCCAAGTGCCAGTTGCTGTTTTTTTTTCATGTTTTTTACATCGCAAAAAATCAAAACCTGACGGAGTCCAAATGCCACGAAACTCCATGATGATTTTCTATGGGCCAGAAGGAACACATTGGGCCCTGGTTGCACCTGGGGGGAGTCCCGAGGATGGGACAACCCACCAGGGCGCGCCAGGAGGCCCAGGCACGCCCTGGTGGGTTGTGCCCACCTCGGGTGCCCCCCGGACCGCCTCTTTGCTCCATAAATACCCCGAAAATACCAGAACCCTAGGGGAGTCAGCGAAATATTCATCCAGCCGCCGCAGATTCCAGAACCACCAGATCCAATCTAGACACCATCTCGGATGGGGTTCACCACCTCCATTGGTGCCTCTCCGATGATGCGTGAGTAGTTCTTTGTAGACCTTCGGGTCCGTAGTTAGTAGCTAGATGGCTTTCTCTCTCTCGCTGAATTATCAATACAATGGTCTCTTGGAGATCCATATGATGTAACTCTTTTTGCGATGTGTTTGTTGGGATCTGATGAACTTCGAGTTTATGAGCAGTTATATCTTTTTATATCCATAAAAGTTATTTGAGTTTCTTTGATCTCTTATATGCATGATCTCTTATAGCCTCGTATTTCTTCTCCGTTATTTGGGTTTTGTTTGGCCAACTTGATCTATTTATCTTGCAATGGGAAGAGGTGCCCGGTAGTGGGTTCGATCTTACGGTGCTTGATCCCAGTGACAGAAAGGGAAACAACACGTATGTACCGTTGCTACTAAGGATAAAAAGATGGGATCTATATCTACGCAATAGATAAACATATCTTGTCTACATCATGTCATCGTTCTTATTGCATTGCTCCGTTTTTCCATGAACTTAATACACTAGATGCATGCTGGATAGCGGTCGATGTGTGGAGTAATAGTAGTAGATGCAGGCAGGAGTCGGTCTACTAATCTTGGACGTGATGCCTATGTAATTATCATTGCCTGGATATCGTCATAATTATTTGAAGTTCTATCAATTGCTCAACAGTAGTTCGTTTACCCACCGTTTGCTATCTTTCTCGAGAGAAGCCACTAGTGAAACCTACGCCCCCTGGGTCTTCTTTCTCATATATTTTCTTGCGATCTACTTTTCCTTTGCATTTTTATTCAGATCTATTAAATCAAAAATAGAAAAATACTTTGCTGCACTTTATTTTATTTACGATCTATTATTTCAATCTATTACCAATTTCTGGCATCGTTACCCGAAAGGGATTGACAACCCCTTTAACACGTCGGGTTGCGAGGTGTTGTTATTTGTGTGCAGGTGTTGTTTATGTTGTGTTTCTTGGTTCTCCTACTGGTTCGATAACCTTGATTTCTTCACTGAGGGAACTACCTACCGTCGTTGTGCTGCATCATCGCTTCCTCTTTGGGGAAATACCGACGTAGTCCTAGCAGACAGGATCTTCTCTGGCGCTATAGTCAGAGAGCAATCACTACTAGCTATGGGCCCGTAGGTCTGTTGTAAACTACTCACACATCATCGGAAGGGCAGCAAGGTTGATGTAGCTAGAGCCCCTTCCGTTGTCGATTCCTCCTCCGGTAGAGTACCTAAAAAGGCCTCCAGATGGGATCTCGCAAGAACAGAAGTTTGCTGCGGCGGAAAAAATGTTTTGGGTGGCTCTCTATTGGTTTCCCGATTTTAGAGAATTTATAGAGGCGTAATTAGGTCATACGGGTGCTCATGGGCACCACAAGCCGCCAAGGCGCGCGTACCCGCTTGGGCACGCCCTGGTGCGTTGTAGGCTACTCCTTCATCTTCTGGCCCTCTCCCGAAGCTTCCAGGGTCTCTTATGTCCAGAAAAATCTCCAAAAAGTTTCGTGGCATTTGGACTTCATTTGGTACTGATATTCTGGAAAACCAAAAACAGGCAAAAAATAACAACTAGCACTTGGCAATAAGTTAATAGTTTAGTCCCAAAAATGATATATAATGACATATAAATGCATATAAAACATCTAAGATTGATATTGTAATATCATGGAATAATAAAAAATTATAGATACATTGAAGACGTATCAAGTACCACAGCCTGCAAGAAATTTCAATCCGGGAAGTACCGGCCCTTCATGACACGGCCACACAAAGAATCTGGATTGACCATGAACCTACAACCATCCTTACCGAGAAGCGCTTGGTTGAAGAGTTCCATGACACGAAATCCCATTTCACCTTTGATTTTTTAGATGCAAGCGCCTTTTAGGAAATCCAGTGCAAAGACCTTTTATCCAGAGAGCTCCTCCACCAATATTTAGCCACATTTGAAGTATATTTCTTACATACTTTCTTCGTTAGCCGAAAACAGGACATGCTGAATGTAGGGATAGCTTGAATAATTTACTTAAGCAAAATCTCTCTCCCTGCACAAGCAAAGTTACGTTTTGACCATCCCTAGATATTACAGCGAGATCTTTCACTAATGTGGTCGAAAGTTTCACTAGTGATCCTTCCCAGAGCTGTGGGAAGACCAAGGTATCTTTCACTAAAAGCCTCCGCAATTATTCCAAGTCTCTATTTTATTCTATTTCAAACTGAAGTGGTGGTATTTGATGTGAAGACGACCGAGCTCTTATCCTTGTTGACACTCTGACCAGAGTACTCCACATATATGTGCAGAATTTGATTTAGCCTATCTGCACTTTCTTCTGTTGTACTAATGAATATTAAGCTATCATCGGCAATCAAAGATGATTAACCCAAGGCGATCTGTTTGAAACTCGAACCTCTCTATCAACAAAATTTCGACCATAATGATTCAACAAAGAGGCAAGCCCTTCTGTAGAAAGCAAAAACAACACCGGGGATATAGGGCATCCCTACCTCAACCCCAAGTGAGTGTGAAGAAAGGTAGCAACTCTTTATTCATCCTGACAGAGAACCTGACTGACATGACACACTTCATAATCAGCCTAACAAAGTTGTGGCCAAAACCCAGTCTGAGAAGCATAGCCTCCAAATAATGCCACTCAACCCGATCATACGCTTTCATCATGTCCTGCTTAACATCACAAGAGAAAATTTTGCCTTTCTTTCTTCTCTTCATAGAGTTAATGCTTTCAAAGGCAACATCAGTAATCAAACGCCCGGGGATATACCCCTTCATAATAAAGGGTAGCATAGTCTTTTCACCCATGTCGATACGCGGCCGGCGCCATTTTTTTCCTTGCAGTGTCCCCAACTGTTTTTCACTTTCTTTTTAAAAGAAAAAAGAGAGCCTTGGAATGGTGATACAAGGCCCTAGAAAAAATTTGGTCCATTTGAACGATGTCGAAAAAAGGTACTCAGAGACGGAACTTTCCGCCCATCCCGAACTTTTTTTCATTTAAATTTGTGAAGCTTTTCTTAAGTTTGCAAAAAGAATTCAAAATCATGAACTTTTTTTCTTATCCAGGAACTATTTTCTACTTTTACAAACATTTTATAAGCTCGTAATCTTTTTCCAAATTCACAAACATTCTTTTTTAGAATTGGTTAACTTTTATCAAATCGGCAAATGTTTGGGCCGGCCCAACAGGCAGCCGATAGAACCGATACCGTGGCCCGGTTGCCAATATTTTTCTATTCTAATTTTTCATTTTTCGTTAATTTCCTTTTTAATTTTTGAACTTTATTATTCATTTTAAAACCTATTTTCAAATTTGAAATATTTTTAGAATACTAATTTTTTTATTGTTTTCAAATACTTCTACAAATTATAAAAATGTTCTGGAACTTCAAAATTCCCATTTTTTTAATTTTTTGTTCATAAATTTAATAAATGTTTATGTTTGAAAAATGTTTTCAAAAAGTATGTGGTTTGCAATTTGTGTAGAACATCAATATTTGGGAATTTATTAAAAATTTTGTAGAGAGTGTTCATGTTTATAAAATTTTCATACACAATTTGAAATTCCATATTTGTTGACAAATTTCAAGAAATAATTTGGAATAAGAAAATGTTCACGATGATTGATAATTGTAGAAATTGCAAATAACAAAAGCCTTGCCCTACCGGTCTACCCGAACCACCACCTTTGAACATGATGTGCTTCTTGACATGCATGAATTGACACCAAATTTGCCAGCATGTGGGATGCTCATGGCAGGCCTTCGTGCAAAATTTGAAGGAATTCGGACACCGAACAGACATTACGTCACGTTCGGCTAGTGTTTTTGGGTTTTTTCACCGAAAAAAACCATAGACAATGTATAAAATGCCATAACTCAATGAAAATTATCATAGACGATTGCCATGGTGATGCTAGTGTGTGGGAAAAAGTTGGGTCTATTTTAGTGATGTGAAAAAAATGCATCCAGACTTGCCCTACCGGCCTACCTGCACCATCACCTTTGAATATGGTGTGCTTCCTGCCATGCATGAAATAACACAAAATTTTGCCAGCATGTGGCATTCTCATGGCAGGCCTCCATGCAAAATTTGAAGGAATTTGGACACTGGACGCACGTTGTGTCACGTTCGGCTAGTGTTTTAGGTTCTTTTCACCGGGAAAACCCTAGAAAATGCGTAAAATGTCAGAAATTAATGAAATTTATCATGGATGCTTGGCATGGTGATGCTATTGTGTGAAAAAATTTGGGTCCAGTTTATTGATGTGAAATAAAAGTGCATCCAGACTTGCCCTACCGGCCTACCCGAACCACCACCTTTGAACATGGTGTGCTTCTTGCCATGCATGAAATGACACCAAATTTTGCCAGCATGTGGGCATGCTCATGGCAGGCCTCTATGCAAAATTAGAAGGAATTCGAACACCGAACACACGTTGTGTCACGTTCAGCTAGTATTTTAGGGTTTTTTTTCACCCGAAAAACCCTAAAAAATGCATAATATGTCAGAAATTAATGAAATTTACCATAGTGATGCTAGTGTGTGGAAAAATTTGGGTCTATTATGTTGATGTCCGCATTTTCTGAAAAAGAAATAGAACAAAAAAGGAAAACCGAAAAACAACAAGAATGAAAAAGAAACAAAAACAAACAATAAACCGGTCGCTTATTGATATATTTTCATTTTTATTTATCAAGTTAATAGATGTTTAGAAATTTTAAAAGTGATCAGTTTTTTATGTGAGCATGTTTCTATTTAACTAAATAATAAATGAACATTTTTATTTAAATGAACAATTTTTCTATTTAATAGATGTTTAGAAATTTAATTATATTGATGTGAGCATTTTTCTATTTAAACGGCAATTTTTTTACATATCTATACAATTTTTTAAAAAGCGAATATTTGTACTTCATAAACAAAATTTTAAAAAGGGATCATTTTGTTAAAAAAATTGGACAAAACTTTATGAGTGTGAGCATCTTTTGAAAAATAAAAATAAAAAAGATAAAAGAAAAAACGAAAAAGAAATAGTGATAAAAGGACCGGTTCAACAATGGGCCGGCCCAGCCGCAAACTGAAGTAGAAAACAGGAAGTGAATAGGCATAAGCATTAGGATGCCCTAGTTGGTTAGCGTGGTTCTCCTTAGATTAAGAGATCTTGATTTTGATTCACGTCGCCTGCGCTATTTTTTGAACTTTAATAAAGAGTGGATACGAGGCCTCGTATGTGTCACATATGTAGATGGGTATACGGTTTGATGAAATGACCATGTTGCCTTTATAGGGTTTGTGGAGGGGAGTGTACCGAAGCAGGCCTCAAACTTTTGAAATATATGCTTAGTAGTTTGAAATGTAGAGCGTCTTTTGTTGAGGAATCACACGATGTAACTGTAATGAACACTTGGAGAATTGCCGTGGATAGCACTGGTATTTCTCTGAATCTAAGTAAAGTAGGTGATACAGGGAGGAATATATTGAGAGAACGGAGACAGGGGAAGGAGAGGAAGCAGGTGAGAGGGAGGATAACGGCCTGACAAGTAAATTTCAGCAGACTTGAAGAAATAATGTTTTACGAACGTGTTAAAATGTAACTCATAGGGTCTCAGAGACCAGCATTCGCGCATCTTTGTTTGTTTTTTCTCTGGACAGCGAGAGTTTGATCGGACAGTCTGCTCCTGAAATATAGTGTCCAATAAGTTAAGGACCCCTAGAAAGAGGTCAATAGAAAGAAAGACCCGCATATCTAGCGAACGTCTGATTTTTAGGCATGGCAAATCAAAGGTTTCTCATCGCAAGTTGTGTTCATTGAGGATGGCAAGTTAAGTTGACAAGCATGGCAAATCCGCCTCAATTCATATTTGCTAGAAAATTGTTGTGCTTGTAAACTTAATTTGTCATCCTCGCGCCAATATAAATTGCCATGAAAAACTTTCGATTTGCCATGTCTAAAAACTGACGTCAGACATTTCCGAAAGAATGGGCATTGCCAGTTTGATCACAAAATTGCACAGGGAATGAGCACTTCAGACAACAAATTTGAAGTATATAAGACAACAGCCAACGTTTTACAATAAATTTGGGGTACAGCACTTTTCCATCGGCCAATTTTTCTGACAGAAGGGCTCGTTCGGCCCGGTTCATTCCATAGCCTAACTTACATCATATATATATCTGTAACGCTACTGTCCTCAGGGCACCTTCCAGCCCCCAAAAAATGGTACAAGCCTGTGACTATTCCTTTCTATCTTCGCGCATCAGCAGAACACCTCCTAGTTTCATGTAAAAAACACCGCAAATGTCAGGTTTCAAGAGGGGAAAGGATTGATTGCAAGCAGATGTATCACTTGCACTAACTCTGAACACATCAGCGAGTGCAACAGATCCTGATGTGCCTGTGGCGAATGAGATTAGATTTACCTTTGAATCATCTCGCTGCCGTTCATTCACTACGCAGACACAACAGCCTGTCACACAGCAGAAGGTTTTAGAATAGCTGGAGCGTGATCTTGAGCCTAGTCTGCTTCCACTTTGGCAGCTTGGCAAAAGCCTCCTTCGTCATCCCGAATTTCTCCCTGAACTCCGCCGAAGACAGGTACATCTGCAACGTGCCAATGCAGCCGTGTTAATTAGACTGTCAGGTATGGAGGAGGCTTAGATGATATGGGCGTGATGAGAACAGTAGGATACCTCGCGCCTGGCTTGATCAATGGCTGTGGCAGGATCAGTGGAAGATGTCCTGAGGCGATCATACGGGTACTCAGGGAGCCCTTCCACGTCTTCCGGCTGACCCTCCTTTGTATCTTCCTGTTTCGCCGGAGTTACAGTCTGGCCATCCTCCGCAGCAGGGGTGGCCTCCTTGGCATTTGCCTCTGGTTCAGGTTTGCTTGCTTCAGGCTGGTGTTTATTTACAGCACGACCTGCTTTGGACGTCGAAAGTACGTAGCAGGTAAGAGAACTAACTATGTTTGCAAGGTAGTAGTAAAATATATTCCTTGCCGAGAATGCTACTATACCTTTCCTTGACTTCGGTATCAGATTCGGTCTAGGGTGCTCGAACAAAGCGGAGATTGCAGCGATTGATTCAGCCCTCTGGTGTGGCTTCCCAGGTTCAGGGGAAGTCCTTGGAGTCGTCCTTGGAGACGGCTTTGTAGCAACAGGTGGAGTTGACAGATTTCGGGCATTTGGGTTCTCAAAGTTGGCAGCCAACGCAGTGAATGATGGCGATCTTCCTCTAACTCTTGCATGGTCAGGACTGGAAGACGTAGTTCTCCTCTGAGGTTTATCAGGTACAATGCATCTTCCAGTGTGTGATGATGTTGTTGGTCTTCTTTTAGGCTTCTGCCAATTACATAACCAAAAGTTAAGCTTTATGAGAAGGAATGCATATGCCACCTGGTAATGCCATTTTGTCATCTAACATGTTCATACATGATACACAGTGGTCAACAAATGCTCAAAATTTACATCTGATGGTAGTAGCATTTTTATTCTGGCATCTATGTGGTATTGGCTTAAAATATACTAGCAAAAACATAGACAGTCAGCCAATGGCATCACGAGGTTATTTCAGTTATGGTCGCAAGATCTTATAGGTTTCACCTCTAGCCTACCCCAACTTGTTTGGAACATTCCTATTACTAATGTTCCAATGAAAATGCTGCAATAAATTGGAAGAAATATACAGCCAGCTCACCTTTGATTGCAACCATCTAATAAAGCAGGAATGCAGGATGACGGACAATTTAGCTGGTTCAAAAGGAAATCAAAAGCTACAGAAGTCTTACATCTCTTATTGGTTTTCCTCCATTCTTCACTATAGACAGCCTCCGTTCAAATGAGTTACCATGCATCTGATTCATTTTTAACAAAACAGATGAGGTTAGTTTTTGAAGTTTACACAATAGAAAAAAAATATGAATCCACAAGGAAAAATGCTTACAGCTGATTTTGCCGAGTCCCAAGTGAAAAAGAATCTTGTGAAAAATTGGGGCTCACTTCCTTCAGTGATAACATAAAGTGGTGTTTCTTGTGACAAGTTTTCCATTAGAATGTCAAGTTCAAGAAATTTCTGGCAGAAAAGGAAGCTTCGTGAATCCAGCGTAAACTAAAACAAGAAGCTTTCTATATACACTGAGAAACCATGATATTCTCACATACCTCTCCAATGCTCAAAGCATGTGCTCGTATATTTGTGTCCACATGTTTTCCAACCCATATAAAGACACATGAATGACAGTCTAAAATATATATGTCCTCTGTCATCATATCATCTTGCGTAAAATTGAATATCTCTCTAGCCTGCAATATCAGTAGACCACCATTAATTTCTCATCATGTTTTCTTATATTCATAATAATAAATATGAACTTTAGAATTGCTCACCTTAAGCACCCCTTCATTACCCCAATGTATGCCACAGAAAATATTAATTCAAAAGGAGAAAACGAGTAAGTACAGTACATAGTGAATGATAACCGTCTAAGAGAAATGAATGGATACGAGAGGTGTTATGAACTCTTTATACCTTTTGAAAAGGTACAAAAGAACAAACGAGAGTCACTTTCTTGATCTCTCGCAATCTTCTGCCTTGGGTACTCACACTTGCTTCCAAGTAACTTCCAAAATTGATCAGATTCTGATCCTTCCTTGAGCAATCTTGACTGGAGATTTGGCTGTGGATGAGCAGAATGGAAAGGGTCGGTGTTATGATATTGATAGAGCAGGGAAATCATAAATGAAGGTAAAGTACAAACATGAAGTATCGCAAAAGCACTTATTGATGTGATACATAAGCTGGGCAGATATAACTATGAAGCAGATATGTCAGGAGGTGAATATTAACTTCAATAACTATGTGTTTTATGACGTGCTGTAGAATCATGCATATCGACATACATGATGTATGTTGGATGCCAGTCGTGCACAGCAAGTAGATGCGTTACAGCTAAATAAATTATGGTACTCTTCAATAATTTCACTTGGACACAGTGTGTTGGAGAGGTGTGTTCCACAAGCATGTAAACTTTCAGTTTCAAATTTAATTTCACTTGGGAGCTATGAAAAAACATAGTTCAACAACCAAAAAAGTGAAACATGTGAAAATGGGAAATTACTGAAATCGATGCTGATTGTGTTTTTTCATAGCTCGTGTGTGAAATTAAATTAAATTTTGAAATTTTACAATGTTTGTGAATCATGTTACCAGTGTATTTTTGACATAACTTTTGAAACATTAGAATGATATTTTTCAACTGATTTTCACATGTCTCCACCGAAACTTGGTTTCCACTGGATATTCTCTCGGCTGTGCCTCGGGGACTGCATTAGTGGAAGGGTGGCCCACCAGCAGCCGCACGGAGCATTTACATGTTGCAAGGATCAGGGTCAGGGCCAGGACCCGTGACGTTTAGGTCGGGTAGGACAAGGCATGTTTGCTGGCGCTGAACTTATACACGTAGGCAGGTCAACCGTCCCAGCCAACAGCGAGTATGGGAACCTCATCAGCACCATTGACCATGGTGCTAAGTAGTGCTAGGGTTGTGCTGCCTCAACGCCAGGGTGGCTAGCACTGACCTAAAAAGGTCAGATTTGGCTAAAGGTTCGGGAAGGGGTTATTTTTGGCTGAAGTGTCGTGGCAAGTTCAGAATTGTCCATTTTCACCAAAAAAAATAAAATATAAATCATCTCCACAACATGGTTCAGATTCTTGTAGTGACTAAATGTCCATAATATTTTTTTAAATGAAAACTAGATAAGATTGGGAAATAGAAAGACATACAGATAAATTAATTATCATCTTAAGTCAATCAGGGTGATGTAGCAGCATAGCAGCTCATTTGAATGATCAAACACATTTGCACGACATGATCGTAGTCATACCTTGAGCACATCTAGCTGCCTCTCAGCAAGCCCGTGGTCCATTGAGGAGCTTAGGTTCCCAACCCAAGTAAATAGCATGTCTCCATCGTGTAGTATGTAACAATAAGAAGAGTTCAGCGATGGTGCTGCCTGGTAAGAAGTACAATATCAAACTTACAACGTGTGGCATAAATAGGAGCTAAGGTGAACTGGTAAAGTGCCCATAACATCATGAGCACAATGCCATGTCCAGTAAAGACAGATTGAAACCAAATGTACCGTGTCAACTTGAATCGCTTGCATATTTTCCGGTCCTGAACCTTGAACCCGGAAAAGTGCAACACCGTTGTCCGAATATGTATCATCCTCAGTGCCATTTTCTGAGACATACTTCTTGTATCCAGTACTAGCACCACCCTTCATTATTGATTTTTTTTCACAATGTAAGGGTGCATATATTATCAGAGTAAAATGATACATTTGGCAGTGAAGCTTAACAGAATGAGTTAGTAAAAGGCTGACCTTGAATATAACCAAGTTCTGAAATATAGTAAAGAACTCTATGGACTCCTTTCCTTCATAAAGGCGAACCTGTGACAACCAGAGTTTTTTTAGGTTGAAATAATCAAGCAAGATTTTACAAATCATTCAACCTCAGACAAAGTTGATTTATTTTACCAGAGCTGCCTCGAATTTTAGTGAATCAACCATCGAATGAGCAAGGGAAGTGGCTGCACTCCTCTCCTCCTGTCCTCACAAAAAAACACATGATTAGTTAATTATTCTCCAGCTTGAGAGCTTTCAAGTATGTCTAGAAATGTGGCCCACTCATATTCTAATTAATCCAAAGTTTTTCTCCATAAGAGAAAAGGTATGCTTGATATATTCGCACTTACCACAACACAAAGGCACCTTTAGATATGGTATATAGTACACGTTAGTACAGCATTTAGAAAAATACATCCAAATTGTAAAAGAAGGCAGTGATTGCTGTCATGAATCTCAGAGAGAAACAAATCCGGGAGGCAAGAGAACTTGCAGTTTACTAACTGCCATTAACCAGTAATCTGTCTAGTACATTTTCATGATCTTATACACTAGTTTTGTTTCAGAAACTTACACTCAAAAGATAGCACATGTTAAACAGTTACCTCAATACTCTTCTGGCCGAACCAAGTACCGATAAGACAGTTCTCCCCATCATCACCACGGTAGCTATATTGGAAGATATAGCAATCTCCACTGTAGAACTTGCATTGTTCGTAGAATGAAAGGAAAGTCTTTTCACAGTCATTTACACGCCAAACCTGTAAGACAAGTGTTTTGGCACAACAGTTCAACAAATGTTTTCTCACCACAGTACAACAAGCAATAATGCAACAGCTATAACTGCGAAGTATGTGATTGGTCTTGTTGCAAATATTTAGCAAGAAAGGAAATTGGACTGACCTGTAAGTTTCCTGTGCAGTCAATGTGAGCTTGAGACTCTTCCTTCAAAGGAGCAGCTTTTGCCGCACCCCTAACATTAAATCCTTGGCGCTTCAGAAGGGCTACAAAAATTCATTTATATATCAATAAGTTTTAATAGTCTTAGAAAAATAAAAAATATATAATCCATGATTAATAAGAAAAAGTAATCCCATGACATCGATTGTAACCTGCAACTTTTCCTCTGCTTTCAACTGACACAACTGTCTCAACTTTCTTGGGCCATTCACTGAACTTCGACCGGAATATAACCGTCTCAAATCCTTCCATGAGACGAATGATGTGAGACCTTGGCCGATTTCCTTCACGGAGTAACTCCTACATAAGTGAGAATACGAGCACCATCATGGAAAAGTTAATACTTGCCACTGCAAAAATAAAAATCTGGGCCTAACCAAAGCTTTAGGTGGCCACGTTTCATAAGAAATTATATGGTTCATCACCATAGTGATGCATGCCGTGTCTAACTTAATATCTCTGTGATCCACCTGTCGTAGGATTTTTTTTCCCTAACGATAGTTAAGTTGTGGGAACCAATTAAGCCGCCTTTGAACCAGAAACTCTCAATCATATATGCCACTCCATTAATCTAAGCCGCTAAATTATCACCAACCATAAAAATTATTCAGTCCAGAGAGCAGAAACAAGAAGATGTTACCTCAGCCGCCAATCCTGCTCGTTTCCTATCTTCAAGTAATGTTTCTCTACCCATCCAGACATAAAGTTCAGATCCACAGTCCAGAAAGTAGCATTTTGTTGAATCTAGCAGCGCTCTTGTTAGATCTTCACAATCCAAGGGAAATGTTTGGCCCTCATTTACACTAAAATATAAAGAAAAATGATATTTATTAGTAGGGGAAAACAGATATGCAACTTAACCACAGATTTAGGATTGCTTTTACTGTAGAAAGAATTGAAATTCCCTATGATATGTTTCCTGTAATATATTACCAGAGCAGCTTTGAAGGGAAAGCATCATCTTTTCCATCGGGATCAGAAAATGTCTTTTTTGGCAGAGGAGCAAATCCACCAAAGAGACCCCAGAACTCACCAGCATCAGCGTCTGCCATCAACTTTCCATCATCTGTTACAAGAGTACATTATAATTATAATTCTGGAAAAAACGGACTTTTTCCAATTTAAACCTTTTGCTCAAACATGAACTTACCAACCACAGCCACATCGCATGTTCCTTCATGGTTGGCGTCTTTGAGGTATTGTACAACCTCTAGGGCTTTAGCCCTCTCTTGAATACTCGAATTCGATCCATTGAATTGGAATATCTTTGACTTGGTATCCAAAATAAGTATGTCATCATGGTTCAGTGATGCCCGTGCAAAAGGAACCTGTTATGGGGAAGAGCAACGCGGCATGTTTGTTTGATAGCTATCACAAAAAATGGCAGTGACAAAATACAAGCATGAAATTTTTACAGGGGACGCAGAAAAAATATTCACCTCTTTGACCTGGACCGTGTGTTTTCCTTTGCAGACAAATAATCGTGCCACATACTCCCGCTCATTGACTACAGCCTGCCTAAAACCAGATGCAGCTCCACCTTCCTCTGGCATGATACAAGGTTTAAAGTACGAAAGAAATTTTTCAGTCTCGTTCCCTTGCACTTCACGGTATTGTACAGCACGCCCACCAAGAGCAGCATCCAGTTCTACAGTCTTGGTCGCAGCTATACCAGCTTCATCCTTTTTATTTATTAAACCAAAACAAGTAAGTTCGCTACTTCATTAACTAGGATATCTGCAACTAGGATGAGAGATTGAAATGTAATAGCAAACCTGACTGGTATCATTCCCAAGCCAATAATGGATCTCTTGACAAAAAGAACCATTTTTGAGGGCGGACGTCTGTTCCAATGACAAAGTAATTATTAATCTCAGTATTATAAATCAATTCAAACAACTGCATTCTCACTACTATTACAAACAGAGTAATTAATTCCTAAAGAGGTGGCATATCTCCAATACGCTGACGATATTATCATCATCATTATTACATCACATAAAAAAAGATGTGAAACAATCAAACATGTTAGAAAATAATAACTGCATCCAGTATAAGATTGTTTCATTATGGTAAGAAAGGAGGCAGGATAAATCAATATTCAGTGAGGTTGAGATCAAATACAATTTTAGGAATGAAATTAGTTGCATTGTTGACAAACATATAGAGCTCTAGACAAATTTCCCTTACATAATTAATCACAGAACTTAGGCACATCAACACAGTTCAGAAAGGGTAGAGTACCTTTAATATTATATAACAATCTCCTGTGAAAAATTTACCATGTGATTCCCTGGGAACAGGAACAGCCTGCAACTTTTCGATTCGCCATATCTCCAGTCCACTAAGGGTTGTTAAGGATGACTATTCAAGGATAAGTTAATAAATATTATACAAAGCAATGTAATTTCTATACCAATTGCAGCATCATGCTCACTAATGTATTCACTAAATGTGATATTTTCTCAAGACTTCCATCCATCAAATGTGTAGTGGACCTATGTGTAATATAAATTTCCTATTGAATACACATCATTAATTTAAAACAGCAGTGCATAACAGTAATGAGAAATAATGGTTATATTATATTTGTAGGACATAGACCAATATAGGTAAAACAAGTGAATATTATTATGTAGTTTGGTGACAAAATTAGCAATTGAAGGATACTCCTTTTGGCCTGCCCCTTTGAAGACAGGATCCACTTCCCTCATTGAGATCACCATAGTACCCCTAGATTTTGACTAGTCTTGAGTGGCCTTTGCTTCGATAGAGAAGAGAAGGCGTGCGCTGCAAGCAAAAAAATCGTAAGTAGAAATTCCATATGCACCAGTGAAAGATTTAAAATAATCTTGAACAAGAATAATCACAAACAGTGCAAATTACTTTCCACATACATATTAAGCTAGCAAAATCTCAAAAGCATAAAATGCTTCCTACTCAAACAACTCTGAGTAGCACGATACCAAAACCTTGAGAGTTTCCCCATAACAGGTGCAGCAGTCCAGAAGACTTATTTTGATACAGTCAAAGGTTTGGCAATTACTATCCAATGTCAACCATCTTGGAGTATACACCAAGAGTTGCTCATATCCAATTGAGCATGTAGTGCAAAAGAAACTTAAGATTTGCAATCAGTAGCTAATTTACAAAACTTCAGACAAGCTCTGGACACATCTCTGGTATTTAATAAAGCTGCTTCCAGTCCGAATCCGAAACACCCGCCCGTGGAAACGGTATGCAGGTACGCACTCCTGTATATGGACATGTTTTGAATATCCACTCTCTGTCAAGACATTACCGCCTAAACAACTGAAGTGCTATGTTCTGGATATCCTTATGAAGAATCCTGAAGCTCCACAAGTGACAAGTCCACAACATAGGCCGAATTTGATCAACCAAATAGTACGAAGTCAAAACAAACACCATACACTAACATTTATCTAAGTGTAGGCCGGTTGATTAATCTAAGACAATACGCATTGGTTTTCCTGCCAAAGTAGCATCGCTCGTCCATCCTGATTGTTTCTCAGTTCTAAACTTGTGGAGCCAACCTGTGCAGCGTGTGTGCAAGGGCACGGAGGCTGAGGCTGAGCGGCGGCGCGGGAAGATTCTGCTTGAAGGTCGCTTCTTCTCTGGACGGAAGGCGTGGAACTAGAAGCTTGGGTTCGCATCCATTCCGGCCGCCCCTGACACGGCGGAGCAGCAGGATATGTGGCCCGCGCGGGCAGGCTTGGCGGCCGAACGGATCTGGGCTGCCGGAGCGCGGCACGGGTGCCGCCGCGCCGGGGTGCTGGTGCCGCCGAGGCTGCCGGGATCTGGGCGGGGTGTTCGGGAGCCAGCCATGCGCGGCGAGGAGGGGAATGGCCCGCTTGGAGTGGGAGTGGGAATGACAGCGGCGGCGCAATGGGCGACGGCGAGGAGAGAGCGTACTCGAGCGCAACCTAGGGCGGGGCGGAGCGGGGCGAAGTGCGGAGGACACCGGCGGCAACTTGGGCGACGGCGGTGCGCGCAGTGGGCGGCGTCGTCCAGCAGAGAGGGAGGGGACAGAAGGAAGGAAATCGATCTCTTTTTTTGTTGCCTTGGATCGCCACAGGCCCACAGCCCAAGAGAGTCGTGGTATCCGGCCCAAATACGATAAAGTACGACTTTTTTAGTTTTTTTTTCTTTCTTCGTACTTAGATAGATTTGCAGTATATAAAGCCTGACTTTAGTTTTTTTTTCCTCAAAAAAAAAAAAAAAGAGTACAGCCTGACTTCAGGACCGGAGCGAGCGACTTCAGACAGACAGCGGAAAAATATCGGCCTCATCCAGCCAGCTGAGGCAGACAAGAATTGAATCGAGTTCCGGCTGCTCCACAGACCCAACTCACGGACACGGACCAGGCTTGGAACAGTTTCTCTGCTAAGCCTGACACCCAGCTGACACTCGACGGCACCGACCCCATGAATTGGGTTGGAGCCAGGGTCTCCACACAAGAACTGAAATACTGAATCGACTTCAATAATACAACCAAGATCCAACTCAAGGAAAATACCAAACAACGACGGAAACTCTGGCGGACCAGCTCAAGAACAGGAAGAGAACCGAAGCGGAAACCAAAATCCTAATAAAACTTCAACGGACGACGAACCAGCCAAACCTCGGCGGATTGATACCGGCCGGCGACCCAGATCGGATCCCGGCAGCGCGCGTCCGTCAGCCCCGAACCGCCCGTGGCACCAAGCGAACGAACCTCTTCCGCCCACACAATTTCCGTCGAACTGAAGATGATTAGCGAGGAGACACGGGGAGGATTCGTTTGGGTCCATACCTTGGGGTCAGGGTTGAATCGCGGGGATCGGAGGGGAGGACCGCGCGCCCAGCCGGCCGCTTTCCGTCGCCGCCTGCGGGCCGGATCGAGTTAGCACGGGGGAAACTGACGCGGGTTTACCCGCCTAGTCCGTCCGTGCCACGCGCCGGCTGGACGGGTAGACGGGGAGGCGAGCCGACGGCCCGACTGCGGAGCAGGAGGGATGGGGAGCGGAGGAGAACGACGACGAGACTAGACGAGACGGGACGCGAGGTGCAGGCTGGAGGCAGGCTGCGGGTGGCGGAATTCTTCGGGGGCTCGGCGCTACATATATCCACGGGACAAAAGGACAAGGGTACCGCTGCGCCGCCGTTACCTTGTCCTGGCCCTAGATGACAGATCGGACAGTGTAGGAAGCACCGGTAGGAAAGGGGCCGGGCTAGGGTTGGAAGGGCCAAAACTAGGCAGGTCGTTGGAATTTGAAAAGGGGGAGGGCGGGGTGGTGTATTTGGTCCAAAAGTTTTCTTTTTCCTTTTTGCAAAATAGTAATAATTCTTGTATTACTACTCAAAACGTAGGGATTAAAATCATGTCTAACAATGTCCAATACGCCCGTCCTCAAGACCAACTTCAGGCCACAGAGCCGTTCGTTCAGCATCCAACTTCATGTCCAAAGATTTGCATGAATGACTTGCACAATTTGCGGTTCGACATATATATAAGTAATACAAGAACCATGTTTCTTCGTAAAAATAATAATTGATCTCTCTAATTGGAAAAGCATATTTCGACTCGTTGATCTCCGCGCTATTCGCCATTCATGGCGTAAAATTGTGATGGTTGTTATTTAACTGCAGTCCTCGGCTATCCGTTATACAGCTAGCTAGTTCTGGCACGAAAAGAAATTTATTTATTTTATGATTGTCGACATCGAACTTATGGAAAGATCACCAACACATGAAGAACGCTTGGGCTCGCCACAGCAAAACTGTTAAAAATTTATGTCATCTCATAAAACAACATCGTTGCATCACTCAATTACGTGCACCGTGCTACTTCACACTTGTATGACAAAATGGCGCGAAAAGTTGTCCAGCTTCGATAGCAGTTCAAGTATTACATCACTAGGGACATGTTATAATTTGGCACATGAACACGCCGGCTTAGAAATAGGTATCCGTTGTGCCTAGGTAGGTAGGGCGCGAAAAGTCGTAGCGCATCCGGCAAGGTGTAGGGTAGCCAGTTATGAAAAAATTCAATCTATGGAAAGTATTTACTCACAACCAAAGTTGGCCTGCCAAGGAAAGCAAATCTGCACCGGTGGTTTCTTTAGTTATGGAAAAGCTGTCCATTAAATGCTCCATAGATATTCCAAATAATCCATGATACGCGCGATTTCACTGCTGGTGTTTTAGTTACCCGAGTGCAATTATATGTTAATTTTAGGGAACTATTTAGTGGCCAGCCTGGACATTGCAAGGGCGCCACCCAGAGTTACCAAAAATGTGCCGTACATGGACCATCTGTAAGTATAATCCCAATTAGGCGCTGGGATAAAGTGATTGTCTGTGTACCATCTGTAAGTTCTGCTGAGTTGGTTACTAATCGTGTGGTGTGGTGCTATGGAAAGAAACAGAAAAAAGTGCGCCATACTTGAAAGGTGACTAAGACCGGGATCCCATAGTTACATAGGCTATCACATTCACTGGACCTTCTGATTTGATCAGTCTTGCCTAGCGATCTAAATCGTCCGATCTCAACCCTGACCAACCGCGACCGCTGGATATTTCATGGATCAACATGAGCTATTGGAAATTTTACCGATGGCAAAGGTGGGCTAGTCGGTAGTTTCGATGGGAGCAGAATCGACATTTCGCATCAGGTGATGTGAATGGCAGCCGCTGCATGCTAAAATCCTAGCTTGCCCCCACCTTGTCCCCGTCCCGGACTCATCCTCTATCTTCCCCGTGCCGTCACCCTCGCCTCCTCTCCTCCTGCCGCTCACCCTCCCCGCTCCACCTCCTTTATCTTACTCGTGCCACCACCCCCGTCCCCTCCCCTCCCACTTCTCACCGTCCCCACCCCATATTATCTATCCTCCTCGTGCCGCCACCCACGCCTTCTCCCCACCCGCCGCTCACCCTCCCTGCCCCACCTCTGCTCCTCTCTGTCATCGTGGTCATGTAGCCACAACGCTCCTCTTCCTTCTGAGACATCTCTTTCCCCTCCCTCCACCCTGATCCCGACTTGACAAGCTAGGGCACCTGTCTTCAACGCCGCTCTCCCTCTAGGACGCCGAGCGAACATGATTAGATACCCCTGGTAGTCCATGCCGTAAACGATGAGTGTTCGCCCTTGGTCTACGCGGATCAGGGGCCCAGCTAACGCGTGAAACACTCCGCCTGGGGAGTACGGTCGCAAGACCAAAACTCAAAGGAATTGACGGGGGCCTGCAAAAGCGGCGGAACATCTAGTAGAAGATTCGGCAGCTACTGCAGCCCCTGCTTCTTCGGGCGGAACCCCAAGCTGAGGACTTACTCGGAATGCTGCCCAGCTGTCAGTGACACGTTGCTTTTGCAGTTCAGAATGGATTGGAGTCCCCTCGTAGTTGTTCACGTCCCCGTCTTCACACTCTATTGTTGGATGCCACCCATTCCAGCTTTCACTTGCCGCCTCTCATCAATTCAGTAACCCGCCTTCCCTCGCCGTCATTTGTCAACCGAGCCATTCAGATACTAGGCGTACAATTTGCCTGTGCTGGACGCGGGGCAAGGCTGATTGGTGGGGCGCGTGGGAGACCGGCGCTGGTCGCAGGCGGCCTCACCAGAGGAGGCACGTGGGAGGCCAGTGCTAGTCACTCGGGGAGGCGGTTGAGAGGTGGAGGTCGCGAAGTGCTGGGGCATGAGCACATGGTGTGTGTGAGAGAGATGTGCATGGGGGAAGCAGTAGGGATTTGTTGATGACAACATGGGAGAGCATCCCAACATGTGGAATTCGCATGGCAGGAAGCTCTCGGGCGTTGGGGCTCAGGGACCGGAGCTCGCAGGAGCACCGGAGGAAGAGAGGTTGGGGATGTGTGAAAGAGAGATAATCAGGCTTTCGAGAGGGAGAGGTGATTTTCTCATGGTCCTTTGTTTTCTATTTACCATTCATATGTGTTCCTCCTTCTGTCATGTAAGGTGTTTATTGGATAATATTTTTTTGTTCCCGCTTATAAATTTCATGTCAAGTAGCTGTTAATCCTGCAGTATACTTACTCATTTTTTCATGCACTGTCTACACTAGTACAGGAACCCCACACTAGCGGCGCGCATCCCACACGCCCCTAGTTTCTCATCTTTGGAAAAGTGGTTGCTATTGGCGTACCGGTTGCACGCCGCTAGTAAGTCACCTACATGTGGTGTGTTGGTAGCACTCACCTAGTAAGACACCTACTAGAGGCGTGCAATAGGGTGGATGTTGCGGGTAGTAAGAACACTATTGGTGTGCCGGTTGCACGCCGCTAGTAAGTCACCTACTTGTGGTGTGCTGGCAGCATGCCGCTAGTAAGAAACCTAGAAGTGGTGTGCAATAGGATGGCATGTCGGGGGTAGTAAGAACACTGGTGGCATGCATTTGGATTGCACTCGGTGGGTAGTAAAGAACACTATTGGCGACTATGAAGGCGCACACCACTAGTAAGTTAGAACACTGGTGGCATGCTTACTTTCTGACACGCCACTAGTAGTTTGCTCAGAGCAACAAAAAAAATTCTACCATGACAACATTTTTTTGCTGTCCGGCTGTTGTGACAACATTTGCACATATGATTCATATATTGATATAAAAATATGCATTAAATAGATAATTTTGTGTATAACGTTTTACATGAATGAAATGATCCAAATGGAACACATACATAACACATTTATTATGCATACATTCACATCCCGAATTTGTAAGAAACATTGTCCAGTTTCATGGGGACGACTCGGTCATGGGGAGGCGGCTAGTAGGTAGAAAAAAGTTGTGAACCTATGATGTGTCGTAACAGAAAAAAAATATGATGTGTCGATGAACCTATGATGTGTCGTAACAGAAAAAATATGAGCAAAGATCATACCAAACATATAACAACATACATAAAAAAACCCGTCTATACAACCTTAGATACAGACATAGCACATGGCAAAAAAAAGCAACATTTGCCCATACCATTACTGGGAAAAGATTTATAGCTAGCCCCAAATTAGTGGCGGGAATGGACAGGAACCCGCCATTGCTAATTTAGAAAAGTAGCAGTGGCGGGTAAGAACTCATAACCGCCACTCAAATATGTAGAGCAATGGCAGGCAGAAATAACGACCCGCCATAGGTCAATTCTTTAAATACCCCGCGTAGTCACAAACAGTAGTGGCGGGTGGTGCCAGACGCCCGCCACTTTTATATAAGGTACCCGTGACGGGCTCACTGTACTGCCCGCCACATGCGTATTTCGGCAACTTGCGCCAACCACATTAGAAAAATATCAAAGGTTTGTAGTGGCGGGCACTTTAGTCCGCCCGCCAGACTGCTACAACTATGACTAGTGGCGGGTATAATTGGGATGCCCCCACCACTGCAGAGTCACTAGCAGTGGAGGGCGTGCGCCCACACTGATGCGGTTTTAGCAATGGCAAGAGGTCAGTGATGGGCGCCTCTCAGAGCCTAGCCCGCCATCCTGGACTTTTTGCGTCTGCCACTGCTAGGCATCCCTGAAGTGGCATACCAAACCAAGCACTGGTAGAAATTTGAGGCTTGGTAGTATTTTGTGTTCATTTTTGAACACTTGGACTCGCAAATGCTACCATGGCAACATGATGTGTTCATTTTTTGCTTCCATGTGGAACCAAAAAATGAACACTAACACTCCGGCTTAGAAATGCTGCCATGGAAGCATTTTCTGTTGAGTTTCGTTGCCATGGCAACATTTTGTCACAAATGGCTCATTTACTGCCGCACAAGAATACTTAAGCCTTGGGCCTCATAAGCATCTTTAGTTTAATTTTGCTAACATGGCAGCATTTATGAGCCAAATGGCTCATTTTGCTGCCACGCAAGAATTTTTATGTTTGAAAACCTTGAATAAGTACTAAGGCTAAACATAGTATGTCAGTTGAAGCATGCATCATAAAAACTTAAGTAGAAACTACAAAAAAGGTAGGTAACTCTGGACAGTCAAGTTTGGAACAACGTTTGAAAAACAACCACTATATTTTTACACAAAACCACGACTCCATTGTCAGAAGAAGAAGGGCGAGCTAGTCGCATGTAGGCGGGGATTGCTCGGGCATGTCGTCCCTATGTCCCTTTTGCCAGGACCATCACTCATTAATTTTTGTGTGGATGTGGAAGATCCCGTTTGACGTCATACTTCATGATGATCTGGGCAAGGATGTGTTGGATTCATCCAAAGTTGACTCTGTGATAATTAGGTGCAAGCAGCTCCAAGGTTTCCCCCCCAATTGGTGATGTCCTCATTATTTTTGAAGGTTTTTGTAATATCATGTGTATTCGTACATGTGGTTCATGACGTAGTAGACGACTGTCAGACTGTTATTGTGCGGTTGTTGAATGTAACAGAAATTTGTGTTGTCGTCGAACTATATCAAGCCGACAAAGTTTTTCTTGATGCAATCTCTGATGATTCTTACCCTCGCATGAGAGTGGAAGAGAGTGCGAACTAGTACCTCTTCAGTTTGGTGTAGTCCCTCTTCACTATTTGATTCAAACCCAAGCACTAGTAGGAAGCAGGGCTTTGGTTGGGGCCTGGCCAGCCCATTAGTCCCGGTTCAGTCACGAACCGGGATCCATGGGGGGCATACGTCCTGGTTTGTGCGCACAGGGGGCCGGTCCGGCCTCGTGGGGCATTGGTCTCGGTTCATCTGGACCCATTTGTCCCGGTTCCAGGCACGAACCGGGAAAAATGGTCCTCGCTCCTGGCCCACAGCCATTGGTCCCGGTTCGTGGCTGGAATCGGGACAAAAGGGGAGCATTTAGTCCCGGTTCCAGCCACGAACCGGGACCAATGAGGTGGCAAGCAGAGCACTCCACACTGCTCTGGTTTTTCTGGCCGGCTAGGGAAGAACTTTGTGGTGCTCTAGCTCACCTCCTATGCACATGAGGTATTCGATGAAATGCCCGAGCGACACTAGTTAAGCTTTCTCATCTCGAAGCTCGACCTCAAAGCTCCATTTTCCTCGAGATTTGTCTAGATTTAGCGGTCCGTCACGTCCCGTCCCTGTCTTCACCGCCGTCGATCGCCTGCGCTGATCTCATTGCTGGCACCACCGTGGTGAGCCTCTTGTACTTATATTCTTTCTGAAAGAAAAAATTCTTACTTTAGATAGATACTTGTCTAATTTTCTTACTTTTATTATTGCTTATTATTATATAGTGCGATGGTTTTGGTATTTTTCGTGGTTTTGTCACGACAGATGTCCTAGTGTGAGGACTTAGTCGTGAGGCCAACGCATATATGTGGTAGCTTGAGAGGGGTTGAGCGGAATCGAGAGACGCAACGCACAAGACAAGGATTTAGACAGCTTCGGGCCCCGGGATACATCATCCGGTAATAACCCTACATATTGTTTGTGGCTAGCTCTCATTATCATCACGAGGGAGTCGCCGTAAACCGGCTCTCCTAGTTATGTCTAGCCCTAAGATTCTCTTCTCCCCCTCTTGGGGTGCCCTGCCCCTCCTTATATAAGTTGAAGGGGCGGGTTACATGTAAAGTCCAACTCGGATTAAGACTTAAGCTATTTTGACTTCTCTTCATGGGCTTCTTAACATCTTGGGCTTCATAACGTCTCGGGCTTCATAATGTCTCGGGCTTACTAACCCCAGGTGACTCTGTCTGCCGGGTTATGACTGTCAACCGGGTTATGACTGTCTGCTAGGTTATGACTGTGTGCCGATTTATAATGGTCTGCCGGGTTATGATTGTCTGCCGGGTTATGACTGTTTGCTGGTTTATGATGGTCTGCCGGGTTATGATTGTCTGCCGGTTTATGATGGTCTGCCAGGTTATGATTGTCTGCCGGGTTATGACTGTCAACCGGGTTATCATCTGACTTATCACCTGCCGGGTTATCATCTGACTTAACACCTGCCGGGTTATCATCTCACTTAACACCTGCCGGTTTACCAAGTCTCAGCCGGGTTATAACTCCGGCCGGGTCATACCGCGGGGTATATCCCCGACATTGGCCCCCAGTTTAATTTGGATTTATCCATGTTAAACTGATCCTGAGCATCCTTAAATCCTTGTCATTTCCTTCTAGAAAATCCGGGTCAAGAGGCCAGCTTTATAATCAATTTGCTGACATTGGTTTGTCACAGAAAAATATTATGAAGAATAATTCATTTGACTCAACTCCCAATGCTTAACAGGAATATTGGTCCTTGAAATACTCATCTGAGCTTCAGCCGGTTTAAGGATGTAGAACTTGCCGGTTTATAAATAGTGATGGCACCGGGTTATAATTGTAGTTAACATCAAGCTTGAAAATATACCTCTTATATGCCTATCACTTGTAGTCCCCAAAGTCTTAAGAAGGTAACGTAGTAACAGCTTAAGAATTGCTTCAATATGAATGTCACAAGCTTGAAGAAATCCAGGTTGTTCATCTCAATCAACTAGTCAGAACTGAGTATTCCACATATGTAGCCCCCAAGTGCCGGGTTGACATGCTTGCAGCAACCTGGGGCTTGTAATTGCCTGATGTTCATAAAAACTTCAACCAGTGTAGCCCCCAAGGGCCGGGTCATTATGCAAATAATGAGCAGGGACTTTGAAAATATGATCATGTAGACTTTAACAACAACGTGTAGCCTCCAAGGGCCGGCTCATTACAATGTGATGAGTCGGGTCTTCAATAAGGTGATGAAAAGATGACTTTGCATTAGCCCCCAAGTGCCATGGTGCATGCTGGCAGTGACATGAGACTTGCATATTTGATGTAATCTCAATTTGAATAATGTAGCCCCAAGTGTCGGGTCGTAAGCCTGCAGCGACCTGGGACTACTCCTTCCATTGCAGAATAAATCATATCCATCGATGAAATAATATCCATTGCGCTAAAGCGACTTTGAAAACCTCAATCATAATACTGGTTATTGATAACCATAGTAAAAATCCAGCCATGTTAGCTATTAAAGATTTGAATAATATACCCAATGATTTATAAGCGCATGATTCCAATGGCGCAATCCAAATATATACTAGCGACTTATAGTCGAAAGCCAGGCTGAGTTATTAAACACCGGGTGTTACCTTATCTCATACTGGCGACTTATAGTCAAAAACCAGGCCGGGTTAATAGACACCGGTTTATCATAAAGTGTTGTAAACCTCAAAAAGAGAAAATTTGTCGAATAAAAGCATGGGAAGACGCGAGGCTTTTCATGGGCTGCCAGGCCCAAAATCGAAGCTTTTCATGGGCTGCCAGGCCACTGAGTTAAACCATTTTACAAAGCCTTTTAAGATGGACCTCACATTAACCAATCATCGTTTTAACTTTGACAAGTTCAGGGTCTATATAAGATTGACTTGTCAAACGTTCGGCAGGTCGTACCAGGATTACCTGGGCGGAGTGACTTACTTAAAAAATGCAGGATAACCCGGGGTTTTAGGTGAATACACCTGGCTTCCAAGCCTGGCTTGATAGCCTATTACAAGGGTCATTAAAACTATTTGTTGTTGTGCAAAAAGAGCCCCCAAGTAACATTTTGAGCTGTGCTCAGTGGGTGCCTATGTTTGAGTTGTGCTTTCGCAACACTCTCTTTGGCCCCTGTTAACTTTTCCTGAGAACTCGAACTTGCAAGAGATTATTCTTTTGAACCGGAAATTCTTAAACCGGATATTGAGAGCTTCAAAGCTTGGTGCAAGACAACTTTCCCTTAAGCCGGATTTTAAACCGAAATCCTTCTTTTTAAGCCAGAAATTTTCTGACGGCCTGATATGTTAGGCCAGTATTTATCCGCCGGGAAGTTGATGATCAGTTGATCACCATGGTGAAGCGGTGCGGTAAACCGTGCGAACGGGCGAGTTGATGTAGACCGGGCCACTGGAGCGGCGTCTTGCGCACGTCCATTGAGCAACAATCAAGTGTGATCCCAGCAAGCTGATATAAACTGGGCCGCAAGGGCGGCATCTTGCGCACGCCCATTGGGCTCATGGTGCAGTATAATTTCACCTGTGTAGTGGGTAATTTAACCTGCACTTATAGAAATAATACAGGGGCGAGTAATCATGCTCAGTTGAATCAAATATATTTGCATAAAATAACTTGGACATATATCACCTGATAATTTTTTGGGTAACCCGACGTGTGATAGATCCATCTGGCCTGTTGATGCAAACCGACATCGTGTTTCGCCCATGTTCATTTTTGTTTTTACTTGGGGAACCGGGTCAGTGCAGTTTCACGTGGATTTTTCCCTGGAACCCATCACACATTTGGCATTATCCAGCTTATGCGTCTCCATACTATCATCTTTTACACTGAAAATGTGTAAGGCCTGCTCCCATGGCCCGCGGCAGAAATGAACGAGCCACGGCGGCTGTTCGGAGGTGGCGGCGAGGCGATGAGTTCCGGCAGAAGTAAATCAGGGCGGCGACTCATGCGGCGGAGATGAACCAGGCACAGCCGGAAACGACTCCGCAGGGGCTTGAAGTGCAAACCGGCCAGAGGACGTACAGCGCGACAGTGGCACGGAGCCCTCAGGCGCAAAAATAGGCCAGAGGAAATGGCTCAAGGCGACAGCTCCGGGCCCGGCACGGCGGGCTGCTGCGCTAGCAGTTTAGTGAAGCGGCAGCAGCTTGGCGCTGGAGTAAACGGACGGGCGGAGGCGAAACCGACGCCGGCCTCTGGCGGAACCGCGGAAGTGACCCGGCAGGAGGCGGAAACAACACCGCGGAAGCCGACTTGGACCGGGCGCTCGGCGCTCGCAGGAGCAGTAACAACGGGGCGTGCAGGTGAGCAGCAGCTCAAGGCGGTCGGCTGGTGAGGCGATGCTAAACCGGTGGTGGGTTGAAACTTGAAAAGGCGCGGCTGCGGAGGCCCGCGGTCACTGCTCGGGGTGCGGCGGTTTGAGGTGTCGAGAGGCCGGCTTACAGGTTCGATCTGGCAGAGCGCGGCGTTTCAACGGAAACCGGATGGAGGGCTGACACGGCGGGGCCGCAGTAGGCTATATCGGACAGGCAAGCAGCAGCCCGAGGCGGCCGGCCGGTCAGGCACTGCTGAACCGGTGGCGAGTTGGAGAGGCGAAGCAAAGTGGACCACAGCAGCGGCTCAGCGCGCCGGTGATGGCGGCTCAGCGGCGCAGGGGGTTGCCGTAAACCGTCGGCGATTTGACGAAGGCAAGGCGAGGTTGAGCGGGGATGACCCGGCGGCCGCTCAATCCAGTGGATGAAGAAGGGCGCGACGGCTGACCGGTTCACGGGGCGCAGCGGTTCATGGCCAAGACGAGGGGAGCGTCGATCCAAGGCCATAGCAAGGTGCAGCGGATCGCCCACGGCGGGTCAACGATGGCGGGTTCAAGGCCTCAACAGCGGGGCAGCGGCGGTGACTTGGCCGTGGCTGTACTCCGGCGATTTGTTGTGGCGGCGGCTCGGCAGCAGAGGCCAACGACTGCCCAGAAGCATCCGTGGTTGGCTTGGAGCAGGCCACGGTAGAGCAGTGTAGATGGCAGCTCGGGGAGGCTCTCGACCAGGCCGGGGCGGTGCAAAGCAGGGCGACTCAAAGCAGGGACCGGTCATGGCAAAGGCGCAACATGATGACGAAGCGACATGGAGGTGAAGCAGCGATAAAGCCGGATCTTGGCAGAGGAGGTGCCCGAGGGCGTCTTCAGTGTCCGGATGAGCGAGGCTAGCGGGGCCTGCTCGCGAGGCCCGGCGACTTGAGGGCAGTGGCAGCTGCGACGAGCCATGGTGGAAGCAACCGCGCGGCCCAGCAACGCAGCAGCAGAGGTGAGACAAGTCGCAGGGTCCCAGCGGCTCAAAGAGGCCAGCTGCGCTTTGAAACGGCTTCAGCCCCGGCGGCTCAGGGCGCGGCCGTGAATGAGGAGTCCCACAGCGAAGCGGAGGAACGTGGGTCATTCGTGGCAGAAACAGCGCTTGAGGAAGTCCGAGTGATGTGGAATCCGGCGGTTCAAGCATGAGGCCATGGCGGCTTGGCGCGAACGGCTCGGAGGGTAGCGGAACGGTTCAGGGCCCGTTGACGGAGACTCGTCGGCAAACATGCGGTCAAGGTGGCGGGTTGAGGTCAGAGCAGCAGTAACGGCGGGTTGAAGTGTGGCGGTTCAAGGCCACAAGGGCGTACGGCTCGAGGCGACGGAGTCCCGCAACCTGGCACGGGGCCGTTCAGCCCGGATGTGTGACTTGAGAACCCTGGTGGAAACAACTCGGACTCGCCGCGACCTGAAGCTCTGGCCAAAGCGAAACCGGCGGGTGGCGGGTCTGGCGGGTCCAAACCAAACCATGGCCATATCCGTTTCCGAGTCATGGCCAGTTGACCAAACCGAGTCGTGGTCTTCTTTCACTTTGGCTCCTCGTACTGGTACTAGTTGCTTGCTGGACAGATTTCTCCTCCTCCAAATCTGAGCTTTTACGTGGACAGCATTCAAATGCTTGATGAACCACTTTATACGAAGGGAAACGTTTCCCTCCGGACGACCGGCGGAGCGCTCGGCCGGTCGCCCTTAGCTCGCTCGCTCTATCACGTGAGGAACAGGCTGGCACATGGTCTGGTGGGCCTGCAGCTTATCTCTTCCCTGACGAGCGCGGATTCACAGCAGCCCCCTCCTCCCCTTTTCTCCCCTGGCGGCGTCGCCTCCCCCCCCCAACCCAAGCGCAGATGGCTGCTTACATCCATTCACATCGGAGGTGCACCCGTCGACGCCGGCGACCTTGTTTCTGCTCCAGCCGGCGAAGATTGTAACGAATTCCCGCGGTTTGCTACGAACACAACGCCGAATGCTACAACCACCTGCAGGGGAAGCTACAACCAGCGTCGAGGGAAGCTACAACGCGCAACCAGCGACATGCTTTTTTGCTACAACCGAATTCGCTTTTTGCTACTTCTGCCTTTCTTTTTTGCTACAACCGAGGCTGACCGCAGGCGGCAAGCATGGTGACCGTGGGCGGCGAGAACATGACCGCGGATTTTTGCTACATGCTACAACCGGCGTTGCAATTTGCTACTACCGGCATCCAATCCGGCTGCAACCGGCATCGTGGTTTGCTACATCGCAAAACGATATTCTGATTTTTGCTACAATTAGCATCATGTTTTGCTACAAGCATACTGCAAAATGCTACAACCGGCAGATGCTACAATGGGTACTGGTATAAGATAAAAGGACGAGAACGAAGATGCTACAATGGTGGATGGAAAATGGTACAACCATGTACACAGATATGTGACGATGGGCTGGATGCTGGGACGACGAGCGGCTACCCGAGGATGAGGATGGCGACGCGGCGGTAGCTTCGAGGTTGCAGACGAGGTTTTCCGCGCTGGAACCGGCAAGGATCCATGCTACAAGCTCCAGGGAGCAATTTCTTTTTCGAATCGTGGGGATAAGATTTGCGAGGAGGGCGGCGACTGCCGGCGGCCGGCAGCGAGCCCGGGTGTGCCGCGGTGCTTTGAGCCCGATCGCCTGGCGGCGGATTACGGTGAAGGTCAATGACGCTCGCTGCGGCCTGTCCTCTTCGCGGCGGTTGCAATTTCTTGTAGCGACCAGACCCAAATGGATCAAGTCTCTGTGCTCAGTGTCATCCCTGGATCAGTAATGCTGACACCACACAGTACTTCGAAGGATTTATAGCAGAGTAGCAATCACATACTTATTACATCGTTGTCCACAAGGGAACTGAATACAATAATATGGCTTAAGGCCATCTAATAATAACAGCGGAAGGCTTGGAAGATAAGCGAGTCCATCAACTCCAACGGCATCACTGAGTATAGAACCACGACCTAACACCTTACTCGTCGTCTGAAAAGTCTGCAACGTGAAAAGTTGCAGCCCGAAAACGGGTCAGCACATGGAATATGCTGGCAATGTAACACATAAGAGCAATGAAGGAATAAGCCTACACTACATGCATATATGGCTGGTGGTAAGGCTCTACGGTTACATTTGCATAAAGCTGATTTTTCCCTACATCAAAGGAATAATTTTATTTAACTATCATGGTGGTTGTTAAACATTGAGAATGGTTGACAGCATCCTCAATCCCAATTAAAAAGTACTCATCAAAACCCAATAACTTTTATTAGAAGTAACATGTTGAGATTCACATGATATTCAATTACAGGATACTCAAATTGTCCATAACCGGGGACACGGCTAATCATGATTAGTTTATACACTCTGCAGAGGTTTGCGCACTTTTCCCCACAAGACTCGATCGCCTCCGCTTGGTTCTCACACTACATGGTGTTTGAGAAACGGATGACCGAGACATAGTCTTTCGTAAGCGCTTAGCACCTTACATGTGGGTAGACCGTACCAACCTACATCCCCTACATCAGCTAGCCTACCCGTAAGAGTTCGCACGACTTAGTCAACTACGCCAGAGCCCATAATTGGCTTGTGGCTGCACACGGAAGTTTCCAGATTGAATAATCTTATGATCCCTTAGAGCCCGGGTGGCGGTCCAAGAAATACAGTAAGTCTGATGGAAACTAGGTGCCTCAATCCACCCAGATGTGAGTTTAGGTTGCCACCTTAGATAAACCATTAATTAACAATCTCACATCTGTCATGGATATTCACTCACCCAATCCACGCCTACTAGCATAGCATGGCATGAACAAGCAAACGAGAAGTAACTCCCAAGGTTTCATAAGTAAAACAGTAATAGGTACTACTCAATCTACTTCCCAAACCCACAATTTAATTAGATCCTAATCATGCAAGTGTTTGAGGAATAGATCTAATGCATAAAACTGGGTATGAGAAGGGTATGATCAAAGTGTTACTTGCCTTGTCGATGATCCGCGAGTCCTAGAGATTCAAGTAACAAGCGGCGCACCGGTGATCTATCGCAGACAAACAACAAGCATACAATAAGTACTCATCTAATGCACAGGAAATCTCGAATAAAAGATCTAACCAGAAAGTTCAACTTAAGAACCCTGGTTGCAAAAGAATCGAATCAAAATAAACTCCGAAAGTCGGAACTCGAGGGAGAACGACTCGGTTTAGCGATCTGAAATTAGGTCAAAATTTCACAGTAGCAAAACTCTGTGAAAGTAGGGTAGTCGGAACGGCGGTTTCGTTACGAAACTCCAGGCGCTTGAATCACCTGATTCCGATAAACGAGCGAGGAATAAAACAGTTTTGAAAATCGGATCTGAAATCAAATCAGAAAAATAACGGATTAAATCCGATTAAAAGAAAAACGACGAACGGTTTAAATAGCGGACGTTCGTTAACAGAACGAATCCAACGAACGCGTTCATTGAAACGAACGGTTCGGTGAACGTTCGTTAGTTAAGAAAACCGAAAAAATATAAAACCAATCTAGGTTTTTTTAAAAACCGAACACATATTATTATTATTATTTTTAAAACCGGATCGGTTCAAGGGGGAAAACCGGATCGGGCGGCGGGCGGGGCGGCTACCTCCGGTGGCTCTCGCCGGCGAGGTCCGGCGGGGTCCGGCGGGGCTCGGGCGAGGGCGGCGGGTCCGGCCGAGGGGCGGCGGCGGGCGTCAGGGGCGGCGGCGGCCCACGGCGGCGGGGTTCAAGGTCGGGCGCTGGTGGCGGCGGCTCAAGGGGTGAGGTGAGAGGGGGCGGTGGTTATAAAGGGGGGAGAGGCCGGCTTGGGAGGGGGCAAGGGGCGCCGGGTCGGGTGGGACTCGGGGCGGGAGGCGCGGCGGTGGTGGGACACCACATGGGTGGCACATGTGGGGAGGAGGAGGGAGGTGGGCCGGGAGGCGCTGGGCCTGGGGCCTGGCTGGCTTGGGCCGGCTGGGCCTCGGTCCAGGGGGCGCGAATTTTTTTTTAAATAAAATTTTAAACCAAATGAAATAAAAAAAATACCAAATGAACTCCAAATTAAATAATACAAATTTTCCCCGACTCCTAAAAATGAGTCGAACAAAATGAACTTTAAAAACAGCAAACATGCATAATTTTTTAAAATACTCATTTTTGCCTAAGCAAAATAAATCTTCCAAAACCAAATTTGGTTTATTTATAATATCTTCTTTTTTCCTAATTGTTTGGGAAAGTCATATTATTCCTCTCAAATATTTTTATAGGAAAAACTTTATGAAGATAATTTAAATAAATCTAAATGATCCTATTTTCAAAATTTGGAAAATCCCAAATATGAAAATAATGAAACTTCCAACTTCTCCGAGGGTCCTTGAGTTGCGTGAAATTTCTAGGATCGGAAAAATGCGAGAAAATATGATATGCATGATGACCTAATGTATAACATTCCAAATTGAAAATTTGGGATGTTACAAACCTACCTCTTAAGATGAATCTCGCCCTCGAGATTCGGGTTGGCTAGAAAATAGGTGAGGTGGTCCTTAAGCAAAACTTCCTCTCTTTCCCAGTGTCGCTTCATCCTCGGTGTGGTGGCTCCAATCGAACTTTGCAAAACTTGATAACCTTGCTGCGGTAACTCTCTGGCATAATCGAGAATCTTAACCGGTTTTTCCTCATATGTCAAGTCATCCTTCACTGAATTGCTTCCAGTGGCATCGTGTCTCTTAACGGTACCTCTCGCTATCTCGGGTGACATTTCTTCAATCGAGAAACATGGAATACATCATGAACTCCTGACAGTCCTTCTGGCAATTCCAACTTATACGCAACTTCTCCCATGCGTTGCAAAATCTTATATGGTCTAATGAAACGGGGTGCTAACTTTCCTTTCACTCCAAAACGCTTAACTCCTCGAAGCGGGGATACTCTGAGATATACTCTGTCTCCAACTTCATACTCAATCGCTTTGCGCTTTGAATCGGCATAGCTCTTCTGTCTGGACTGGGCTACCTTGAGCCTGTCTCGAATCAACTTAACCTTCTGTTCAGACTCCTTAATCAAATCTGGTCCAAACAACTGACGATCTCCAGTTTCGTCCCATGACAACGGTGTCCTGCACCTTCTTCCATACAAAGCCTCGAAAGGTGCCATCTTTAAGCTGGTTTGGTAACTGTTATTGTAGGAAAATTCTGCATACGGCAAATTATCATCCCAGCTGGATCCATAATCTAGTGCACAAGCTCTCAGCATGTCCTCTAAAATCTGATTGACTCTCTCGGTCTGTCCATCGGTCTGTGGGTGGAAAGCTGTACTGAATTCCAATCTGGTTCCCAATGTTGCGTGCAACTGGTTCCAAAATTTCGAAGTAAATTGGGTTCCTCTGTCTGATACAATGCTCCTCGGAACTCCGTGTAAGCACACAATTCTGGTCATGTATATCTTTGCCAACTTAGCACTGCTATAGGTAGTCTTGACTGGAATGAAATGAGCTACCTTGGTCAAACGGTCGACTATGACCCAAATCGAGTCATATCCTGAACGGGTCTTTGGCAAACCTGTGATGAAATCCATGCCTAGTTTATCCCACTTCCATTCGGTATCGCAACGGTTGTAACAATCCTGCTGGCTTCGATGTTCGCCTTTACTTTCGACATACGCCGCAAACTGCTACATACTCGCAATATCCTTCTTCATTCCGTCCACCGAAAATATTCTTCAAATCCAAATACATCTTGGTATTTCCTGGGTGAATCGAATAGGGTGAATCATGGGCCTCTTGTAAAATCAACTTCCGATCTCTCGGATCATTGGGCACATAAACACGGTCTTCAAACCATAGGGTATCGTGCTCATCCTCACGAAATCCTTTAGCTTTTCCTTTGCTCATTTTCTCCTTTATAGAGGCAACTTCCTTATCTGCCTTTTGGGCTTCTCGATTTTGTCCATCGTGTGTCGAATCTCCAATGCTGCTACATAGCCTCTCGGAACTATTTCCAAACATAGCTCTCGAAGGTCCTCGGCTAACTCATTGGGTATTTCTCCCATCATTAGGGTATTGACGTGGCTCTTACGGCTCAATGCGTCTGCTACGACATTAGCCTTTCCGGGGTGATAATGCAATCTCATATCATAATCCTTGATTAGCTCTAACCATCTCCTCTGTCTGAGATTCAACTCCTTCTGTGTGAAAATGTACTTCAAACTCTTGTGATCCGTATATACTTCACAATGATTTCCAATGAGAAAATGTCTCCACGTCTTCAAGGCATGCACAACGGCTGCTAACTCCAAATCATGAGTGGCGTAATTCAACTCATGGGGCTTAAGTTGTCGTGAAGCATACGAAACAACTCTTCCTTCCTGCATAAGCACTGCTCCAAGTCCTCGACGTGAAGCGTCGCAATACACCTCATAATCCTTAGTTTGATCTGGCAATATCAAAACTGGTGAGGTAACCAATCTTTTCTTCAACTCCTGAAAACTTGCCTCACAGTCCTCAGTCCATATGAATTTGTTTTCCTTCTTCAACAATTCTATCATAGGCTTTGCAATCCTTGAGAAATTCTCAATGAATCTTCGGTAGTATCCTGCGAGTCCAAGGAAACTCCGAATCTCTCCAACTGTCGTTGGTGCTTCCCACTTGGTTACGGTCTCAACTTTTGTGGGGTCAACTGCTATCCCTTCTCCGGATATAACATGTCCGAGAAATCCAACTTCCTTTAGCCAAAACTCACATTTGCTGAACTTGGCATACAACTGGTGTTCCCTCAGTTTCTCCAAAACCAATCTCAAATGTTCCTTATGTTCCTCTTCATTCTTCGAGAAAATCAAGATGTCATCAATGAACACCACGACGAACTTGTCCAAAAACTCCATAAACACTTTGTTCATCAGGTTCATGAAATAGGCTGGCGCGTTAGTTAGTCCAAATGACATAACGGTATACTCGTACAGTCCATATCTTGTGGTAAATGCTGTCTTGGGTATATCTTGCTCCCGAATCTTCAACTGATGGTACCCTGATCGCAAGTCGATCTTAGAAAACACTTTGGCTCCTTGCAAGCGATCAAACAGATCATTTATCATCGGTAGTGGGTACTTGTTCTTGATTGTTACTTCATTCAATCCACGATAATCAACAACCATTCTCAAAGATCCATCCTTCTTCTCCACTAACAAAACGGGTGATCCCCAAGGTGAAGAACTTGGGCGAATAAAACCTTTATCCAATAGTTCCTTAATCTGCTTCTTGATTTCCGCCAAATCCTTTGCGGGCATCCTGTACGGTCGTTTCGATATCGGGCCTGTTCACGCAACAGCTCGATCAAAAACTCAATGTCTCTATCCGCGGCATTCCCGCAACTCTTCCGAAATACATCAGATAATCCTTTACCATCGGTACTTCTTCCTGCGTACCACTCCGATAAGCAATTAACTTGTGCTCTCCTCGGCTCGTGCCGTGATAATGCACTTAATCCTTCTTCCTTCGGTGTGGTGAGCAAAATTGACCTTGTGGTACAATCTATGTTTCCTCCATACTTTGATAACCAATCCATACCTAATATCACATCCAATCCTTGGGATTCCAGAACTATTAGGTCTGAGGGGAAAACATAGTGTCCAATCCTTAGTGGCAATCGATCACACCATTTACTAGCCATGTACTCTGCTCCGGTGAGGTTACTAGCATGGGTGACCTAAGGGCTTGGGTTGGTAACTTGTACTTATCCACAAATCCCTTGATATGTATGAATGCGATGCACCAAAGATCGAAAAGAACAACTACGAGAAATGACTTAACCAAAACTTACCGACATCGCATCGGGCTGATCTTCAACCTCCTCCACATCAATGTGGTTCACTTGTCCCCTGTTGAAAGGGTTGGGCTTCTTTCGAGCTTCCATTGCCATTTCCATTCGCCTTCGGACAGTCATTTGCATAGTGCCCAGTCTTGCGGCACTTAAAGCAAGTAACGTGACTCAGGTCTACCTTGGATGGTGTAGATGGGTTGGTGCGGTTCTGTCCGCTGCTTCCTCCATTCCGCTCCCATTCTTGGTGCCATTATGGTTATGCTAATTACCTCCTCCATGGGTATGCTGAAACTGAATTCCTGATTTAGGGGTATAACGAGGCTTCGCCGGGATCCAGAGTTATACTTCCTTGTCCATACTTCCGCTATGCAGTTCTCAATTTGTCTGCTTCCTTCAATCATGAGAGCTCGGTCTACTAACTCCTGGTAGTTATTGAAACTTGCTACCATCAACGGCATGTGAACTCATCATTCAGACCTTCTAGAAATTTCTCCGTTTAGCTGCATCCGTAGCAACGCCATCCGGGGCATAACGTGCTAGTTTGCTAAAGTCATCCACGATTGCCAACAGTCCTTCCTCCTTGGCGTAAGTTGCGAAACTCACGCTTCTTCATGGCCATGGCTCCTGCCGATACATGAGCAAAGGCGAAAAGCTTGTCAAACTGGTCCCATGTGACGGTGTTCACGGATAAGTGGCTGTGAAATTCTCCCACCATGCTCGCTGCGGGTCCTTCTAGCTGATGTGCTGCAAACTTCACTCTTTCTCCATCTGCATCCTGCAGTGGTCAGCTCCTTCCTATCTTGCGGAGCCACCATCTGCTACAATCGGCTCGGTGCTCTTGGAATACACCGCGGGTTGAGTCTAAGGAAACGAAGTCGATGATCCGCAGTGGTGGTGGTGGCGGTGGGTTGTTGTTGTTGTTATTGTTCTGCACCAATGTTTGAATCAGGGTATTCTGCTGCTGGATCAATTGGGTGATCTCTGGCGGAAAACGAATCCGGGGTCGCGTCTCGGAGGCATCTGATAGGTTTAGAAGAGAAGAGAAATGTAGAATAGAATGAGGTCTAAGGGGAATCACTACCCAAATGCACATGAGCAAATGCACACAAAATCACTTCATTCAATCAAACAAGGGCTTACAACGATCTAACTATCGCAAAAGTGCGTGTACTATAATGTTTACATGGAGGGAATACTACTAATATGTGGGGGACTTCTACTAATTTGAACCGGTGGAAGACTCCATGATGTCTGCTCAACCGTCTTCAAAGTCGGGTTCACTTGGATCCGAATCTGTGTCGTCGATGTTGATGTAGTCGATTGGGTATTCGACATACCGGTCTTCATTCCCGGCGCCAACTTCTTCTTGAGTTCTTCGATCTCGTACTTAAGATCGTTATTGTGTCTTGCCAGAGCTACAATCTCGTCCATGTAGTCCTTGCGTGTAGTCTTTAGTTCTTCTTCCAGTTCGATGATCCTTCCCTTTGTCTTCTGCAACTCCAACATGTCATTGCACATTTGGTTCTCCTGGCGTCGGATGTGCTGATTTAACTCCTGGATGAAAGCTGCAATGGACCTATCCTTCTTGGTGTTGACGACGTCCCAGTTGTCATCTCGGCGTCCGCAAATCTGGTAGATGGTGTCCTTGAGGTCTTCTTGATAAACTTCTCCAATGCGTCCCATGGTGATGTGAGCTGCCATGCTCCTTCCCAGACTCCAAGTTGGTGCACTGAAAACACTATCTATAGGCTTGGTGATTGGGGCGAATGTCCTTCCTGGAACGTGAGCATGAATCTTCCAGCGCTCCTCTTGCAGAGTGGCGTTGAAAGTCCCGTGAAACTTGGTAGTCCAATGTTCGTACTTAGTAACTTCCTTCAAGTGAAATCCAAAAGGTGTGCCTTCATCCGGTTGGGTGTACTTGATCTTCGCGTCCGCCATCCTAAAGAGAGTAGAAAAGATGAGGAGTTAGAAAATGGGAAGAGAGAGTGATCTATGGCTTTAACTTAGTGGTCGTGTCCTACAACAACAGGTGCTCGATACCATTCTCATGAGCGACCAGACCCAAATGGATCAAGTCTCGTGCTCGTTGTCATCCTGGATCGCAATGCCGACACCACACAAGATTTCAAGGATTTATAGCGAGTAGCAATCACACACTTATTACATCGTTGTCCACAAGGAACTGAATACAATAATATGGCTTAAGGCCATCTAATAATAACAGCGAAGGCTTGGAAGATAAGCGAGTCCATCAACTCCAACGACATCATCGAGTATAGAACCACGACCTAACACCTTACTCGTCGTCCAAAAGTCTGCAACGTGAAAAGTTGCAGCCAAAACGGTCAAGACATGCAATATGCTTGGCAATGTAACACATAAGAGCAATGAAGGAATAAGCCTACACTACATGCATATATGGCTGGTGGTAAGGCTCTACTGATTACATTTGCATAAAGCTGATTTTTCCCTACATCAAAGGAATAATTTTATTTAACTATCATGGTGGTTGTTAAACATTGAGAATGGTTGACAGATCCTCAATCCCAATTAAAAAGTACTCATCAAAACCCAATAACTTTTATTAGAAGTAACATGTTGAGATTCACATGATATTCAATTACAGGATACTCAAATTGTCCATAACCGGGACACGGCTAATCATGATTAGTTTATACACTCTGCAGAGGTTTATGACTTTTCCCCACAAGACTCGATCGCCTCCGCTTGGTTCTCGTGACTACATGGTGTTTGAGAAACGGATGACCGAGACATAGTCTTCGAAGCGCTAGCACCTTACATGTGGGTAGACCGTACCAACCTACATCCCCTACATCAGCTAGCCTACCCGTAAGAGTTCGCACGACTTAGTCAACTACGCCAGAGCCCATAATTGGCTTGTGGCTGCACACGGAAGTTTCCAGTTGAATAATCTTATGATCCCTTAGAGCCCAGGTGGCGGTCCAAGAAATACAGCAAGTCTGATGGAAACTAGGTGCCTCAATCCACCCAGATGTGAGTTTAGGTTGCCACCTTAGATAAACCATTAATTAACAATCTCACATCTGTCATGGATATTCACTCACCCAATCCACGCCTACTAGCATAGCATGGCATGAACAAGCAAACGAGAAGTAACTCCCAAGGTTTCATAAGTAAAACAGTAATAGGTACTACTCAATCTACTTCCCAAACCCACAATTTAATTAGATCCTAATCATGCAAGTGTTTGAGGAATAGATCTAATGCATAAAACTGGGTATGAGAAGGGTATGATCAAAGTGTTACTTGCCTTGCCGATGATCCATGAGTCCTAGAGATTCAAGTAACAAGCGGCGCACTCGGTGATCTATCGCAGACAAACAACAAGCATACAATAAGTACTCATCTAATGCACAGGAAATCTCGAATAAAAGGTCTAACCAGAAAGTTCAACTTAAGAACCCTGGTTGCAAAAGAATCGAATCAAAATAAACTCCGAAAGTCGAACTCGAGGAGAACGACTCGGTTTAGCGATCTGAAATTAGGTCAAAATTTCACAGTAGCAAAACTCTGTGAAAGTAGGGTAGTCGAACGGCGGTTTCATTCTTAAACTCCGGTAGCTTGAATCACCTGATTCGATAAACGAGCGAGGAATAAAACAGTTTTGAAAATCGGATCTCAAATCAAATCGAAAAATAACGGATTAAATCCGATTAAAAGAAAAAGCGATTTAACGGTTTAAATAGCGGACGTTCATTAACAGAATCGAATCCAACGAACGCGTTCATTGAAACGAACGGTTCGGTGAACGTTCGTTAGTTAAGAAAACCGAAAAAAAATTAAAACCAATCTAGGTTTTTTTTTAAAAAAAACCGAACACATATTCTTTTTTTTTAAAACCGGATCGGTTCAAGGGGGAAAACCGGATCGGGCGGCGGGCGGGGCGGCTACCTCCGGTGGCTCTCGCCGGCGAGGTCCGCGGGTCCGCGGGGCTCGGGAGAGGGCGGCGAGGTCCGCGGCCGAGGGGCGGCGCTGGCGGCGCGGCGGCGGCGTCCCCACGGCGGCGGGGGGTTCAAGTCGGGCGCTGGTGGCGGCGGCTCAGGGGTGAGGTGAGAGGGGGGGCGGTGGTTATAAAGGGGGGAGAGGGCCGGCTTGGGAGGGGCAAGGGAGCGCCGGGTCGTGGTGGGACTCGGGGCGGCGGGCAGGCGGTGTGTGGGACACCATGGGTGGCTGCGAGGAGGAGGAGGAGGTGGGCGGGAGGCGCTGGGCCTGGGCCTGGCTGGCTTGGGCAGTGGGCCTCAGTCCAGAGGGGGGCGCGAATTTTTTTAAATAAAATTTTAAACCAAATGAAATAAAAAATACCAAATGAACTCCAAATTAAATAAAACAAATTTTCCCGACTCCAAAAATGAGTCAAACAAAATGAACTTTAAAACAGCAAACATGCATAATTTTTTAAAATACTCATTTTGCCTAAGCAAAATAAATCTTCCAAAACCAAATTTGGTTTATTTATAATATCTTCTTTTTCCTAATTGTTTGGGAAAGTCATATTATTCCCTCTCGAAATATTTTTATAGGAAAAACTTTATGAAGATAATTTAAATAAATCCAAATGATCCCATTTTCAAAATTTGGAAAATCCCAAATATGAAAATAATGAAACTTCCAACTCTCTCCGAGGGTCCTTGAGTTGCGTGAAATTTTTAGGATCGGAAAAGTGCGAGAAAAATATGATATGCATGATGACCTAATGTATAACATTCCAAATTGAAAATTTGGGATGTTACATTTCTGCAGGAGAACGATTGAGGAGAACAGCGACCATATCTGACGGCCAGCTGATGTTGCATCGTACGGTCGCGCGGTGACCGGCCCAAATTTGGGCCGGTGCGCCGGCGCCTAGTACGGCCCTTATACGAACAGCAGCACAAAAATAGTGTGATCTTGACTACTAGATCGGTCTTGACTTGACGTCGACTCATATAATTTTTTGGCATGGACGGTAAGTGTATCAGATTAATCCTCGGAGTCGTTTGTCCGAGCGGAGCAAGTAAATAACCGATTCAGCCTTTGCTTTATCAAAGGATGCCTTGACGTACTGATTGCTTCACATTGACGTGACTTGCCGACTGATTCTTCCATGGACTAGTACTCCCTCTTGCATACGTGTATCCAGCTTGATCCATTGGAGGAAAAAAAAGGACTACGGCGATTTAACCACGGCGCAGGATTGCTTCGCGTCGGTTTCGGTGTATCCGCCCCGTAAAGTAGGAAAGCTGCAAACGGAAAGTTTAGTCTCGGTCCAGACGATTCTTCTGGACAGCAGCGACGACGCACACAACCCTAATCTCTCAATCTTCAAACTTGCATTTGCCAACCTCCAAATCAATCATAATTCTGAATATAAACCGGTGAACGTGCTGGCTTTGTCCAAGGCTGTCTCCCGCCGGGTTATCCCGCGTTCTTTTCATGCTGGCGCTTTTCATCTGACATTCCACGAGCTTCTCAATCCCTTAAAGAGATCCCTCCAGAAACTCAATACCACCGTGTGCAGGCCCCACGGTGGGCGCCAACTGTCGTGGTTTTGTCACGGCAGATGTCCTAGTGTGAGGACTTAGTCGTGAGGCCAACGCATCTATGTAGTAGCTTGAGAGGGATTGAGCGAAATCGAGAGACGCAACGCACAAGACAAGGATTTAGACAGCTTCGGGCCCCGGGAAACTGTTGGGGAACGTTACATAAAATAAAATTTTTCCTACGTTCACCAAGATCCATCTATTAGTTCATCTAGCAACGAGAGAGAGAGAGAGAGATGCATCTACATACCCTTGAGGGAGTCGTTCTCGTCGTGATCCAAATCACCGGAGATCCTAGCGCCGAATGGACGGCACCTCCGCGTTCAACACACGTACGGTCAGCGTGGCGCCTCCTCCGCCTTGATCCAGCAAGGGGAAGGAGAGGTTGATGAAGATCCAGCAAGACGACGGCGTGGTGGTGGATGCAGCAGACTCGGCAGGCTTCACCAAGCAACCACGGAGGAGGAAGAGGTGTAGCAGGGGAGGGTGGCGCCAAGACTCAGGGTGCGGCTGCCCTCCCTCCCCTCCTTATATAGGCCCCTGGGGCGCCAGCCTGAGATTGAATCTCCCAAGGGGGCGGCGGCCGGGGTGGAGTGCCCCCAAGGCAGTGGTGCGCCTCTAGGGTTTCCAACCCTAGGCGCAGGGGGCCCAAGTGGGGAGGGGCACCAGCCCACCAGGCTGGTTCCTCCCACTTCAGCCCACGGGCCCTCCGGATAGGTGGCCCCACCGTTGGACCCCGAGACCCTTCCGGTGGTCCTCAGACAATACCGGTGACCCCAAACTTTCCCGATGGTCAAACAACACTTCCTATATATAATTCTTTACCTCCGGACCATTCCGAACTCCTCGTGACGTCCGGGATCTCATCCGGACTCAACAACTTTCGGTTTGCTGCATACTAATATTCACACAACCCTAGCGCCACCGAACCTTATGTGTAGACCCTATACGGGTTCGGAGACATGCGAACATGACCGAGACGGCTCTCCGTCAATAACCAACAGCAGGATCTGGATACCCATGTTGGCTCCCACATACTCCTCGATGATCTCATCGGATGAACCACGATGTCGAGGATTCAAGCAACCCCGTATACTATTCCCTTTGTCAATCGGTATGTTACTTGCCCGAGATTCGATCGTCGGTATCCCAATACCTCGTTCAATCTCGTTACCGGCAAGTCACTTTACTTGTACCGTAATGCATGATCCTGTGACCAAGCACTTGGTCACTTTGATGCACTACCGAGTGGGCCCAGTGATACCTCTCCGTAATACGGAGTGACAAATCCCAGTCTCGATCCGTGTCAACCCAACAGACACTTTCGGAGATACCTGTAGTGCACCTTTATAGTCACCCAGTTACGCCAGACGCTTGGTACACCCAAAGCACTCCTACGGTATCCGGGAGTTACACGATCTCATGGTCTAAGGAAAAGATACTTGACATTGGAAAAGCTCTAGCAAAACGAACTACACGATCTTGTGCTATGCTTAGGATTGGGTCTTGTCCATCAATCATTCTCCTAATGATGTGATCCCATTATCAATGACATCCAATGTCCATTGTCAGGAAACCATGACTATCTATTGATCAACGAGCTAGTCAACTAGAGGCTCACTAGGGACATGTTGTGGTCTATCTATTCACACGTGTATTACGATTTCCGGATAATACAATTATAGCATGAATAAAAGACAATTATCACGAACAAGGAAATATAATAATAATCCTTTTATTATTGCCTCTAGGGCATATTTCCAATAGTCTCCCACTTGCACTAGAGTCAATAATCTAGTTACATTGTGATGAATCGAACACCCATAGAGTTCGGTGTTGATCATGTTTTGCTCATGGAAGAGGTTTAGTCAACGGATCTGCGACATTCAGATCCGTATGCACTTTGCAAATTTCTATGTCTCCATCTTGAACATTTTCACGAATGGAGTTGAAGCGACGCTTGATGTGCTGGTCTTCTTGTGAAACCTGGGCTCCTTGGCAAGTGCAATAGCTCCAGTGTTGTCACGAAGAGTTTGATCGGCCCCGACGCATTGGGTATGACTCCTAGGTCGGTGATGAACTCCTTCACCCAAATTGCTTCATGCGCTGCCTCCGAGGCTGCCATGTATTCCGCTTCACATGTAGATCCCGCCACGACGCTCTCGCATGCAGCTGCACCAGCTTCTCGCTCCACCATTCAACATATACACGATCCGGTTTGTGACTTAGAGTTATCCAGATCTGTGTCGGCTAGCGCCGACGTAACCCTTTACGACGAGCTCTTCGTCACCTCCATAAACGAGAAACATGTCCTTAGTCCTTTTCGGTACTTCAGATATTCTTGACCGCTGTCCAAAGTTCCTTGCGGGATTACTTTGGTACCTTCCTACCAAACTTACGACAAGGTTTACATCAGGTCTGGTACACAGCATGGCATACATAATAGATCCTATGGCTGAGGCATAGGGGATGACACTCATCTCTTCTTTATCTTCTGCCGTGGTCGGGCATTGAGCCGAGCTCAATTTCACACCTTGTAATACAGGCAAGAACCCTTTCTTGGACTGATCCATTTTGAACTTCTTCAATATTTTATCAAGGTATGTGCTTTGTGAAAGACCTATGAGGCGTCTCGATCTATCTCTATAGATCTTGATGCCTAATATATAAGCAGCTTCTCCAAGGTCCTTCATTGAAAAACTCTTATTCAAGTAGGCCTTAATGTTGTCCAAAAGTTCTATATCATTTCCCATCAAAAGTATGTCATCTACATATAATATGAGAAATGCTACAGAGCTCCCACTCACTTTCTTGTAAACGCAGGCTTCTCCATAAGTCTGCATAAACCCAAATGCTTTGATCATCTCATCGAAGCGAATGATCCAACTCCGAGATGCTTGCACCAGCCCATAAATGGATCGCTGGAGCTTGCATACCTTGTTAGCATTCATAGGGTCGGCAAAACCTTCCGGCTGCATCATATACAATTCTTCCTTAAGATAGCCGTTAAGGAATGCCGTTTTGACGTCCATTTGCCATATCTCATAATCATAGTATGCGGCAATTGCTAACATGATTCGGACGGACTTCAACTTCGCTACTGGAGAGAAAGTCTCATCGTAGTCAACCCCTTGAACTTGCCGATAACCTTTAGCGACAAGTCGAGCTTTATAGATGGTAACATTACCATCCGCGTCCGTCTTCTTCTTAAAGATCCATTAGTTTTCTATCGCTCGCCGATCATCGGGCAAGTCTGTCAAAGTTCATACTTTATTTTCATACATGGATGCTATCTCGGATTGCATGGCTTCAAGCCATTTGTTGGAATCTGGGCCCGCCATCGCTTCTTCATAGTTCGAAGGTTCATCGTTGTCCAACAACATGATTTCTAGGACAGGGTTGCCATACCACTGGTATGGAACGTGTCCTGTGGACCTCTGAAGTTCAGAGCAACTTGATCCAAGTACCTTGATCATCATCATTCATTTCCTCTCCGATCGGTGTAGGCACCACAGAACATTTTCCGAGCTACACTACTTTCCGGTTCAAGAGGTAGTACTTCATCGAGTTCTACTTTCCTCCCACTTACTCCTTTCGAGAGAAACTCTTTTCCGTAAAGGATCCGTTCTTGGCAACAAAGATCTTGCCTTCGGATCTAAGGTAGAAGGTATACCCAATGGTTTCCTTAGGGTATCCTATGAAGATGCATTTTCCGACTTGGGTTTGAGCTTTTCAGTTGAAGTTTCTTGACATAAGCATCGCATCCCCAAACTTTTAGAAACGATAGCTTAGGTTTCTTCCCAAACCATAATTCATACGGTGTCGCCTCAACGGATTTAGACGGTGCCCTATTTAAAGTGAATGTAGCTGTCTCTAGAGCGTATCCCCAAAATGATAGCGGTAAATCAGTAAGAGACATCATAGATCGCACCATATCCAATAGAGTGTGATTACGACGCTCGGACACACCGTTACCGAGGTGTTCCAGCGGCGTGAGTTGTGAAACGATTCCACATTTCCTTAAGTGTGTACCAAATTCTTGACTTAAATATTCTCCTCCACGATCTGATCGTAAGAACTTTATTTTTCGGTCACGTTGATTCTCTACCTCATTCTGAAATTCCTTGAACTTTTCAAAGGTCACATACTTATGTTTCATCAAGTAGACATACCCATATCTACTCAAGTCATCAGTGAGAGTGAGAACATAACGATATGCTCCACGAGCCTCAACGCTCATTGGACCGCACACATCGGTATGTATGATTTCCAATAAGTTGGTTGCCCGCTCCATTGTTCCGGAGAACGGAGTCTTGGTCATTTTGCCCATAAGGCACGGTTCGCATGTGTCAAATGATTCGTAATCGAGAGACTCTAAAAGTCCATCAGCATGGAGCTTCTTCATGCGCTTGACACCAATGTGACCAAGGCGGCAGTGCCACAAGTATGTGGGACTATCGTTATCAACTTTACATCTTTTGGTATTCACACTATGAATATGTGTGACATTACGTTCGAGATTCATTAAGAATAAACCATTCACCATCGGAGCATGACCATAAAATATATCTCTCATATAAATAGAACAACCATTATTCTCGGATTTAAATGAGTAGCCATCTCGTATTAAACGAGATCCTGATACAATGTTCATGCTCAAACTTGGCACTAAATAACAATTATTGAGGTTTAAAACTAATCCCGTAGGTAAATGTAGAGGTAGTGTGCCGACGACGATCACATCGACCTTGGGACCATTCCCGACGCGCATCGTCACCTCGTCCTTCGCCAGTCTCCGCTTATTCCGCAGCTCCTGATGTGAGTTACAAATATGAGCAACGGCACCGGTATCAAATACCCAGGAGTTACTACGAGTACTGGTAAGGTACACATCAATCACATGTATATCAAATATACCTTTAGTGTTGCCGGCCTTCTTGTCTGCTAAGTATTTGGGGCAGTTCCGCTTCGAAAGGACCCTTCCTTTGCAATAAAAGCACTCAGTCTCAGGCTTGGGTCCATTCTTTGATTTCTTCCCGGCAACTGGCTTACCAACGCGGCAACATCCTTGCCGTCCTTTTTGAAGTTCTTCTTACCCTTGCCCTTCTTGAACTTAGTGGTTTTATTGACCATCAACACTTGATGTTCTTTCTTGATTTCTACCTCTGCTGACTTCAGCATTGAAAATACTTTAGGAATAGTTTTCACCATACCCTGCATATTGTAGTTCATCACAAAGCTCTTGTAGCTCGGTGGGAGCGACTGAAGGATTCTGTCAATGACCGCCTCGTCCGGGAGGTTAATATCTAGCTGGGACAGACGGTTGTGCAACCCAGACATTTTGAGTATGTGCTCACTGACAGAACTATTTTCCTCCATCTTACAACTATAGAACTTGTCGGAGACTTCATATCTCTCGACCCGGGCATGAGCTTGGAAAACCATTTTCAGCTCCTCGAACATCTCATATGCTCCGTGTTGCTCAAAACGCTTTTGGAGCCCCGGTTCTAAGCTGTAAAGCATGCCGCACTGAACGAGGGAGTAATCATCAGCACGAGACTGCCAAGCGTACATAATGTCTTGGTTCTCTGGGATGGGTGCTTCACCTGGCGGTGCTTCTAAGACATATTGTTTCTTGGCTTCTATGAGGATGATCCTCAGGTTCCGGACCCAGTCCAAACAGTTGCTGCCATCATCTTTCAGCTTGGTTTTCTCTAGGAACGCGTTGAAGTTCATGGTGACATGAGCGTTGGCCATTTGATCTACAAGACATTTTGCAAAGATTTTAGACTAAAGTTCATGATAATTAAGTTCATCTAATCAAATTATATAATGAACTCCCACTCAGATTTGACATCCCTCTAGTCATCTAAGTGTTACATGATCCGAGTCGACTAGGCCGTGTCCGATCATCACGTGAGATGGACTAGTCATTGTCGGTGAACATCTCCATGGTGATCGTATCTTCCATACGAATCATGTTCGACCTTTCGGTCTCTTGTGTTCCGAGGCCATGTCTGTACATGCTAGGCACGTCAAGTAAACCTAAGTGTTTTGCATGTGTAAAACTGTCCTACACCCGTTGTATGTGAACATAAGAATCTATCACACCGATCATCACGTGGTGCTTGAAACGATTTAACTTTAGCAACGACGCACGCTTAGGGAGAACACTTTCTTGAAATTATTATAAGGGATCATCTTATTTACTACCGTCGTTCTAAGTAAACAACATGCATAAACACAATAAACATCACATGCAATTATATAGTAGTGACATGATATGGCCAATATCATATAGCTCCTTTGATCTTCATCTTCGGGCTCCATGATCATCTTGTCACCGCATGACACCATGATCTCCATCATCATGATCTCCATCATCGTGTTCCATGAAGTTGCTCGCCAACTATTACTTCTACTACTATGGCTAACACGCTTAGCAATAAAGTAAAGTAATTTACATGGCGCTTCTCAATGACACGCAGGTCATACAAAAATAAAGACAACTCCTATGGCTCGCGCGTTTGTCATACTCATCGACATGCAAGTCGTGATTCCTATTACAAGAACATGATCTCATACATCACATATATATCATTCATCATTCATCACAACTTTGGCCATACCACATCACAAAACACTTGCTGCAAAAACAAGTTAGACGTCCTCTAATTGTTGTTGCAAGTTTTTACGTGGCTGCAATAGGGTTCTAGGAAGAACGTTTTCTTACCTACGTGAAAGCCACAACGTGATTTGTCAACTTCTATTTACCCTTCATAAGGACCCTTTTCGTCGCATCCGCTCCAACTAAAGTGGGAGAGACAGACACCCGCTAGCCACCTTATGCAACTAGTGCATGTCAGTCGGTGGAACCTGTCTCACGTAAGCGTACGTGTAAGGTCGGTCCGGGCCGCTTCATCCCACAATACCGCTGAAGCAAAATAAGACTAGTAGCGGCAAGAAAGTTGACAACATCTATGCCCACAACAAATTGTGTTCTACTTGTGCAATAGAGAACTACGCATAGACCTAGCTCTGATACCACTGTTGGGGAACGTTGCATAAAATAAAAAATTTCGTACGTTCACCAAGATCCATCTATGAGTTCATCTAGCAACGAGAGAGAGAGATGCATCTACATACCCTTGTAGATCGCGTGCGGAAGCGTTTAAGAGAACGGGGTTGAGGGAGTTGTTCTCGTCGTGATCCAAATCACCGGAGATCCTAGCACCAAACGGACGGCACCTCCGCGTTGAACACACGTACGGTCAGCTTGACGTCTCCTCCGTCTTGATCCAGCAAGGGGGAAGGAGAGGTTGATGAAGATCCAGCAGACGACGGCGTGGTGGTGGATGCAGCAGATTCCGCAGGCTTCGCCAAGCAACTACGGGAGGAGGAAGAGGTGTAGCAGGGGAGGAGGCGCCAAGACTCAGGTGCGGCTGCCCTCCCAACCCCTCCTTTATATAGGCCCCAGTGGGGGCGCCGCCCTGAGATTGAATCTCCCAAGGGGCGGCGACTGTGGGGTGGAGTGCCCCCAAGGCAGTGGTGCGCCCCACCCTAGGGTTTCCAACCCTAGGCGCGGGGGCCCAAGTGGGGCGCACCAGCCCACCAGGCTGGTTCCTCCCACTTCAGCCCACGGGCCCTCCGGGATAGGTGGCCCCACCGGTGGACCTCGGACCCTTCCGGTGGTCCCAGACAATACCGGTGACCCCAAACTTTCCCGATGGCAAAACAGCACTTCCTATATATAATTCTTTACCTCCGACCATTCCGAACTCCTCGTGACATCCGGATCTCATCCGGACTCAACAACTTTCGGTTTGCTGCATACTAATATTCATACAACCCTAGCGCCATCGAACCTTAAGTGTGTAGACCCTACGGGTTCGGGAGACATGCGACATGACCGAGACAGCTCTCCAAATAATAACCAACAGCGGATCTGGATACCCATGTTGGCTCCCATACTCCTCGATGATCTCATCGGATGAACCATGATGTCGAGGATTCAAGCAACCCGTATACTATTCCCTTTGTCAATCGGTATGTTACTTGCCCGAGATTCGATCGTCGGTATCCCAATACCTCGCTCAATCTCGCACGCAAGTCACTTTACTCGCACTGTAATGCATGATCCCGTGACCAGACACTTGGTCACTTTGAGCTCATTATGATGATGCACTACCGAGTGGGCCCAGTGATACCTCTCCGTAATCACGGAGTGACAAATCAAAGTCTCGATCCGTGTCAACCCAATGCACACTTTCGGAGATACCTTTAGTGCACCTTTATAGTCACCCAGCTACGCCAGACGCTTTGGTACACCCAAAGCACTCCTACGGTATCCGGGAGTTACACGATCTCATGGTCTAAGGAAAATATACTTGACATTGGAAAAGCTCTAGCAAAATGAACTACACGATCTTGTGCTATGCTTAGGATTGGGTCTTGTCCATCACATCATTCTCCTAATGATGTGATCCCGCTATCAATGACATCCAATGTCCATAGTTAGGAAACCATGACTATCTATTGATAAACGAGCTAGTCAACTAGAGGCTCACTAGGGACATGTTGTGGTCTATCTATTCACACGTGTATTACGATTTCCGGATAATACAATTATAGCATGAATAAAAGACAATTATCACGAACAAGGAAATATAATAATAATCCTTTTATTATTGCCTCTAGGGCATATTTCCAACAGAAACATCATCCGGTAATAACCCTACATGCTGTTTGTGGCTAGGTCTCATTATCATCACGAGGGAGTCGCCGTAAACCGGCTCTCCTAGTTATGTCTAGCCCTAAGATTCTCTTCTCCCCCTCTTGGGGTGCCCTGCCCCTCCTTATATAAGTTGAAGGGGCGGGTTACATGCAAAGTCCAACTCGGATTAAGACTTAAGCTATTTTGACTTCTCTTCATGGGCTTATTAACATCTTGGGCTTCATAACGTCTCGGGCTTACTAACCCCAGGTGACTCTGTCTGCCGGGTTATGACTGTCAACCGGGTTATGACTGTCTGCCCGGTTATGATTGTCTGCCGGTTTATGATGGTCTGCCGGGTTATGATTGTCTGCTGGGTTATGACTGCTTGCCGGTTTATGATGGTCTGCCGGGTTATGATTGTCTGCCGGGTTATGACTGTCAACCGGGTTATCATCTGACTTATCACCTACCGGGTTATCATCTGACTTATCACCTGCCGGGTTATCATATGACTTAACACCTGCCGGTTTACCAAGTCTCAACCGGGTTATAACTCCGGCCGGGTCATACCACGGGATATATCCCCGACAGTATCCGCCCCCGTCGGCCCTCGTCCTGTCTATGATTCGGATGTGGTATATATTATCTTTTATAACTATTTGGTTCATTTATTGTTAATGGCAATTATGCCGACCAACGTGACATAGATTTTATTTATCTAGGAGGTATGTGAACTGGAAATTCCAACCGACCCTATTGTCGAGAGGTTAAATTTAGTTGAAGAAGAAAACAATTACTTGATGGAAAAAATAAAAAAATTGAGAAGGAGAAGATGATATTAGAGTTGCATGTTGCGGATGTCATCGATGATCACAAGATCAAGATGGACGCAATGCGTTTGAAGATTAGAAAGATTAGAAAATATGCCATTCATGCCGAGGCTTGGTATCATTATGCCGTTGGATCAATTGTTACCTTGGTCGCGATTATGATCACATTTGTTGTTGCATCGAAATATTTTACATAGTTTCAATGTATGGTTTAATTAGATGCTCTGTAGAGCTATATGTTGTTCAATGAGAACTATGTACGTACTTTGGTTTTAATGTGATGATGAACTCCTATTAATTTGGTCACTTATCTATCCATGATGTTCTGTAATGGTTTTTGACACACTTAATTATATATAATGCACACAAATGAACCGGCAATGGATGTACGGTGACAGACACACCTCCGAGTACGTTAAGGGCGTGCATAATTTTCTCGAAGTGGCTGAGGCAAACAAGAAGAATGGTTTTATGTGCTGTCCATGCCCTATATGCGGGAAAACGAAGTCTTACTCTGACCGGAAAATCCTTCACAACCACCTTCTTTATAAGGGTTTTATGCCACACTATAATGTTTGGACCGGGCACGGAGAAATAGGGTTATGATGGAAGACAACGAAGAAGAAGAGGACGATGACAATTATGTGCCCCCGGAATACGGTGATGCTGCAACGGGAGAAGCTGCCGAAGATCAAGAGGAACCAGACGATAATGTGCCCGATGATGATCTCCGCCGGGTCATTGTTTGTGCAAGGAGACAGTGCGAAAGTCAAAAGGAGAAGTTGAAGTTAGATCGCATGTTAGAGGACTACAAAAAAGGGTTGTACCCCAATTGCGAAGATGGCAACACAAAGCTCTGTACCGTACTGGAATTACTGCAGTGAAAGGCAGAGAATGCTGTGCATGACAAAGGATTTGAGAAGCTACTGAAAGTATTGAAGAAGAAGCTTCCAAAGGATAACGAATTGCCCGACAGTACATACGCATCAAAGAAGGTCGTATGCCCTCTAGGATTGAAGGTGTAGAAGATACATGTATGCCCTAATGACTGCATCCTCTACCGCGGTGCGTACGAGGATTTGAACGCATGGACGGTATGCGGTGCATTGCGGTATAAGATCGGGCGAGATGACCCTGGTGATGTTGACGGAGAGCCCCCCCAGGAAGAGAGTTCCTGAGAAGGTGATGTGGTATGCTCCTATAATACCACGGTTGAAACTTCTGTTCAGAAATGAAGAGCATGCCAAGTTGATGCGATGGCACAGAGAGGACCGTAAGAAAGACGGGAAGTTGAGAGCACCCGCTGACAGGTCGCACTGGAGGAAAATCGAGAGAAAGTACCAGGCTGAGTTTGCAGATAACCGAAGGAACGTATGGGTTGGTTTAAGCGCGGATGGCATTAATCCTTTTGGGGAGCAGAGCAACAATCACAACACCTAGCCCGTGACTCTATGTATGTATAACCTTCCTCCTTGGATGTGCATGAAGCGGAAGTTCATTATGATGCCAGTTCTCATCCAAGGCCCTAAGCAACCCGGCAACGACATTGATGTGTACCTAAGGCCATTAGTTGAAGAACTTTTATAGTTGTGGAATGGAAACGTTGTACGTGTGTGGGATGAGCACAAAAAGGAGGAATTTAACCTGCACGCGTTGCTGTTTGTAACCATCAACGATTGGCCCGCTCTCAGTAACCTTTCAGGACAGACACACACGGGATACCACGCATGCACACACTGTTTAGCTGACACCGAAAGTATATACCTGGGCAAATGCAGGAAGAATGTGTACTTGGGCCATCGTCGATTTGTTCCGACCAACCATCAATGTCGAAAGAAAGGCAAGCATTTCAAAGGCGAGGCAGATCACCGGAAGAAGCCCTCCATGCGTACCGGTGATCACGTACTTGCTATGGTCAATGATTTACACGTAATCTTTGGAAAGGGTCCCGGTGGACTATCTTTTCCGAATGACGCCGAGGGACGCGCACCCATGTGGAAGAAGAAATCTATATGGGACCTACCCTACACTACTAGGGAAAAGCCTATACACAGAATCTTAGTAGCAGCGCGCCTCAAAAAGGAGCGCTGCTGCTAATTAGTAGTAGCGCGTGTGCGGGAAACTCGCATCGACAAGTTTTTAGCGAGAGCGACTGTGTAAACCGCTGCTACAAATATCGACCGACGGCGCCCACCAAACTCCATTTAGCAGCAGCGGGTGCATGAGAGCAGCGCTACTGCTATGGATGTAGTAGTAGCGCTTTTTCCGAGGTCGCTGCTGCTAAATTTCAAATTGGCACACTTTTGGTCCCGTTAGCGATGCGCCGTTGCCCAAAGCGCTGCTGCTACTTTCCTTAGCAGCAGCGCTTAACTCCAGGCTACCGCTTAATCCGCACCAACCCACCACCTTTTCCCCACCCGTCCCTCCCTCCCCTCCTCTCTTCCCTTTCCCCTACCTCCCACATTCTCTCACTCTCACTCTTCTTCTTCCTCAATACTTCTCCCCCATTACTCTCCCTCTTCTATCTACCTTTCTCTCTCTTCATTACTCCTACCTAACTACACCACCTCCATTAATGCATCTCCTTTGTCTTTTTCCTTCCCCCTCCACTAGTTGAAGTTGTCTCCTCCCAAATTAGGTAGCTAGGTAGATGTAGGATTTAGTTAAGTGACCTATTTGCCCCCTAACTAGATCTATCTTTGTCAAGAAGAGCCTTGTGCACTTTTGATCTCCCTACAACATCATCTTCACCATGTGCTCGATCTCAAGATAGAGGTGATTAAAATTTCATGCTTTTGCAAAATGGAAATATGTTTATGTGTGTGTGATATGTTTATGGAAATTGTGTGTGTGGCATGAGTTGACGCCAAATTGTGCTTTTGAGTTGCCTATGTTTTGCCGAAATGTCAATTTACTTCCGTTTCGGCGAATTCCGGGCAAACTCTAGATCCGTATATGTCCTATTTTTAGGGAAGGTCATGCCGAATTTTTGTATGACTTTGATGCATGCACGCATTTTTATAATCAATTTGTTTTATTATTACCGTGCAGACGTTCATGATGGTCAGTGGAACGATGGTGGACAGGTGGTTGGGGTCAGCGGTGCAGGACATGAAAGAAAATAACCTGACAGAGGTTTTATGTCCGTGTCGAAAATGCAAAGGAATAGTTTGGCTCGACCACTATGACGATGGTCGTGTCGAAGCGCACCTGCTCATGACTGGTTTCATGGATGGCTATAGTCGGTGGATAACTGAAGATGAGGATGACGATGTTGAGGATGCCGATGGGGCAGGCAATGATGACACGGGGCAAGACGAAGAGATGATCGATAATGGCGGCGGGGAAGAAGCCAGACATGCCAGCGGAGAAGGGGCCGGACATGGCGGAGGAGAAGGGGCCGGACATGGCGGCGGAGAGAACGACATGGACTCCATGCAACAGAGTTCGTCGGTACTAAGTTCAATCGTGCGGGACCCTCATGTTCAAGCATTGCTTCGCAAGGAGACGCAATCTTGAGAGAGCTGCTTCTAGAGAGGAGGCTAAGCTGGAGCAACTGGTGGTAGACTCGAACACTCCATTGTATGATGGTTGCAATCCTGAGGTGACCCGCTTGAGTTTCACGCTTTAACTCCTGAAGACGAAGGCTAAAAACAAATGGACCGACACTAGCCTCGATGAGCATCACAAGTACCTAAAGAATGTTCTTCCCGCGGGTAATCTATGTCCTACTAGTGTTGATGAGGCCAAGAAGATTGTGTGCCCTCTTGATCTGCCACATGTTAGATACCATGCATGCATCAACGATTGCATAATTTATCGAAAGGAGCACGCGGAAAAAACAAGCTGTCCGGTGTGCAATGCTTCTCGATACAAGAAGGCCGAGAAGAAATGTCCCCAGAAAGTTGTATGGTACTTACCGATCACTCCCCGTCTCCAGAGGTATATTGTAGATCCCAAGGAAGCAAAGCTAATGCGCTGGCACGCGGAGAGGAAGAAGCCCGACGATGGAGATGATCCAAAGCTGAGACACGTGAAGGATGGAAGCCAGTGGAGAGCGTTGAACAACTTCTATCGGTTTTTTGAATGTGATGCAAGGAACATCGTGCTCGGTGCATGTACCGATGGCATGAATCCGTTTGGCAACCAGAACACCAACCATAGCACATGGCCCGTGTTTGTATGGATGTACAACCTCCCCCCTGATTGTGCATGAAATAAAAGTACATTCACATGAGCATGCTTATTCAAGGGCCAAAACAACCAGGAAATAATATTAATTTGTATTTGGGGATACTTCAAGAGGAGTTAGACATGTTATGGAAAACACCGGCCAAGACATGGGACGCCAGCAAAGGCGAGTATTTCAACATGAGAGCCACGCTGATCACGACAGTGCACGACTATCTCGGTTACGGATATGTGGCAGACCAGGTGTGCCATGGATATTGCGGATGCACGCGGTGCATGGATGATACAACGTCTCAGCAACTAACGTCAAGGAAAGATGGCGGGTCTGGGAAAATCGTGTACATGGGGCATCGAAGATGGCTTGAACACGACGACCCGTGGGGAAACCGTGGAGATCTATTCAATGGTCACGCTGAGCATCGAGGACCTCCACGTAAGCAGAGCGGTGCCGGAATCGATGAGCTGTTGAAAAACTGGAAGGAGTGCCCCGCGCCGGGAAAGACGATGAGAAAGGCGCCGGAGCCGCTGTTGAAGGTATGGAAGACGAGGTATGTGTTCTGGGACTTGGAGTACTGGCACAAACTCGATACACCTCATTGCCTTGATCAAATGCATATCTGTAAGAATGTCCTTGAGAGCTTGCTCGCAACACTCATGAACATGTCGGATAAGACCAAGGATGGGCCGGAGGCAAGAAAAGACTTGCAAGATTTGAAAATCAGGGAAGATCTGCACATGCCGCCCCGTAAAATGTCAGACGAGACAGAGACGGAGACAGAGGCAAAGGACAAGAAAATAAAGAAAGAGGATTATTGCCCACCTTCTTGCTTCACCTTAAGTCAGGCTGAGATCAATCAATTCTTTAAGTGCCTTACCGGAGTCAAAGTTAGTTCCGGTTACTGTGGCAAGATAAGCAGATATCTAGACACGGACAAGAAAAGGTTGAGCGGGATGAAGTCTCATGACTGTCATGTGATGATGACACAAATACTACCTGTTGCCCTTAGAGGGATAATGGACAAGCACGTCCGTGACATGTCCCGTCCGGATGGAAGCATCGTCCAGGGCTATTTAACACAAGAGTGCATCTCTTTCTGTGAGAATTTTCTATATGGCGCAGACCAGCCGCTGGTGTTAGTGTTGGTTTGCCCGCTAACAAGCACGATGGGAGGCTCAAGGAGATGGTCATCGCAACGGTCGCAGGAACTGCACATGGCATACTCAGATCGACGCAATGACTTTGACAGAGCAAACTTGGTAGTGCTACAACACCTAGACGAGGTAGATCCTTTCGTGGCACTGCACAAAGAAATTATCGCAAAGAAGTATCGTGACGAGGGGGTATGCAGGATTAACGCCGGTTACTAGAGAGCACAACTCCACTTTCCTGCATTGGTTCAAAGAGCATATTATTGCTAATTCCCGAAGGAGGGCTCTAAGGACGGATTGCTCATATACGCCTTTAGCACGTGGCCCTCGCCCAACCTCGAACCTATCGTGCATATGATATCAACGGATACACGTTCTACATGGAGGCCAAAGATATGGACAAGATGATCGTAACTCGGGGTGATGATGGAATGCATGACCGGCAGCGACAACAGCGCAACTGAATGATTTTATGGAAGGGTCGAGGAGATCTGGGAGCTTGACTACTTTGGACTGCACAACACGACGATGTTTCGTGTCAGATGGACTAAGAATGTTGAAAGAGAAAACCGGATTTTCACTACCATGACTATACCCGACGCCAAGAGCGCTACCGTGAACGCTATCGCAAAAAACGAGCCATGGGTACACGCTAAGCACGTGACACAATGCTTCTTCATAACCGACCCATGCAATCCCAGTCATGTTGTCGTGAGGAGAGGCAAAAGGAACATCATTGGAATGGATGGAGTTGCCAACGAGGAAGACTATGATCAGTACGGCAACCCAATGAGGGAAGATGACGATGATGATGAAGTATACATCAAAAGAAGAATCAATACTACATTACCTAAGAAAAATCGTACTCCATGGAAAAGGCAAAGTCACAATGAGTGGCTCAATTATTGTTCGACGAACAAGAAGGGAAAGAAGCTGACTCAAAAATGAAAACGTCAGCGCTGAGGAACCGTATGTTATCGGTCAAATGATGTAATATATATATATATATGTATATATATATTTTCCTATTTTGTATACACACTTAGCCATTATTATGCATGGGTCCAATGATGTAATATATATGTTCCTATTTTGCATACATATTTAACCATCAAATGATGCAATATATATCGCCCTCCCTTCCTTCACTGCTCTCGAGAAATAAAAGTGGGAGAAAATAAAGGAAAAGAAAAAGGAAAACTGGCAGTAGCGAAGGTAGTAGCAGCGCGTTTTGTCTAAACCGCTACAGCTACTGAAGGTAGTAGTAGCGCATTTCGTATAAACCGCTACAACTACTGAAGGTAGTAGTAGCGCGTTCTGTCCAAACGCGCTACTGCTATGTCCACTTAACCCAAAATTCTCACTTTCCCTGCTTCATCCCGCCTTTTCCCCCCAAATCCCCATTCTCTCTTCCCCGTCAGACCACCAGACCCGACCTGCCTGGCGCTCTCCCCGACACAAGGCCAAGGCTTCTTCCCGACCAAGCGCTGCCTCGACCTGCCTCGCCTCGACCCCGACCCGGCGCCAACCCCGACCTGCCTCGCCCCAACCTCAAGGCCGGGCGCTCCCTGACCAGGCCGCCACCGACCCCGGCGCGCTAGCCCCCGACCCGTCAGCCCTTGCCTCCCTCCTCTGCTTCCTCCCCTCCCAACCTCGGCCATCGTCGGGCCTGCCTCCTCGGCCATGCACCCTCTGTAAAACCCCCCTCTCTCTCTTCTAGGGTTCTTCGGTTAATTTACTTAGGTTTTAGTTAGGGCAGTATGCTAATTAGGTTATCTATTTAGTTATGAAAATTTAGCTAGGTTTCAAAATTAGCTGAATTTATATGCAAATTTGAACTGGACATGTGATATGTGGATATGTCATGTTTTGGACTTGTCATGTTTGGAAAATGATCCGAGTGGCCTATGTTACGCCGGAATGTTGATTCATTTCGCTCCGGTGAATTTCAGCGCCGATATGTCCATTTTTTAGCAAAGGTCATGCCGAAATTTCCGTGAATAAAGGCATGATTTGTGCTACATAGTTGGCATATCGAGTCTTGGCACATAGATTTCTTTTTATGTCATTTCTCATTTATTCATACTTTTAGAAATAAATGAGGACACTTAATCATAGGAAACATGTCGAACAACGAAGAAACTGGGCCTTCACCAAGATGCGCATTTAGATGGATTATGAGGGTGAACAAGAGTACCTCGACTATTTGACTGCTAAGCAAGGTTTGCAGGTCGGCCTCGATGATGGTACTGACGCCGACATCGACACCGACGGCGCCGGCACCAATGGCGGCTCCGAGACCGGTGGGGAAGGTACCGGCCCCGATGCCGCTACCGAAAAGAGGAAGCATAAGAAGCAGAGGATACGAAAACCTAACAAACTAGGGATTGGACGACTTGTGATCACAAAGATGGCACCTGGCAAGTTTGAGCCGTTAGAGCCAAAAGAACCTCGCAAGTGCTATGGGAACCAAGTAGGATGCATCCTATGGGAATGCGCGAGCATCAACGATGATGACTTAAGGAGTAAAGAACATTTGACGCAGTTGCTCCTAACGAAGTTGCACAAGAGATTCAAGTTCCCCGACCGAGATGATAACATAGAACAACCGTGGGATGATCCGAAGATGAAAAAGATTAACAATCACGCCATGGGCATGTTCAGCAATGATTTGGCCTCCTGGAAAGGGAGGGTGAAACGAGCTATTGAGGCTGATGAACCCCTGTCCAAGATTCTGGAGGAAAATCCGACACTTACGGAAGAGGAGTTCGAAAAGTTCAAGGACACTTGCGCTACCGAGGCAGCCAAGGCTAAGGCTGCGAAATTCAAGAGCCTTCAGCAAAGGAACACGGGGAAGCATCGCCTCGGAAGCCGTGTCTACCTCGGTAAAAGGCCCATATGGTATAAGGAGGACGCGGAACGTGAAGCCGCGGGTCTCCCAGACCCCTTCGCGAAGTTCACCAACCCCTTGGAGCGTGACTTCATTAGGGCCCACTACAAGTGGGACAAGGAGAAAAAGGTTTTTTACACGAACAAGATCACGAGGAAAATTATTAGACTACTGGAGAAGCAACACCAGCTTGCAGCCGAAAGCCCTACTTCTCCGATGAGGCCCAAGTGGGACACCCCTCTCAACCGGGCCTTGAATGAACTTAAGGGACTCCCTTTGGGCCAGCGGCCACAATATGGTCGTGGGGACGGCGCTGGAGACGGCGCCACGTGGAAGGTGTTTTACAACGAGGGCCCGGAGGCCAAGAAGCAGAAAAAGAAGTTTAGTCAGGCGGACATCGACGCGAGGTGAAGCTTGCGGTCGAGAAAAAAGCAGTTGAGGACGCAAAAAAAGCAGCCGAGGACAAATATGAGTTGCTACAGCAGGCAGTCAATACAGCTATAACTACCTGCAAAAATGATATCGCTACTAACTTGGTTCCAGTTATCATCAACTGGACGAAGGAAAATCCAGACAAGACGGTACATGATTTCCCGTTGCCCAGTTTCGTCGGGAGCAACTCCATGAACAACAACACCATCGCACCATCACTTGCTCACGCAACCGGGCCTCCTCTCGCAGCCGCTCCCACTCATAGCAGCCCGTCCTCAGTCTCTGGCGCGCTAGGTGGGCCTTCGTCTTTGGCTGAGCTCGACGCCATCACGGTAATTACATGTCGCACCAACATATATATATATATAATATTCCATTTTTGTTGCCTTTTGGTTGTTTTATGCCACAGACATATGTGTTTGCAGGCGAAAGAAACCCCGTGCACCATACTCTACTTGATCAAATGCCAGAAGGTGGATATGGGAAAGGGGATAATAATGGACCCCTCGCAACCCACGTTCCACAACCAGCCGATCCCCGCTGGGCACTTCAGGGTTAGCTTGACCAGTGTGAAATCACGGCACGAGGATTTGCCACCTCCAGTACAGCATGTGGGAGCGGACGACGAGACCCCGCCGCGGATTGGAAGCTGCAAGGGTTGGGTGCTGCTATGGCCGAAGAATCTTATTCGTCTGGAGCCGGCCGAGAGCACACCAATAACCACACATCCACAAGCATGTGCGGAGACCACCACCCTTCCTACGCAATTACCAGCTCCTGTAGTGCCGGGTGAGAGCGGCGGACGACATGATGAAGGGGGTGCAATAGTACTGGCTGATGTAATTTGTCCTGTAGAACAGAGAATGGGTGATGAGACGGAGGTCGACCCTATGGATTTCCTATATACAAATGCGTATGACTATGACATAGATATGATGAGTCAACCATATGACGAATCAGGCTATCAGCTTGCTAATGAGGATATGGACCCGGGCAGGGTCGTAGTAGGGATTGCAAAAAGTCTCTCTTCATGAAATCCTCACAGGACACGCCTGAAGATGCCGCCTCAACACAGGCTCAACTAGTCGGGCGCGAGGGTTGTACAATACTTAGCCCGGGAACACTGGGGCAGGGGTTAAGGAAGGGTCTGGAAGGTGTGCCCAAGAAAAAGGAGAGGAAGAGATCGGGGAAGATAGTTGCCCCCAAACAAGCCAGAGCACATAGCATCCAGACGATGCATTCTGAAGAGCGTGTACCCGTGAAAGGTGCGGTCATGTCCCATCTCACGGGTGAGCTGATGCTACCGCCGAAACCGCTGGAGGCACTATTAGGGGACCTCAGGAGACTGCACGACCATGTGCTGTCGACTGAGAAAAGCCTACTAGCCTCAAAGGATCCAGGATATCCGACATACGCGGCTCGTGTGCCTGAGGGGAAATGCTACGTCGAGACACGGCCCGCAGAGGTGTTCTTCCTACGGTTTGACCATATATCTGAGATGTTTCTGACAAGGCGGCTCGATTTTACAATCGTCCACCTTTTTGCGCTACATATGAGCTCCGTCATGAAGAGTGAAGAAGTCTCGCAAATCTGTGTGGCGGATCCGTACTACATGCACGAGTTTTTCTTTAGTCTCGGCGAGTTTGAGCATGAAACTGCTAGGGAGTACCTCCAAAACTTCATGGTACAGAATAAGGACCGGGAAATTATCCTCGTGCCTTATCATCCAAAGTAAGTCAGTTCCGGACAACCCTTTCGTAATTTCAATCATTCCTTCTCTCTCATATGGGGAATAATTTGAGGTGTCTTTTCCCTGCAGCAACGGGCGCGCCGTCCTTATCGTTCTTTACCCGCAAGTCTCCCACGCCGTGTATTTTGACCCTTCCAGAGACTACGAGAAAAAAGACTACACCCACATAATGAATATTCTAGATGATGCTCTCCAAGGCTTCGGCTTTAGAGGTGGCCATGTGCAGATCAGGAAACAAAGGAACAAGAAGATGGGTTTAGCGCATAAAACTAACTTCTCCTGCATCCATGTCCCAAAACCAAGCAAGAAGGATGGATTCTACATCGTCCATCTCATGATTTAGTTCAACACGGATCACCAAAAGCTTCGCATGAGAAGCAGAAATGATGATCATATCCACAAGTGGCTAGAATCTCATGGAGAAGCGGATTATAAACTTAGAGATGACTTCTTTCGCATCCAAAGCAACATTGCGACGATCATCATGAAAGAAGTCGTCGATGGGAAGGGGATGTTCCACCACGACCCTGCTATATCGTGAGCTGACTTCCGAACTCGCATAGGCATGCAACGTCTAGACCTCACGCCATTCAAGAAGCTAGGGTCCATCCTCGATGATATGGAAGGATGTAACTTCTAGTGATTAATGATGCCGATGATGATGATATGTGTCGGTTGAACTTGTATACTTTTTGTAGCGATGAAACTTTGTGATGTCCACGGTCCCTGCCGAACTTGCGTAACGCTACTTTGTTAGTTTGCGTACGATGACCTGTGTACCTCTAGTTAATTAATTTGTGTACTGTATGTTGCATCTAGTTGCTAACCCTTTCTTTTTCGGTGTTGCTCTAGTATATTTTGTTGCATATATATGATTGTACATCCTCTTCATGAACATGCATCTCTAACAGGTACCTAGTTTCTTGATGGCGAGATGGAATTGCTATGTTGTGTACAAAGGGAAGGTTCCGGGGGTGTACAACAAGTGGCATGAGTGTCAGGCGCAAGTGAATGGGTTCACGGGCACCAACCATAAAGGCTTCAAAAGCAAACAAGAAGGAGAAGCTAGTTACTTGAGGTTCACGCTAGCGCGAGAGAGGACTCGTAACCGCCACCTCATGTACTGCATAGTTCCGCTCTCACTCATAGTGATAGCTCTTATTGCGTATACCTTTGTTTAGATGGATGACGTTGTTGTAGTTGCAATTATTCGAGACTTGCATGTATCGCTATTTTCGAGATGATGACAAGATACCACTTTGTGTTGGATGATGATTATGATGAGACTATTTGTATGTATATGCTATGATTACATTTGTGGTCTCGCAGGCATTTGTATGTGTATCATGATGACATTTGTATGTGCTAAACATTCTTCTATAAAGCCTGTTCAAATACAAAACAATTATGCCAAAAAAACAAAAAACTACTAAATTTAGCAGTAGCGAGTTGATACGTCTCCAACGTATCTATAATTTTTGATTGCTCCATGCTACTTTATCTATTATTTTGGACTATAATGGGCTTTATTTTCCACTTTTATATTACTTTTGGGACTAACCTATTAACCGGAGGCCCAGCCCAGAATTGCTGTTTTTTTGCCTTTTTCTGTGTTTCGAAGAAACAGTATATCAAACGGAGTCCAAACGTAATGAAACCTTCAGAGACGTGATTTTCTCACCGAATGTGATCCAGGAGACTTGGACCCTACGCCAAGGAACCAGAGAGGCGGTCACGAGGGTGGGGGGCGCCCCCCTTAGGGCGTGCCCCTGCCTCGTGGGCCCCCTGTTGCTCCACCGACGTACTCCTTCCTCCTATATATACCTACGTACCCCAAAACAATCAGAACAGGAGCCAAAAACCTAATTCCACCACCGCAACTTCCTGTATCCACGAGATCCCATCTTGGGGCCTGTTCCCGAGCTCCGCCGGAGGGGGCATCCTACACGGAGGGCTTGTACATCAACACCATAGCCTCTCCGATGAAGTGTGAGTAGTTTACTTGAGACCTTCGGGTCCATAGCTAGTAGCTAGATGGCTTCTTCTCTCTTTTTGGATCTCAATACAATGTTCTCCCCCTCTCTCGTGGAGATCTATTCGATGTAATCTTATTTTTGCGGTGTGTTTGTTGAGACCGATGAATTGTGGGTTTATGATCCAGCTTATCTATGAATAATATTTGATTCTTCTTTGAATTCTTTTATGTATGATTGAGTTATCTTTGCAAGTCTCTTCGAATTATCTGTTTGGTTTGGCCAACTAGATTGGTAGTTCTTGCAATGGGAGAAGTGCATGGCTTTGGGTTCAATCTTGTGGTGTCCTTACCAAAGGATGTAAAGGGTTGCAAGGCACGATTGTATTGTTGCCATCGAGGATAACAAGATGGGGTATTTATCATATTGCATGAATTTATTCCTCTACATCATGTCATCTTGCTTAAGGCGTTACTCTGTTTTTAACTTAATACTCTAGAAGCATGCTGGATAGCGGTCGATGAGTGGAGCAATAGTAGTAGATGCAGAATCGTTTCGATCTACTTGTCATGGACATGATGCCTATATACATGATCATACCTAGATGTACTCATAACTATGCTCAATTCTGTCAATTGCTCAACAACAATTTGTTCACCCACCGTAGAATACTTATGCTCTTGAGAGAAGCCACTAGTGAGACCTATGGCCCCCGGGTCTATTCTCATCATATCAATCTCCATCACTTTAATACTTGCTTTGTTTTTACTTTTCACTTTGCATCTACATACCAAAAATACCAAAAATATTATCTCTATCAGATCTCACTCTCGTAAGTGACCGTGAAGGGATTGACAACCCCTAATCGCGTTGGTTGCGAGTAGCTATCATTTTGTGCAGGTACGAGGGACTTGTGCGTGGCCTCCTACTAGATTGATACCTTGGTTCTCAAAAACTGAGAGAAATACTTACGCTACTGTGCTGCATCATCCTCTCCTCTTCGGGGAAAACCAACGCAAGCTCAAGACGTAGCAAGAAGGATTTCTGGCGCCGTTGCCGGGGAGTCTACGCAAAAGTCAACATACCAAGTACCCATCACAATCCTATCTCTCGCATTACATTATTTGCCATTTGCCTCTCGTTTTCCTCTCCCCCACTTCACCCTTGCCGTTTTATTCACCCTCTCTTTCCCAATCTCCTCCTCTTTTTCCCGTTGCCTTTTTCCTCGTCCGCTTGTTTGCTCGTGTGTTGGATTGCTTGTTTGTCGCGATGGCTCAAGATACTACCAAATTGTGTGACTTCACCAATACCAATAATAATGATTTCCTTAGCACTCCGATTGCTCCTCTTGCCAATACTAAATCTTGTGAAATCAATACTGCTTTGTTGAATCTTGTTATGAAGGATCAATTCGCCGGCCTTCCTAGTGAAGATGCCGCTACTCATCTGAATAGCTTCGTTGGTTTATGTGATATGCAAAATAAAAAAGATGTCTATAATGATGTCATTAAATTGAAGCTATTTCCTTTTTCGCTTAGAGATCGTGCTAAAGCGTGGTTTTCATCTTTGCCTAAAAATAGTATTGATTCTTGGAACAAATGCAAAGATGCTTTTATCTCTAAGTATTTTCCTCCCGCTAAGATTATCTCTCTTAGGAACGATATTATGAATTTTAAGCAACTTGATCATGAACATGTTGCACAAGCTTAGGAGAGAATGAAATTAATGATACGTAATTGTCCAACTCATGGTTTGAACTTGTGGATGATTATACAAATTTTTTATGCCGGATTGAATTTTCCTTCTAGAAATCTTTTAGATTCGGCCGCGGGAGGCACTTTTATGGAAATCACTCTAGGAGATGCTACTAAACTTCTAGATAATATTATGGTTAATTATTCTCAATGGCATACTGAAAGATCTACTAATAAAAAAGTGCATGCTATAGAAGAAATCAATGTTTTGAGTGGAAAGATGGATGAACTTATGAAATTATTTGCTACTAAGAGTGTTTCTTCTGATCCTAATGATATGCCTTTGTCTACTTTGATTGAGAATAATAATGAATCTATGGATGTGAATTTTGTTGGTAGGAATAATTTTGGTAACAACGCGTATAGAGGGAATTTTAATCCTAGGCCTTATCTTAGTAATCCTTCTAATAATTATGGAAATTCCTACAACAACTCTTATGGAAATTTTAATAAGATGCCCTCTGAATTTGAGAATAGTGTTAAAGAGTTTATGAATTCACAAAATAATTTTAATGCTTTGCTTGAAGAGAATTTGCTTAAAGTTGATGATTTGGCTAGGAACGTTGATACAATTTTCTCTTGAGATTAATTCTTTAAAGCTTAGATCTATACCTCCTAAGCATGATATCAATGAGTCTCTCAAAGCTATGAGAATTTCCATTGATGAGTGCAAAGAAAGAACCGCTAGGATGCGTGCTTTAAAAGATGCCTTTATTAAGCGTGTTCTTCTAATCCCTATGAAAATCAAGATGAAGATCTAAAAGTTATTGATGTGTCCCCTATTAAATCTTTGTTTTGCAATATGAATCTTGATGAAACTGAATATGATCTTCCTTTACCTAGAAGGCGTTCTAGGAATTCGGAGTTTTTAGATCTTGATGATGAAATTGATAAAAGTGGGATTGAAAGAAATAAAAACCTAGATGTTGCTAAACATACTATTTTGGATCTCAAGGAATTTAATTATTAAAATTGCTCTTTAATTGATTGTATTTCCTTGTTGCAATCCATGCTAAATTCTCCTCATGCTTATAGTCAAAATAAGGCCTTTACCGAACACATTGTTGATGCCTTGATGCAATCTTATGAAGAAAAACTTGAGTTGAAAGTTTCTATCCCTAGGAAGCTCTATGATGAGTGGGAACCTACCATTAAAATTAAAATTAAAGATTATGAGTTTCATGCTTTGTGTGATTTGGGTGCAAGTGTCTCTACTATTCCCAAAACTTTGTGTGATTTGCTAGATTTCCGTGACTTTGATGATTGCTCTCTAAACTTGCATCTTGCGGGTTCCACTATTAAAAAGCCTATGGGAAGAATTTATGATGTTCTTATTGTTGCAAATAGGAATTATGTGCCCGTAGATTTTATCATTCTCGATATAGATTGCAATCCTTCATGTCCTATTATTCTTGGTAGACCTTTTCTTGGAACGATTGGTGCAATTATTGATATGAAGGAAGGGAATATTAGATTCCAATTTCCATTAAAGAAAGGCATGGAACACTTTCCTAGAAATAAAATAAAATTACCATATGAATATATTATGAGAGCCACTTATGGATTGCCTACCAAAGATGGCAATACCTAGATCTATCCTCGCTTTTATGCCTAGCTAGGGGCGTTAAATGATAGCGCTTGTTGGGAGGCAACCCAATTTTATTTTTAGTTTTTTGTTTTTGCTTCTGTTTAGTAATAAATAATCCATCTAGCCTCTATTTAGATGTGGTTTTATCTTTTAATTAGTGTTTGTGCCAAGTTAAACCTATTGGATCTTGCTGTAATTTCCAGAAACTTTCCGCTCAGTGCCCGAATTGTTAAAAATCACCAGAATGTGATAAAATACTGATTCGAATTGATTCTGATCAATAAACAAATTGTCAAGGTCGTCTAATTTTGGTAGAAGGTTTTGAGTTCGAGAAGTTTGCGTTAGTTACAGATTACTACAGACTGTTCTGTTTTTGACAGATTCTGTTTTGCGTGTGTTGTTTGCTTATTTTGATGAATCTATGGCTAGTAAAATAGTTTATGATCCATAGAGAAGTTGGAATAAAGTAGGTTTAACACCAATATAAATAAAGAATGAGTTCATTACAGTACGTTAAAGTAGTCTTTTGTTTTTCTTTCTCTAACGGAGCTCACGAGATTTCTATTGAGTTTTGTGTTGTGAAGTTTTCAAGTTTTGGGTGAATTCTTTTGATGGATTATGGAACAAGGAGTGGCAAGAGCCTAAGCTTGGGGATGCCCATGGAACCCCCAAGATAATACAAGGACACCAAAAAGTCAAAGCTTGGGGATGCCCCGGAAGGCATCCCCTCTTTCGTCCACTTCCATCGGTAATTTACTTGGAGCTATATTTTTATTCACCACATGATAAGTGTTTTGCTTGGAGCGTCTTGTATTATTTGTGTCTTTGCTTGTTAGCTTACCACAATCATCCTTGTTGTACACACCTTTTGAGAGAGCCATACATGAATTGAAATTTGATAGAATACTCTCTGTGCTTCACTTATATCTTTTGAGCTTGATAGTTTAGCTCATAGTGCTTCACTTATATCTTTTGAGCGTGATAATTTTTGCTCTAGTACTTCACTTAGATCTTTTAGAGCACGGTGGTGGATTTGTTTTAAAGAAACTATTGATCTCTCATGCTTCACTTAGATTATTTTGAGAGTCGTTAATAGCATGGTAATTTGCTTAATATTAATATACTTGGTATTCAAGATATGTGAAACTTTCTTTTGAGTGTGTTGAATACTAAGATAAGTTTGATGCTTGATAATTGTTTTGAGATAAGGAGGTGATAATATCAAAGTCGTGCTAGTTGAGTAGTTGTGAATTTGAGAAATGCTTGTGTTGAAGTTTGCAAATCCCGCAGCATGCACGTATGGTTAAAGTTGTGTAACAAATTTGAAACATGAAGTGTACCTGGCTTGTGCATCCTTATGAGTGGCGGTCGGGGACGAGCGATTGTCTTTTCCTACCAATCTATCCCCCTAGGAGCATGCGCGTAGTACTTGATTTTTGATGACTTCTAAATTTTTGCAATATGTATATGAGTTCTTTTGTCTAATGTTGAGTCCATGGATTATACGCACTTTTACCTTTCCACCTTTGCTAGCCTCTTCGGTACCGTGCATTGCCCTTTCTCACCATGAGAGTTGGTGCAAACTTCGCCGGTGCATCCAAACCCCTTGATATGATACGCTCTATCACACATAAACCTCCTTATATCTTCCTCAAAACAGCCACCATACCTACCTACTATGGCATTTCCATAGCCATTCCGAGATATATCGCCATGCAACTTTCCACCGTTCCGTTCATCATCATCATGACATACTTTACTTTTGTCATATTGCCACTGCATGATCATGTAGTTGACATCGTATTTGTGGCAAAGCCACCATGCATTATTTTTCATACATGTCACTCTTGACTCATTGCACCATCTCGGTACACCGCCGGAGGCATTCATATATAGTCATATCTTGTTCTAGTTTCGAGTTGTAACCCTTATGTTGTAATCAATAGAAGTGTGATGATCATCATTATTAGAGCATTGCCCAAAAAAAAGAGAAAGGCCAAAAATAAAAAAAAGAAAGGCCCAAAAAAAAGAAAACAAATAAAAAGGGCAATGCTACTATCTCTTTTTCCACACTTGTGCTTCAAAGTAGCACCTTGTTCTTCATGTAGTGAGTCTCATATATTGTGCTTCAAAGTAGCACCATGTTTTTCATATAGTGAGTCTCATAAGTTGTCTTTTTATACTAGTGGGAATTTTTCATTATAGAACTTGGCTTGTATATTCCTACGATGGGCTTCCTCAAAATGCCCTAGGTCTTCATGAGCAAGCAAGTTGGATGCACACCCACTAGTTTTCTTTTGTTGAGCATTCATAGCTCTAGTGCATCCGTTGCATGGCAATCCCTACTCCTCGTGTTGACATCAATTGATGGGCATATCCATAGCCCGTTGATTATCCTCGTCAATATGAGACTTTCTATTTTTTTGTCTTCTCCACACAATCCCCATCATCATATTCTATTCCACCCATAGTGCTATATCCATGGCTCACGCTCATGTATTGCGTGAAGGTTGAAAAAGTTTGAGATTATTTAAGTATGAAACAATTGCTTGGCTTGTCATAGGGGGTATAGAAGTTGGGAACATCTTTGTGTGACGAAAATGAAACATAGCCTAACTATATGATTTTGTAGGGATGAACTTTCTTTGGCCATGTTATTTTCAGAAGACATAATTGCTTAGTTAGTATGCTTGAAGTATTATTATTTTTATGTCAATATGAACTTTTGTCTTGAATCTTTCGGATCTGAATATTCATACCACAATTAAGAAGATTTACATTGAAATTATGCCAAAGTATCACTCCGCATAAAAAATTCTCCTTTTATCATTTACCTACTCGAGGACGAGCAGGAACTAAGCTTGGGGATGCCTGATACGTCTCCAACGTATCTATAATTTTTGATTGCTCCATTCTACTTTATCTATTGTTTTTGACTACAATGGGCTTTATTTTCCACTATTATATTACTTTTGGGACTAACCTATTAACTGGAGGCCCATCCCAGAATTGCTGTTTTTTGCCTTTTTCAGTGTTTCGAAGAAACAGAATATCAAACGGAGTCCAAACAGAATGAAACCATCGGAAATGTGATTTTCTCACCGAACGTGATCCAGGAGACTTGGACCCTACGCCAAGGAACCAGAGAGGCGGTCACGAGGGTGGGGGGCGCCCCCCCTAAGGCGCGCCCCCTGCCTCATGGGCCCCCTGTTGCTCCACCGACGTACTCCTTCCTCCTATATATACCTACGTACCCCCAAACGATCAGAAAAGGAGCCAAAAACCTAATTCCACCGCCGCAACTTCCTGTATCCACGAGATCCCATCTTGGGTCCTGTTCTGGAGCTCCGCCGGAGGGGGCATCCAACACGGAGGGCTTCTACATCAACACCATAGCCTCTCCGATGAAGTGTGAGTAGTTTACTTCAGACCTTCGGGTCCATAGCTAGTAGCTAGATGGATTCTTCTCTCTTTTTGGATCTCAATACAATGTTCTCCCCCTCTCTCGTGGAGATCTATTCGATGTAATCTTCTTTTTGCGGTGTTTTTGTTGAGACCGATGAATTGTGGGTTTATGATCCATCTTATCTATGAATAATATTTGATTCTTCTCTGAATTCTTTTATGTATGATTGAGTTATCTTTGTAAGTCTCTTTGAATTATTCGTTTGGTTTGGCCAACTAGATTGGTAGTTCTTGCAATGGGAGAAGTGCATGGCTTTGGGTTCAATCTTGCGGTGTCCTTACCCAAAGGATGTAAAGGGTTGCAAGGCACGATTGTATTGTTGCCATCGAGGATAACAAGATGGGGTATTTATCATATTGCATGAATTTATTCCTCTACATCATGTCATCTTGCTTAAGGCATTACTCTGTTTTTAACTTAATACTCTAGATGCATGCTGGATAGCGGTCGATGAGTGGAGTAATAGTAGTAGATGCAGAATCGTTTCGAGCTAGTTGGCACGGACGTGATGCCTATATACATGATCATACCTAGATATACTCAAAACTATGCTCAATTCTGTCAATTGCTCAACAGTAATTTGTTCACCCACCGTAGAATACTTATGCTCTTGAGAGAAGCCACTAGTGAAACCTATGGCCCCCGGGTCTATTCTTATCATATCAATCTCCATCACTTTAATACTTGCTTTGTTTTTACTTTCACTTTGCATCTATATACCAAAAATACCAAAAATATTATCTCTATCAGATCTCACTCTCGTAAGTGACCGTGAAGGGATTGTCAACCCCTAATCGCGTTGGTTGCGAGTAGCTATCATTTGGTGCAGGTACAAGGGACTTGTGCGTGGCCTCCTACTGGATTGATACCTTGGTTCTCAAAAACTGAGGAAATACTTACGCTACTGTGCTGCATCATCCTCTCCTCTTCGAGGAAAACCAACGCAAGCTCAAGACGTAGCACGAGTGTATAAAAGTTAGCAGCAGCACCGCGATAGCAGTAGCGCGTCCAGGCAAAGCACGCTAGAGCTACCAGCGGTAGCGAGCTTCCACTAAGCGCGCTGCTGCTACACTTGTGTAGCAGTAGCGCTGGTGAGCACGCGCTACTGCTATGTGTTAGCTGTAGCGCCTTATTAGTAGCGCCACTCCCCGCGCTACTGATACACCTAAAACCCGCACTGCTGCTAGCCTTTTCCCTAGTAGTGCTATTGGAAAGACCTAGAGGTCCGATCTTCAATCGACTTGATGCACGTGACGAATAACCTTTGCACGAACCTGGTTGGCTTCTTGGGCGTGTATGGGAAGACAAAAGATACACCGGAGGCACGGGAGGACCTGCAACATTTGCACGAAAAAGATGGCATGCCTCCAAAGCAGTATGAAGGTCCTGCCAGCTATGCTCTTACCAAAGAAGAGAAGGAAATCTTCTTTGAATGCCTGCTCATTATGAAGGTCCCGTCTGGCTTCTCGTCGAATATAAAGGGAATAATAAATATGCCAGAGAAAAAGTTTCGGAACCTAAAGTCTCATGACTGCCACGTGATTATGACGCAACTGCTTCCGGTTGCATTGAGGAGGCTTCTATCGGAAAACGTCCGATTAGCCATTCTGAAGCTACGTGCATTTCTCAATGCAATCTCTCAGAAGGTGATCGATCCAGAAATCATACCAAGGCTAAGGAGTGATGTGGCGCAATGTCTTGTCAGTTTCGAGCTGGTGTTCCCACCATCCTTCTTCAGTATCATGACGCACACCCTAGTTCATCTAGTCAACGAGATTGTCATTCTGGGCCCTGTATTTCTACACAATATGTTCCCCTTTGAGAGGTTCATGGGAGTCCTAAAGAAATATGTCCGTAACCGCGCTAGGCCAGAAGGAAGAATCTCCATGGGCCATCAAACAGAGGATGTCATTGGGTTTTGTGTTGACTTTCATTCCTGGCCTTAAGAAGATTGGTCTCCCTAAATCGCAGTATAAGGGGAGACTGACTGGAAAAGGCACGCTTGGAGGGGACTGAATAATAGGCAGGGACGGGCATTCTTGGTCTCAAGCACACTACACAGTTCTACAGAACTCTACCTTGGTGACCCCGTATGTCGATGAACACAAGAATAGTCTGCGCTCTAAACACCCGGAGCAGTGTGACGACCGGATTACGTGTGAACACATCAGGGCTTTCGGCAGTTGGTTGGAAACACGTCTCAGAGGTGACAACACTGTTTGTGATGAGCTGTACTCATTGTCCAGGGGACCATCTTCGACTGTATTGACTTACAAACGATACGAGATAAATGGGAATACATTTTACACGATCGCCCAAGATCATAAGAGCACCAACCAAAACAGCGTTGTCCGCTTTGATGCAGCAACCAAGAGGGGAAAAGACACATATTATGGTTACATAGTGGACATATGGGAACTTGACTACGGACATGACTTTAAGGTCCCTTTGTTTAAGTGCAAATTGGTCAATCTGTCAGGAGGCGGGGTACAGGTAGACCCACAGTACGGAATGACAACAGTGGATCTGAACAATCTTGGGTACATGATGACCCACAAGTATAGGGGATCGCAACAGTTTTCGAGGGTAGAGTATTCAACCCAAATTTATTGATTCGACACAAGGGGAGCCAAAGAATATTCTCAAGTATTAGCAGTTGAGTTTTCAATTCAACCACACCTGCATAACTTAGTATCTGCAACAAAGTATTTAGTAGCAAAGTAGTATGGAAGTAACGGTGACGGTGGCAAAATTAACAGTGATAGTTTTGTAGTAATTGTAACAATGGCAATGGCAAAGTAACTAAGCAAAGAACAATATGTGAAAAGCTCGTAGGCATTGGATCGGTGATGGAGAATTATGTCGGATGCGATTCCTCATGCAGTAGTTATAACATCGGGTGACACAGAACTAGCTCCAATTCATCAATGTAATGTAGGCATGTATTCTGAATATAGTCATATGTGCTTATGGAAAAGAACTTGCATGACATCTTTTGTCCTACCCTCCCGTGGCAGCAGGGTCCTACTGGAAACTAAGGGATATTAAGGCCTCCTTTTAATAGAGTACCGGACCAAAGCATTAACACTTAGTGAATACATGTGTCAGTTTTCTGGGAACGGGGGTCCCCAGACTTGCCTGCCTGCGGCCTGCGGCGTGGCTCAAAGGGGGGGCCCATCATGGCCCATCTTCATCAACACAAGCTCAAGACCCTCGCGAGGGGCCAAGTCTCGCGGGGCGGACGACATGGAGCTTCCTCAGGCACGGCCTCAGCAGGCTGGCTCGCGAGGATGCGGAGAGATCAAGGTGGGGTACCTCACGAGGTGCCCATGACGCAAGCCATGACGACCAAGGGCGCCAGGCGGGCGCCAGACCGCGCAGTGTCCTCCTTTCCTCTTTGGTGCAAAGGGAGCAAGCGCATGCGAGAGCATCAAGCAAAGGCGTCCGTTTCGGTGCAACAAGACCAAAACCAGCCCAACGGCAGGAAGGAAGTCATTGTGGAGCCCAAGCCGGCGTCACCACCAGAGCCTTTGACAGGCGAGGACCAACTTTAGTCAGGATAAGTGTACCAGATGTTCCCCTTCAAAATGGCCAATTGTTGGCGCCCTTCCCGCTCAATATTTGGGAAGAGGCCCAGGGCCTTTTCCTATAAATAGGACTAGCCTCCCACAGGGTAGAGGCAATCTTGGATCCAGGGTCCGGAATCCAGAGAGAGAGAGAGAGAGAGAGAGAGAGAGAGAGAGAGAGAGAGAGAGAGAGAGAGCGATCGAACTCCCCCTAGCAGTTCATCGCACCGGCCAAGAACAGACCCTCACGAGGCTGTTCTTCCTTGTATTGTTCATCACCATCAGCCCAAGAGGCAATCCACCACACCACAAACTAGAGTAGGGTATTACACCACAATGGTGGCCCGAACTAGTATAAACCTTGTGTCTCTTGTGTTGTTCCTTTCGTAGTTTAGATCCAAGCGAGGCGGCGGGGAGCAGGTAGGTAGAGGGCGAGATCTCCTCGCGCACCCCAGTGTTCGAACCTCGAGGGTCTGCCGGAAGCCGAAATCCGACATTTGGCGCGCCAGGTAGGGGTGTGCCGGAATTCGTCTTCCGCCGCCCTGTTCTCCGTTGACCACCGCATCCATGCCTGACGATCGCCGGGCCCGCCCCGAGCGCCGAGCCGCTCTCGCTTCCCGCGTCGCCCAGACGGCTCCCGTCGGTGGGCACCCTCGTCGTTCCCTGTCGCCTGCCGTCAACGCCGCCACCGGCCCGGCGGGGAACGAGCAGCAAGCATCATCCCAGCATCCCTCCGTGAGGCAAGACGGCCGCACTGCTACCCCCTCATTCGCCCCGGCTGGTTCTTCGTCCCGCGCATTCCGCGCGCCCATGGAGGCTCGAGCTGCGCTCATCGCGGCAAATGAGCTCCTGCGCTACCGTCCCGTCGTCGATGTCTACGAAGAGTGGCTCGACCGCGTCGCCGAGCTCGTCCGCGCCGCAGGGGGCTCCCCCGCGTCGTCCGTCCCGCTGCACCACACCCCGCCCTGCGCGGGCGACGAAGCTCCGGGGGCGCCTCAGCCACCTCCCCCTCAAGAAGGCACCCTGGCCCCAAGGCGCGTGGTCCCTGGGCGGAACCCTCTTCGTCCGGCGCCAGCGCGGCAAGAGCAGAGCTGCCAGGAAGTCCCTCGCCCGCAAGAAGCTGCCCGAGTGCTCCCCGCTCCACCTCGTCGCGACCACGCTCCTGCTCCGGCACGTCAAGACCCCGCGCTGCTCCCAGCTGCAGCGCATGGGGACCCACAAGACCAAGCTCTTCGTCACCCAAGGCCTCCCGTGGCCACAACAGGCTGCCGAGCCTTCACCACCGAGCTGCGCAGCGTCGCGTGGCCCGACAAGTTCAAGCCAGACCTGCCTCCTCGCTATGACGGTACGGCCGACCCCGCAGAGTTCCTCCAGCTCTACGAGCTGGGCATCGAAGCCGCCAACGGAGACGAGAAGGTCATGGCGAACTGGTTTCCCATGGCGCTCAAGGACGGGGCCCGCACCTGGCTCCTGAACCTGGCTCCAGGCACGATCTCGTCCTAGGACGAGATGCGCACCCGCTTCATCGCCAACTTCCAAGGTACTCGTGACCGGCCACCCCTCGTGAGCGACATGCACCGCATCAAGCAGCAACCAGGGGAGACCCTGCAGAAATACATCCAGCGCTTCAACAACGCACGCCTCAAGATTCCAAAGGTGACCAAGGAGGCCATCATCTCCGCCTTCTCCGACGGTGTGCGCGACGTCAAGATGAAGGAGGAGCTGGCGATGCATGAAGACTTGTGCACTTCCTTGGAGCTGTTCAACTTGGCGATCAAGTGCGCCAGGGCCGAGGAAGGGCGTCTCTCCCTCCTCGAGCTGCCTGCTGCAGACCCAGAAGAGAAGAAGCCCAAGGCCAAGGATGGGAAGCGCAAGGGGGCTGCCGTGCTCGCGGCAGAACCGGACACCAAGCGGGGCAGAGATCAGCCCGAGTCTTCCAAGGGCAGCCGGTACTGCGTGTACCATGACCTCCACACCCACAACACCAACGAATGTAAAGAGCTCCGAGCCGTGCGAGAAGGGAGGATCGGCCGACGTCCCGACCGCAGCGACCGGGGCTATAGCCGAGGAGGAGGAAGGAACGCAGGATGCTGGGAAGACCGCGGCCCTCGCCAAGGGTGGCGCGACCAACCTCGCGAGGATCGCTGGCGGGACCCGCCTCGCGAGGGAGGCTGGAGGGATCAGCCTCGCGAGGATCGCCCGCAAGGCAACGCAGGCCTCCCTCCTCTGCCACCGCAGCCAAGGAGAAATGAAGACCATCATCAGGACGAGGGGGCTGGGGGCTTCCAGGAGCCGCGCGCGATCGCCTGCATCCTGGGCGGAGCTCAAGCCCCAGCCTCTCAACGCATCTTCAAGCAGTTCGCCCGCGAAGTGAATGCTGTCCTCCCCAAGATCGAAGCCACACGCCCCCTCAGGTGGTCGGCGTGCGCCATCACGTTCAACTCAGCGGATCAGCTCAAGTGTGCGGCCACAGCCGAAGTCCTCCCGATGCTTTGCTCGTCGATCATCAGCAACGTGCTAGTCACCAAGACCCTCATCGATGGCGGGGCAGGGCTCAACGTCCTGTCCGTGGAAACGTTCAACAATCTCCAAGTGCCTTACAATCAGCTTCAGCCGACCAAGCCTTTCTCTGGGGTCACCGACGGCTCCATGGTCCCGATTGGGCAGGTTCGCCTCCCTGTCACCTTCGGCACGCGCGACAACTACCGCACTGAGCTCATCGACTTCGACGTTGCCCACATTCGCCTGCCATACAACGCCATCCTCGGGTACCCAGCACTGGCCAAGTTCATGGCCGTAACCCACCACGGCTACAACATCCTCAAGATGCCAGGAAGTTGCGGAGTCATCATGGTGCCCTGCAAAGAGAAAGACGCGGTGTGCTCCCTGGAGCGGGCCTTCCAGGCCGCATCACTGGAAGACCCGGATCGCGGAAGCAGGAGGCTTCCCGAGACCGCCCCCAAGAAGAAGGAGACATCGTCCGGCCCGGCCCCTCAGGAGGCAGGCCCCTCAGGGTCCACGCCAGCTCAGCGGGAACCTCCTTCTATCGCATAGGAAAGCGCGCCGGCGCCCTCCTCAGGCAGGGCTCGGGGGCTCCCCCCTGGAGGGCCACCAACCTTGCTAAGGTCACGAGGAAGGCGCTTGGGCACCACCTGGAGGCGTGTTTCGAAGCATGTTTCCCTCAAGAAGGAGGAAGGCAAGGAGGGCCGAACCCTCAGGAGTTCGTCAGCAAGATCATTCAGGAGCTGCAGGAGTCAAGAGTCATGAGTGGCAGCCGCCGCTTACCCGCCGTAGCTCCCCATCCAGGCGAGGATGGTGGGCTGCGCGTCTGCATCGACATACCAGGGCTGAACCGAGCCGCCTCTCAGGAGCGCCTCTGGCCCTCTCGAGTGGGGCGCTGCGAAGGTCCACCCCACAGCTACGTTCGCATGCCTCACGGCTTGCCGAACGCGGCTGCCACGCGCCCGCGCCTCATGAGGAGCATCCTGAGGCTCAAGAGGCCAGGCGCCCGCAGCCCCGGCAGAGATGGAGATGGTCCACGAGGAGCCACCAGCGCCTCGAGCCTCCCGAGGCCCCCGTGCTCGGGGCTCGTGAGGACCGGCCCTGCAGCCCACCGAGTCTGCTGCACCAACACCCTTCGCCTTCAACACTATCGTGACATCTTTCAAGTTTCATTTCCAGCTGGGAGCGCCCCAGGGCTGCATTATTCCTGTGTCGCTGGTCCGTCCTCGCGCGTGTATCCTTTACCTCATGTTCCTAGCTTACCTTGTTGGGGCGCCTTCGGCTGCATCATCCCCAAGTCGCCGGGCCAGACCCGGCGGCATGTATCCTCTTATGCTTATTTCGGTCATGCTCGACCCATCATGCTTGTTATTTGATGCCAATCCATGGCACCTTTTCTTCGTTCATGTCGACCGCTTGCACGTTAAAGGGGGGGGGGTACCTGAGCATCGCGACTCAGGGCTCCTACTGGCTCTCCAGCGCTCACCCTCTGGCCTTATCCACGGCATTGTGACCTGGCATACCAGCGACGGCTGAGACCAGCTTGAGGGCCGGGACCCGAGGACGTAGAGCGCCGGCATCTAACCAAATCTGCAGGAACACATCACAAGATAAGGCCCAGTGCCAGGCGCAACCAGCCTTGAGGTAGGGCCCCGTGAGTCCCGCGCTAGCTCACGGGTGCCCAGATACACCTCGTCAGGCCCTACCGTGCCAGCCACGTGTCGTATGGGCTGGCACGCCTGGCCTCCTCCCCCGGGGGGAGCCCCTCCCACGCACTGCTGGAAGCACCATGCTCCTACTGGCTGACGACACTGCCGAGGAGCGGCCATGCCCGTACACATACGGAAGCGCTATGCTCCGCGCTGGTGATAAACAACTGAGGGTGGCCCCCGGGCTGCATCAACCTCAGGGAGCCCAGAGCTCAGTGTCTGGCCTCATCGCAATGCCTCCCCTCGGGAGTGCCGCGCGAGGGGGCTGGGCACGGGGGCTGCGCCTGGGTCACGCCCAGACGCACGCCACCCAGCCAGGCCCCACGGGCCTGGTTCGTCGCACGTCCCTCCCCGAGCGGAGCCAAGGTACGAAGGCCGTTTGAGCGTCAAGGGGGACTCCTGAGCATCGCGACTCAGGAGCCTAACTGGTCACGTAGCCCCTCACTCCTTAGTTCCGAAAGGCTAACGGCGGTTGAGGTATGCGCGGGGCCGGGCTCTGCAGACGTAGAACGGTAGATCCACCCACATCTCACCTCCCTACTTGTTGTTCGTGCGCCAAGGGGACTCCTGAGCATCGCGACTCAGAGCCTAACTTGTCACGTAGCCCTCACTCCTTGGTCCCGCCCTGTTTCGGGTCGGGCTAACGGCGGCTGAGGTATGCGCGGGGCCGGGCTCTGCCGACGTAGAACATAAGCAAGTAGGAAGGAAAAGCGCAAATTTCAAGGAATTAAAAAGCAAATATTACAGTCCATAACTGTTATCACAACGCCAAATGCAAGTTTAAACGCCTCCCCGAGGCATGATACATGTGCAGGAATTAAAAGCAGAACAGGAGCCACAACGGAGTCACTTGTCGACGGTGGAGCTGCGCGGAGCGGGTTCGCCTTGTGGAGCTGCAGGGTTGGCATCGCCCCGCTTCGGCTTGGTGCTGAAGGCCCGGAACTTCCCCAGCAGAGCCTCCGCACGACCCTTCACGGCCTCAGCAGCGGAAGCGGCAAGCTCGCCGCTCGCTGGCTCCAGCAGGCTGTCGAGGTCGACGTTGAGATCGTGAAGGTAGACGTGGGTGAGGACCCGCGTCAGCGCTGCAGAAGACAAGACAAGCGCCTCGGTCTCAGCCGTAGGGCCAAGGCCAAGGGCGACATCTTCAAGAGCGCGAACCAGGAAGGGAAGCAGCTTGGCGGGGCCGTCCTCTGTGCCGGCTAGCGGGCTCTCTAGGCCGCTATCGTAAAGCTCCCTCAGCAAGGTGCGAGCCTTCACCTCCATCTCCGTGAAGGCCACGTGATCCTCGGCAAGGACCTGTGCCTTGCCGTCCAGCTCGACCTTCCACGCCTCCAACTCTTGCTCCAGCATGCCTAGGCGTTCACGACGCTTCTTGAGCTTGGCGTCCCGATCCTTGACGGCCACCTCGCGAGCTTTCATGCCTTCCTCCTGCTCTTGGCGAAGGCGGGCCTCCTTGGTGAGCTGGTCCCGCAGGCCCAGCAGCTCGCTCTCCAGCGCCTTGCAGCGACCTCGGACATCGGCTACCTCCCCCAAGGCGGTGTCGCGAGCAGCTTTCGCCCCAAGGACGGCTTGCTTCTCCTCATCGCAAGCCGTCGAGGCCTGGACCAGCGCCACCCGAATCGAAGCGTCGGAGCGAATCCAGCCAGAAGCCAGCTCCAACCGCCTGGCCACTAGACGAGGGTCGGCGCCCAAAAGATCCTGCCGCAGCCGGTCCAGTTCGGCAGCAGCACGATCCAGAACGGTAGGAGGAGTCGGAGAGACAGCAGTCGGTGGGGTAGGAGGAGAAGGCGGCAGCGTGACCACAGTATCCTGAGGCGGAGCCTGCTGCGCCCCAATGGCTGTGGTGGCAGCATCAGGCAAGGGCACCTCAGGAGCCGCTTGGGCCGTGGGGGCTGAGCTCGCCCCAGCCGGCTCAGTCAGGCCTCGTGAGGACGACCGGGCAGGAGAGGCCCATACATTGCGGTCACCTTCTTTTGCGGGCAGAGGTGCTGCCCCAGACGGAACCTCAGGAGATCCCTTCGGCTTCTTTGCCGCGGGCGCCAGCCTAGCCAAGAGATAAATACGTCAAGCCTCAGCGACAAAACAAGAAATAAGATAGGAATCGAGCACTTACTGGTCATCGCTCGCGGGCTCGAGCAACCTCCGGCCATACTTGAATCCCGAGAGCCGGCTGCAAGGATCAGCCTCGAGGAGCTCGGGAGCAGGAGGCGCACCTGCGGATCGCCTCGGGGCCGGGGCAGACCCACGGGGGATCAGCCCGGTCCTGTCCTTCTTCGGGATCGGGGGCAAGCTCCCGCCGCCCTGCTTGTCATCATCCTCGTCGTCGTCGCTCGGTGAGAGGCGGAGAACGCGGGACTTGCATCGAGGGAGGGGAGCCCTCGACTCTCCGTCGGTCGCCTCGGAGTCGAGCCCTCCTTCCTGCTCCCCTTCTCCCTTCTCTTCACTGGAGTCGCCGGAGGACACGTCCACCGGGTCCTCGGGAACCTCCGCGGGCATGGGCCCGTCCCCGTTGAAGACGGGCATGGATTCCACTACCTTCTCCCAGTCGTCGCGGAGGAACAGGGTCGTAGGAGCGCCCTCCAACCTCGCCACGTCGCCCCCGACCAAAGATTGGAGAACCGCAGCCAGGTCTTCGTCGGCCAAGACCGCGGGGCTCGGGTGGGGCCTCCACATCAGAAGTGGGCTCTGACGAAGCGGAGCCAGCTGGTGCTCCAAGAATTCCCTCAGCAGCGACGCGCCGGTCAGCTTCGCCGCCGCCATGCTGGCCGGCCTCAGATCCATGTCCATCTTCTCCAACACCGGCCTCGCGCGGGGGTCCACGAGCTCCACTCGAGACCAATCGTTGGAGTGCGTGGGGTGCTCCGTGGGCAAGATTAGCCGAGGGTGGATGCGCCCAACATCTACCAAGACCCACTTGCTCCCGAAGCCCTCAATCCTCTTCCCAGGGTTCGAAATGGCGATGGAGCTACCGTACGCGCGCGACGAAGCTCGCACATGCAGAGAAGGAACCACGAGAGGTCCAGAGGGAGAACTAGTGGTGCAGCAGGGCCAATGAGGGCTGCACCCCGATGTGAGCCTCACAATAGTAGGCGAAGATCGCCAGAAGGAGAACAGAGTTGGGGTGGAGATGCAGAGCTTGTAGCTTATAATGGCGGAGGACAGAGAAGAAGAACTCGGAAAAGGGAGGCATCAGACCGACAATAATGGCGCTTACAAAGAGCGGATAGAAGGTGCTCCCTTGGCCCTCGGGGAGGGCGGAGCCGACCTTGAACACCTTCGCTTCTTCGATGCCCTGGGCCGCCACCATCTGGCGCACCCGGGCAAGGCTCGCCTCCGACACATTCGGTGAGTCCAGGGCAGGCGAGTACCAAGCTCCGGCCGGGGTCTGGCGAGGCGCCATGCCTTGCTAGGGCGTGCAGTCAAAGTGGATCTGAAGATTGATGATGTGACTTTGAATGGTGCATTTTGAACACATAAAAAGTCTGAGTTCAAATAAGTTCAAAAAAATGAAATCCCTTTTGTAACAGATGAGTTTTCATCCGAAACCCTGATACTTTGAAAGAGATTTTCTATTTTGTACAGGAAGTGCATCCAGTTTTTGCCGTAACCCTCTCAACTTTTTAGCACATGCTATGTGGGTGAAATGATGATGCCATGCCAACTTTCAACCTTTTCAGAGTTCATTTGAAATTCTTTTCAATTTCAGGGTCATATAGATCAAAAAAATAAGTAAATGCATGAAAAATAACAAATGAAGTCAAAAAGGGTTGAAAATTGATGACATGACTTTGAATGGTGCATACTGAAAGCCAAAAAAGTCCGGAGTTGTAATAAGTTATTAAAAATAAAAGAGAGGCGCAATGCTCACCTGCACGTTGTTTAGCTTCAGGGCTAGAGAAACTACACATAGCTCAGTGCAGTCTACACCATTTCAAGACCTGAAGCTATGCAACGTGTAGGTGAGCATTGCGCCTCTCCTTCATCGTCTCTGCATTGAGGGCTTATAAACCGCTGCGAGTGCCTCTCGCTTGGCAAGGTGGGACTAAAAAACAGCTGCAGAAAGAATCAACTAAAAAACTCTATTACCGGTTCATGCCACGAACCGGTACTAAAGGTGCTCGTGGGGCCCCAGCCTTAGAACCGGTACTAAATAAAATGCCTTTATAACGGCCTTAGAACCGGTACTAAAGGAATCAACTAAAAAGCTTTTAAAAACCTCTAGTATTATTGAAACTAAAATTATATAAAATTTATGCAACTAAAATTATCAAAGTATTTTCTGTTCAAAACATTAAAAGAAAAAAGAATTTTCATAAAATAAATAAAAAAGCAAAAAAGAAAAGAAAAGAAATAAGTAGAAACAATATAAACTTTAATAAATAAGTAGAAATAAAATAAAATAAAATAAATAAGTAGAAACAAAATAAAATAAACTTTAATAAAATAAAATACATAAACATTAAAAAAATAAAAATAGCAACAGTAAGTATTTTGTTGTAAGTAGAAACAAAATAAAAAATAAAGCAAAAACAAAAAAACATGATTTTTTTTAAAAATGCCACCTACTGGGCCACCACGGCTTGAATACGACTAGAAACCCAGCTAGTTGGGCCAGGATTCAGGCCCGCAGAAGGCCCAGCAGGCCCATAGGCATAGCAGTGTTGGATTAGGCCCATAGGCCTGCAGTTTAGAGGAGTTCGAGAGGGAAGAGGCAGCGGAGCTTATAAACAGGTGCAGGGCGATCTCAACTAGCGAGGTGGGACTAAACTCCCACCACCACGCCGTTGTGCAAGGCCATTGGTCCTGGTTGGTGGCACGAACCGGGACCAATGCCACCCTTTGGTCCCGGTTCGTGGCACCAACCGGGACCAATGCCCCCCTTTAGTCCCGGTTGGTGCCACCAACCGGGACCAAAGATCTCTTTTCAGCAACCCAGCCCCTGAACTGCTGACGCGTGGACGCTTATTGGTCCTGGTTGGTGCCCCAACCGGGACTAAAGGCCCCCCCTGCCTGGGCAATTCAAAGCGGCCACGTGGAGCCCCATTGTCCCGGTTCGTATAAGAACCGGGACTAAAGGTACTGGGCTTTAGTACCGACCCTTTAGTCCCGGTTCCCGAACCAGGACAAATGGGCCTTATGAACCGGGACAAATGGGCCTTTTTCTACTAGTGAAGATATAAGAACTAGAAGACTTTGGGAGTAGAATGATGAAGATCCAGTGGTCACTGTGCAAACAGTAGAAAACATGCCAATATCGTCAACCTTTGTACGCTGCAAGGATAACCAAAAATATATGGAAGCATATTTTCATTGGTGGTTGCTAGAAATTGAGTTATGTCATAAGGTAGGGCATGAGATGATGGCCCACATGCTTATTTTCAACCAGGAAGTTGGCAAGGTAGTTCTTCATTTTTTTCTACACCTCCCGGACCGTGAAGGCTATTCTCGTCCATGTGGTAAGGGCCCCCCACCACGATCAACATGTAGCACCCATAGCCAGAGTAAGCTGCTTCTCGGTTGACTGAGGAGGAAGATCTCCCCGAAATCAATATAAAAAATTTCTGCACGGAAATCTTTGGCAAAGCCAACACCTGATCGAAGGCACATTCACCGTGTAAACTGTGTGATTTTGAGTGAGAAACAGGACTTTGGTCGACTGTTCTGTATTGAAAATATTGTCATGAAGAAACCTCATACCAAACAATAGGGTCTCATACATATGACTCGGTACCATAGGTTCACCAGGGGAATGGTCCCATCAGAACCGAGGATGACGATCCTCGATGTTCTTCTAGACCGATTTCTGGCTGCCACCGCCCGTGTTTGAATAGTCAGTCACTCCCCCCTACTTCCTCCTATTTTTGGTACAACTCTAGCTGGGGTACGGGCCATAGCATCTTGGACGGACCCGTGCAAAGTGTGAGGAGTCACCTGCACTCTAGAGAGAAGTTTAGCATAGCATTATGAGTGTCGTTTGTTGGCGACGTATTAGACAGAAAGTTCGTTAGCATTCTGCAGGAGTCATGCAATCACCATAGTCATTGTAAAAACTAGATGATATACCCCGCACGTCGTTGCTGGAATTGTAGTAAGGAAAAATGGATATAAATAATTTGAATATACCATTTTATTAGATTGAATGATGCACGGTTGTGTAGAAAAATAGAAAAGATTTTCTTCAATAAAATATGAACATTAGCTAGTGTTTCAGTTTCCATTGACTAAATATAGCGATGACCCCGCCATCCATCTGTACATAAAAAATATCTCACTCGCAAAGATCAAATAAAGATACTACAATCCAAATAAGCATTGGAGATCTGCTTGGCAGGTGATAATGATTCTTCTCAGCTGCTCGCATCATAGCTCACTTCTTATCTTCATCCGGTGAGGATAACAAACATTAAACAGCCACCCGCATTAACAGGGGCCACTGTGTTGGCACTTGAAAAGTGAAAAAAAAGTGTGTAAGAAGAGTTGCATGATGGTGAGAACAGAAACATATCAGGTGGTACCATAATTTATGCAAAATGATTCAACCTGTACTATATTATGTGACAGCAATATTACAAAAAGTTACCGAGAAAATAAGCTTCAGAATAAAATAAAGTGGTGATACAGTTTGACTCAGTATGGCAAGACCAGTCAAGGGAGAAGACTTTTAAACTTACGATGGTGATGAACTTTGATTCAATAATTGAACACAGCATTCCATAAGCATTCTATGCATCCTTTCTATTATATTCCAATTAATACAATAATAGTGATGGTTTGGTAAGTCCGGAAAACCTGTTTCAAAACAACATGTATGTTAAGTCAAACAACTATGCCAATGAAGAGGGATTGGTAAAATAAATCTTACCAATTGCACAAAGCCAAAGGTGTAGAAGTGAAGCATTTCAATAGCAACCAAAGAATAACAATCTATAACCTCAATTATAGGAGAACATGTTCTTACTTCTATAGATAGGAAAATAACATTTCAGAACACAACTACAAAAGTTGTCATCGTAGATAACAAATACAAAATCATACGGAAAAAGACTTAATATAGCGGTTACAACTTTTAGGTCCATGCGAGACTAGTGAGAATGGACCAAGAAATTATGCTGATATCCCATCAACTGTTTTTTTCCGTCTTCCTTCAACTGTTCAGACCTCTTGTCAACATTCTCGGTTCCGTATATATGATGAAGTAACTCATGGCATTTACATATGAGAATGATTGGAAGACAACTGCAAATCTAAGGAAAGGTAACCTGCAAACATCAAGATGTTTTGATTATGCATAAATACATTCAGCACAGACCAGTATTTACCAATAGTAGATATGTTGAACAACAAAGAAGATTATGGGCATCATACCATCCAAAAAGAGTGGCGCATTTCTGTAAGGTAATTTCTTCAGGTGTTCTTTTTAACAATGCGCGATACTACAATCTGTGCAAAATTGATGCCATCCTACTAACAGAATGGAGGAGTATGAGTTACCTCCAGTGAATGGTATCCTCGCCTATCTCGAAGAGATTCAGTAACATGATTACGCAACCTACTAGAGCAAATCAGATAAGTAGGAAATATGCAATGTGTTTATACCATTTAAAACAAAGCAAAGTTGATACTTGAATTTTAAGAAAACACTAAATAATTAATTCAAGGAATCAACCTGCATAGAAGGATATATACACACACGCCAAGATTTGACAATACCATACCCAAACATCAGTACATGCATGGCATCACGTACTCTTATCATTGCTTCCGGAGCTAGCCACTTAGGTAATCACTGCTGGTGGGGAGTTGTGGCAGCGTGAGTTTGTTCAGTGCTCGTGGCGCTAAGCAATGGGATCAATCTATGCAGTACGCACACATGTATCAGGTCCAGCCGGCGGCAGATGACAAGGTAAGGTGGGTGAGGCGTACGGTTTGGTGAACATCTTGATGGCCTGGCCATGGCGAATCGAGAACAGCGACGCTGAGCGGAAAGTTGCCGAACATGTTCAAGTAGGAGAAGGATGGCGACACCGGTGACTGCACCACAGAGGCAGGCGTGTCCGATCGACTGGTCTAGAAGCCTCCACACTCCACCTCCTCCTCGAGATTTATCAGCAGGCAACGGGCCTGGACCGTCGGGACTTCAAATTCATTGTCTCTGTTGGCGCAGCCTCGATCTTCACGATGCAGCCCGCCACTGAGCTCCCGGCGGGTACGCGCACGTACAGTGTTTTGGCCAAACCAAGCTACTGGACCGATCTTTGGAGTTCACGTTGGAGAGGTAGCTACCTAAACCAGCGATTGGATAGAGTGAATTGCAGAAAACCATCACATTTGGGGCTTCGTTTGCGGAAAACCACCGGGTCACTAATTTTTTTCAAAGATCACCGCGGATTTGGTAAACTTGTTGCAAATAGCACTAATCGGGTGATTTGCTGCGTTTGATCACTTTCTGACAAGTGGGGCCGGGTTGTAAGGTGCTGACTTGGCAAAACAATTGCATACACACCCCTGAATTTCACAAATACACCCTTATTAAAAAATTAAAAAATCAATCAGCCCCCCCTTTCACCCCCGTCGTCTGCCTCCTCCCAGGCGGCGGCCGCGAAGCCGGACACCAAATCTGGCGATACAGGAGACGACCGTCTTCTTTTTTTTTCCTTCCGTCTCTCCCGCGTCAGACTCAATTCCCCTCCCGGCGAGGCACACACGGCGAGCTCGGCACGCGTAGGCGGCAAGATGGGCGCGACAGAAACCAGGGAGCACGTGTGGGAAGGAGGGAAAGGAGAGGAGGGGGTAGTGAACCTGCGCTAGGGGCGGGCGAGGTTGGAAGCGCGGGCGCGGTCGGCGGGGTCGCCGCGGCGGCGGAAGACGCAGGCGGAGATGTCCGGGCCGACGAAGTTGAGGAAGCTCACGAGGTCCTGTGCTTCTTGCTAGTTTAACATCGCCATGGGGGAGCCGCGGCCGCGAGCGCCCACGACGAGAAGGCGCGAGGTGGACGGAGAAACGGAACCGGCAGGCTCCTTCCATCCACAGAGACGAAGGTGAGAGGGAGCTCAAGATCCCGGCAGGTTCGCCGGTGGCAGGTATCCCACCCTCAGCCGTCCCGCCTTCCATCCTCCATCCCGCCCACGAGCACCAGCAAGGGACGACCTCCCTCAGCCGAGCACCCGGCGAACCAGCCTCCCTCCTCCCACGCGTGACAGCTCCGGCCAGGGCGCGGCATCCCGGCAGGTTTGGTCGATTCGGTCCTTGCAGTTTGTGCACAAGGATCTGATTGAGTTTGTTTTTTAGATTCAGGGGTGTGTATGCAATTGTTTTGCCAAGTCAGCACCTTACAGCCCAGCCCCACTTGTCAGAAAGTGATCAAACGCAGCAAATCACCCGGTTAGTGCGATTTGCAACAAGTTTACCGAATCCGTGGTGATCTTTGCAAAAAATTAATGACCCGATGGTTTTCCGCAAGCGAAGCCCCAAATGTGGTGGTTTTCTGCAATTCACTCGATTGGATACGTCGGACGGCCCAACAGGAAACTTACATACACGAGATCGTATTCTTTCCCCCCCCTCTGCCATAGCTTCCCTGTGGCTTTTCTGCTTTATTTATATCACATGATTACATAGGCTCCAACACAAATACGAGCTAGTACTTGCCGACCTTGTGCTATCTAACCGTCTAACACAATGACTCATCTAACTTGAGACATACGTTTGGAATACCTAACAATCTGTCCATAATCCAAACTTGTCTACTAACCAACTCGACCACAACAAGTCTAATTGGCTCTCCCCAATTTTAACTTGACGAATTTACAGAGCAATTCAAATATGCCTTGGACTACCCAGCCTTACTAGTAACCAGTGAAAAACACCACCCGGTGGACTTCACCATCCACCCTAGCAAGATACATGCCGGCTACTTGTGGATCATACCACCCCGTGCACTACACCATGCACTCTAGCCTCATGTAGAGACATGGCTTCGTTGAAGAGACTCACCTTCGCTGGTTTACCGCCCTCACATACTTGAACTTGACCCTCCCGTCGAGAAACATAGACGATTTAGACTAGACTGAGAAAACAATATGTAGACTTCACAAACCTATTAAATCAGTAAGACACGACTCTTAACCTTGTCGCCGTTCCCATCAGCAGAACAATCTCGGATCATCATCAACATCTCCCACCATGGCCTGGTACACCACTTCCTTCTTCTTCTTTCAATTAGGGCAGTCTCTCTTGATATGTCTGAATTCTTAACATGTCCAGCACTGAACCTTGGATTTAGGAGGACCTCTTCCACACTCCCTTGCTATGCACTGCGATCTTGTCAACACAAGTTGTTCACCATCTTGATCATCATGGACATAACCCTACAGTCGTTCCTCATGAACCTTCAACCTTCCTATGACTTCCTACATGGTCATCGTCGGGAAATCACCAATCTGCTCTATATGCAATCTGAAGAAACTTTGATGGAACTGCTCGAGTAATTTTCTTGACAACATTAGTCTCATCAAATTTTTCTCCGAGTCCTCTTATCCATTGGCGATGGTTGTCATCCTGAGAGCGAAGTCATCGATTGATTCAGTGTCTTACATCTTGAGCCTATCAAACTCAGATTTGAAGGTTTGCAATCTTGCCTGCTTGATGCGATCATCTCCAAGACGTTTCGTGTTTATCGCCTCCCAAGCCTCATGTGACGTCTCCTTCTCAGTGATGAAAGCAAACACATCATCCGGGATACTTTGATAGATAGCCGTCAATGCCTTTTGATCCATCGTGTCGTCCACCTTGCTGGCAGCGGTGGGCTCCACAGCATCCCAAACTCCTTGTGTACGCATCAACGATTTCATCTTGATCGCCCAAATTGAGTAGTTGCTCTTCGTCAACATCGGGTACATGACAAACACGGTTCCTCCTTTTTCCGCCATGATCTTGATCGTCACTTCACGCAGTCGCAGCGCCCACCTGATGATGTAGAACTAGGCTCTGATACCAATTGTTGGTGCAACCTTGACCTTCACGACGCAACCCGCCGCTGAGTTCTTCCGACGGATATGCACACGTACAATGCTTTGGCCAAACCAAGACCCTGGCTACATCAAGTGACAGCGTCTACTGGCTACATTGTCAACCAAGACCCTGAGTACCAAGGGCAAGGTCTCCTGCTCAAGCTAACATCAAGCTTATATGAGAACCCAAAGCTCTATTCTGTGCATGTTATGATGGATGAAGGGGTGTTTCAATGTAGTTGCCACTACTTTGAGATGAATGGCCTGGTTTGTGGCCACATAATAAGGGTGATGGTGCACCTCAATGTGCAAGTTATTCCGTAGCGATACTTGTTGGAGAGGTGGTCAGAAGCAGCGACAACAAGCATGGCCAGAACTGGGCGATTGCTGGACTTCGGACACCCTTGAACAAACACGTTGAAATACAACTCCTTGTGCCGAAGGTTTACATGGCTTGCCTCAAATGCATGTTGTAATGAGGATGCCTACAAAATATTGGATGAAGGAATAAATGTTCTTGAGCCTCCAATAGCAGCGGTGAAGAGAGGAGCATTGCCAGCACAACATGCAACACATCAGAGTGAACCACCAACACCACCAGCTGTCACAATAGGAACATTGCATGATGACCTGCCGCAACCTCAAAGCTTGGAGAAGCTGCAAAACCCGGCTCGTGTGCCTATGAAAGGGAGACCAACTAAAAGAGTGAAGAGGAAGAAGACTCTGGTAGAGCAACGTGCAGTTGAACAAAAAATGAAGGCGAAACAACATGAGAAGAAGCCAACAGCAACAAGAAAGACAAAGACAATAGCTAAAAAACGGGTTGTTCGCTGTAAGCATTGCCATGAAGAAGGACACAATATTCGGGCATGTGGAGCCTATAAAGCTGCAATGGAGGCGGTGACCGCACCCCCTACATGCCAGTTTTGTTATGAGGTTGATCATGCAGTCCCAGCTTGTGTGTATTTCAAAGCTGTGATGGGAAATGCTTCAAAAACTGCCCAAGCATCGCAACTAAAGCTCTTGAGAAGATATGAGAGAAACAAGGCAGAAAGTTTTTTGCAAATTCCTTTTCATTTCAAGCTCCATTTCCCATGTTTGAGATACATGTATAAGCAATTTTCAGCAAACTTGATGATGTATTCGAGTTGTATGTGAAAACTTGAAACTCTATGTTACGCAAAAACAGAAAAAAATAAAATTAGAGCTCAGATTTTATGTGTGCCTGGATTTGAGACATAAAAGCTCATTGGTTGTCTATGTATATTGCACGATTTTTTTTTTGGATCATAAATTGGTTTGATTGTGCAATCCTGGAGCAACATGTTTCCGAGTGGACATAAAAAGACGATGTTATAGTGGCATTTATGGGAGGTTTCACTAATGACAAAATGTATAACAGTGAGCAAAGAAAATAAAGACTAAAAAAGGTAGTCATTTCATTATCATATCTGAAAAATTCATCTCTACTGTACCACAGTGAAGCTTAGCAATGGATAATGCTCCGATATTCAATAAATAAAAGAAAAAGGAACATCCCCAGCATGACACATGCTCTAGTTTGGGTTCCATAGAATACTAGAGAAGGTGATAGGTAATATCAGCTAGCTGATTCCCAGTTACAAAAACGAGTTAGCAAGCAACATGTTTCAGATACAAAAAAGAAAATGATGGAACCAATAATAGCCTCAGCGAACCAGCAAGGTCTCGTCCTCCTGATTGGCATCCTCTAGGGCTCCATCATCTATGACCTTTTCCCCTTCAACAAGGCTTGGAACTCTTCTGCTGAGTTGAGAGTGTTTTGCGGGTGCTTGAAAAGCTTTGCTGCAACAAACGCCCGGAAATTGAGCAACAACCTCGTATCCTGATGCAAAAGAAAAAAAATACACATGATAATACATTAGCCGGGTTGGTGAATGGTGTTAGCAAAAAGAGTATGTTTCGCTCCTAGTGTTGCACAAACAAATCCTATACACATGATATGTAGCTACTAGTGTTGTATAGCAAAAAATGGGCCGTACCGTGTTGAATGGATTCATCCCCCTGGCAGTCAGGTTCTCCATGTATAGAATAGCGAAAAACCCACAATCAAACCTGCCACCAAAAAAAGCACAAAAAAGCAGATGAGGTTTGCTTCCCCTGAAACAAATGCAAAATTCTGTGGATGGGCACATGGAAAACAAAGGAAAAAGGGAAAAATAGATAAAATACATTGTAGACTGTTGCGGATAGCCATCTGGGCTGAAACGAGCGAATGTATCAAGGTCGTGCTTCCATGGGTTTTGTTCTCTGACCAAAGTTTTGAAGTTCGCTATCTGCACATTTGATATCGGAAAAAAAGGAAATAGATATAAGAAGGTGACTTAGTGTCATCTTTCTTGATTTGTACCGCAAACATAAAATTGATACAAAGGAAAAAAGGAATGACCAGAAAAGATGGAAGGGGTGTAGCGCCCATACCAGATTGCGACATGGCTCCTCAAGAACACTGACGTAGTTAGGATCGTCGCTCCTGGAATCAAACACATTGAATTGTTTTTGCATCAAGTTTGCAACCACAACTGCCCAATGCCCGTCCTGAACAATAGTGAAGAAGAGCTGCAAAATTAAACAAGAAAAAAATTCAGAAACCCATAGCATGTTTCGCTAAAAGATAGCTTTGATGCAAGAACAAAAATGTTTTACCTGATCACAATTCGCAATGTTGTTCCTGTCACAGGCCCTTTTGAAATCTTTGATGCAAGACCCTGTCTGAAAAGAATCCGGCTCCACAGCAAGCTTGGTCTATTTTATACAAGCAAATCTATTGATTAGAATTGAATGTTGTGGACAGAAACACAAGTGATAAAAAAGGGGAAAAGAGTAGTTGACTCACAGCCATATGCGGCGAGAATGCAAACTTTCTAGGCTTGCTTGAGCTGTACATGTGCTCGATGTTGAAACTTTCAATGTATAGTGACATCACCTCATTGTTCAAATGTGCACGCTTTTTGAGCCCGTTGCTGAAATGTTTGAAAGAGACATCAAACCCGCCTATCCTGATGAATGGAGGGCTACATATTGCAAAAAAGGAAAGTGGATCGGTTAGAGGTAAAGAATTTTTTTCTCAACATACAAAAAGAGAGTACAAAAACCCTTACAGTGGCTCTCCTTCTGGTGGGTCCTTAATATGGTAATTGGTGCAACAGTACTGCTTGTATATGGCATCGTTTGTTGCATCAATTTTGATCTTCTTCATCTTCTTCAACTTGGGCGCATTTTCTGGTGATTTTGCAGCTCTCTTGAGTGTTGCCTTCTTCACATAACGGTTGTGCCCGCTGCTGACTTCAATCACCACCTCCTCTCTTTTCTCATCAACACCTGCTTCTGCCCCCACAAATGAAAAAGCAAACGAAAAAAATGAAAAGAGAAGAAATGGTTTGGAGCATGGAAGAGATAAAGTTTCTACAAAATCATGACTTGATGACAAAGCAAAAAATAGTTAGAGGAGATGAGTTGTACCAACCTGCAGGGCCTTTGGAAATCGGAGGATATGTTGCAAGGAGAGTCGCATCAAAAACTGGGCCAGTTGAAGTAGCCGGAGATTCATCAAATAGAGGGCTTCTCTCACGAATTGCCAAAAAGGGGTCCAAATTTGAAATGAATGATTTTGTAGGGGAGGAGTGGGCTTGATGATCTTCCTGAATCAGTAAATCATCATCACTCCCTGTTTCGAACAAACCAAATGAACGCCCATCTTCAAGTGTCCCTGGCCTCCTTGTCAAATTGACATGTGCGAAGCTTGGGTGGCAAGGGAATTCGCTTCAGTGTTCATTACCTTGCTGCATAAATCTTCTCCCTTGTCATTGCTCTTATCATTCCCATAGCTTTGATCATTTACCTTGCTTTGATCACTTGTCTTTGGTGTGGCATTGTTGTTTTGACCAACTTTAGTTGTTGGATCACTTTTCTTTGCCCCATCCGGTTTCTTGGACTGTTGCGGAGATGGTACATTGGTAGGCTGCTTCGGCGATGGTACAGTGGCAGGCTGCTCCGGAAACATGCTTGTGGAAGAAGCTCCTCCTGGTACACTAAAAGTGATGTCTTCACCTTTATCTCTCTGCTCATGTATCCCGCGTTCAGCTTTGTGTGCCTCAGATAGCATTAGGCCCATCCGCTTGGTGTATATGCCCTGCAAGACCCTCTCAAATGAGCTGAATGCAGCATTAAGTTCTCTAGCATGGAGCCCTTTGTGCTTGTTGTATATGACTTGCATATGTGGGGGCAGCTGCAAAAAATGCACAGAAACAAAAAGGGCATTAGATGCTAATTGGTGTTGTTTCTGACATGGCATTCAATCAAGGTTGCAAAATACAGAAAATAAAAAAAAGTTGCAGAAAAGAAAAAAGAAGCCACCTCTAGCTCCTCGATTGTTGGCAATGCGTGGAGCCAGTCCTCCAAAGAGCCGCATACATTGTCACCACTGTCCGTGTTAGCTGGAGGCGGCTCATGCACATGCTCTGAGCTGCCATTGGTACCCCCAGTACCGGCGTGAAGTGGGCCTTGAGAACCCGCATCTGCTCCCACATGTACATTTCCCTGCATGTGGGAGCTCTCCGGCACATCTGAAGTGTGTGTTGCGCCCCCAACAACACCTCCTTGGTCACTGATTTCCGGCAACTCCTCTATGACACGGTCTCTGGCGGTTCTTTGGTGATGTTGATCTATACACGACATGAACTCAACTTCTGCGTATGGTGTACTGGTCCTGAACTGCATCTCAAAAACGAGAAAGATTCAAGAATTGCAACAGACAAAGGTCTTCTATATAAAATAAAAAAAAAGCGATGTCTTTCAGTTTTAGTTACTTACTGGACGCTTCCCAAACCCATCATCCAGGTTGTCCACTGCGACAACAACATAAAAGTCCTTTTCATGAACAAAACAAGCTCTAGGAAGCGAGTAGTTGATGGTGTGATCAACTAAGCATCCTCTTGGCACATCAAGGTGGTCCATGTAAATTATCTGCAAAATGCAAAAGACATAAAAAAGAAAAGAAAACATCAGCGCCTCAAAGAAAGGTTTGCTGTCCCAAAAAAAAAGGAGTGGAATGTTACATGAATGAAGGGGTTGTACCGGAAGCATTGGTAGACATCCACCAATGAGAAATTTCACTTTACCCTCATTCCTCTTATCCTGGTATTTTTTAACTTCTCTCATCACATCACACAGGATATGCTCATCCCACTCGAACTCATGGACAACACTCATATCTCGTAGGGTATAGAGATAATCTAGGGGTACCATGTTTCCTGTCCTAGGAGCTAGGACCAAAGCCAGGCACAGTAATACCCATGACCTCTCGATGGTCTCCTCGTCATCATCATCTCCTTTTGATAAAACATTAACTGTGGTGGGTATCGGAGCCCTATCCCCGTCCAGATAAACATCACGGAAATCAGCTTTGCCTCTCTTCCCGAACTCAACCGGTCTGCTACCAGATGGTACATTGAATATCTTCTTAACCATGTCTCTTGAAAAGTGGATCTCCTTGTGGTCATTAATCCTGCAATTCACAAAAATTACAAAAATTAGTAGATGTTGCGAGAAAAAAGAAAAAGGTGTTGTGCAACAGAGAGAAGAACTAAAAAGAGATATTACATACTTGAGCACACGACTCTTAGTCTCAATCCTCATAACTATGAAATCGAGAAGCCCTTCAGGAGGAGGAACCAAAGGAGAGATATATAGCAAATCCCCGAAGCTGGACTTGCTTATTACATCCCTCTTCTTCGCTTTAATTCCATCGGCTATGTCGCGCAACCGCTTTGCCGACCACCGAGTTTGGTAGATGGGCATGCTGTGGAAACAAAACAAAAATGAATACATAATGCTATGAGCATGCATCTCTAGTGATCTAAAAACAAGTGAAAAGGTACTGAAACTAGTGGAAAATTGCAGACATGATGCAAATTTCAGGGTAAAAAACTGCTAATTTCAGAAAAACGAAAGCTACTGACAGCATTCCACATAAGCAAAAAATATGAGCAATGAGCAAGTCCAGCTAATTCTTCTGCTGAAAAAGCAACAGCAAGTCCAGCCAATTTTCACAAACTATTCCAACTATGAGGTACAACGAAAATGAGCTAAGAAACATCAGCAACACAAAAGGGGAGGATGAGTTACAGAAACTATGAGCTGCAAAAATTCAGAAACTAACACAAAATGGGATCCCGCAACTTTAAGTTCTCTCTGCATCACAACATAAACTATGTGCTTCAGAAAATAAAACAAGGGCATCCTACAGAAACTGCGCGCTCCAGAAATTCAGAAACACATAAATGGGATCCCTGCATCACACCATAACCTATGAGTTTCAGAACTATGCGCTCCAGTGATCAAATTTTCAGCAGCATAAAACTGAAAAAACCGTTCCTGAAACTCGAGCAGGACATCAGCACATCGAATCCAGCTTCACATCAACAACACTAATTCTCTACTACACAAACATGCCCTACTACATCCGCGGCATCCACATCCACACCGCAACCGCTCTGCTACAACGCTGCAGAACTACCTACAACGCCGCCGAAGTACGATTCCGTTTTTTAGTTCTCTTTCTTGGTACATAGATTTGCAGTACGAACTTGTTAGGATAAGCACTTGTGCAACATCAGAATTCTGTCTATCAAACCGTTGATTTATAAAACGGATTTGATCTAGCCCATTGAGTTAGGAAACCTTCTTAGAAGGGTCACGTCGTGTTGGGCAAGATGGTGTGCCCTGTGCCGTGTTGGGCTTGGGCGTGAACTCGTTGTAAGACTTATATAAAGGAAAAGAAGATAGCAGGAGCCGTGAGTTTGTGCGGCATAAATCATCTCTCTCTCTCGGCTGTAAGGTTTTCCTCTGACAGAACTAACGCCATCAATCAGGTTGAGTTCAGGACCCGACGCCATCAGGACCGGACCGAGCAACCTCAGACAGACAACAGACAAAAATCGACCTCATCCAGCCACCGCAGGCAGGCAAGAATTGAATCGAGTTCCCGCTGCTACACAGATCCGATCCAACTCACAGAGACTCTATCAGTACTAGTACATGCTAACCACGCCTGGAACAGTTTCTCTGCTAAGCCTAGCACCCAGCTGACACTCAACTAGACCGACGCCATGAATCAGGTTGGAGCCGTCGTCCTGCGACCGCAGACAAGAAAGTGAATCGGCTTCCCGCTGCATAGCCACAGCACAGATCCAACTCAAGGAAAACAAACAAGGACGAAAGGAACAGGAACAGAACCGAAGCGGAAACCAAAATCCATCCGCCGCAGGATGGATGACACTGGTAGGTAGGTAGGTACCACGGGCGCTCCACGATCCGGCCACCGAAGCGGACGGCCGTTCCTCGGCGAATTAATCCCCGCGACCCAGATCGAGTTCCCGGCAATGCGCGTCAGCCCCAAACCGTTGTCAACTCGCGAACGAATCTCTATCGCTCACCCAATTTCCGTCCAAGTAAAGATGGTTAGCGAGGAGACACGGGGAGGATTCGGTCCATACCTTGGCGGTCAAGATCGAATCGTGGGGAGGGAAGGACCGCCCGGCCGGCCGGCTGGAGTTAGCACGGGGGAAACTGACGCGGGTTTACCCGGTAATCCGTCCGTGCCAAGCGCCGGCTGCACGGGTAGACAGGGAGGCGAGCCGAGCGCCCGACTGCGGAGCAGGAGGGATCGATGGGGGAGCGGAGGAGCACGAGGACGAGACGCGAGGTGTGGCTGGAGGCTGGCTGTGGGTGGCGGAAATCTTTGGGTGTCGCCGCTACATATATATCCACGGGACAGAAAGACAAGGGTGCAGCTGCGCCGTTACCTTGTCCTGACCCTAGATGATGGATCTGACAGTGTAGGAAGCACCGGTAGGAAAGGAGCTAGGGTTGAAAGTGCCAAAACGAGGTAGGTGGCTGAAATTTGAAAGGGAGAGGGCGGGCTGGTGCATTGGTCCAAAAGAATTTTCTTTTTAGGAAAACAATAATTCTTGTATCAACAAAGGGATTACAATCACATCTAATAATGTCCAATGCGTCCTCAATACCAAATTCAGGCCTCATAGTCGTTCGTCCGGCATTGCGGTCTACCAAAGGTTGCCATGAAATGACTTGCGCAATTTGCTGTTTGACGGATATGAGTAATACAAGAACCACATTTCTTCGTAAAATAAATAAATTAATCTCTCTATTCGGAAAAGCATATTTCGATTCGTTGATCTCCGCGCTCTTCGCCATTGACAGCGTAAAATTGTGATGGCTGTTATTTAACTCGGCTGTCCGTTATGCGGCTATTTAGTTCTGTCGCGAAAAGAAATCAATTTATTTTATGACTGTCGCCATCAGATGTATGGAAAGATCATCGACACATGAAGAATGCTTGGGCTTGCCGCAACAAAACGGTTAAAAATTTACGGCATCTCATAGAACAACATCATTGTATCACTCAATTACGTGCACCCCGCTACTTCACACTGGTATGACAAAATTGTGCGAAAAGTTGTCCAGCTTCTATAGCAGTTCAAGTATTACACCGCCAGGGACAATGCCATAATTTGCCACGCGAACACGACGCCTTAGAAATGTGTATCCGTTGCGCCTAGGTATAGGTAGGGCGTGAAAAGTTATAGCGCATCAGCTGGCAGTGTGTAGGGTAGACAATCATTAAAATATTCAATCTATGGAAAGTATTTACTCACCACCAAATTTGGCCAGCCAAGGAAAACAAATCTACACCGGTCGTTTCTTTAGTGATCGAAAGCCTGTCCATTAAATTCTCCATAGGTATTTCAAATAATCCATGATACACCTGATTTTGCTGCTGGCATTTCAGTTACGCAAGTGCAATTAAAGATTAAATTTAGGAAACTAATTAGTGGCCAGCCCGGGCATTGCAAGGGTGCCAGCCGGAGTTACCAAAAACGTGTAGTACATGGACCATCTGTATGTATAATCTCAATTAGGCGCTGGAGTAAAGCGACTGGCTGTGCACCATCTGTAAGTACTACTGAGTTGTTGACAAATCATATGATGTCGAGCTATTGAAAGAAACAAAAAAAAGTGTGCCGGAGCTGAAAGGTGAGAAAGACCGGGATCCCATAGTTACATAGGCTATCACATTCACTGGAAGTTCTGGTTCGATCAGTCTTCTGTAGCGATCTAAATCGTCCAATCTCAACCCCGACGAACCTCGACCGTTGGATATTTCATGAATCAATATCAACCATCGGAATTTTTTACCGATGGCAAAGGTGAGCTATTTGGTAATATCGATGGGAGCAGAACGGATATTTCCTATCGGGAGATATAAAGGGCAGCCACTGCATGCTAAAACTCTAGCTTGCCCTACCCTGCCTCTATCACGGACTCATCCTCTAACTTTCTCGCGCCGCCACCCCCGCCTCCCCCTGTCGCTCACTCTCCCCGCCCCACCTCCTCTATCCTCGTAGGCCCGCCACCCCCGCCCTCTCCCCTCCCGCCGCGCACCCTTCCCACACCACCTCTTCTCCCCACTGTCGTCGAGGTCATGAAGCCACAACACTCCTCTTCCTTCCTAGACATCTCTTTCCCCTCTGTCTGCACGAATCCCGACCTTACAACCTAGGGCAGCTATCTTCACCGCGGCTCTCCCTCTAGGACATCATAGTCCCCTCATCGTCGTCCACCTCCCCGTCTTCACCCCCTACTGTTGTATGCCGCCGTTTGCAGGTTCCCCTTCCCGCCCCTCATTGATTCAGTAATCGTCGTCGACCCGCCTCCCTCGCCGCCATTAGCCAACTGTGCCATTTTAAATACAAGGTACTAATTGCATGTGCTAGTCGCAGGTGAGACCGCCTCGTGAGACGCATGGGAGGGCGGCACTAGTCGCAGGTGACCTCACCAAAGGAGGCACGTGAGAGGCCGATGCTAGTCATTGGGGGAGGCGGCTGAGAGGTGGAGGTCAGGAAGAGCTGTAGTAGGAGTGCATGTTGTGCTTGTGTGTGTGTGTGTGTTTGTGCATGAGAGAGAGAGAGAGAGAGAGAGAGAGAGAGAGAGAGAGAGAGAGTGTGCAAGGGGGCGGCGGTGGGGAGTTGGCGGTGACAACATGGGTGAGCATCCCGGCGTGTGGAATTCTCATGGCAGGGAGCTCTCGGGCATTGGGGCTCATGGATAGGAGCTCTTGGTCTTTGGGGCTCAGTGATAGGAGCTCTCACGCATTAGGGCTCAGGTATAGGAGCTCCTGGGAGCGAGGACAGCAAGAGAGGTTGGGTGTGTGAAAGAGAGATAACCAGGCTTTAGAGAGGGAGAGGAGAGCGGCGTTTTGGTGCCGATGCTCAGATGAGCCCGGGCATGAACAATACCATGATTTAAAATAGAAAAACAGCTGTAAAAAAATTCCAATTTTGTGTATATTGCAAGATGCTCCTGTGCGTGAACCCCATGCAAAATTTTGTGTTGTTTGGACATTCGAGGAGCTCGTGGCAAAAAAGAAAAATTATGGATGTCTGAGAAACTTTTGAATATCACACTGTTCATGCCTGACCAACCTCGACCGTTGGATATTTGACGCATCAACATGAGCCATCCGAAATTTTTAGCGATGGCAAAGGTGAGCTATTTGGCTGTTTCGATGGGAGCAGAACCGACATTTCGCATCGGGAGATATAAAGGGCAGCCACCGTATGCTAAAACCCTAGCTCGGCCTACCCTGTATCCATCACGGACTCATCCTCTATCTTTCTTGCACCGTCACCCCTGTCTCTCCCCTTGTCGCTCACTCTCCCCGCTCACCCACTCTATCACCATAGCCCCACCACCCCCGCCCTCTCCCCTCCCGCCGCGTACCCTCCCCACCCCACCTCTTCTCCCCTCTGTTGTTTAGGTCATGAACCCACCACACTCCTCTTCCTTCCTAGACATCTCTTTCGCCTAGGTCTGCCTTAGTCCCGACCTTACAAGCTAGCACTAGTAGAAAATGGAGCTTTAATACCGGTTCATAAGGGCCTTTAATACCGGTTCTGCAACCGGCACTAAAGAGTGGAGACTAAAGGCCCCCCCTTTTAGTACCGGTTCGGCACGAACCGCCACTAAAGGCCCACCACATGGCGTGAGCTCGCGCCGTGGTATGGGGGACCTTTAATACCGGTTGGTGTTACCAACCGGTACTAAAGGTTTTATTTTTGAATTTTTTTTGAAAATTTTGAAAAAAAATTGATTTTTTTTTCGATTTTCAATTTTCTAAATTATTTGATGATTTAGTCTCTAATCGCCCCTCTTAACTACTCAATTGTGGATCACTCATTCCAAATCGTCTAACTTCCCGACCGGTCACCCATCCTCTCACTCCCCCAGCCCGAGCACGCTTAACTTCGGAGTTCTATTCCCCCTACTTTCCAAGTCTGCACCTCTTGTTTTCCTGACAAATGTAAGTTGTAAATCCTATTAACCCTCAGCAGTTTAGCTTGAGCATTAGGTCACACATTTCACCGTTTGAGTTTGAAACTATTATTCTAAAAAATAGTAATTATTTAGTAACACTAATATTTCTAAAATAAGTTTGACCATAGCCTGACCACAGTTTGACCATAGTTTGACCAGATTTGACCAAAATTCAAAAAATTGAAATAATTATTTAGTAACACTAACATTCTTGAATAAGTATGTAGTAACATTATTACTTCTTGAATAAGTAGTTGACCATAGTTTGACCAGATTTAACCAAAATAAAAAAAACTTAAATTTGAGCATATCTTTTTCTTCTTTTGGAATTTGAGGATTCTAAAAAATTGCAAACATGCCGTAGGCTGTCAAAATCGGATGCGGATTTTCTTGCTGAATTTTTTGATATATTATACGTTTTTTTCCGACATCGTATGCAAAAGTTATAGCCGTTTTACATTTTCCCTACACTTTTTTGCAAAACACGTCCAAATTTAAGTTTTTTAATTTTCCTAACTAGTAGATGTAGTAATATAACTACATCTTGAAGAATTTTATTTTTTGAATTTTTTATCATTTTCTTTTGTATTTTTTAAAACTGAAATGGAGATATACAGGGGGTAGAGATTGAAAATTGCCCTTTAGTACCGGTTTGTGCCACGAACCGGTACTAAAGGTGATCGCGGGGCCCCTGCGTGACGCCAGCCTGCCACCACCCCTTTAGTACCGGTTCGTGGCACGAACCGGTACTAAAGGTTCAAAACGAACCGGCATTAATGCATAGCCGTTCGAACCGGCACTAATGGTACCATTAGTACCTGGCCAAAATCGAACCGGCACTAATGTGTCTCACATTAGGTCCTTTTTCTACTTGTGTAGGGCACCTATCTTCACCGTCCACCTCCCCATCTTCACCCCCTACTGTTGGATGTCACACTTTGTAGCTAGCTTCCCCTCGCCGCCTCTCATTTATTCAGCAATCGTTGTTGACCCGCCTCCCTTCCCGCCATTTGTCCACCACGCCATTTTAGATACCAAGGTACAACTTGCATGTGCTAGTCGCGGGCGAGGCCGCCTGGTGAGGCGCGTGGGAGGCCGACACTGGACGCAGGTGACCTCACCAGAGGAGGCACGTGAGAGGCCGGTGCTAGTCATCAGGGGAGGCAGTTGAGAGGTGGAGGTCGGGAAGAGCTGTAGTGAGAGAGAGAGAGAGAGAGAGAGAGAGAGAGAGAGAGAGAGAGAGAGAGATGTGCAAGGGGCAGAGGTGGGGAGTTGTTGGTGACAACATGGGTGAGCATCCCGACTTGTGGAATTCGCATGGCAGGGAGCTCTTGGGCATTCGGGCTCAGGGATAGGAGCTCTCGGGCATTGGGGCTCAGGGATAGGAGCTCCCAGGAGCAAGGAGAGCAAGAGAGGCTGGGTGTGTGAAAGAGAGACAATCACGCTTCAGAGATGGAGAGGAGAGCGGTTTTTTGGTGCCCGTGCTCAGATGATCCCGGGCATGAACAATACCGCGAGTTAGAAAAAAAATAGTTCCAAAAATTACAATTTTTTGTCTTTTGCAAGATTCTCCTATGCGTGAACACCGTGCAAAATTTTGTGTAGATTGGACATTCGAGGAGCTCATGGCAAAAAAGACAAATTTCGGATGTCTGAGAAACTTTTGAAAATCGCACAGTTTACGCTTGATATTTTCTTTTTTTTACGAGTTTCTCGAAGGTCCAAACTTCACCAATTTTTTCACGGAGTTCACGCACAGAAGCATCTTGCACCACAAATTTTTTTTTGGAATTTTTGAACTTTCTTTCTATTTTAAATCATGGTATTGTTCACCGAGCTCATCTGAGCCTGAGCTCCCGGTTGAATTAGTTCTTATGGTCCTTTTTTTCCTATTTATCAAATATATGTGTTCCTCCTTCTATCATGTAAGGTGTTTATTGGATAAATATTTGTTTACTCCTGCTTATAAATTACATGTCAAGTAGCTGTTAATCCTGCAGTATACTTATTCATTTTCCATGCACTGTCTACACTAGTACATGAAACCCGCACTAGCGGCGTGCAACCCACAAGTTGCTAGTGTCTCATTACTGGAAAATGCTTACTATCCACGTCCCGGTTGCACGCCGCTAGTATGTCACCTACGTACTAGTGGTGTGCTCGTAGGAAGACGCTAGTAAACACCTACTGGTGGCATGCAATTGGGTGGTGAGTAGTAAGAACACTAGTAGCGTGCATTTAGATTGCAGTCGGCATGTAGTAAAGAAGACTAGTGGCGAGCATGAAGGCGCAGGCTGTTGGGAAACGTAGTAGAAAACACACAAAAAATCATGCCTACGATCACCCAAGATCAATATGAAGATGCATAACGGGATGGGATCATGATCGTTACCGTCACCGAGTTGTAGCGGAAGAAGAACGTGATGACGTAGATCATACTTGGAGTCCCTTGAACACTGTCGACGAACAATCCCACGAACCAACCATGAACTGTCCCTCGAACTGAAGACCGAAAGTACGACCTCTCTACTTGGTTGGTTCAAGCATGCAACCTTCATGATCCGGCAGCGCTTCGCCGTCTAGAGCTAATCGTTGCCAGAAAATTAGAGGAGGAGATTACAAATACGTGTGATTCTAATTATGAGGACAAGAGGATTAGCCTAGCTGTAATTAGTCATCTACGACCAACTAGAACTAGAACTAGAAGAACTAGAACAAATCCTCACGTATATATGGCTTAGAGGGGTAGGGAGAGGCAGCGACCAAGGAGGGAAAGCCTCCTTGGGGCGCTGGCAAAGGGAGGGAGGAGTTGTGCTCCTCCCCTAGTAGGATTCGGCCCCCTTCCTTAGGGAAGGGAGCGCCTTCCCCACTTGGGCCCTTGTCAAACTTTCAGACCATTATAAAATTGTTCTAAATACTTTCAGACCATTATATATACATACATACATACATACATACATATATATATATATATATATATATATATATATATATATATATATATATATATATATATATATATATATATATATATATATATATATATATATTAACACCTCCTAAATATTTTCCATCTATATATTATTTATAACTGATACTCGGTATTACCCGATACAGTCTGAAACCCTTCCGGTGACCCCGAAACGTTTCCGGATCCTCTTAGAACTCTCCTGTATATTAATGAAACAATTACTCAAATATATTCTCATCACTCCCATCCTACTAATACTCAGCAGATCGTGTTTCCTTAAGCTTTTTGCCGTAGGTTCGGTAACTCATAGACATAAACGAAACCGTTCGTTCAATGACCGACAACAGAACCGTGGACGTCCATATCAGTCTCTGTGAGCACACCAATGAAATTTGAGTGAATCTGTGGTCATCATGTGATGTTCCCTTTGCTTCGTGATACTTTACGAAACCCGGAATGCATCTGTATCCTCCTGAGTTATCACATGTTCACTATATGGAAACCCTAGTTACTGGTTTTGTTCTTCTTTCTCGTTATTGTGTTTTGGCATCCCCATGACGAAGTCACATGTGTCTGGCCAGATGACAATTGATGCTGTCACATCGAGAGGGCCCTAAGAATACTTCTCCATCGTCGGGGGAGAAAATCCCACTCTTGAACTATCTAGTCCCTTGTCAAACTTTCTGATGAACCTATAAGTTGTTGTTATGATCACCAAGTTACATGTGACGTTTGAGCAACTCCAAAGCCCACCTTACGGTAAGAAGTGACTACGATACTCTCATGGTACAAGTAGAAAAGTCACACATTAACACTCCGTGTTATTGCAATTGAATACAGACGATATTAACTCAATTCTTAACAAACAAGTTTGGGTCGATTCAATATGATAGTTCTTCTAACATTATAATCTCAATGTTGTTGTAGGACTATCGTCTCACTTAACGATATCCTAAGATCCTAATGACGTGATCATCGACAACACTAGAGCTAGTCTTAGAGGCGAGACTAGGAACCTTTATTTTATCCGTCTATCATTTCACACGTGAATATGATTTTTCCATTGAATCACATATTCTTGGATCATAGCAGTTATAGCATGAAATATAAACACTTAATTATGAATATGGAATTATAATAATACAACGTTATTGCCTCTAGGGCATATTTTCAACAGTCTCCCACTTGCGCTAGAGTCAATAATCTGCTTTGCACTTTTAACTATTTACACCAATGGCAATCCTGTGTTAGTCCATGCCCTAAAGTGAAATCGAAGGAGAACACTTGACTCGCCTACCTCTAACCGCATCTTGTGCTCCAAAGCACCCATCGCCCGTTGAACTTGTATAGGTTCCCCTCCTTCTTTCTCTTTTTTTCTCTGTAAATTTTTTGTTAATTTTTGCTATATACTTGGGTGCTATATGTGATGGTGATGGTTGTGATGTTAGATTGATATTTCCCACCGATGTGATCCCCTGAAGATGATGTTAGGTGATTGTTTTGATGATAGGTGACGTTAGATCGTGAAAAGAGATATAAAAGAAAATAAAAGAGATACATGAAAAAAGGAAAGAGTACGCTATATGTTAGTATGTGTAGCTATTCAAAAAGAATTTAGAAAATAGTTGGAATGAAAATAAAAAAAATGCTTGTGTGAGGAATTAATAATAAATTTCTAATTTGTGTATGAAAATAGAATTATTTATTTCATAGGCGCTAGGTTTAGGAAGATTGTTTATTCTAGAAAGATTTGCATGGTTGCTCAATTTGCTTAATTAAATTTTCTTAGACAATTTTTCTTAGGTAAATTGCTTAGAAAATTTTGTTTAGGTAATCTGCTAGGAAATATGTATGTAGGATGCCATATCTGGTTAGGTAATTTTCTTAGACAATTTGCATGTAATATGTGCTAGTGTGATTTTTTTCCTAGTACTATGAAATGAATTGTTATGGCAACAAAAACGGGTTATCATGGTAGCTACACGTTACTGCCACAGTGGTCTTTAATGTAAATGCATTTCAGGTAGTTCTCCTACGCATAAGCCAACAAGTTATCACTAGTAGAAAACAGGGCTTTGGTTCGGCCAGAAAAGAGCATTGATCCCGGTTGCATTACGAACCGGGACTAATATGAGCATTAGTCCCGGTTCGAGCGGCTAAGGCACCGTACAGGCATTAGCCCCGGTTCAAATGGGACCTTTAGTCCCGGTTGGTGCCATGAACCGGGACTAAAGGGTGCGATGCCCATTAGTACCGGTTCGTTGCACGAACCGGTACTAAAGGTTAGACATTTAGTCCCGGTTCGAGCCACCAACCGGTACAAATGGTGTTGAGGCATTAGTACCGGTTCGTGGTACCAACCGGTACTAAAGGTTAGACCTTTAGTACCGGTTGGTGCCACGAACCAGTACTAATGGTGCAATATTCAAATTCTACCCCCCAGTGTATCGCCTTTTCAGTTTTGTAAAAAGCAAAAGAAAATGATAAAAACTTCAAAAGTTAAAATCCTTCGAGATGTAGTTATGTTACTACATCTACTAATTAGGAAATTTTTAAAACTTAAATTTGGACATGTTTTGCAAAAAGTGTAGGGAAAATGTAAAACGGCTATAACTTTTGCATACGATGTCAGAAAAAACGTATAATACATCAAAATGTTCAGCACGAAAATGTAAAACGGCTATAACTTTTTAACCTCTACGGCCTGTTTGCAAATTTTTAGAATCCTCAAATTCTAAAAGGAAAAAAAGTTATGCTCAAATTTCAGTTTTTTCTAAATTTTCGTTAAATCTGGTCAAACTACTTATTCAAGAAGTATTAGTGTTACTAAATAATTATTCAAGAATATTAGTGTTACTAAATAATTATTTCAGTTTTTTTGAATTTTGGTCAAATCTGGTCAAACTGTGGTCAAACTATGGTCAAACAATGGTCAAACTACTTATTCAAGAAGTATTAGTGTTACTAAATAATTATTCAAGAATATTAGTGTTACTAAATAATCATTTCATTTTTTGAATTTTGGTCAAATCTGGTCAAACTATGGTCAAACAATGGTCAGACTACTTATTCAAGAAATATTAGTGTGACTAAATAATTATTGTTTTTTAGAACGATAGTTTCAAACTCGGACAATGATATGTGTGACTTCATGCTCAAGCTAAACTCCTGAGGGTTAATAGGATTGACATCTTACTATTGTCAGGAAAACAAGAATTGCAGACTTGGAAACGAGGGAGAATAGAACCCGGAAGTTAAGCGTGCTCAGGAAGGGGTAGTGAGAGGATGGGCGACCATCGGGGAAGTTAGATGATTTGGAATGATGAGGGGTGATTAGAGATTAGAGGTTAAATTGAGTAGTGATGAGTGGTGTGGTGATTAGAGATTAGAGGTTAAATTAATTCAGAAATTTGAAAATTCGGGAAAAAAATTCAAAAAAAAATAAAAAATCATAAAATTTCCTTTAGTACCGGTTGATGTTACCAACCAGGACTAAAGGTGGACCTCCATGCAGCGGCGACGTGGAGGGCCTTTAGTCCTGGTTCGTATAAGAACCGGGACTAAAGGGGGCTTTAATGTGAACCTTTAGTCGGTTCCGTAACCGGACTAAAACCCTATGAACTGGGACAAATGGCCCTTTTTCTACTAGTGTATCTTCTTCAAAACAGCCATCCTACCTAACTATCATGGCATTTCTATGCCATTCTGAAGTATATTGTCATGATACATTTTTCATTATTACATGACTAAATGTTTTCTTCCTTGATGTCATTTTGGCTTTGCATGATCATATAGAGTTAGCATGATATTGTTGTGGCAAGGCCACTGTTATTCATTGGTCCACATATGCTACTATAGATAATTGCACATCCTGGTACACTGCATGAGTAATTCGTTAGAGTTTTTGCATCATGTCTATCATTTGTTCAGTTGAGTTGTAAGTAAATTCGAAGTGTATTATTTATCATTTATTGCTTGTACTTTGAGATATCAAATAAAGGATGCACCATGGAGGTGCCATATAAAAAATGAGTTGTGAGAGAATAAAAAATAGAGGAAGAGAGAGGGAGCAACAAGTGGCGATTCCATGTGTAACCTATGGGGTGAGCTGATCCCACAACTTTTTTGATTGCAGGCCTTGTTCAACTCATATTTGTGAAAAAAATATTAGGATATTGCATAGAGATTAGTGCATTTGAACCCCCAACATTTTAGTTTACACTTTTGCTTCAAAGTAGCACCTGGCTTTAGAGACATAAAATGAGCTCCAGCTGCAAAGAAATTTTCGAAATTACATCTGTAATAGGACTTTATATGAGCATTATAGCATTACTCTAACATTACTTTGGGTTTCTATGGCCAAAATAAATCTCATGAACTCCAAATAATATTATAGTCATTATCAACTATATATAACAGCGGAGAAGTCATGTTATCTCCTATCCAACAATAGCCTTGCGTTGAATAATGATTAGAATGTTTAAAAGGTCCAATTTAAAAATCCAACTGAATAGTTGGGAACAACCTCTTATTCCCTCGCATTTGAAATTGAAATAAGCTCCAAAAAATTGAAATCCTAGTCAAAATTAAAATAAAAGTAACCAACACAAGAAAGTTTTAACTAAAATTGTCAATTAATGATTAACATTTCAAAATTTATAATTTTTGGATACTACATGCTTTGGCATCATTAACAATTGATGTTGCGGTAGAAACATGGATATCTTACACTTCACCAAATTTGCCGATATAGCCCATTAGAGCATGGATTTGCACTTAATCGTCAGCAGCGACCGGAACGGGGGCCACGGTAACAACTCCGAAAGTTTCAGCTTCAGTGAAAACGGTCACATCAACAAGGTTTTCTATAGTAGTAGCGATGGTTGTCCCTGCAGCGGGCTGATCTACAACTTCACCATACACAATAGGTGAGGTGACTGTAGGAACATCAGATGCCCCTTCATATATTGCTACAACTTCTGCAGAAGCTGGGGAGAGCGTCACACCAGCTTGTGCGACCAAGTTTTGAGAAGTCGCCGTGGGCGGTTCATTAATATTAACCACTCCTTGTTGCGGCGGCTGCGATGATCTGGCTCTGAATGGAGGAGAAGTCCTAGCCTTGGTAAAAGAGACCGTCCTCGCAGCCTTCCTTACCTTTTTCTGGCGAAAAGATTGAAAGGAAAAAAGGGAGAAGGAAAGAAAGTTATTAGATATTAGGAGTGTAAATTATCATCCTATTTGAACTAAGTCATCTATGTTATAGAACGAAATGGTACTAAAAAGAGAGACGAATATACGAGGTTCACCATAATGACATATCACATGAGTCCTCGTCCCTCGGGGAACTTACATGGGACCTTTTGTGAAAAAAAAGATTAAAAAAAGGTGAGAATCAAATTGGGGCATCTTTTCTGAAACAGAAAAGAAATTGAAAAGAACTAAGAATTGAGAATACCTTGTTCCTGAGACACTGGATGATGCCTTAGCCGTATCAACCTGCTTGGTAGGTCTCCTGCCAAGAAATGACAAAGTGGTTTGAGAAAAAGTAAACAAAGTGTAACAATGAGAAGTATAAGTCATCAATGTTAAACTACTGAACTTACTCTAGAATCACTCCAAAAATTTCCATACTGTGATGATGAAGCTGAAAAGAAAAAGGAAAGATAATGAGAGCTCACCCGCGTGAATATTTCTTCTGCTGACTGAGGGGTGGAACTTACTCTAGAATCACCAGAAGCTCATGTACGGCAATGCTCTTGACATGGTAATCCGTTTCAGCTTTCGATAGTATGACGGAGTGAACTGCTGCAACTGGCAATGGCGGAGAAGATTCCTTCAATTTCTTGCACATTGTGTAAGTCTTATCAAAAGCCTTCACAAGAGAAGCATTGTATCCTTGAAGGTAGAGTTTTTGCCCACCCGAACCCGCTTGTCTGGCATATCTGGCTGGCTAAGCATGCCTTTCCCTCCATCAACTTATGCCGTGCGAGAAGGTTCACTAAGCATAATTTGTGACTAAAGAACATGTTCATTCCTCACACTGATGGGCGTGCCTTCATCATTTGCTGCTCCAGTGGACAACACATCTGCATTTGCTGTAGCACTATCCTGGGTGTCTACATAGGCTGCCCTACTGCCTGAAGAATCATAGTGTCCTTCTTGAGTATGAAAAACAATTCGATAATCTCCATCATCATCGGAGTAACCATCGTTTTCGTCACCATCATCGTGGCTCTTATCGTTGGTATATGACTCATGAGCAAGTTGTCTGCCAGGATTAGCAAGCTGAAAGAAGCTTTGTTTCTATCTGCGTGGTACTTCAACTTCGTTAAAGAAGCTACCTCCTGAATCGCTGCATCTCCTTTGGATCTCCTTTTCATTGTGCCCTGTTGCATACAAGAGGAGGAATGCAGTTAAAAAATATATAAATACCAGAGGGCATAGTGAACTTCATAATGAAAGTATAGAAACACCACATGAAAAATTGTACCACCCCTTTCAAATGTACATGATGAAAAATACCCAGAAATAAGTGGTGAAATTTGCTACTACATGCATGGTAATATTTGAATATAATGCACATGGTAATTTATACACAACAATCCTGGAAACAACAATTTGACAGTCATAGACATGAACAAAATTTACTTATGGCATATCAATGAAAATGTGCTAAATTATCAATGAGAAAAAAAGGAATGGTAAATTAGTACAATACACATCAGTTGGCAGACTTGCAATACCTCACAAGAGTTTATATACATCAGAAAAGGCAATACTACAAAATAGTGACGGTAATTATGCAAAGAACAGACCATAGCCATGAAACAAAAATGCAGAAACACAACGTGAACACATAGCAACAGAAGAACTGCGGCAATGCGCGCTGACTAACAAAAATCAAATTAATTTTTGACATGAACAAAAAATAAGAGACTAGTAATTTTGCTGCAGCAGTCATGCACATTTCCAAATGAGAAATGTGATAAGTACTATATATCTGATGAGTTGAAAAAACAAATCCCAGAGCTTACAGGCCTTGGTACATTAGAACACCAATTACGGTCGAATAAAATGAAACTAGCATGGTGAAATATTAGGATATTGAGCACTACCTAGATTTAATGAAAAACTGAACTAACAAATGGTCTACAGTTGTCAGGCTACAAACCTGATTACTAAGATGCAATAGGGCTGATAACTATAAAACATGAAATATGGGGATAACTAGTAGTGGATAAATTACTGCACATAATATGAGCAAAATATGTGTCCAAATTAAACTAAGCCGGAGTAACAACTCAAGGGCATGCCTGATAACTAAGATGAAAAAAGCCTGATAACTACAAAGTGCATCCATCAGCCAATTTCAATCCAGAGCCATAAAAATTTGTGCTGAAACGAAACAAATGTCAATTCCAATGTGACACTGGGGCGAAAATCATGGTGATGAAATACAAAAGGCATCAAATCTAGCGAATAAAACAACTAAAACACTCAATAAACTTCAATCCCCAATAAACTAGTATCAACAAACCAACTAAGAATCGATGATCCACAGTTTCAACACAAGTCTCCATTTCCGCCGATTACAAACCCATCCCAAAATTTCCGCGACTCATTAGTCGATTTCGGTGAGCACGGTAAAAAAATAGCGCCGTTGAAAAAAAAAAGAGCGTGGAGGGAGGACTGCAAGCTCATCACTAGTAGAAAAAGGGGCTATCGTCCAGGGCAGTTTAGCCCATTAGTCCTGGTTCAATCCAGAACCGGGACCAATGGAGCTATTGCCCGGTTAAATGAGCCCAGGGGGCCGGCCGGGCCACGTGGGCCATTGGTCCCGTTCGTCCGGACCTTTTGGTCCCGGTTGGTGGGACGAACCGGGACCAATGGTCTGGCTCTGGCCCACCACTATTGGTCGGTTGGTGGCATGAACCGGGACCAAAGGCTTCCTTTAGTCTCGGCTTATGCCACCAACCGGGCTAATGGTGCTGCCTATATATAGCCCCTCAGCGCAAGAGCGAGCACACTGCTCTGTTTTTTTACGCCGAGGGGAGAGGGCTTGGTGGTGCTCTAGCTCACCTCCTATGCACACAAGGTGTTCGATGGAATGCCCGAGCCACACTACTTAAGCTTTCTCCTCTCAAGCTCGACCTCTAACCTCCATTTTCCTCAATATTTGTCTAGGTTTAGCGGTTCGTCACGCCCGTCCCGTCTTCACCGCCGTCGATCACCCGCGCCGATCTCATCGCCAAGCACCACCGTGGTGAGCCTGTTTTCTTATCTTCTTTCGAAAGGAAAAATATTCTTACTTGTATTATTTTCTTACTTTTATTATTGCATCTTATATAGTGCGATGGTTTTGGTATCCGCCCCCGTCGGCCCTCGTCCTGTCTATGATTCGGATGTGGTATATATTATCTTTTCATAACTATTGGTTCATTTATTGTTTATGAAAATTATGCCGACCAACGTGACATAGATTTTATTTATCTAGGAGGTTGTTGAACCGGAAATTCCAACCGACCCTATTGTCGAGAGGTTAAAGTTAGTTGAAGAAGAAAACAATTTCTTGAAGGAAAAAATAAAAAAACTTGAGGAGGAGAAGATGATATTGGAGTTGCATGTTGCGGTTGTCGTCGATGATCACAAGATCAAGATGGATGCAATGCGCTTGAAGATGAGAAAGATTAGAAAATATGCCATTCATACCGAGGCTTGGTATCATTATGCAGTTGGATCAGTTGTTACCTTGGTTGCGATTATGATCGTATTTGTTTTCACATTGAAATGTTTTACATAGTTTCAATGTATGGTTTAATTAATTTAGATGCTCTGCAGAGCTTTATGTTGTTAGATGAGAACTATGTATGTACTTTGGTTTTATGTGATGATGAACTTCTATTAAATTGGTCACTTAATTATCTATTCATGATGTTCGTAATGATTTTTGACACATTAATTATATATAATGCACGCAGATGAACCGGCAATGGATGTACGGTGATGCACACACCTCCGAGTACATTAAGGGCGTGCATGATTTTCTCAAGTGGCTGAGGCAAACAAGCAGAATGGTTTTATGTGTTGTCCATGCCCTATATGTGGAATCTGAAGTCTTACTCGACGGAAAATCCTTCACACCCACCTGCTTTACAAGGGTTTCATGCCACACTATAATGTTTGGACGAGGCACGGAGAAATAGGGGTCATGATGGAAGACGGCGAGGAAGAAGAGTATGATGACAACTATGTGCCCCCTGAATACGGTGATGCTACTGAACATCAAGATGCACCAGACGATGTGCAATATGGTGCTGCAACGGGCGAAGCTGCTGAAGATCAAGAGGAACCAGACGATGTGCCCCATGATGATGATCTCCGCCGGGTCATTGCCGATGCAAGGACACAATGCGAAAGTCAAAAGGAGAAGCTGAAGTTCGATCGCATGTTAGAGGATCACAAAAAGGGTTGTACCCCAATTGCGAAGATGGCAACACAAAGCTCGGTACCGTACTCGAATTGCTGCGATGGAAGGCAGAGAATGCTGTGCTGATAAAGGATTTGAGAAGCTACGAAAATAATGAAGAAGAAGCTTCCAAAGGATAACGAATTGCCCGACAAAGTACATACGCAACAAAGAAGGTCGTATGCCCTCTAGGATTGGAGGTGGAGAAGATACATGCATGCCCTAATGACTGCATCCTCTACCGTGGTGCCTACAAGGATCTGAACGCATGCCCGTATGCGGTGCATTGCGATATAAGATCGACGAGATGACCACAGTGATGTTGACGGCGAGCCTCCGGAAGAGGGTTCTGCGAAGGTGATGTGGTATGCTCCTATAATACCACGGTTGAAGCGTATGTTCAGAAGCGGAGAGCATGCCAAGTTGATGCGATGGCACAGTGAGGACCGTAAGAAAGACGAAGTTGAGAGCACCGGCGACGGGTCCATGGAGAGAAAATCGAGAGAAATCTTTGGGATGAGTTTGCAAAGGACCCAAGGAACGTATGGTTTGCTTTAAGCGCGGATGGCATTAATCCTTTCGGGGAGCAGAGCAGCAATCACAGCACCTGGCCCGTGATTCTATGTATGTATAACCTTCCTCCTTGGATGTGCATGAAGCGGAAGTTCATTATGATGCCAGTTCTCATCCAAGGCCCTAAGCAACCCGGCAACGGCATTGATGTGTACCTAAGGCCATTAGTTGAGGAACTTTTATAGCTGTGGAATGGAAGCGGTGTATGCGTCGTGGGATGAGCACAAAAGGAGGAATTTGACCTAAAGGCGTTGCTGTTCGTGACCATCAACGATTGGCCCGCTCTCGGTAACCTTCGGGATAGACAAACAAGGGATACCACGCATGCACGCACTGTTTACTTGACACCGATAGTATATACCGGGAAGCTGCAGGAAGAATGTGTACTTGGGCCATCGTCGATTTCTTCCGACCAACCATCAATGTCGAAAGAAAGGCAAGCATTTCAAAGCGAGGCAGATCACGGAAGAAGCCGCCATGCGTATCGGTGATCACGTACTTGCTATGGTCAATGATTTACACGTAATCTTTGGAAAGGGTCGGCGGACTAGCTGTTCGAATGACGCTGAGAATCACGCACCCATGTCGAAGAAGAAATCTATATTTTGGGACCTACCCTCTGGAAAGACCTAGAGGTCCGCTCTTGATCGACGTGATGCACGTGACGAAGAACCTTTGCGTGAACCTGCTAGGCTTCTTGGGCGTGTATGGGAAGACAAAAGATACACGAGGCACGAGAGGACCTACAATGCTTGCACGAAAAAGAGGGCATGCCTCGAAGCGAAGATGAAGGTCCTGCCAGCTACGCTCTTCGAAAGAAGAGAAAGAAATATTCTTTCAATGCCTGCTCGATATGAAGGTCCCGACTGGCTTCTCGTCGAATATAAAGGGAATAATAAATATGCGGAGAAAAGTTCCGAACCTAAAGTCTCATGACTGCCACGTGATTATGACGCAACGCTTCCGGTTGCATTGAGGGGCTTCTACCGAAAACGTCCGATTAGCCATTGTGAAGCTATGTGCATTCCTCAATGCAATATCTCGAAGGTGAACGATCCAGAAATCGTAGCAACGCTAAGGAGTGATGTGGCGCAATGTCTTGTCGGTTTCGAGCTGGTGTTCCCACCATCCTTCTTCAATATCATGGCGCACGTCCTAGTTCATCTAGTCGACGAGATTGTCATTACGGGGCCCGTATTTCTACACAATATGTACCCCTTTGAGAGGTTCATGGGAGTCCTAAAGAAATATGTTCAGTAACCGTGCTAGGCCGAAGGAAGCATCTCCATGGGCCATCAAGCGAGAGGATGTCATCGGGTTTTGTGTTGACTTCATTCCTGGCCTTAATAAGATAGGTCTCCCTAAATCGCGGTATGAGGGGAGATTGACTGGAAAAACACGTTTGGAAGAGACTCAATAATATGCAGGGACGGATATTCTTGGTCTCAAGCACACTACAGTTCTCTGAACTCTACCTTGGTGACCCGTATGTCGATGAACACAAGAACGATCTGCGCTCCAAACACCGGGCGGTCGACGATCGGATTACATGTGAACACATCAGGACTTTCAGCAGTTGGTTGGAAACACGTCTCGAGGTGACAGCACTGTTTGTGATGAGTTGTACTTGTTGTCCAGGGGACCATCTTCGACTGTAATGATTTGGAAAGGATCTGAGATAAATGGGAATACATTTTACGATTGACCAAGATGAAAAGAGCACCAACCAAAACAGCGGTGTCCGCTTTGATGCAGCAACCGACAAGGAAATGACACATATTATGGTTACATAGTAGACATATGGGAACTTGACTACGGAGTAGATTTTAAGGTCCCTTTGTTTAAGTGCAAGTGGGTCAATCTGTCGGGAGGCGAGTGTGCAGGTAGACCCACATGCGGAATGACAACAGTGGATCTGAAAAATCTTGGGTACACCGACGAACCGTTCGTCCTAGCCAATGATGTGGCACAGGTTATCTATGTGAAGGACATGTCTACCAGACCGAGGAAAAGAAAAGATAAGGAAGCGAATACATCATACAATGAGCCAAAGCGCCACATAGTTCTTTCAGAAAAAGGGACATCACAGGAGTGGAGGGCAAGACAGACATGTCTCAAGAGTATGAAAAGTTTCATGAAATTCCCCCTTCAAAGTCAAGGCTGACCCAAGCATCCCGATAAGCGATGAAGATTATCCATGGTTCTGGCGCAATAAGCAAACGACACAAGCGAAGAAAAAGCGAAGACTTTCTCCGCAACTATTATGATGATACCATGCCAACTTTGTAACACACGAGTATGATACCATTGTCCGTTTTGTTCATGAACATGCTATGCCAACTTTTTCAGAGTTCATTTGAAAACTATGAATTTGAAAACCTCGCCAACCAAGGGCGCCACACCGGTTTATAAGCCCGTCCCTCTACACCTTGTTGAGCTCAGAAACTTGTGATTCACACAAATTTCAAAGAATTCAAATTTTATAAAACTAATGGCACAAACAGAAAGTTTATAATTGTTCTAAAACAAATGGCACTAACAGAAAGTTTACAATTTTGCTGACCTAAAAGCAAAAAGAATTAAAAAATAAAGCAAAAACCAAAAGAAAATAAATAATGCAGAAAACAAAACAAAAAACTTGAAAAAAATAATAATAGCAACAATAAGCATTTTGTTGTAAGTAGAAACAAAATAAAATAAATAAAGCAACAAAGAAAACAAAAAAGTGTTTTCAAATTTTAAAACTAATGGCACTAATAGAAAGTTTATATTTTTCTAAAACTAAAGGCACTAAGAGAAAGTTTATAATTTTGCTGACCTAAAAGAAAAAAGAATTAAAAAATAAAGCAAAAAACAACAAAAAATAAATAATGCAGAAAGCAAAACCAAAAAACTGGAAAAAAAAATAAAAATAGCAACAATAAGTATTTTGTTGTAAGTAGAAACAAAATAAAATAAATAAAGCAACAAAGAAAACAAAAAAAACAAAAAAAAGTGCCACCTTGTGGGCCCCCACGGCCTAAATACGACTAGAAACCCTACCATGGGCCAGGATTCAGGCCCGCGGGAGGCCCATTAGGCCCATAGGCACAGATGACAATGTTAGGCCCGAAAGCCTGCAGTTGAGAGGAGCTCGAGATGATGGGCGCAGCAGCGCTTATAAACCACTCTCGAGCTCTCTCAACTAGCGAGGTGGGACTAAACTTTTCGGCGCGGGGCAGCACAAGGCCTTTGGTCCCGGTTGGGTGGCACCAACCGGGACTAAAGGGGGCATTGGTCCCGGTCTTGGCTCTCAACAGGGCTAATGCCCCTCTTTAGTCCCGGTTGGTGTCACCAACCGGGACCAAAGGTCGCCGCTTCCGCCCTTTGGGCTGCTGAAATTTGGCCTTTGGTCCCGTTGGTGGCACCAACCGGGACTAAAGGCATTAGTCCCGGTTGGAGCCACGAACCGGGACCAATGCTCTTCTATATATACATGACTTGTGAAAATTTCACATCTCCTCGCCTCCTAGCCAGTTGCCCCGCCGCCAGCTGCCCAAATCGGCGCTCCTCGTCGCCGTCGCCGCCGCCGCCATCATCCCGTCTCCCGTGCCCCTGCCGCGCCCGAGCCCACGCCGCCGCCGCCCGTGCCCTGCCCGTCCCGAGCACGCCGCAGCGCCCCTGCGCCCCCGCCCGCCGCCGCCCGTGCCCCTGCCCGTCCCGAAACGCGCCGCCCGCGCCCTGCGCCCCCACGCCCGCCGCCGCCCGTGCCCCTGCCCGTCCCGAACACGCCGCAGCGCGCCCTGCGCCCCGCCGCCGCCCCCATGCCCCTGCCCGTCCCGAAACACGCACGGCCGCCCCTGCGCCCCACGCCGCCGCCGCCCGTGCCCCTGCGCCCCGCCCGCCTCACCATTGTCGTCGTCGCGGCGCCTCGCCCCACTTCCGCCCCTGCCTCGGCGCCCCCTCCTCCCGTTCGGTCCGGCTCCGCGACCCCTTTCCTCCCTGTCCCTCGTCCTCTTCATAATTTTTTTTTCATATAATTTTTTAGGCAGATTTATGTTCATGTATATATGTTCATTATATGTTCATAATATGGATGATGTATGCATGCTTTTTAGGCAGATTTTATATGTTCATTATATGTTCATAATTTTTAGGCAGATTTTATATATGTTCATTATATGGATGGATGGATGATTATATGTTTATATGGATGGATGGATGATTATATGATTATATGTTCATTATATGGATGGATGGATGGATGGATAATTTTAGGCAGATTTTTAGATTTTTAGGCAGATTTTAGAATTTTTGTGTATGTATGTTATGTTTATATGTATGTATGTATGTTCATATGTATGTATGTTTATATGCAAAGCATATGCAAAGAAAATGTATGAATGGTCATATGCAAAGAAAAATGTATGTATGGTCATATGCAAAGAAAATGTATGTATGTATGTTCATATGAAAGAAAAATGTATGTATGTATGTTCATATGCATATGCAAAGAAAATGTATGTTCATATATATGATGATATGTTCATATAAAAGGAAAATAAGAAGAGGAAGAAAGGAGAAGAAGAGCAGAGGAAGAAGAGGAGAAATAAATAAGAAGAGGAAAAAGAAGAAAAAGAAGAGGAGAAGAAGAAAGGAATAGAAGAGAAGAAGAAAAATAGAAAAATTATATTTTTCTTCTTCTCTTCTATTCTTTTTTCTTCTCCTTTTTTTCTCTTTTTTTTCTTCTCCTCTATTCTTTCTTCTTCTCCTTTTTTTCTTCTTTTTTCTTCTTCTTCCTTCTTCCTTCTTCCTCTTTTCTTCCTTTTCCTTATTTTCCTTTCTCGAGGGATAAGAAGAAAAGAAGAGGAGAAGAAGAAAGAAAGGAATAGAGGAGAAAGAAGAAACTTTGACACGAGGGGGCGATACCCCTCCCGATAACATTATTTTCCCATGTATATGTATGTTGCGTCGTTGTCAATATAACGAGGGTGTCGAGGATCGCCGAGGGTCGAGGGTCGGGAACTAGGGTAGAGGGTCGAGGGTCGTTAAGGGGTCAAGGGTCAAGGTTTCAGGGTCGAGGTTCCTATAGTGTCAAAGTATTGAAGAAATCCATGGCTTCATCATTAGCGGAAGTAACCATGGCATGATGGTATAGAGTCCTCAAAGTTGTTACGGAATGGAGTCCGGATAGGATAATTTGCCTTTTGCTGAACTTTGTACCAAAAAGCGAATTATCCTATCTGGGACTCCGCTCCAAAACAACTTTGGAGAGCTTGCACCATCATGCACCTGTTACTTTTCTAATGATGAAGACATGGTTTTGTTGAATCCTTTGACACTAGGCAACCTCCCGACCCTCGGCGATCTTTGACCCTTGACCTCGACCGCCGGGCGATCCACGACCCTCTACCCTACTTGTGGGACATAGATGTACTGTTCAACGCCGACCCCTCCCGATAGCTTCAACACGTGGGGGGTGATATTACGTACCCCTCCTAGCTTGAAGCGTTCTCGAGGCCACCCCCTAACCCTTGAAGCGTTGTCGAGGCCACCCCAAACCCTAGAGAAGCAGCGTCGAGGCCACTAATATGATTCCTTATTGTGATTAGCTAGCTAGTTCTACATTGGCACTAATATATCCATATCTGTCATGTTTGAATAATAATTGCCATGTTGTAAATATTTGTAGAAACTATGGACACCCCCCGAGACGAAGCACAAGAAGCATTGTTGAGGGACATAATCGCACACGGAAGTGATGCCGTCTCCTCGATGATGTTTCTCAACGTCGACAACGATGGTCTGGAAGGAGAGGGTGAAGAAGCAGCTGGCTATGATTTACATGGCTCCGATGACCCAATGCCGGTGCAAGAAGGAGAGGGTGAAGAAGTAGACCGTAAGGACGGCTCCGGTGATCACCAAACCGAGTCCGGCCAGGTATATATATTAGTTAAGCCTGTGCTGACTAGCTCTCGTCTTTATTTTGGTATATATGTACACATATTAATTAACTCTCGTCTTTGTTCTTTTTTCTAGCCCTCCGGATCGAGCACAACTTCGGTAAAGAGATGAGGCCCGAAGAAAAAGTTGAGCTCGGATGAAAAGTTTGAGATCATACAAATCGCGCGCGACGGCCAACCGATTGAACCCTACCGGACAAAGAAGGCATTTGTTGCTCAGTGCGGGGTTCAGCATCCACCAATGGTATAAGCCTAAGAACGAAGACCCAGAGGTGTCTTGTGTCAATGATATGCAGAAAAATGATCTTTGGACTAAGCTGAAGTCAAATTTTACCCTACCGCCAGAGGATGATCCGGAGAAGCCAGTAATAGAGCCATTAATCAAGTCTTTTGCTCTTAAGAAGATGGCAGAACTATTCAGGAATTGGAAGAAAGACCTCAATCGTATGTCGAAAAAATGAGACACCAGAATTCACGGGCAAATATGAGAAGATCGAGATGGTGGCCGCATTTGTGGCCTACAAGACATCGGAAAAGAGTAAAAAGATGTCAGCGACAAACAAGAGAAATGCTGCGAAGAAGAAGCTTCACCATCGCACGGGTCGGTGGCTACCTCATAGCCCGGCCTAAGTGGGCCAAGGCTGAGAATGATCTGCTTGATAAAGGGATCGAACCGAGACAATGAACTGGCCAGACCGTTGCGGACTTGGTTCTTGAGGGCGGCGGATCCTTGGACCCTATAACGGGAAGTGCATTTGGGCGGACGAACAATTGGACATACCAGTCAAGAGGCTTAAGCATTATATCGAAGCAGCGCAGCAAGGGAAGTTCGTTCGAGACAGGGAGAAGGACGAGCTCACAATGGCCCTCGGGAATCCTGAGCACCACGGACGGACACGAGGCACGCCAGCTCCCTTTCGTGGAAGGCTGGATTTCGGACGCAGGGGTTACAAAACCCATGAGAGGAGGAAGAAACTGGAGCAGAGCCTAATGCAGGCGCTGCACGAAAGGGTAATGGGGCTAGAGGAACGAGAAGAGGAACGAAGCAGCAGATCACAACAAACGACCTGCCAAAGCTTCCCCGGCTACCCCGCCATCTCGGCGGAGAAGCAGCGTGGCTTCCACCGAGCTGCTTCAGCGAGCAGCATGCCTTGACGGCTCCTGCCAGCTATCCGTGGATGCTATCACGGATGCTGAAAGTTGCCACCTTATGGCGCAATGAGCAATTTGAAGGTCAAGGCGGCTGTTGGCTCTGTTTATCCTACTAAACCCGACTCAACTTTTCACTGCCGGCCGATTCCAGAAGGATATGCTAAGGTGATGGTCGATGAAATAACGGAGGGATTTGAGGAGCTCCGGCTTGACCACCCTACCGGTGAAGGGGAGTATCGGCTGGGTTCTGCTCTGAAGACTCCATGCCTATGGCGGAAGGATCTCATCAACCTTCCGAACTGGACGCCTCCGCCTCCTCCTCCTCCTCCGGCGAGTCAGGGCACTCCGCCTCCTCCTCCTCCTCCGGCGAGTCAGGGCACTCCGCCTCCTCCACCGCCTCCTCCTCCGTGAGTGACGATCAGGCACTCGGCCGGCTCCTTCTCCGCGCGTGGCGGCACTCCGTCTCCTTCTCCGCCTGCACCGGCGCGTCCGGGCAGCCAGCCTCCTCCTTCTCCGCCTCGTCGGCAAGGGCGGAAGATACCCGCCGCCCGCTCCGGCTGCTCCGGCGTCGTAGTCCTTCTCCTCCGCCTCGTAAGCAAGGAAAGAAGACATCCGCTCCGTCTGCTCTGCGGCGTCTAGCAGTACAGCCAAAGGCGGGAGGAGATCTGATTCGGTCCTTCTCAAGACTCGGAGAAGTTACCGTCGAGAGGAGCGAGGAGGAAAACGCGAAGATCGTGCGGACCGAAGTGGATGACTGGTTTCAAGGGTTGAAAGCAAAGAGACATCCACCTCCGGAGGAGAAGGTAGATCCGGTCAAAGCGAAGCGCACTCTGCTGCCCCGGCAAAACCACCCAAGTCTCCGCGAAGGCAACTATGAGCGCATTATTGGAAAGGCATTTGCGAAGCGGAGAGATCGGGAATCTGTCGGTGATCAAAGGATGAAAGAACGACGAGCTGGGAAACAAATTGCCCAGCTCGGCGAACAAGCGAAGCAATCGTGCCCCCCGCTCAAGGTGCCTGCTAGCGACATCGTCGATCCGAGGATGGTGCCCGATTATGGCAATCCTGAAGATTACCTGCCCGACGATGTACAATTTGATTTCTTGGAGGTGCAGATACAAAGATACGAGTACGGGAAGCCTCTCGTCAAAGATGAAAGCTCTCTAACAACGATGATGCGAAGATTGCATGATTGGTACATGAAAACCTGCAAAGAGTCTGAGGGGAGAGGAATACTTTGTACGTGAGAGTTAAAAAGGAGCATGACCTCCTTGGAATTGAACTGTTGCCTATTCCATTTGAGGAGTTCTATCAGTTTTTCAATCAATTGGCCCTCGATAAAGCAACGGTCACCTGCTACTGTCTGTAAGTAGTACTACTTCTGTCATTAAGTATCTCTATATAATCAGCTCTTTCATTGCATGTATTTATAAATATCCTCACTATATTATGCAGATTGAAGATCGCAGAAATGAAGAAAAAACAAGTGGGTGATATTGGGTTCATTAACACATATCTCATCGATGCAAATGAGGTTGAATATCGTGCCAAGGAAACCGAGGCCAACTTGCTACGATCGTTGGAAATAAATGAACACAAAATATAATACTCTTTCCTTACAACTACACATGAGTGTTACTGTCTTGTGGCATATTCGGTTTCCTTATTTAGTCCAGGTTATAGAAATGTAATATTGATGAGTTATGCATGCGCATGAGTTCCACTATATTCTCCTAGAGATTAAGCTTGAGCAGGGAGTAGTAACTGTCTTAGACTCGAGACAAAAGATCCCAAGGAGTATGCGGAAATGACTGAAATGCTCGAGAAGTAAGTTAAATCGATCATTATCCACCATATCAGCAACTTTGTTCATTTCTGATATCAAGTAATTGTTTTCTTTGTATGGCAGGGCTTGGGAAAATTCACCAAAAAGCTCGGGACTACCGAAGAAGCTGCAATTTAGACACCAGTAAGTACTATATAGTAGCATATTCCACGCGCATCTCCTAGTGATTCAAGCGCTAGTTTCATCAATACCATTTAGCATGTGCTTGCTAATTATCAGTTTGATTGACCTCTGTTTCTTGTAAAGTGGTTGTGGCAGGAACAAGGGAATGATTTCTGTGGATACTACGTTTGCGAGTCCATCCGCCACACGACCTGTGAGAGGGCTACTCCGACAAACAATTTGAAGTGCGTAAATAAAATATTCACAATTTTATTTTATTACCATCATTTGTGTTGAGTTTCATTCATTCATATATATATATATATATATATATATATATATATATATATATATATATATATATATATATATATGTATGTATGTATGTATTGACCCCTTTCTTAAAATTAGATGTTTGAGCGGGATGAACTCCTAGCACCAGATCGCATACGAGCAATTCAAGAGGAATTGGCGGCATTCTTTCTTTGACTATGTGATCGCTGAAGACGGGAATACCATGTGGACCACGCATCCGTATTGTAAAAGATAATTATTGTATATATGTAGCGGTAGTGTCGGATAGATATACGAGAACTTGTTGTTCGACCAATCTCTCGGAGAAGGAGAGGTGGTCGATATCACTTCTCTCTGTATGCATATATATGTTCATGACGATCTTCTGTTTGCTTAATTACTAGCTAGCTAGCATGTCTAGTTAGTCCTCTCTATACGTATGTATAGTACGTAGCGTCGACCAAGCACGGACAAAAGAAAGGACACTTTTCTCTATTAATTAGCTAGCTATAACACAATATATGAAACACCTAAATTAACCCCCAAAACCCCCAACCCCCTTTGAAAAAAAACAAAACCAGAGCCAAAGAAATGCTGACGCGTGGATGCCTATTGGTCCCAGTTGGTGCCACCAACCGGGACCAAAGGCCCTCCTGCCTGGGCTCAGCGGACAGGCCACGTGGAGGCCCATCTGTCCCGGTTCTGGATAGAACCGGGACTAAAGGGCGAGAGTATTAGTACCGACCCTTTAGTCCCGGTTCATGAACCGGGACTAAAGGCCCTCACCAACCGGGACTATAGGCCCTTTTTCTACTAGTGCATTGACCACTCGCCACCGTCCGTCGTGAAAACAGGCACCTGTCCTGGATTCAAAACCATCGCCTTCTTCCTTCACAAAAGTAACATACTTATGTCTATGGTTCGCTAGATAAGAATTTAGATGCAGCAAGTAACAGACGACCCGTGTGCGCCCCTAACCACATTTCCGTTAAATAAAAGGTGATTATCGATGAGACGGGTGGAGGATTTAGCAAACCTTGGGGTCAGGGTCGAATCGTGGTGAGGAGAGGACCACACCGGTTGCTCTCTCCGCCTGCAGTTAGCGAGCGCACACTTGGTCGGTCGGCCAGCGTTAGACGGTGAAGCAGTCGCAGGTTTGCCCGGCTAATCATCCCGTACCACGCGCCGGCTGCACAGGTAGATGGAGAGGCGAACCGAGGGCCAATTGCGGAGGCGGAGGGATGTGTAGAGCCAAGGTGAACGATGACGAGATGGAACGGAACATGAGGTCTGGCTGGAGGCTCGCTGTGGGTGAAGGAATTTTTGAGGGGCCAGCACTACATATATACTCGGGTCGGAGACCTATCTTTGGAATTCTGCGTCTTAGATGACGGTTCCGACAGTGAAGAAGGGCCGGGGTTGGTAGAAAAGGGGCCTAGGGTCAAAAATGTGAATGATCGGCAGGTGGTTGAAATTTGAAGACTGGGTGGGCGGGGCCAGAGAATTTTGTCCAAAAGTATTTTCTTAGTTGTATTTTTTCCGAAAGATTTTTTCTTCTTCTTTTTTTCAGCTGTATTTGGTCCAACAGTGGAGGTTAAACTTCACCGAAAATTCAAAATGGCTATTATATTTAGCCGGGTTCCAGCAGCTGCACGTTGCAACGAAATAGAGGTCGTCTATGTCGCTGTTTTTTGAAATAGCGATTCCGAAACACATATTGTTCGAAATGTTTAACTCTTTAGTCAGATGCTTTTACGTGATGACATCGATGTGAGGGTTAGTATTGGCGTGAAATTTTGATGATCATTATTTTACGGTAGTGCTCAGCTATCTGTTATGCCGCTGATTAGTTTTGGCGCGTGAAGCAATTAATTCTTTTATATATGGCCGTTGGCATTCAACTTATGGAAATATTATTTATACATGAAGAACGCTAGAGCTTGCCATGCCAAAATGGTTAAATATTACGTAATCTCATAGCACAAAATCATTGCATAACTTAATTACGTACACCATGCTACTTCACATTTGACAAAATGGCGCGAAAGCTATCCACTTTACCTGAATACCAGTACAAGTATCGTGTCATAAGGGCCATGTCATAATTCGGCACACGAGCGCGTCGCCTAGAATTGAGTATCCATTGCTGCCAGGTATAGGTAGGGCACGAAAATATTTATTAGTACCCACGTATTTGCCCGCCAGCCCAGAAACCGCAAGAGTTTTACGAGTTACCAAAAATATATCATGTACATGGACCATCTTATATCTTATATTTACTAATTAGAGGCACCATACGAACCTCCACGTTAATAATCCTCACAACTAAGAAAATTGTTTGTTCGATCTTCAGATTAACTATCTACAGCCGTACGATTTTTACTAATTAGAGGCACCATACGAACCTCCACGTTAATCCTCACAACTAAGAAAATTGTTTGTTCGATCTTCAGATTAACTATCTACAGCCGTACGATTATTTGCCTCAAAGAGTCCTAGCCTAATATCCCACGTGAAAGCCTATGATGACGTCCCTCAAAGAGTCCTTGGCCTTTAAAAAAACAAAACAGAAAAAGAGTCCTGGGCCTGATATCCCACGTGCATGCCTCTTCCCAAAAACTTCTCCCTCCTAGACGCCTTCCTCCACCAAGCGCGCATCAATTATAAGATGAAAAAAAAAACAATCTGGCCAACCATACCCGATCATCCCCTTCCTTCCTATCTCAGCCCTAACGATGATGCAGTGTCTCCTTCCATGCCGCCCTCCGCTTCAGTGTTCCGTCGTTAATCTAGAAGAGAAGGTATGATCTGATGCGTCATCCCTTTGTCTCTTAATTACTTCATATCCAATCTAGCATCTAATTTTGTTTTGTAGATGAAACCAACGGAAGTCAAGGTGGAAGTGGACATGTCCCTGGCGTGTCGTCCATCAGCCGCACCATCCATGAGCACTAATGACAGAATAATTAGCAGGTTCCCGTGGATGGGAGTTTGCCTGCCCGTGCTGCTTGGGCATGCTATGCAGGCACAAGAAGAGACATGGCTTGCAAAGCTGGGCACCGGATGACTACTAGAAGGGTAGGACAGTGCGGCGACGAGCAGGGGAGCGGTGCAACCAACAGAGGAATAACAGCAGGTTGTGGCGACGAACAGCCACACATGTTGGACAATGCTACAAATAGGAACAATAGCGTCAGGTTAATGCATATCCGAGCATCATACATCTAACAAATTCCGTTTCCTTTTTTTCTTACCGTTTGTATATATACAAAATAGTACATGAAGAAAGCTGAGTTTCAGTGGCATCAAAATCAATCTTTGAAGGATTTGTAGCCCTTCTTGCGATGCCCAAACTGTTCGACGCATTGTTGATATGCTTTTCGAGTTTGTCTATCACAATAAATATGTAATGCAATGATAGGTTAGTGTTAGTTCTTTCTGAAGCTCTTGACTTTTCTTGAACTGAATATATCACTTTGTGGTTGTTCGTCACAGTACTGTGCAGTTAGCAACCAACTAATTTTTCCTTGGATATGTTTTTAATCTATCAAGAGGAATCAAGGCCAATCATTCACGTTGGTTGATTTGTATTTCTGCACTTAAAGATTAGAGAACAACAATAGTCGCACCGGCACTTCTTCTGATTAAAATAACTATGTTTTGGATCAAGTTTGCTATATCATTTACTAATAATTAGTATGGCTCCTCCGTTTCAAAATTAAATAGCACACGGAAGCTAGCTAGATGCCCATATTAACGTGTAAAAAAAAATACTAATGACTTACGTTTCAGGTTGGGGCTTCCATGGATGCATGTGTGTATCTATATGTACTTATCGATTCACTTAGCAAATATACTGGTGTGTGCGTGATTGCTCAACTTCTGACCATACAATGACTCAATTCCAGGAAAGAGAAGAGTTTCGGCCATATGCTCTCGCATTAGCATGAAAAGCTAACATAGGATTAAATGCTCGGATGCCTACTTCTTAATAGCTTTCTAAAAAATCAAAAGCTTTCATGGCTTATTTGCCATCCTTGTGTTTCAGTACCGGTCTAAGTAATCATACCAAGTTGCTTCTGAATTTTGATTTGCTATGTGTAGCAGTAGCGTTTTTGTGTCAAACATGAGCGCGAGTGACAAGCATGGTTTAAAACCAGTTGTTATATGCATTATTCTTTGTAAGCCAGTTTACTTTGTGTGGCCTACTAATTTAGGTATTGTTGTTGTACTCTACTTTCTACTATTTCGAGCGTACAAAGTGTGTTTGTATAAACACAGTTCAAATTGAAACTACTCAAGGAGTCTAAGGAAAAAATCTGTAGAATCATATACTGTATAAATTTTTGACATGAGAGGTTTTTACAGGAAGAAAATGATTTTCATTTAGAGAATTATGTTCAAACTTTTGCATATTATCATAGTTCATTACGCTTTTGAATTAAAATCAATTAGACCGTTGGACATGATAAAATTTAGAATTACGTGATTAAATCATGTTAACTTAGACATGCATGTCATTGATGGTAAAGACTACAATGCGTACAGGTACATTGTCTTTTCCTCCTCTCTGTAATAGATTATTAATTAGAGACGACAAGAAATAGAGAAACAATGTGCCGTTGCCACCAAAGCTTAAACAAATATGTGTAAGGTCCGTATGGAAACAACAGATCACACTATTACGCAACATGTTCTCAAACTCAACGCACACACTTTTTTTCATATACAACTAATTAAGCTCTTCATTGGTTTGAGGTAATGAACCACAGAAGTCGCACAACTACTACGCAGGTAATAATACATCTTATATTCAAAGACAATTCTGTCTAATTAGTAATTACCCTCGAATTGCTATCGACTAGGTCATTCATGCCAGAAATTGGCCTCTGTGAAGGCCTACGCATCTACCTCGATGATTGTCCGCCATGCTTACAAAAAATATGGGTTCGATTCCTCTGATGAAAGTCATCATGTGAATAATGACATGTGCCATGCTTCTGATAACTTGATGCACTAGAACCTATGCATTAATAAAATTCAATGATAATTTTCAAGTAATCCCGTCTCCATTTTTAATTATACCTAAATATTTTCATATTATTAAATTATAATTTAAGAAGCACTACATTAATGCAAATGATTATACTATGCCTATCTGAGCTCACAACATAAAGTAGATAGTAAAAAATGTATATTATTCACCGAGGAACCAAACCAAACTATTACATTACCGTGTAATATAATTTTAAATCAATAATTTAATATAATATTCCCAATTTTTTTCTAAGGATATAATAGAAAGGCCTCACTATCTAATAGAAAAAAGCTCACAAAAAAACTACTAACAGGGCCTCCCGTGATCTATATTATTCTAATAAACCATACTAGCCTGTGCAGTCGCACGAGTTAATGACTAGTGTGTAATATAATCCCAATTAAACGGCTGAGGTACGGGATCAGATGTGCACATAATGCCTTCCGTACAGAGCTATGGAAAGAAAAAAAAATGTGTTGGACGAAGATTTCTACGATAGCACGGCCACGCGCTGCGTTCATGGAGGCCGGCCGCCACCCACAGACAGGCCACATGGAGGAGTAGAGAGGGACATGAGAGCGCCGGGGTGCCTTGATCAAGTCGATGATGGTGAGACGGGCGTGCCCAGCAGGATTTTACGAATTATGAACTTCCTTTTTTAGAGACGCTTCGAGAAGACTCTGACGGTGACGGTGCGATACGCCGGGGGTGGATTCGCCAAGGGGAACGACGGTCATCCTAGAATTGGGCGCACGAAGACCTGTAGGCGGTCCAGGGCCTTGGTGGACTCCATGCCAAGAGAGCGGCTACATAGATCGCATCTCCCTCGTGTAAACACTAGCTCTAACGATCTACTATGCTGTAGAACAACTCTCGGTAGCAATCATATCAACACCACCATAATCCACCGCACGAGGTATCCCTCCACCAGGAATATGAAAAGTAAGAAGGATGGTGGGTATTACTCTCCGAACACCCGAACATCTATAACTTGTGCGCGCGGGCAATGTCCCAATACTTCCGACCTCGCCAGGCCACCTACCGAGGGACTGAGGGTTTTCCGCTCCATCAGTTGCCAAAGATGGGAATCTCCCTATCCGGCCTGTCAAGCATCGACTTCCATGGCTTCGTCCCAGGTTGTCCCATCCGACCCATCTGGCGGAGAGCTCAAGCTCATATTTAGAAATGAGGATAACTTCCGATCGAAACCGACACAATTCGAGGTCGCCCCATTTTGGAGCGGCTACAGTGCAATCTTCCGCAAGCCGACATATGCTCAGTTCATGGAAGTACCATCATACGCCTACCTACGACTGAAGATGTCATGTCCTAGCGACACGATCACAGCCCATGGCAGCCCAGAGACAGCGCTTGAGGTTGAGGTCTCCAACGTTGAGCTCAACGAGGCCGCCCTCGCTTCCGCGGAGCTCGAACAAATCAAGCGATCTATGGACACCTCGATGTAACGACACTTCCAACCAAATCAAGACAGACCCCGTGTTCTAGCCAACAAAAGACATCAAGAAGTTCCAGGTATAATCGAGGACGCAAACAAGACAGGGACAATTCAAGGAGAAATGTTAGAGTAACAAGAGTCCGAGCTCCTCACATTCCTCCGGGCTAACTGGAAGATATTTTCTAGGAATCCCATGGACGTGCCCGGAGTACCCATCGAAAAGGAACACCACAGCCTCAACATCCACAATGACACAAGGCCAGTCAAGCAGGCCTCCCACCATTTGGCAGCAAAGCAACAAACGATTGGAGAAGAGATCAGCCGGCTCCTAGCTCTCGCAACCGGACCTGCTCCCGCACCCGCTAATAGCAGCCCGTCCTCCATCTCCGGCATGCTCAGTGGGGCTTCCACATTTATTGAGCTCAACGCCCTCACGGTAATTACGCGTCACACCCTTGTCAACATATCTGCAATTTTCCGTTTTCATTGCCTTTTGGATGTCTGACACACCGCACACATGTCCTCACAGGCCAACGAAAATCCGTGCACCCTACTCCACGACATTAATGGCCAGTTGGTGGATGTGGGCAAGTGTACGATAACGAAGCCCAAGGAGCAGTTGTTCCACGCCCGGCAGATTCCCACTTCAGGGTTTCCATGGATAGTGTGAAAGTTGCCTATGAGGACTTTCGTCCTCTACTATGAACTGGGGGAGAGGACCATGAGAACCCGGCGAAGCTGTGGCAATGCAAGAATTGGCTATTGCTATGCTGAAGAATCTTCTTCATGCGGAGGCGATCGGGAGCACACTAATGTCAAAAGTACCGATGCAGGGTATGACCACCACCCCACCCACAATTACCATCGTCTGTCGTGTTGACTGAGAGTGGACGATGCAGGGAAGGGGGTCCAACCATCAACGTCACCCCCATGGAGGAAGATATAAATGAGGACATGGATGAGGTTGACCCTCCCCAGTACATCAATACCGGCTATGATGGCGCAGAACTGATGAGTCAGCTGCCATATGACTCGGCATATGAGTGATACATCCATTTTGCATCATGTTTTCCTAGTATTATTTATATACAAGTTTTAGAGTGGTTGGGCTTTTTTAGAACCGTTCGTTGATGTCGATCTAACGGCAGACAAATACGAAGTACTGGGTAGTACTCCGATGAAAGTATGCGAAAGTACTAAAACGAGTGGGGCCAGTACTCGTGACAAGGTGGGGACGCGTTTTAATCTAGGGGTAGTTTAGTCCTAGGAAAATTTGCACGCGCCGCCCCTCTCGTCGAATGCATAACCGCCGCCATGGTGATTCACATTCCACAATTACTCATCGGCGGCCATCTCCTCCCTCTCCTCCTAGTCCACCTCAGTCATCTCCTCCTCCTTGCCGCTGCAACCCGCTCCACTCAGGCAACCCCCACCCACCCGCACCCCTCTTACATGGCAGATCGAGCTGATGGCGGCGGCGAGAACACCGACTTCGTGCAGATCGCGGGCGGCGACAGGTCAAGTTGGCCAGGTTGAGGAGATCCGTTCTTGGTTTGACAACACAAGGCAGATGAACTGGGCGGCAATGGCCACTCTCAAGAATATGACGAAGAAGGAGAGGGCAAAGCTTTGCCCCCGCCCGCTGTCGATTGACAAGATCGAGATCCTCCTCTGGCGATGGAGCAGGCCAATTCGTCCAGCGAGTGGACCAGGCGGAGGTGGTGGGCGTTCAGATCCGGGTAGAGCATCTCTGGATCAGGAACCCACCGTGCACGAGTGCCGTTGCAGATTGTGCAGCCTCCAACCGAGTCACCGGAGACTCAAGCGCAAGATGAGGAGGACGATGGTCGCGACCTCGCTTCCCGCCGTTCTCCACGCTTCCTCGCTGCTCTCCTCGTCTGAGCAGCGGCGGTAGCTATGTTTAGAGTAAGCTTCCCACTCCTCATCTTCCTACTGCTCGTGCTTACATCGTGGTGATCTGATCGTAATAGCTCGAGAGAGGAATGCTAGATGGCATTTTAATCTCAATGAATTGCATGAATATTTGACTACATGGATTTGGAGGATGGATTATGATGTATGTGAACCCTAGGCATCATATGAACCCTAGGAAAAATTAGTAATGTTCTAGTGGTAGACACTGAAATATTTTGGTACACACCGATAGGCACTTGAAATATTTAACGAACTGCCCTAAACAAAATTTGTAATGTTGTAGTGGTGGACACTGAAATATTTGGTACACACGGTAGGCACTGAAATATTTCGGTACTGCCCTAGGCAAAATTTGTAATGTTGTAGTGGTAGACACTGAAATATTTGGTACACACGGTAGGCACTGAAATATTTCGTTACTACAATTCAGTACACACCGATGCACACTGAATTATTTCAGATCTTGCAGTTTCATACACACTGAAATATTTCAATCTTGCAAATTCTATACAAAGTTGGCATTTTGTCATTTATGTGTGAATCAATCCATGCATCATATGGCATAACTTTGTGCATGAGTTTGGGTCAATTTCATGTCTATTTATTGTTAAAATTATTGTCATGCCATGAAACACAAGACAAGTCACTGACCCAAGCTTGCAAAGATGACATATCAATGTTCTTTGATATGCACGTTTTCACCAAGTCTTGTGTCGAATTAAAACTGAGCATTTTTCTTGATGGTATCCATGGATCTAGAACTCCTATGAATTTGCTCATGTTGGATGTTTTATTCTCCATCATTTGTACTAGCATTCCGTGCGATTAGATGCCATGACAAGACCCTGGTATATTTATTTTCTTGCCTCCAACATCACATGTGTGTTTTGCAGAAAAAAACACAGGAGTTCACCAGTGGCTGAAGTTGTGAGGCTGGGAGGCTGATGGTGCTGCTCTTGGCTGATCCTTCTTCTTTCAGTTTTTGTTCGTCATTTATCAAGCCGTTGGACCAGGGCTACTTCCCTATGTGCTGTTAATGTATTAAGTAGTTCCTTGAATTTGTAGTATTAGTTAGTTTGAATGTGGAAGTACCTTAATTTTTGGAGCGAAATGTTGCTATGTAGGACCAAGGGTTTCATACCTTAATCTTTGGATAATTAATTATGTGAACTGTTAGATGTGGCGCTGTGAAAAGCCTCTACCATTGATACTATAGTTCAACATGTCGGTCCAATTAGAGACCAGCCACTACCATATAGAACAGTTAGCATTTCATACTACAACTTTGCACGTACAAAACATCACACAGTGGAAGCACATCCCTAAGCACCTTGCATTGTACAAGGTCTTAGAGACCAGCCTCTACCATATATAACAGTTACCATGTCACACTACAGCATATAAAACATCACACAGTGGAATAATCATAGCTAGTAGAGCATTAGGTACCGATTAATAATAGTTGCAATCCATCACAAGCAATAGTACCTAGATATGAGTAGATATAGATGCGGTAATACACGACAAGTACTACAAACAAGAGCTGACATAACAAGTTCATTTCACATTGATACATGGTCCACCCAGTTCTAAATGAGGTGGATGGTGATCATCATCCTCAAGTCATGGCGACGGTGTTACAAGCAGTGAGTAGGATGGCCTGTCCTACCCGAAGATTCTTGGCACGAAGGAACTTCTTCCACCCCGCCCTGCTCAAGACAGTGCGACCGTCCGTGTCCACTGCATAGGCACAGTTGGTGATGGAGCCCGTTCTGGTAAGGCGTAGTCCAGCAGCCATGCCTTCTTCGCCCGGGTCGATGCCACAGCTATCAAGTAACCTCTTAGGTAATTTCTGAAAACAGTTGACATGATATATGACCATGTCACGTGCAATTATCAACAAAGCATACACTTGAAGACACATATATCATTGGATTCAACACTGAGCATATATATCATCACATCACTACACTATACGCCAAGCATCAAATTACTACAGTAATTAGGCATATCATTAGATTACTCCGTACACTAAGCATATCATCGCATATTACTACACTACATGCATGTCATAAAATTCTTCACTAAATGAATTCTAAACTTGGCCTCTCATCACAGTACTACAACATGCATATCATATGAAGTACTACACTAACTAAGCATGCATATCATGTAATTACCACACTAAGTAACATACCATGATATGCCGTTTAACATTCGTCCCTTGTGAGGCGGGTCACGAATGGCTTCCTAGGTAGTCTTCACGTGGCGGAAGCATGTCCCGAGGGTTGCCGATTTCCTTGTCGCCCAGCTGAGTCCTTGGGCATACAGGTATTCAACAAGTGGGTTCTCATCATCATCTGAATCAGCACCATCTTCGTCCTCGTGAACTTCATCCTCACTATCCGGAATGAAATTTAGATAGATAACAGAAATCCTGGGCCTATCTCTTCTGAAGGAGAAGCTGATCAATTCACCCCCAGTAAGACGCATGCGGGCGATGAAACGATCCCAATCATCTCCTCCTATCTGGGTTATCTTTCGCCCCTTCTCGACCTGCATAGTGTATGGGCCCCCAAGAGCGTCGAAGGTCACGGTGTCTGCGACGAGCTCATTGAATGCCAATCTCACATTGCATGGTATGATCTATGTAAGATAAAAACAAACAGCAGACACAATACATTAGTGCAAATAGCAAAAAAACAAAACAAAAATAATGTACTGTCAGAAGGTTCATATAAATTATTACCGCTGCAACAACAAAAGAAGGCTGGAAGTAGATGCCGAACAACGTGGCAGTAGAAAGGCTGGTCCGGCACGGTGAGTTGCAGCGTCCACATTGTGCTTCCTCCATTCTACACAGAACATGTTGAACTCTAAGTTGAATTGTACATAGTACAATACAAAGATCATACATATAATAAATCATAGTGATAACCTATACTGGCAATGGCCAATCAATCTATTTTCTACCATCTATGTAATAAAGCAATGGCAATGACAATGGCAATGCCCGGTTCATCTAAACCTGGGAATAGTTGGGCATCGAAACTTAAACCAGTCCAATCCACGGCACACATCAAAAGCAAACCAATCCAGATATTTTCATTTAGAATCTAGACCAAACCAAACTATACATGCGCGTCATCCAACCCAGTCCAAACCGTTTTCAACTTCCAAAGGTTCAAACCGTGGACAAAGCCATATGCGAGGGCACGTCATGAATCTAGATCAGACATGGCGTCAAAGCTCGAGAGAGCCGACGAGCTCCGGCCGGCAACTGCGGCTCTTGGATTTGAAGCAGTAGTAGGTGGTAGTGGCGGCTCAAACTAATTGATTGATTTGGTCTCAAACCATATAAACCAAATCAAGATCCAATCCAAAACTAAGTTTCAGTCCAAACCAATCGGCTCAGATCCGCCTCCGTAGGGAGACGCGTTTGGGGAAGGGAAGAAGAGTGGAGATCTGACATACTTGCCGTAGTTGGCGGCGGCACGCCGGCAGCGAAGAGAGGGGTCGTCGGCAGATGGCGGCGGAGGCGGCGGCGCTGGTCGAGAAGGGGAGAAAGAAAGATGTGGAGTGGTCGAGACAGGGAGAAAGAAAAATGTGGTACATGTGGTGGCTCGGTTGTGTGGATGACAAGGGGACCCACTTGTGAGACCGATAGCAATTGATGGCAAACCGTAGGAGGTGCACGACCGCGTGCACGACCGCCACGTCCCCACGTGGAATCGGGACGGCCGGGTGGGTGTGTCAAGTCAAATCGGCACCCGCGGCTTCTCGGTAACTCCAAGAGGCAGGAGCAGTGCATTTCTTCCCCAAATCGGGTAGAAAACCCTCGTCCTCTCCCGAACCTAACCACCTCTCTTCCTTCCTCAACACCTCACCACCATCTCCTCCTTCCTCACCACCTCCTCCTTCCCTCGCCTCCTCCTCCTGTCTTGACCGGCGATGAAGCGCTGGGCGTGAAGATGCGGCGGACGAGCCGGAGGCAACCATCGGAGCAGAGCAGTCTGCTGCCGTGGCTGCAGCCGTGGGTGGAGCGGCTGAGTCCGCCGTAGCGGCGGAAGCTGGCGGTGTAGCGACCGTTGTGCCTGCTCCCGCTGCCATCGCAGCCGTCGAGGCACCTGTCGGTGAGCACAAGGTCGGGGAAGATCTGGAGGAGGAGGAGATGAGAAGGCGTAAGCGCAAGGTGCATGACGAAATTGAAGAGCTCTTCGAGGAGAACGCCATAAAGGAGTTCGACGTAGATTGCAGGAAGGGCAGCGACTTCGACGAGGATGCCATCAACGAGCTATCTGAGGTAGTACTCTGTTTTTGCTCTGTTTTTCATGACATTGGGGTTTTCTTGTTAACTAGATGAGCATCAATTTCACTTGGGCGTGCTAGTTATGCGTATGTAGGATTGTAGGGATCTAGCATAGATCTTCATGTTGGATGTGGATTTTAAATCTGATTCACATTCGATTCCAGCAGATACTCTGGTTTTTTCATGGCATTGGGGTTTGTCTTGTTAACTAGATGAGCATAAGTTTCACAAGGGATACATTAATGAAAGAAGTGGGGTAATGAACCCAAATACAAGAAAATGTTCATGGCAGGGATACATTAATGAAAAAAGTGGGTTAAACAATGGATATATGGAAGGATTCTCCATTGGCTTCCCCAGGACAGTGACTAAATGCTGCAGTTCCTGATTCATTATAGTTTATGTACATGAATTAATTTGCACACATATTCATAGATGATTAGTTTGCACACATTTTCATAGATGATCCATTTGCAAATTCTATACAGATTTCCATTTTGCAAAGGAAGTGATCGCTCCCTTAATAATTATGGGCTGACATTACATATCCACTGGATACCGAAAAATCAAAACATCTCATCTACCCAATTTTCCACAGTATTATATTTAGATGATCACAACCACATCTCTCATCAATATGAGCAGTGAGACACCCCATAGCTCCTTTACCAATTTCCTTCTGAAAGTTATCAGGGTCTAACAATGTTGGAGAAGCAGTATTGCCGCTGTCGGAAAGAATAATTGTTTCTTCATTCCAGAGATAGAACAAACCCCCTTGTGTGAAACATGGAGGAGTACAATGAAGCCATTTTTCTGATTCCAATAAAATTACACCTGTAACAAGTATGAAATATCATTAAACCAAGCCACTTCATGTAGTCTTTCATGTGTTAGTTATGTACTACTTGTGCACTAATCTATAAATGCAACTATTCCACCGTCCATAATTGTGCATGTCAATTTATTTGGCTCAATTATGTATGTGCACATCATATATTTCTAGCAAATAGATAGTTGCCATGTTTCACATGTGTACTTTCAAAACATTGTAATTAAAGTCAATGTACCATAATATATCACCTGAGTTGTTCTATGTGTACTAATTCACTAATTGATAGGAGGATGACGACGGCGTGGACTACAGCATGGACAGCAGGCACAGCAAGAGCCGGTACACCACGAGGCATCTGATTGCTGGGAAGATCAAGTACCGTTTCTTTGGCAAGATTGGGTGCCCTTTCATTTGCAAGGTGATCGGTGGCGGCATAGATGGCATGATCCAGCATGCCTTCAGACTGGCAATGGACATGGCAAGAATCGTAGTGCCGATTACTCGGCTAAACATGCTGCCTCATGCGCTTCCTTGAGATTGTCAAAGTCAATGAGCCGTAAAACATGCATTGAAGAAGGGAGAGAAGTGATGTGCTGCTAGAGTCTGATGCTGCCCAGGACCGCCGTGTCCTCTTATGTTATCTATGTTTCTTTGTTGTTGGAGTCTAAAACTGATGTCCTATGGTGTGTCTGAACCTATCTTTGCGGTGGTTGATCTGCCGTTTATGTTAAGAATTTGCTGCTACTCTGGTTTAGTGTTCCTAGTTGTTAATAATATTTTGGTGATGCATGTTTAAGACTTGTGCAATGCTAGATGCTTAGGGTGGTTCTTAGAAAAATAAAAAGGGTTTTTCTGATGCACCGTTGCATATTTGTACAGGAGAGACGCCTAGTTATGCGTCTACCCGGTACAAATAAGCACCTGTGCTTAAGAAAAGCCTGGTTTATTTCTATAATCAACTCCCCTAAGCACCTGCATTGTACAAGGCCTTACCAATTCAAGTATCGTACGGTGGTCTATGTTATGGTTGCTGTGTTATTCTGCCGTATGGTGATGCATGCTAGGAACTCTAATAATATGACTATGGTAGTTATAGCTTGGCATGACTATGTTTAGTGTATAACTCAGCATGTTCCTGCCATATCTATGAGCAGTTACAACTGAACTATGCATTAATTTTTGACAAAATTAAAGCATGCAAATGATTGCGGATTCCACCTATTGCCAAATCAAGCTTTGTACTGATGATGCATTAGATATTGCAATAAGTAGAGGATGCTCATGATTGCCAAAAGTACCTATTTTCACTTTCTGATAAGAACTCAACGTGTATCAAATGATGCTAAAAGTAGAGCATGGGCATGAGAATGTATCAATGCATTAGATATTGCAATAAGTAGAGGATGCTCATGATTGCCAAAAGCACCTATTTCCACTTTACGATAAGAAAAACAAAACGTGTATCAAATGATGCTAAAAGTAGAGCATGAGCATGAGCATGTATCAATTAATGATCAATTGATGCTACCTATTTGTGTTTGAATGGGCTCAATAAAGCTGGTGCTGGTTTATGCTCTCTGCGTGACCGTGATGGTAACGAAGACACTTGGTTGGCTATGGTCTTGCTGTCAAATTTATGTTTTAGTTCTTTAAGACTCTTTGTTTTTGCTGTTTGCTCGGGATCGACTTGCTTTCTCGAGCGTCCACGTGCTCTCTTCCTTTTGGGGGAGTTGGGTGCACCATTTTCGGGTGAGTTGGGTGCACCGGTATCCTTCTGGGAGTTGGATGTGTCAGGTTCGTTCGAACCATCAGGATTGTTGACTAATTGTACGTCCTCTTCTGAAGCATCAGGTAGAACTACTTGCTGGGCATTGTACACTTCCTTCTGTTTAAGAGAGAGTGCTGCGTTAGTTCTAATCATGAGACTTGTGAAATAAATGATATATTCTTGATGTAGCGCTAACCGTTATGGGGAACTTATATGATTCGAGACGAAGCGCATTGCAATCTGAATTCAGTAAGGCTGTACATATTTTCCACCTGAAAATATCTATCCTTGCCTATATTGGATAACCGACAATGACGTCAGCATAACTTTCAAGCTAAACAAAGTACAAATATAAATTAGGCATTCAATTACCTGGTTCAAAATATCGGTCATTTCATCCCCGTTCCATGACAACATGTACTGCAGTGTCCAAACCGCACAGAAGTCCTGCGATGTTTAGTTAAAGATTAGTAATCTTATTAGTATGCAAATAATAATTTATGAGGCCATGCATACCCATCGGTCTGTTGTGGTATGTTCTCATAGCGTTTTTGGTCCATTCGGCAAAATTGATGTTCTTAGCTGGTGATATCAACCCTTTCTTGACAGCCGTCAATGCAGAACTGAATCGAGTCCACCTAGGGTGCGACGAGTTATACATAGGGTTACGGTACTTTGGGAGCTCATGTTCCATGCGGATCAAAAGAGGCAGCAAGAGAACACTTACAAGAGAATCTTCCTTGGTCTTGTCGCAATGATAATTCATGGAGTTCAGAGTCTGAATTTCTTTTTTGTCAAAATTAAACATCATTAGCATCCAATGGTTTTGGTGTACATTGAGTGGGACATGCACCTGCAGTAAAATTCGGGTTGGGTTGAGAACCGAAAGTTGTCGTGTACGTAAACTATGAAAGTGTGGAAAACGTGTACCTTTGGCGCCTACAAATTTTCCTGCTACACGAGCTAACCATGAGGCTGCACGTCCAACAGGAACCACCCCCTTCATTTGTAACAGCTTTTCGGTTTCTTGAGGGGATATGATTGAGGTAGTATCATTCTCAATTTGGCTAATGCTAGCATATGCCATAATAACCTGCCAAATTTTCAATCATACAATAATAAGACAGTTGTTGCAGTAATGATGTAGAATAGAGTATAATGGGCTTACATCACCATAAATGTATTTGTCGTCCAAATTTCGCTTCAGATTTTTTGCTGTGAGGGTAATGTCTCCGATTCTAGCTATTTCAACAGGGTCATATGTTCCGCGGATGTAAACGGCTGTCTCTATGTCCTCATGCGTGAACTTGTAATCATTACCAAAGACAGGCTTCATCTGAGTTAATTGTGGTTCCTCATTGTTTTCCGTCACATGTCTTGCACTTGGTGTACTCGAAGACCCTGTCGTGACTTGGCTAGCCCTAGGAGTTCCTGTCAGGGATGAATTGCACACATTGACTTGATCCTACAATGAACAAAGGTAGTTCATCATTAGTTTGTTACTTTTAGATATTAACATGTTGGGCCATATTGATCACCTGCCGCCTCCTTTACGTGACACTGATTGTCGGTTCCTTGTAAATTCGTATTTTAAGTCCTGTAACAATGCAAACAATAATGAACATGAAGAAACATATTCATAAAAATACAAAATGCACAGTATGACATACATGGAGTTCCCTCCTTAAGTCTTTAATTTCGTCCTCGGCCTTCGACAACCTAGGATTAGTGCCAGTTTTAGTCTTCATGTCGATCAAGTCTTCACCTAGAGTCTGGTATTTGACATCAAATCTGTGCTCAATTTCCATTAACTTCCTGCCTACCTTCTTTTCATGATCAACAATGCGTGCATTCATGACTTCAACTACCATTTCAATCTGTGTAAACAAAATAAAACCCCGTTGATAACAATAGCTAAATGAATGAGGTTCCATGACACCTATTGGTGATATTGCAAAAACAAATAGTCTTTGGAGTACACACTTGCTGGCTACTAAATTGCTGTCCTTGTGATGGTGCTCGATACAAATCATGTTGATGCACATGTTCATCTTTTTTTCTTGGAAAATTATTAGAATTCTCGGACGGTCGTTGAGGAGCACAAATTTCCATGACAGCCTATTTTTTTAAAATATAATGAACCATTAGTATCAAATAAAAAATCGGATATAGAAAGTTTAATTGTAGATAGGTACCAGCCCGTTATGAAGACCTCCTTTCTCGTAAGCATCGCTTCTTATAGTAGCCATCATTTCCTCCCATCGTGCGATCAATGGAGGGGTTCTAGAAGCATACATTAATCGGCCACTACGCACGTGCTCCCAGTACCAATACTACACAATAAATTAGTTCATCACCATACAGATATGCAATGAACAATAATTAAAGGACATTAAGTAGTGATCTAGCACTAACCTGGAGCAGAATTAGATTTCCTTGTAGATTTACGTGATCTCGATTTCTAAACTTGTCAGCGGACTTGAAGAAGTGATTAAGTGTGAAACATCCCGATTAAATTTTGAAGGTTTTCAAGATCTGTAACAAGGTTGAGATATTTCGAGTCCACATAATGTTGTGCTGTTGGTGCTAGAACAGTACCAATTGCGTACAGAATGAACCGTCTCAGGAAATCACCGTCTGGGGCTTTGGAAGCTCAGATCGCCGTTTCAAGGTCAGAAATCAAAATTTGCCCATTGTTTGCATAGGCGGTAAACAATTCTGTGTTGGTTTGATTTTCCAGATGTGGCTCTATATCCTCCCCTTCTATTGGAATGCCAAATATACCTTGCACGTCCTCTTTTGTTATAGGAATTGGCGTTTTACCGATGGTAATGGATTTCGTGTCCATATCTATGCTCTTGGCTAGTCTAACCAACATTATGCGACGTAGAGTCACTTCATGCATCTGGGTTAGTCCGCCAAGACTGGTTTCTGATATGATGTACTTTTTGTGGTCTTCTAACAACAGTTTCATGGTTTTTCCGAACCTTGTCTGTGAGCATACTAACTTCATATGACCATGCTTTTCGGCGAGTTCCTGTTACATTCCATTAAATAAAACTGAGTACACATGAATTATGTGTATGAAACGATTATACACAAACAGTCAATTACTTACCGCATCGGTAGTTTCGGAGATGGGCTTTTCTCCATTATTAAGGTTCGTATCTGAAACTGACATTGCTGCCTCGTATGCAATGATAAAATCAGGCTCAATTAATCTGAACAAAATTGGAAAATGTATAACAAAATTAGCAGAGAATTAATTTTAACAAAATTAACTGGGTCATTTAACATATGATCCACTTATGGTTGAAGCACAGAACCTATTTGGGTGCAAAACCTATGAGGGTTCAACAACTAAAGCATCGGCGGACAACGATTATAAAGAGTTACGATCAGCTAATATCTTATCTCGGAGATGGTGCCACCGAGTAGATGGCGGCGGTTAGTGCGTTGGAAACTATAAGTGCCGGTATAGCGCGGTCGACGGCGCAAAGGAAAAACGACACGTTCATGCGAGGAGGAGGCGGCGAGAATAACACTGACGTCCGAGCCCTCAGATCACGTTGGCGGTGGGTGGCGAGTGGTGGCCGCCGACTCCTGTATTCCGTGGGCGACCGGCGTCTCCGATCTGATCTTGTAGCGGTCGTGGGAGGTGCGGACGGCCCGGGTGGTTAGAATGCGGAGCTGTAATCGCGGGATTTAGGGAGGGGTGGGCCGCGTGAGTTATGTGAGATTTGGATAAATGATATAAAGAAATAAGAAAATCTTGTGAACTCGGTGTGGGGTTTACGGGGTTTAGGGTTTAGGGGTTTAGGGTTATTAGGGTTTAGGGGTTTAGGGGTTTAGGGTTATCAGGGGTTAGGGTTATCAGGGTTTAGGGTTGAGTGTTTACATGCAAGCCCGGAAATGCGTGTGTCAGAGAACGTACTTGCATGTATATGTAGTAATGATCCCAAACTTTCTTAATGGCATCCCATGACCACATATAGAGTGAATGCATAATGGTTTCCATGTTGGGCAAAATTTTGAATGTTTAAACGGTTTAGTGGGGGGGTTAGGGTTATCAGGGTTTAGGGTTTAATGGTTTTAGGGTTGGCGGAACTATGTTTGTCTTACGGTGGGCGTAGCACACACACGGACATTGATGGGCGTTGGTCTACAATGGATTCCCTCGGTACCATCGATCCGGTCCGTTGACTAGCTCGGCCGACAAATTTCGTGACACATAGAGCATGCATCCATCCTTTGGACGGATCGATGTTTGGTTGGTTTCATACAGGTGAGGAACCCAGCTAGTGCTTTCGGGTGTTGACATGCTAGCCGGAAATGCGCGTGTCGAGATCGTGCTTGCGTGTATAATCCCAAAATCTTTCATGGCATCCCATGAGACCACATAGAGAATGCATGCATAATGGTTTCCATGTGGGGCAAAAATTTGAATGTTTTACGGTTTAGTGGGAGGGGGTTTAGGGTTATCGGGGTTTAGGGTTTAAGGGTTTTAGGGTTGGCGGAACTATGTTTGTCTTCGGTGGGCGTACCACACACACGGACATTGATGGGCGTTGGTCTACAATGGATTCCCTCGGTACCATCGATCCGGTCCGTTGGTGGCTTGGCCGACAAACTTCGTGCCACATAGAGCATGCATCCATCCACTGGACCGGATCGATGTTTGGTTCGTTTCATACATGTGAGGAACCCAGCTAGTGCTTTCGGGGTGTTGACATGTTATGCCGGAAATGCGCGTGTCAGAGATCGTACTTGCGTGTATAATCCCAAAAATCTTTCATGGCATCCCATGACCACATAGAGAATGCATGCATAATGGTTTCCATGTGGGGCAAAAATTTGAATGTTTTTACGGTTTAGTGGGAGGGGGGGTTTAGGGTTATCAGGGTTTAGGGTTTAAGGGTTTTGTGGTTGACGGAACTATGTTTGTCTTAGGTGTACGTAGCACACACAACGGACATTGATGGAGCGTTGGTCTACAATGGAGTCCCTCCTGTAGCATCGAGCTGGTCCGTCGACTGGCTCGGCCGACAAACTTCGTGCCACATAGAGCATGCATGCATCCACTGAACCAGATGAAATGCGCGTGTCAGAGATCGTACTTGCGTGTACATGTACCATCCGTTCCATCCACTGGTTGGGCCGACAACCTTCGTGCCACATTGTTCACATTGTCCAATTAACACTTTGTATAGATTTTTTTGGTAAAAAATGAAAGAAATAATGCAACTAATCTGAACGTAACGTTTGGCATGTATCAAACCGAGTTGCTACTATTCCTCAAAAAAAACCCAGTTAGCCACTAATTGCGCCAAACATATCTCGTAATTACCAACAAAAATGGGTTGACAATTATATCTGGAAATTCTTGGACTGAATTTATTGCTCTTCCTTTTTTAGAGAACAATAAGTTAGAATGGTGGGCGGCGGGTTGGCACGGGCACGGCGATGGCTCGGGCTTGTGTGATATGTGGTTCGACCCGCGGTCAGTGCACATGTTTTGGAAGCCCCGAAAAGATTGCGCTCGTTAAAAAAAACTTGCATCGAAGCGCAATACTTCAAAATAACTAATTAACCCTACAATCACGGATATATACCTTCCCATTCTACCGCATATCTACCCTATCCTAACCACCCCCATCTACCTTCTTTCTCCTCACATAGCCATCGCCGGGATCGCGCCATCGCTTCTCAAGCGACCATGCCGACGCCGGATTAAAAAGGTCTCTTCCATGGCTTCTCTCATCTTCGATTGCAGTGCTGATTATTTTTTCCATTGATTCGACCAACAAGTAATTTCCGAAGAGATTAGAAAATCTAGCTTTTGCCATACTTGAGTAGTTCTGGTGTGATTCGAGTACAGGATGTCATGCAAGAGCTTTTTGATTGATAGTTTGTACTAGTTGATCGTACGAACTGATTATGAATATTTTTTCACGGTCGTATTGTTTCGAATTAGGTGGATGAGGGTGTGGATACAGTTTTCATACTATGGGTATATGTGTTGCTGTAGGGACCATGGTCTCAGAGGTGTATAACAACCGTGCGGAGTACGACAAGTCTTTGCATGAAGCGCATCGGGAGATCGACTTGAAGGTGCAAAAGGATCGCGCTGAGGTAGATAAGAAACTGAAAAAAGAACGTTCATACGTGGACAGGATGATAAAGGAGGAGCGTCGGGAGTTTTCCCTTAAGATGGCGAAGATCGTCTTGAGATTGAAGAAAAGTATAAGAGGGACTGTGAGTACATGGAAAAAAGTTTTCTTTAGGCTACAAGGAAATGCATCAAGCGTTGCGAAGGACCGGAAGCTTGTGGACAGTATTATACAGACAGAGCGAGTCAAGATGGATGCCTATGTGTTGCGAGCACGTGCGGATATGGACGATGGCTGCTACAGGAGCGGTCGGACATGGATTATAAGGCCATGCTCGAGAAGGTCCGCTTGGAAGGACATATGTTAGAAGACCGTGCGATCTCACGGCCACCCGACAACATGTCTTCAATTATTCTCCCCCTGTAAGTATCTCGCACCGATTCTATATATTAAGGACCTACGTATTCTATGATACAAACATCTTCAATTTGTGGCAACCTTATGTCGGCGATTGTATGTAGGCTAAGCATCATGAGACGGCACAGTCGCCATTCACTCGAGACATTGCGATAGAGTCACCCATTCAATGCCGCATCAGTCCAACCCAACAACATATCGTCAATTCTCCCCTTGTAAGTACCTCGCAACGATGCATACCCAAGATATGGTATGACCTTTCAAAACTTGTGTGTAAATCCACTATCGACGTTTCATACACAGGATAAGAAACCTGTGATGGCAGAGTCCCAAGTCACACCACATGAAGGATACATTCAACATAATAAGGTGAGAAGGTTTGAGATGGCACAATCCCCAGTCACTCTACATGAAGGATACATTCCACAAAAGCAGGTAACAACGCCGCAATGTTGCTACGCACATAAAAGTTATGTTTGGCCCTTTACTCATTGAATGTATTAACTCTGATGTGAGATACTAGGTGCTGGTCATGGAATTTTATGTTAGTAGGGATGATGAGATGTCACATGTCCCGAGAGCATACTTTGATGAACACCCGGCAGAAGTCAGAATTTTTGAACCCGCCAAAGTGACCTACGATCTCATTATGAGTGAAATGAGAGATAGTTTTGGTTGCAAACTGGGAGCAGAACTGTACTACTTCTTACCCGGGTCTGCGTGCAAGCTGCCAGAAGGAATGTTCTTGATTGCAGGACCAGATGATGTACAAAAAATGCTTTCTGATCTGAATGGCAGCAAGACATGTCACCTGTACATTGTGTACAATAGAACTACGGGTTGTTTTCCCGAGGATGACATTGATCCCGAGGTTCAAATTTTACATGTTGCATGCATCTAGTTTATGGCTATGTCTTTTTTGAGTTCTTCCTAATACAATTCCTATGGTTTTCTACAGGAAGTGAGAATCCAAGAAATGGAGGGTCTTGCTAGAGAGTTGGCAGAGAAAGACCAAGAACAACTTAAGCTGTATGGTTACATTGATGTTAAAGAGAAAAAGATTGAAGCACATGGGTCGTCGCCAAGCCCGACACAATCTCCAACGACGCAACACAAGAGGTCACTGGATTTTGGCAGTGCAGAAGACAATATGGAGTAGGCTCAATTGTTTTTCAACAAGTTTAAGCTTCAAACCAGGATTATTTAGTTGCAAACAAACCTTTTGTTTTCTGTTTCACACTATGTTCGCAATTATGGTACAATTTATTCATGATACAGTTCTTTGAACAACAATGCATGTGTTTTATGATCAATCATACAGTTGTTTCGAGTTGTTTTGAGATGGCATTGTGTCTAAAGAAGTTTCCATCTATAAAACTTGGCACGCATCGCGCCGAATCGCGTATCCGCGAGAGGCGTCGTCGCCGCGGGAGAGCGTCGCCGCGAGCTTGTTTTCGGGTAGAAATCATAACATATTTCGGATAGATAAAGTTCACGTCCGCCACCCGCGCATGCAAACCCACGTCGCCGCCATTCCCATGCATGCATGCCTCAGGCGCAGACAACGAGACGACACATCCGAATTAGGCCCATCCGAAGTAGGCCATTAGAACCCTCCCCCCGCTCCACCTATTCCCCTCGCGCTATGGCCTCCCTCCCTCCATCGCCAGATCCCCCACTCGTCCCCCTCTGTCCGCCGCCCCTGCACGCCGTCGGCGACTCCACCCCCGCCGCCCCCGCGCCCCCCAACGGGATCGGCCGGATCCATCTCCTCAACCACCGCAGGACAACGCAGGTACACCAGTTTCTGTTGACGTCTCAATGGTATACATGCTGATAATGCTAGGTAGATCGACTGAGTGTAGCAATTTTGTGCCACCAATCCACTTTTCTGGAAAATTCTTGCTAGAAAACCATCTGAAACTTGTGATGCTTGCTACTGTATAATATAGGACTTTTCAAAGTTCTGTTAAGATGGCACTATTGGACACATACAGTAGAGCTGCGTTTTTAGTTGTTATACTTTCAGTAACCATCACTGCTTGGGAAAGGACGAATTGGATGCATTCAGGTCTGCAGTTGATAGTGTATCATCATAATGTAGGTGCTGTGTTGTGTGATTCTTCATGCTGAGAACTTCAGCTTTTTCAGTTATAGTGAAAGGCTTCTGTATAAAAAAACTACTAAATTATCACAAAAACTTCTAGACAACATTCTGTACAATCTGACCAAATCTTGAACTAAGTGATCACCAAAAGTTGAAGGATTTTGCATCACATCACAACCATAAGTGTTCTGCACCAGCATCATAACAATCACATAACTACATAACAAAAGCAAACTTGTTCATCATTACAAAAGCAAACTTGTTCAACATAACAAAAGCTAACTTGTTCAGCATTACAAAAGCAAACTTGTTCAACCACATAACTGCAAACTGAGACACATAATACCACAAACAACTCAATATCGCCAGTAGTAGGGGTCATCCCAATGATCCTCCGCCTCTTGCCAGTACTCCAAACCTTCTTTGACGATTTCGATTTTCTTCCATGCCTCGTAGGTGACGTACGCATCTTTCGCTGTGTACTCGATGAGGTTGTTTCGCAGTGGGCTGTCCCCCCATAGTTTGTGGTCGAATTCCTGGTTGATCTTCTTCTTCATTTCCTTGTACGATGGGTGGATGAGGCTGGCTGCAAACTAAACCAAAGCCTGCCACTTCTTTCCATTTTTTGGAACTCTCCATTTGCGCTGCATGTCGACGTACTTGTCGGGGTTGATCTCCAAACCAGACAATTTCAGCTTCTCCTTGTCACCTCCAATGGAGAAGCCAACAAAGGTGTACAGCTTCTTCTCCTGCAGGAGCGGGCGGAGTTCCTTGGGCCTGCATCAAATTAATCTACTTCAAAAACTTCAGAAACTACTAATTAGACATAAAATTCAGAACTAGTATTGCATCTACTCCAGAACTTCAGAACTAGTATTGCATCTACTTCAGAACTTTAGAACTATTGCATCTACTTGAGAAACTTCAGAAACTTCAGAACTATTGCATCTACTTAAGAAACTTTAGAAACTACTAATTAGACAGAAACTTCAGAACTTCAGAACTAGTATTGCATCTACTTCAGAACTTCAGAACTATTGCATCTACTTGAAACTTGAAACTACGAAACTACTAATTAGACGAAACTTGAAACTTGAACTAGTATTGCATCTACTTGAACTACGTAACTATTGCGTCTACTTCAGAAACTTCAGAAACTACTAATTAGACAGAAACGCCAGAACTTCAGAAACTTTAGAACTGGATGTTTTTACCATTTGGTTGCCGCGGTGATGTGGTATACCAGGACAAGATCCTCCACGCATAACTGCAGAACTGCAGCAATTTGCGTAGGTTTGTCTTCCCTGGTATACTCGACATCAACGCCGATATTCTGAGGAAGCATGCCGCCGAGCCTCCTCCTCATCTTGCGGATCATCTTGTCGGCTTCGTCTGGATTGCTGGTGCATACGACATCCAGCGGCTCCTTCGGTGGATATCAACCTTGGCGGCACGGTGTAGTCCCGCTTCGCCGGGGGACCGAACGTCGTCGTCGACCACCAGCGGCTCCTTGCGGACGCCTCACCATGGTGATGCTTGGCGAGGAGGAGGAGTTGCTCCACGATGCCTCCGCCATTCTCTTGGCAGAGCGGAGGGGAGTTGCTCCACGATCCCGCCGCCATTGCCCTCCTGGCCAGCGATGGTGGAGGCAGAGGGGAGTTGCTTGATGGTGGAGGCAGAGGGAGGAAGATGGAGCGGCAATGGAATGAGGAGGGAGGCATAGGGACGCAGATTGAGCGGCAATGGAATAGGAGGGGAGTTCCCTGCGTCGTGGGGAGTTGCCAGTGGAGGGGAGTCGTGGGGAGTTGCCAGTGGAAGGGAGGCGTGGGGAGTTGCCTCGAAAACTCAAACGTCCTGCCCTTTGGCCCTCGAAAAATCTGGAGGGAAGACGTGGGCCCTTTGGTTTGTCCTGTTTCTGAAAAAAAAATAGCCATATTTTGCTCTCACTGCAACCATATTAAGAGATCAAAAATGGCACCAAAAAGTCACTGCAGCCATCCTAAATGGCATGAAAACAACACCAAAACAACATCAGCCAAAACAGCAAAAAATGCATCCATCGATCCTTCTTTATTTCTTCTAACATTCCGTGTTCTGTCCAGTGAGATAGACACAACGCTACAAATGCAGGCTGACAACGCCCGCGATTTCATGACCATCAGGATAGACGGCGGCTTCATCCACGCTCCGGTCCCATGAGTCGAGTCGAAAGTAGTGATGCTATGTGTAGTTCTGAAACATTGATTGGCTCATGTTGTAATTAAACTTTAATGAATTGTATGTCTCTTTGGTTTGGACAGTCGTTAAACTTAGATGTAATCGATGCTATTTATTACTAGGACCATGAATTGTGCTATTAATGTCTTGCTTTTCTCTTCCGATCCTTTTGTTGCATACTTATTTATTGCTTATGTATTGTCTGTTGTTTGGCTTGTGCATAGAGATGCCGTCGTATGTCGTGTACAAGGGTAAGGTTCCCGGAGTCTACGACGACTGGGAGGAGTGTCAGAGACAGGTTCACCATTTTAGCGGAAATAGTTACAAAGGGTACACCACTAGGGCGGAGGCGGAATCTAGATACGCCCGCTATCTAGCGGGAGAGAGGAGGGAGCGTTGGAGGAACCGGATGAAGACCAGTTTCATCGGGATGATGCTCATCGTGATGACAGCAACTCTCTTCTATGTGATGGTAGTTTAGATGATCGATATCGACTTGTAATATGAAGACAAACTCGCTACTCGCGGTCTCGAGACTTGTAATGTTCTATCTTTGTTCGGTCTTTTGAATTCGGAGACTAATATGATGAATTGTATTCGGAGAGCTATCTTCTATTGTATTGGATGAATGTGCTATTGCTGTGTGGTGCTGTCTATATTCTGCCCAATAATATATTTTGTAACCTGTGAAAATATCAGAAATGTGCATTTTTCCAACCACCTCCAAATCACCTCAGTTTTGGCACACATGATCTCTTCCACAAACAAAACTAGGTTTCCAAGTTTTTGTATTTTTTAATTTTTTTTGAATTTATAATACCCTTTAGACTGACTGCTGAAAACATCGGTCTATGCCTCAAGGGGGCATTGTAAAATAAATTTTTTTCAAAATTTTCTTGCATACACATGTTTTGCACATGTGGGTGACCATGTACAAGAAAATTTGGGTGATTTGGAGGTGGTGGAAAAGTTCACGTTTTTTCAAAGAATGGCTTAAGTTCCAAATGGTCCCTCCGGGAATGTGGGCATTTTTTTGACCACCTCCAAATCACCTCAGTTTTGGCACACATGATCTCTTCCACAAACAAAACTAGGTTTCCAAGTTTTTGTATTTTTTAATTTTTTTTTGAATTTATAATGCCCTCTAGACTGACTGTTGAAAACATCGGTCTATGCCTCAAGGGGGCATTGTAAAATAATTTTTTTCAAAATTTTCTTGCATACACATGTTTTGCACATGTGGGTGACCATGTACAAGAAATTTTGGGTGATTTGGAGGTGGTGGAAAAATTCACGTTTTTTCAAAAAATGGCTTAAGTAGACCAAATGGTCCCTCCGGGAATGCGGAAATTTTTTCGACCACCTCCAAATCACCTCAGTTTTGGCACACATGATCTCTTCCACAAACAAAACTAGGTTTCCAAGTTTTTGTATTTTTTAATTTTTTTTTGAATTTATAATGCCCTCTAGACAGACTGCTGAAAACATCGGTCTATGCCTCAAGGGGGCATTGTAAAATAATTTTTTTCAAAATTTTCTTGCATACACATGTTTTGCACATGTGGGTGACCATGTACAAGAAAATTAGGGTGATTTGGAGGTGGTGGAAAAATTCACGTTTTTTTAAAAAATGGCTTAAGTGACCAAATGGTCCCTCCGGGAATGCGGGCATTTTTTCGACCACCTCCAAATCACCTCAGTTTTGGCACACATGATCTCTTCCACAAACAAAACTAGGTTTCCAAGTTTTTGTATTTTTTTGAATTTATAATGCCCTCTAGACTGACTGCTGAAAACATCGGTCTATGCCTCAAGGGGACCTGCATGCAAGAGTCGGGGACCTGCATGTGAATAGTGATTCATCAAGGCCTTGACAGCTACTGGCACAGCGGCTGCCGCCCGATTTGCATGCAGCGAAGATGAACGTGCATGGAGGTTTTTCAAAGATTTCCAAGCACACCCGAGTGGGCCCCGCTTATTTAAAAAATACGTCAGTCATTATTGCTCTGTAAATGAAGAATATGCATGATGATTATGAATATGCATGACAACCATAGTAAGGGTGAAGAATCATAGTGCCCAATTTGTCGAAATACATCATCATTCTTAAAGTTGGACATCACATGATACACACGAGAAAGTGGAAGCGGAGGATGTCGAACTAATACAAGATAACATGGCAGTACAACCGCACTTCACTAAATTATCATCACGATGAAATAGAATGTAAAGACCATGTCACACAAAGATGAATGGCACACGACTTTCTCGGCTCATCGTCGGTTCATGTTGTATGTAGATATCACAGTTCAGCCTCGAGATCCTACACGTAAGAATAGAATAAATCACATGGACATCAATTATGAGTAAAACACATGCAAAAAATATGAACATATTTCGTACCTCTAGCAATTTAAGCGCATTTACGTCGATTGTGACCTGGTTCCTTGCAATAGCCACAGATATTCTGTGATCTTGACTTCTTTGTCTTTGCTCGCAGCCTTTTCTTGGTGCACCTCGTCACGGCACATGCATGGGATCCGAACCTTATCAACTTTCTGCGAGTGCGGCATCAGCGGGCCAAACCTAATGCTGTTATGCTGAGCATTAGTTGACTCCTTCTTGTCGGCTAGTTCAAAACTTGATTGCTTGCCATGATGTTGTGCTTGCAAAAGCATCTTTAGACGGTGATAGTCCTCATCAGTGGCATGCACGGAAACTTGCGGCGTGACTACAATTCCGCAACTCATGGTACCTCTGCGAGCTTAGCGAATAGTCATACATCTGGTTTTTTCTGGTAGGTGCGTATGCACATTTTGCATTCATAGTCCACCTAGTGGGAACGCAACAACCGGGCAGAATTTTTTGTTTTAAAATGCCCAATATGTAAAAAATGTGGGAACATGGTGTGCCTGCGCATTCCAGCTTACGGCAAGAACAACTCACCCTGTGCAAAAGACCTCCTTGCTCTTCAATGCGCACTCCAAACTTTTTATCCATTCTTTCCTGCTTGGACACAACATAAGTGGAATCTTGATCCATCTAGTATCTTTCTAATCGACATTTCTTGACAGCATCTATGCTCCATAAGACCATCTTAAAGACCCTAGGTGTGAAAACTGTTGCGGCGTGTTTCTCAAGCGGCGAAGCATTTTCCTCTGTAAATGGAATGGACTGCAAGGCTTCGACGTCATGGAGAGCTTCGTTAATCCGTCGGGACGCAAGGCAACGCTCATAGTGCTCTAGCATTTCAAACAACGACATCTTACCCTCAAGATGCGTATGTAGCACAGACTTCAAGTTCTCACTCCTTTGATTGCTGCTCAATCGTAGGAAACAACGCCCCTCAAGATATGACCACACCAACTTTCTCATCTGATACATCTGATGCAGCCAAGACTCCTCACTGGTTACTTTATTCCGTTGTAAGAATTGTATCCATTTTATCTCATGCTCTTCAATGGAAGAAGTATCATAAATGAAAGATCTGAATTCCTCCTTTACGTCGTCATCATGCAGATGGCGTACAATGTTCTGCTGAATGTGCCATATACATAGTCTATGGTTTGAGTCTGCCGACCACCCTTATTGCTCTCTGCATTGCAAGGTCCCCATCTGTGATCACAGATATCGGATGCTTCTGTGCCATGCAATCAGAAAAGGTCTGCAACATCCACTCGTATGCCTGGCTTGTTTCATGAGAAATTATACCACAGCCAAATATAACAGTGCTGCGGTGGTGATTCAACCCGATAAAAGGCACGAATGGAAGATTGTATTTGTTGGTTCTGTATGTGCTATCAAAAACAATGACGTCTCCGAAAGCCTCGTAGTCAAGTCGCGATTGACTATCAGCCCAGAACAGTCCACTACTAGGAAAAGGCCTACTAATGGCGCACCTAATTTGGCCATTAATGGCGCATTAGTGGTGCGCCATTAGTGCCACGCCATTAGTATATTTTACTAATGGCGCACCACTGCTGCGCCATTAGTAGCTGGTGTACTAATGGCGCACCACTGGATGCGCCATTAGTATATACAACAGTGCGCCATTAGTATGCCTCCCAGGGGGCATGTATACCCACGTGCTTTGGCATACTAATGGCGCACAACGGCAAGATGCGCCAATAGTAACTTCGGCATACTAATGGCGCACTATTTAATGATCGCCATTAGTATCCTTTGGCATACTAATGGCGCCTTTGATGTGATGCGCCATTAGTATGAATATTAGGTTTTTTATTTTTTATTTTCTGTTTTTTGCACAGGTTACAAAATGTATAATTGGACAAAATATAGAAAGCACACAACAACAACAGATTCATCAAATACAATAGAAGATTAGTCTCTGAATACAATTCATCGTATTAGTCTCTGAATACAATTCATCATATTAGTCTCCGAATTGAAAAGACCGAACAAAGATAGAACATTATGTTACAAGTCTCGAGACCGCGAGTAGCGAGTTTGTCTTCACATTACAAGTCGATATCGATCATCTAAACTACCATCACATAGAAGAGAGCTGTGGTCAACACGATGAGCATCATCACGATGAAACTCGTCTTCATCCGGCTCCTCCAACGCTCCCTCCCCTCTCCCGCTAGATAGCGGGCGTATCCAGATTCGGCCTCGGCCCTAGTGGTGTACCCTTTGTAAATTTTACCGCTGAATCGGTGAACCTGTCTCCGACACTCCTCCCAGTCGTCGTAGACTCCAGGAACCTTACCCTTGTACACGACATACGACGGCATCGCTATGCACTAGCCAAACGTAAGCGTTAGTACCAATTCACGACAATACATAAGCAATATATAAGTATGCAACAGAGCGATCGGAAGAGAAAAGCAAGACATTAATAGCATCGATTACATCTAAGTTGAGCGACTCTCGAAACCAAAGAGACATACTACAAGTTCATTAAAGTTTAATTACAACATGAGCCAATCGATGTTTCGTAACTAGACACAAGATCACCGCTTCGACTCGACTCAAGGGACGGAGCGTGGATGAAGCCGCCGTCTATCGTGGGAGTCATGAAAGAACGGGCGTTGTCAGCCTGCATTTGTAGCATTGTGTCGATGTCACTGTTGGACGGTTGATTTTTGAGGTAGAACTGCCCCGAGGTACGAAGGACATCTTGTTGGATGATTTCCGCAAACTCCGACTGGATGCGAAAGAATTCTTGTCTGATGTCCGCGTCCTGGATTGCCGACACGCTTCGCGGCCCAATCTTTGAGTTTACTCGGTAGCGAAGTTGATGATGGTCCCGTCGATCGCCCGCATGTGATGGATGGCGTAGTAGGCACCCTTCGACCGCCAAAGTGGCTGCTTGACGCAGCGAACATCCTATTGTGGGAGAACACGTGCTTGCCGTGCTTACGAATAGGCCTGGTGAAGGTGCCTCCAGATTAGGCGTGGCAGGGAGAACATCATCAAGAACCTTCTTGACATTTGTGTAGTCTACGTTCGATCGACGGTCGGGTCGAAAAATCGTGGCCATGGAATATTTGGGGCTTAGGAGGATGGCGTGCAATGTGTCACCGCAGAAAACACGGAATGTTAAAAGAAAAATGATCGAAATCTAAGAATTCATATGTTACGGGCGGTTGAGGGAGGACTTACTCGGGAAAGTAAGGCACGAGGAAGTTATCCTTATCTTGGTTTGCGAATAACGCCTTCGAGGTAAGAACTTGCGACTTGCGGTCCCAGCGCTGCCCAAGATCTTGGCACGCATGTAGAAGGGGTCGACTATCACGATGTCCGGGGTCTTGTCGCGAATGATCCGCATCTCCATACTCAGCGAAAATAGCGAGCGAAGGTGTAGTGCAGCGGATGAAGGTTCAACATAGCGTGGATGTCATCAAACTGCAGGACGATCGTCGCCCGATGGAGTTATCCACAAAGCCCTTGCCCTCCGCACCTTGGCCACGAAAACCGGGTATGCCACATCCTTCTCTCTGAGACGCCGCTTCTCCAAAGAAAGAACACTATCATGCAGACTCCGCATAGCACCGGTTGCAGCATTGAGCATATTTGTCGGTAGCATCGCCCTACCCGCCACATGCACCCTCCTCGAGATATCCTCAGGTGAAGGTGGCCCGTCCTGAGCACGGATCGCACTCGGTGCCGGCTGGCCCGCACCCTTGCTAGTCTTTCTTTGCGTGCCTTCTTCTTCTCCTGTAATGGGACTGAGTTCTGCTCACGCACCGCCTTCTTGAGTGTGTTGGGGCTGATAATATTTCGCACCTCGCCTATCCGAGGCACGGTGAAGTCGGCAGGTGAGGCGTCTCACGAGAGCTAAGCGGCGAGCGATGCTGTTGCAACTTGGCTTCTCCGCGGTACCAGCTAGATCGCGCCGCGTCTTTTGTTGGGTTGGGTTCTTGAGAAGGAGGCCCCATGAAGTCGCCACCGTACCCATGATCGGCAAAGTATTGATCGACGTTGGCAAATGTATCGTCGTCGTCATCGTTCTGATCATGTGCCATATGCATGTTTGGATCCAGTGGCATAGGGATGTCCGGCACCGTTGCGGCGGTCTTACCATGGGGCCGACTTGGCGACGGCACGACTGGCGGTGTTGTCTTTGGGGTGGTGTCCCCCGCCCCCAAACAAATCTGGCTCTTCGGCCAAAGCAGGGGCCAGCTCAGGCAGGCGCTGAGGGTCATCACGCCATCATCGTCGGCCCCGACGGGTCGAATCGGAGGTAACAACTCGTCGCAGCCTGGCAGCACCCGAACCAGTTCAATCCTAAACAAGTTGGGTGGCATCTGGGTACCGTGGAACAAGGGGTTGCCCGGTTGAACGATTTTGCCCTTAGCGACATCGACCAACTCATTGTTCACGAAGTGCAGGAGAATGCACGGAACGTCGGCGGCGCCCTGCGAAAACATGTAGGGCGTCAGGGATGCCCAGTCAAAGGCAAGGAGATGAAGTCCTCGACCGAGAGTGGCTTAATTAGTTACCGTGATGATGGCGTCGAGCTCGGCTAATGTCGAGGCACCGCCAACGGCGGGCGCATTGACGGAGGGGCCGCTTGCTGCAGAGGTGCCGCCGGCGTACACCCGGTGCATTAAGCTCCGTGCGGCGTCGGAGACACCAATGTCGCCTCCGCCGGAGACACCAATGGCCCGCCATCGCATTCTGCGAGTTGCTGGCCGTGAAGCTAGGAATCGGGCGGCCCTGTTGGCGCCCGCAATCCACGCACTCAACCCCTGGATCAACGTAGGCACAATGGCGGTGATCGCCGCTCCGAGTTGTTGTTGCACTTGCTCTTGGACAATCTCCGAATCCGCGCCACCTGTGCCTTGAGTTCTTGAACCTCGCTACCTGGCTTTCCGAGCTGGTCTTTTCTCCTTCCGCACACCAGCGTATAGTATGACCCCATTTTGTGGACAAGCCTTTGCCGCCACACGACCAGTGACGCCGGCTTCGAGCTTATCCTTGTTCTTCATTACATTCAACGCCCTATTTAGAGTGGTGTCCCAAGGGTTGCTCTTAGTCTTCCCAGCCATCGCTTTCGATCGCTGCGGAAGGAATGTGAACCATTTAGAAATTTGGCTTCATTAATTAGAATGCAACCATATGGAGCTAATTACCCCGGGGGTGGTATTCCTTACCAGAACAACCTCAAGCGCCCTGGTCTTCGGATCCGTGGTAAGCTCCTTTGTTTTCGGGTCCTTCTTGTACCGGGCCCTGACAAAGTTCCTGGTCTGCTTGTCACCATATTTATCGAAGAGGGGCGGTAGGCCTTGCTCGGCACGCTCCGCGTCCTCCTTGTCCCATATAGGCTCCGCCACTCTGTAACCGCCGGGACCGAGTGTGTGTTCCCCTAAGTTCAGCTCCCGCATTTCTTTCCCCCACTGACTTGATTGGGAGTTTGCGGTGCTCGAGCAATTGATCTTGAAGTCGTTGTAGTCATCTTCGGTGTTCGAAGGATTTTTCTCCTTGATCTTCTCATAACTCTCACCTTTCTCGATCATTCTCTTCACATTGCTTTTCCAAGTAGACAGGGCCTTGCTCATCTTCGTGAGGGCAGCATTGTTCACTTTATTCCCTTTGAGGCTTGTGTTTTCAAAAGCAGCGGAAACTTGTATCGTTCGTGCAGCTTCGTGAAGAGGAGGTTGCGCAAATTCCCTCGGTCGATGCCTCGGGTTCTCGGTGTTGATCGAGGCGGTGCTCGGAGAATGCACCCGAGCTGAAGCGAGTACCCTTGACTATTCGTTCGGGCGCCGTTGGATTCCGTCGAGTCCACTTCATAACTTCCTCCTTGAGGGTGCGGAGCACGGTCGAGCGCCAGTCCTTCCGTTGCCTCTTCATTGGCTGCCATCGTGCGCGCGCCGCCATCATCGATGGTGGCATCCTCGGCGGCACCATCGGTGGTGGCATCGATGGGGTCATCCACGGCGGTACCATCGATGGTCTCGGGATCGGTGGGGAAGGCGGCGTCCTCATACAAGTGAGGTTGTTCCTCCATCTCTGGGACAGCTCCTGAATGCCTTGCCGCCCAACCCCGGCCTCATCGTTGTGGGCCATGTTTCTCTCTAAATAGAAACAAAGTTTGGTCAAAAGTTGGTTATTGTCAAGGAACAAGATCATGGTCTCATCATTTAGGGTTTGTCGACACCGAGGCATCCTAAAATCTATGCTTTTATCATTGAGGGTTTTTGGACGCCGAGGCACCCTAAAAGCCTAAGCTTTCATCATTTCGGTTTTTATCGACACCGAGGCACCCTAAAAGCCATGCATTAGTCACAGGTACGCCGGGGCACTTGATCCTACTTAATTAACTACTAAGATAACCCGGCCCATGCATTAGTCACAAGTACCCCATATGTCCTATTTTTAGCAAAGTCATGCTAAAATTCACGGAAAATTTCAGCATGACCTTTGCTGAAAATAGGACATATGGAGTACCCGAATTTGCCGGAACGGAAGTTAATCGACATTCCGGCAAACTCAAGGGCCTCTCGGGGTACCTGCAAAATCATTATCCCAGGTGGACATGGATGCAATGTCACATGTCACATGGATCCCACACCCACAGGAGCTGGTGAAGCTTCATGTGTATTTCACGAAAACCAGCCTAACTAAAGAGCTTTATGTAGAAAACAAATCACTCCACCAGCTCACACAGGATCCATCAGAGACATTCACCCAAGATTTGACGGCTGTCGTTGATTTTTTTTTCTATGTTTGCACACAAAGTGGTGCTTCTATTGTAGTCTCCCCAGTACAGTTCATGTCCAATCTACCATACATTTGCTGCCAACTTGATCATGCCTCTAAGCAATTACTCAAAATTGATCAAAGTTTATGCATTAGAGAATATCAGTCATTGATATATGGGTCCACATATGTTATGAAACAAACACTAAAACAAATTGCATGAGTGATGCTGCTGATGATGACCAAGCCCAATTATCCAGGTGCTCTGTCCAACTATAAGCACAGTGGAGTGCAGCAAAATAAGTACATAATTCTTTTGTTAATTCACAACTTTGTACACATACTCTGCATAGACAAAGTTCCTTCTTTTCATATATAATAACATGCATGGTGACGAGGAAACACTGAACCCTACATCAGGAAACAGCCTAGTAATCTATTGGCAAAGCAGTAATCATACAAGAAGGCAGGAAGGGAGCAGTAATCTATTGGCAAAGCAGTAATCATATTTTAATCATATTCATATATTTTAATCAAGTCCAGCGGGGAGGAATCTCGCAAAATTATATTAAAGAGTTGTAAAAGACCCGGAGACTACATTGAGACTCATTTTGTATATCATAGTTTGAAATGGCGGGGAGGAAATCTGACTGACAAATGTTGAAGAAAATGGCGAAAGAACAGTTTGCTTTGTGCTCACCACGCAGGGGAGGAGGCGACGAGGTCCGGGTGGTGGTGGTGCTCCGGCGACACCTACATTGTACCCATGGGCATTCGGCAATTTTGCATAAGAGAGCATGTCTTAGGCTCAACCACTTGTTCAGGTTTATGAAAAAATTTAACCAATTTAACCAATTTAAGCATATGAATTGCCACCAGGACATGTTATGTATGTACAGTTAACCAATTTTCTTGTCGGTTCGAGAGCTGGTAGCACCACATTGATGTGTTTATGCCAGCTAGAGCAGAACTAGTCGTCCTCACAACAGAACATTTGACTTGGTAAAAGAATCATATTCTTGAGTGAGTGCTGCGTGATTTGTACCTTCAGTTCAGCTTTGTGTGTAGACAAAATTCAGCTCAGTTTAGTTTTTTGTGTAGACAAAATTCAGTTTAGTTGTGAGTAAAATCCCCCGTTTCTGCATCTTAATTGGGCCGATAAACTGCATATGTACTACATACTAAAGGTGAATGTTTCCTGTGCTGGAACTATTTTCTGGGTTTCTTTTATTGCCCTTCAGAGTTGAAGAGTTTCAATTCCTGATGTAAATCTATCCATCTGTCTATATCTATGCTTGTACCATTTCATGGTAAAACTCTAAAACTAGAGAAACCCAGGAGAGGCCTCACTTCACTTCTTAAGCATCTACATTAGCCAAAAGGCTCTGAACTGGCTATTAAACAATAACTGAATTTGTTTTGTTGTGCAATATATTTAAACATGAGCCAAACACCCTGATTCTTACTTAGCAGTATAAGTATTTGTCTTCAAAAAGGTTGTAGGATTTCCTTTTTGATCTGCAATCGGCATCGCCTAGTAATTACTACTACGTCTCATTTTTGGGGCACTGTATTAAACAAAAAGGTTGTTTTGCAGGTACTAACTGTTCACAACAGAAATAGATTTTAGCCTTTCGCATCATCACCACTACGAATTCCACAACAGCCCTGACTAATTAACCGCATGATCGTAGAAAAGGAGAAAAAAAATCCCCACCCAGTTAAATCGAGCAGTCAGAGCACAAAATCCCCCGATGAATTTTACCACGATCTACTACTTGGGGCCGCGAATTCGCAGGACTGTAGGAGCATGGAATGGATAATAAGGAGGCGCATACCTAGAGGAAGAGACGACCACCAACGATTCTGCGAAGTTGAAGAAGAAGAAGCCGATCTGGATGGATGATGACGATCTCCTCCGTGCGCTCCGTGGATATTTGGGCTCCTGTGTGCGCTCAACGGTGGTGTCGGGGCGGCTCTGGCGACGGTGGTGTGGACGGGGCGGCGCTGGTGTCGGGGCGGCGTCGAGGGCGGCGGGGCGACGGTGGTGTCGGGGCGGCGCTGGCGACGGTGGTGTGGACGGGGCGGCGCTGGTGTCGGGCGGTGTCGAGGGCAGCGGGCGATGGTGGTGTGGACGGGCGGCGCTGGTGTCGGGCGGCGAGGGCGGCGGGCGACGGTGGTGTCGGGCGGCGCTGGCGAGGGTGGTGTGGACGGGCGGCGCTGGTGTCGGGCGGCGGGCGACGGTGGTGTCGGCGCGGCGCTGGCGGTGGTGTGGACGGGCGGCGCTGGTGTCGGGGCGGCGTCGAGGGCGGCGGGGCGACGGTGGTGTCGGGGCGGCGCTGGCGACGGTGGTGTGGACGGGGCGGCGCTGGTGTCGGGGCGGCGTCGAGGGCGGCGGGGCGGCGGCGTCGGGAGAGGAGAGGGGAAGGGGATCGCGGGCGAGGGCGAGGGAGAGAGAGGGGATCGATACGAAGTAGGGGCGGCACAATACTAATGGCGCACCACCCCTCGGTGCGCCATAAGTACATACATGCTAATGGCGCACCTCACCCAGGTGCGCCATTAGTATTTTTTTTTACTTCTGCTCGAGCCAACAGGTTATCTACCACCGACCTGATACATATCAAGTCTTCTCTACTAGCTCGACTGGTCAGCTAGTTCTCACACCAGAGGTCCCGTGTTCGATTCCTGTGCTCCATGATTTTTTTATGCATTTAAAATGCTGTTTGATACTTATTTGTGTTTAAATATGTTCAAACTTGTTTAAATCATAACAGTAATATTTTTTATAAGACAGTAATAATTTTTTTAAAAATCATCAAACCGTAATGCATGCCGGTGGAGCGGGGAGGTGCGGGGTCGGTGGCGGCGGTTGAGTAGGGAGGTGCGGGGGTCGGCGGTGGTTGAGTAGGGAGGGTGCGGGGGTCGGCGGCGGTTGAGTAGGGGAATCGAGGGTGCGGGCGGTCGTGGCGGCGGCCGTGGACGGATCTGGCGAGTGGGATAGCGATCGAGATGGAGGGGGATCGAGATCGAGTGTCCATGAAATTAAAAAATATTCATGATAGTTCAAAAAGTGCCCATGAAATACAATCGAGAAATGAAGTCTACGATTTAAATACAATCGATCTTAGTTAGCTATCTCTTCACAATCTTCTTGCCCTTCTTTTTCGCAAATGGAGTTCTTCTATGGAACGGATGTCCTTTAGGTAGGGTGGTCCTGCTTCTTCTTGTGGTGTATGCTGCTACTTCATCATCGTCGTCATGTTTGATCCTCGGGTCGCCGTACTTGTCAAAGTCTTGCTCATTGGCTACTCCATCCATTCCGATGATCTTCCTTTTGCCTCTCCTCACGACAACACGACTGGGCTTTGGCGGGTCGGTAATGAAGAAGCATTGGTCCACTTGGGAAGCCAGTACCCATGGCTCATTTTTCGGTGACGTTTATGCCCATGATCTTGGATTTGGCCGGGTATAACCATGGTGGTGAAATACGGTCTTCTTTTATGACGTTCTTGGCCCATCGACACGGAACATCGGGACCTTCTCTCCAGCAGTAGCTCAGCTCCCAGATCTCCTCGATCCTTCCGTAGTATCTGTCCTTGTCGTTACGGTGTAGGATTCCATCGTTACCCGGAGTTCGATAACCATCGCTCTTCATGTCCTTGGCCTCGTGTAGAATGTGTAGCCGTTGATATCGTCGCCTCATAGGTCATCAGGTTGTGCTCGGCGCCCTGTGACAAGGCGAATATGAGTTGTTCTTCCGCGGATGAATCCTCATGTAAAGGGTACGCCAGAAGCTTCTGCTTGAACCAACGCGTGAAACATGAGTTGTGCTCTTTGAGTATATCTCCGTCCGTCCTCTGTTGGCCTCGGTCATTGTACGTCTTCTTAATAAAGGTTTTGTGCTCTACCACCCAAGGATCGACCACGTCTATGTGTTGTAGCGCGACTAGGTTTGCTCTTTCAAAGTCGGCGAGTCGACCCTCGAAGTCGACATGCATTTCGCGGCGACCCTCACGGTAACCCCATCCAGCGAGCCTGCCGAGGTGCCTGTTGACGGCAGACCAACGGGTTCTCGATGCCTAGATAATTCATGCAGTAGGAGATGCACTCTTCGGTCAGAAAGCCCCTGGCTATGCTTCCTTCTGGACGTGACATGTTGCGAACGTATCCTTTGATGACACCATTCATCCTTTCGAACGACATCATGCTGTGCAGGAACGTCGGCCCGAGTTGGATGATATCCTCCACTATATGGACCAGCAGATGCACCATAACGTCGAAGAATGCGGGCGGGAAGTACATCTCAAGCTCGCATAGTATCACCACGATCTCTTCCTGTAGCCTTCTGAGTTGCCTCACACCAATCGACTTCCGAGAGACGACGTCAAAGAAGTTGCATAGGCCAAATAGCGTTTCACGGACGTGCGTGTCCATGATCCCACGGATTGCAACTGGAAGTATCTGCGTCATCAAGACGTGATAGTCGTGAGACTTCATCCCGCTGAACTTCGCTTCACTGGGTCTAGGTATCTGCTTATCTTCCCAGCGTAATCAGAAGGAAGTTTTACTCCTAGGAGGCAGGTGAAAAACTGCTCGATCTCCTCCTAACTTAGAGTGAAGCACGCGGGAGGGTAGTCATTTCCGTTCTTCTTGGCCTTTTTGCCTTTGCGACGACTTTCTGTGTCCTGCTTCGCCTCATCATCATCATCATCATCATCATCATCATCATTAGCGTGAAGCTCCTGCCTGATGCCCATTGATTTCAGGTCTGCCCTTGCTTTCGGCCCATCTTTGGTCCTCTCTGGCATGTTGAGCAGGGTACCAAGCAGACTCTCGCACTCGTTCTTCGTGATATGCATGACATCAAGGATGTGAGGCACACGGTGGATCTTCTAGTACGGCAAGTCCCAGAAAACAGACCTTGTTTTCCATACCTTCAGCAGCGGCTCTGGTGCCTTTCGCTTCTTTCCCGGCTCTGGCACCTTTTGCTTCTTTCCCGGCAGTGGGCAGTCTTTCCAATTTTTCAACAGCTTGTCTATTTCCTCGCCGCTCCTCGTACACGGGCATTTTCGGGGTTCGGTTTAACCATCGAACAGATCCTTGCGTTTCCTCCACGGGTCATCGTCGCGAAGCCACCTTCGATGTCCCATGAACACGGTTTTCGAAGACCCGGGATCTCTATCTAGCTGGCGTCGTTGTGTCATCCATGCACCTTACGCATCCAGAAAATCCGTGGACTACCTGCCCCGCGAGATATCCGTAACCGAGATAGTCGTGCACCGTCGTGAGCAGTGCGACTCTCATTGGGAAATATTCTTTCTCTGCGGCGTCCCACGTATTGGCTGGCATTTTCCACAGCGTGTCAAGCTCCTCTTTCAGCAGCCCCAGATACAGATTGATGTCATTCCCTGGTTGTTTCGGCCCTTCAATTAGCATACTCATGTGAATGTACTTCCTCTTCATGCACAACCAGGGGGGAAGGTTGTACATCCACACAAACACAGGCCAGGTGCTATGTGTGCTTCTCTAGCTGCCAAACGGATTGACTCCATCGGTGCTCGCGCCCAGCACGATGTTCCTTGGATCGTTCCCAAATTCTGAGTCTTCGAAGTTCAACGCTTGCCACTGGCTCGCATCCTTAGGGTGACTCAGCATCTTGTCTTTTTATCTATCTCCGGATCATTTGTGTCATCTTCTCGCTTCTTCTCCTCCCTATCCGCGTGCCAACGCAGGAGCTTTGCTACCTTAGGGTCCGCGAAATACCGCTGCAGACGAGGAGTGATCGGAAAGTACCACACCACTTTTCGAGGAGCTTTCTTTCTCTTCTTGTATCGAGTGACGCCGCACACCGGACATATGGTAGACTCCGCGTGCTCGTCCCGATAAATGATGCAATTGTTCAGGCACACATGGTATTTCACGTGCGGTAAATCGAGAGGACACATGATTTTCTTTGCCTCCTCCAAACTGGTCTGGCACTTGTTCCCCTTGGGAAGACGTTCGTGCCAGAATGACATGTTCTCGTCGAAGCATGCGTCGGTCATTTTGTGTTTTTGCTTCATCTCCAGAGCCATGAGCGTTACTTTCATCCGGGTATCCTCAGGCCTGCATCCTTCATACAATGGAGTAACCGCGTCTAACTCAAGTTGATCCATCTTGGCTTTCTCTCGGGCGGCAGCTCTGGCATTATCCGTCTGCTTGAGAAGCAGCTCTTGAATATGAGGGTCCTGCACCCAGCCCATCGATGGTCCAGCGTCGTCGCTCGCCGCATCATCATCTTCATGATCATGCCCGTCGTCCGCTCCGCATCTTCCTCATCATCATGTCCTGCATCTTCTACATGATGACTGTGTACAACATCACCGTCGTGATCATCTCCGGGGATTCTTCATCTTCTCGCCCGCCGAGCCGCGGTGGTTGTCTTGCTGCCCTTCCTCATTTCTTGCCCGCCCCCATGGGCGACTTCGTAGTCATCTTCATCACCTTGCCACCGATAGCCATCCATGAAACCACGCAAGAGCAAGTGGTCCCGCACCTGCCGGAATCCAGGTCCGCAATAAGGCTCTTCACTTGCATCTTCGACACGGACATCTTATCTCCGTCTCGTTCTTTTGAAGCATCTCGCCTTCGCGACCTCAAAAACCTATTCACGATGCCTTCGGTCATCGTGCGGACCATGGTCGCTGCGGGGTAGAGTAAAACGATATTTTAGAACCAAACAAAAATTTGGCATGACTTTCCTAAAATAGGACCAAAAGAATGCTTAATGCCAAAATTCTCGCTTGAACGGAAATGAATCAACATTCCGCAAAATATTGGCAACTATCGCATTTCAAATACTGGTACACCTCCAAACACAAACACATATGCAACACCACAAACATATGCAACACCACGAACATACATAGATCTAGCTAGGCCATAAAAAGTGCATGTGCACATTGTTGTAGGGAGAACAACATAAATATAGCTTCCCCCCTTACTTACCTATTAAAACAAGGTAAGTTAACCACTTAATTTGAATGAATCTATGGTGGAAATGAGGTGAAAAAGAGGAGGCACCCGAGACAAGGAGGAGGTGGAGAGAATGAAGTGGGGAGAAAGTGAGTGTGGGTAGGAGAGGCTGTCCAAAATATCTTGTTGCTGCCCACTTACTAATGGCGCACCAGCACTAAATGCGCCATTAGTAATCCAGGTTACTAATGGCGCACCTTCTCGGTGCGCAATTAGTAGTTTTGCAAAAAAAAAATACTAATGGCGCATCGATCCATGATGCGCCATTACTAGTTTAAACTAGTAATGGCGCACGGTTGATCGATCTTGCCATTAGTAGTATTGCAAAAAAGGAATAAAAATATAATAAAAAAACAACATTAGTGGCGCACTTTGGACGGGTGCGCCATTAGTAGTTACAACTACTAATAGCGCACTTTATCTGGATGCGCCATTAGTATGTTTGGACAGGCGCACTAGTTCAAAAAAAATTTTTTTTGATACTAATGGCGCACCCTTTGCCTGGTGCGCCATTAGTAGTTTCAACTCTAATGGCGTATCAGCTGGTGGTGCGCCATTAGTATATACTAATGGCGCACCAACTGTCTGGTGCGCCATTAGTGTCAATCCCATCTATAGCCCTTTTTCTAGTAGTGGTCCCTTCAGATGGCCATGCTCGTCTACCAAGTACTTGAAGAAAAAATCCACATCTCGCTCTTGCCTCGCCATCATGTGCATGATCACCGTTTTAGCATCACCGGCACTGATTGTCTCCTGCTTATTAGCATGGCAGAAATTGTAAACGTCCCTCTTTATGCATCCAACCTTATCAAATCCACCGTATTGAAAGCACAAAATATCCATAATACGGTATTTACGGATTCCACATTTTTCCATGTCCGCAATGTCCGCTTTCTGCTCATCGCTAATTAAATGCAATGCGAACGCAGCAGACAAGAAAGATCCGTGGGGCTAGAGGATGGCTGTGCTCATCGATGAAATCCTTGACAAACCACCGACCGGTTTCCTCCTGTCTCGTAATGACCAATTTAGCATTACACCCAACACGAGTTAAACTTCGTGGCCTCCTCTTTCTATCTTCCATCTTTCTTTTCATGTGCTTATCTTCGCGAAACCCTTGACGACTACACACAATTTTCCTTAAAATTATGTATTTGTTGGATCCATCCCACTCAACGTAGCTTTTCCTCACACTAAAACCTTTTTCAAGAGCATATTTGTTGTAGAATTCATAGCCTTCAGCCTCACTATCAAACATCTTGCTGACAACATTTACATACTCGAACATACTCTCATCACTTGCATACGCCATCAATATCTTTCTGTTTATCAATGTTGCAGGTGTAAAATAGCTCATAGGCAAAGACAAGTGCATGGAAAAGACTTTGCTGGTTTGACATGTGAGGGAAACCAATCATCAACGTCCAACAAGTAGTATCTCATCTTCCTTTAAACTATATTTCATGCGCTATGCAAACCTAAAGTGATGATGACTTTAATAAACTAAATTAAGTGAACTATGGAACCAGTATCTCATCTTCCTTTAGTATATCTCATCTCAAATGTCAACATCTTACTTAAACAAACATGATGCGATTAGCTCAAGAGAAACTATGCCACGATGAAGCTTTCCATTCGTTGTTCTAGTCAGTACCCGGATCTTGTGGGGTTGAGGTTGGACTGCATGCACGGTGGAGGGCGCAATGGCCAGGAGAACGAGCAGAACGCCAAGCCGAATTCATACCTTAAGGATGGTACGCGCGAAGAGATGGGATCGCCCGCCGAGGTCGCCGCCGATTCAGCCGGCGCAGATCCGCCTTCTTCTTCGATGACGGCGTGGGGGCTGGGGTTGGTTGGGTGGAGGGCGAGGACGATGAATTTATTCCTCTCGCCGGGCAGGTCGAGGACGGAGAAGGTCGAGGAGGCGGCGGCGGCATTTAATAGATCGGAGGAGGATTCTGAACTAGATCGAGTAGACATGGATCTGGTCCTCAGGTGATCGGTTCAAGAAAAGATATTTCCCCCTGGACCATTATGCCCTTATCACAATTAACATATTAAATTTAATCAATTAAAATTCCCCGCAAGATCTGACAGCTAATAAAAATCAGACGTGATCAGACATGTAAGTACTGCTAAGTACTCCGAGTAGTAACCCAATCACCGTAAAACAACTCTTATTTATAATGTTGTAATGCATAATAACACTTCATGGAGTAACTCTAATGACTTTTCTATGATAATATGCAAGGTTTACACAAAGAGGGAGAATGCCGCCAGATGGAATTCTGGACCTGAAAAAGCTATGTCAGAGATACCTATTCCGCACATCTCCAAATGAGTTGAAATTTTGTGGAGAATTATTTTGGAATATATAATAAATATTGGAGAAAAGAACTAGCAGAGGGGGCTGCCAGGTGCCCACAAGACAACAGGGCACGCCAGCCCCCCACCCCCATGCGCGCCTTGGTGGGTGATGGGCAGCGCAGCCCACCTCCGGTGCCCATCTTCTGGTATATAAGGTATTTTGACCTAGAAAAATAAGGGCAGGACTTTCGGGACGGAGTACCATCGTCTTGAGGCGGAACTTGGGCAGGAGCACTTTGGCCCTCCGGTGGAGCGATTCCACCGCGCGATCTTCCCTCCCGGAGAGGGAAATCGAGGCCATCGTCATCACCAATAGCATCATATCATCTCAAAACCCTAGTTTATCTCTTGTGTTCAATCCTTGAACCGAAACCTCAGATTGGTACCTGTGGGTGACAAGTAGTGTTGATTACATCTTGTAGTTGATTGCTATATGGTTTATTTGGTGGAAGAATTTATGTTCAGATTCATTATGCTATTTAATACCCCTCTGATCTTGAACATGAATATCATTTGTGAGTAGTTACTTTTGTTCTTGAGGCCACGACAGAAGTCATGTTGCAATTCATCATGTGAATTTGGTTGATGAAAGTGACTAGATAAAATTCCCGTGTGTCCTCAAGAATGCTTTGCTTATTATAAGAGATTGTTTTGGCCTTTCCTTTGCCACAAAAGGATTGGGCTACCTTGCTGCAACTTTGTTACCTTTACCGTTACTTGCGCGTTACAAATTATCTTGCTATCAAACTATCTGTTACCTAAAATTTCAGTGCTTGCAGAAATTACCTTGTTGAAAACAGCTTGTCATTTCCTTCTACTCCTTGTTGGGTTCGACACTCTTTTCTTATTGAAAGGACTACGATTGATCCCCTATACTTGTGGGTCATAAATGAGTGTGAAGATGAGTTGCATGATGCACTGGAACGGGAACATCCTTGGAAGTGTAAGAAGTCTTTGTTCATGTCCTTACAGGACACGATTCCAGATGCTGCATCAATCCAAGGTCAACTACCCGAGGGTCATCCCATGCATAGCCCGACAACACTAATGGAGGGATTCAGGAAGGGTCTGGAGGGCTTACTAGATCAACCCAAGAAGAAGTAGAGGAAGAGACCGCCAAAGAAAGGCTCTGCTGCCACAAAAGCTGCTTCGATCAGCCAGCCGCCTTCGATGACCAGGGTTGTGGACAGTGTACCAGTCAGAGGTGCGTTGGCACTCCATGTATTAGGCAAGCCGATCCTACTGGCGAAAGCACTAGAAGGCATAACAGGGGATCTCAAGAGACTACATGAAGATGTGTTTATGACAAAGAAGAGCCTTATCGCCTCGGATGATCCAGGATACCCGCTTTATGTGGTTCATGTGCCTATGGCCATGTTGTATGTACATACATGCCTCACGGACCTTGTTCTTCCTACGATTTGATTACATATTCAAGATATTTCATCTGAAGCGGCTCGGTTTTACCTTCGTCCACCTTTATGCCCTACATATGAACAACATCATCAAGAACGAGCAAATCTCTGGGATCGCGGTCGTGGACCCGTACTACATGCATGAGGGCTTCTTGGCAGAGAATCCAAAGAACCGTGAATATGAGAGGAACCACATCGTAGACTTTATGGTTGCCAATAAGGACAAGGAAACGATTCTCCTGCCTTATCATCCCTTTTAAGTCATTCATGCATAGCCCATATAACAGATACATCCTTTGTATGGAGACTAATTGGAGGTGTACTTTTTTGTGTGGCGGGAGGCGCTACAAAAAAAGACACATCCGTGACATTTTGGGCCGAACGAATTTTTTTCTGTCATACTTATGACACTTCTATGACAATAATTGTGACAAAACACGGTATCATCATAGATGTGGTGGGGTCCTACTTCTATGACAAAAAATCATGACAGAAAATGGGCTTTTCGTCCTGGGCGGGCCGGAGATGCAGCTGCATAACATTCTTTGGGTCGTTCATGACAGAAAAAACCATGGTAGAAGCGAGGGCGCGGAAAATATCGGGGAGTCCCCGGTTACGATCGGTGGTCGGGGGCCGAGCGATGTGCGTTTCTCTCGTACGTACGCGTGAGTGTGCGAGGCGTTTGGCTCTAACTGAACCCGAGCAAGGCGTTGGGCTCTAACTGAACCCGAGTTATTGCACTGCAGGCTACGCGTTACTGAACCCGAGCGATCGATCGATGGCTGTTAACTGAACCTGAGCGAGCGATTCTTTCGCTACTGCTGCTAACTGAAGCCGATCGATGCTGCCTCTGGATGAACAGTGAGCGTTGCTGGGGGGTTTGGATGAACATGAGTTCCCGGTGGGGATGGATGAACAGGACCCCGTGGGGTTGCCTCTGGATGAACAGGACCCCGATCGATCGAGCTGATTGGGGCTGGATGAACAGGACCCTGTGGAGGGCAGGATGAACAGGACCATCCCATGGAGGGCAGGATGAACAGTAGATAGTGGAGGGCTGGATGAACAGTAGCCCGTGGAGGGGTGATTGAATAGGAGCCTGTGGAGAGGGCTAGTTGAACAGTAGTCGGTGGAGTAGCGCGTGGTGGAGGCTGGATGAACAGGAGCCCGTGGATGAACAGTCGCAGGTGGAGGCTGGAGGAGGTCGACGGTGGATTAACATTAGCCCGTGGAGGCTGGAGGGGGTCGACGGTGGAGATGAACAGTATCCCGTGGAGTCTCATTTTGCGGTACGCCAAACCCCTCCCGATGAATAGGACCCCCATTTCGACCATAGCGCTCCAACACAAGTCTGTTTCCTCCGTTTTTCGGTACGCCACACCCCTCCCGATCAACAGGACTCACATTTCAACTGTAGGAGGTCTGTTTCCTCCGTTTTGCGGTATGCCAGACCCCTCCCGATGAACAGTATCCCGTTTCAAACGTGGCCGGTCGAACACAAGGCCGTTTCCTCCGTTCCGCGGTATGCCAGGCCTCGTTTCCATTGGCTGTTCTGTCCAAGCCCTCCTGATGAACACAACGACGCATTCCGTTCTGACCCAGCCGGTTGGCTCCCCATGAACATGATGATGATGATGTTTCACCGTTCCGACCCAGCCATGTACACGAGCCCTGGCCGTACGTATGCGCGAGTAGGCATTCGAGACCCTGCCCGTATGTACATACGTGGCCGTATTTTCCTTCTTGCACACTGACCATTGTACGTACGTGTACATGCTACGTGCGCGCCTCTACATAGACCAGTATGTACGTACACATTCGTGACCAGAATGACAACGCTACGTACGCTTCGACCAGGTGGGTCCCGACTGTCAGCCACTTCCTTGCCTGCGAAGATGTAGCTAGTGGGTTCGAATCATTTTTTTGCCCAGACGCACTTCCTTGCGTGCGAAGATGTAGCTGGTGGTTCCCAGCAGTCAGGGGGAAACATTTTTTCGTGAAATACGGAGGTCCGTCCGGTGGGTCCCTACTGTCAGGTGGGGGAATATTTATTTTGCGCGTAATAAGGAGACACTTCCTTGCTGCGGCCATGGACCCAGCTGTCAGCCTCTCCACATACAGTCCATGTACGATGGAAGCCGTTCCTTGACCACGTTGATCACGCCGCGCCGAGAGCACCAGGGCGGTGGACGACGGCAAGGCCTAGGAAGGGGACAACACGGAGCCGGGGAAGACACGACAGTGGATGCCCACGCGTAGAGGAGTACGAGGGTTCACTGGTTTGCTGCGGTGTGAGGCTGCCGTCGCCGCAAAATAACAGGGGGTGTGGGTGAGTAGAGGGATGGCCTGGCCAGCGGTGGGAATAGTAAGGTGCGGTGAGGCCTCCACGGCACCACGGCCGGCCACAGGATGCAGGGGCATGCGGCACGACCGGCGCTGCTTTGGGCGGCTGGAGCAACAAGACCAGAGGTTGAAGAAGCACTACGGACGTTGGATGGACATCGTACGGTCACTGGAGCTAGAATCGTTCATATTGACTAAGTTGACAAAGCACTCCGTCCCCGTCAACTTAGTAGGCCCACAAGTCAGCCTCCCACCAAGGAGGCACTTCCTTGCCTGCGAACATATAGCTGGTGGGTCCGACTTGTCAGCGGTGGGAACATTTTTTTCGTGAAATACAGAGGCCCTTCCGGTGGGTACCAGCTGTCAGGTGGATGAATCATTATTTTGCGTGTAATAAGGAGGCATTTCCTTGCGTGCGGCCCTGGACCCAGCTGCAACCTCTTCACGCACAGTCTACTTCTGATGGTGTCGTTCGTTGACCACTCCGGGCCGAGCGCATCCAAGGAGGTGGACGACGGCGACGCCCGGGACAGCAACGAGCCGGAGATGGGAAGATGCGAGAGTAGAGTCGCAGACGGAGAGGTGTGCGAGGGTTAACTGGTTCTGGTGCGGTGTGGTTCGGCAGTCGGTGGACAAGAACAAGAGGTGTGGAGGGATGGAGGGATGGCCTGGCCAACGGTGGAGTAGCGCTTCACAGTGAAGCGTGCCGAGCAGAGCTGCTAGTAGCAGGAGGCGGGAGCAGGTGGTCCCGGCGACGCTGGAGGAAGAAGACGAGCGATTGAAGATGGATGCCGGTCGTTGGATGTAAATCCAACGGCTAATGATGTCAGAATCATTTGATGACTAAGTTGACAACGACTTGCATTGGCTTCGGCCTATTGGCCCACATTTCAGCCTCCAAAAATGTGGCACCTATTCAACCCATTTTTTCAGAATTTACAGTCTTTTTTTTGCGGGGTAGAATTTATAGTCCATTTGATCTCTTTTTCTTTTGAATTACAGTCCATTAGCTGGGCTGGGTGAACAAATAATGTAGCGTCCATGCGGCCCATTTATTTTTTTCCTAAAAAATTACAAGCCATTTGCACTTTCTCAAAATACACGATTTTGCTAGGCTGATTCTAATTATAATGTTGGGGTGGGCGTAGCAATGTTATCAAAAAATAAACAGGGGATGAGCATTTTGTTATATATATATATATATATATATATATATATATATATATATATATATATATATATATATATATATATATGTATGTATGTATGTATGTATGTATGTATATATATATATATATATATATATATATATATATATATATATATATATATATATATATATATATATAAAATAAGTGATTTATTATTACATTGGTCCTTAAATCTTACCAAGCTTTTGTACAAAATCACCAGGATTTTCGTTGCCAAAAAATCCTGGATTTTATTATTATGAAATTATTTTTATAACTTAACAAGATGTGGGATATTATTTTCTTACATATGTAAGTATCTGTTATATATATGATGACAATAATAATAATATATAATAACATATAAAATAATTTAAATATATATAATATAGTTAGAAGGGAAACATAAGTTGGACCAGACGTTCCTATTCTTATATAGAAAAATAGAACAGACCTCTGCGTTTTCTTCAAAAAAATACATAAATTGGGCTGCCGATGTTTCAGGAAAAATAAAACCTTGGATGGGAGGTCTATAGGCCGGTCGATATATGACAGCCCTCAAGAAAATACAAACAGCCTTATGGACCTCCCATCCGAGGTCGTGGGCTGCGCATATTAAAAAAGAAAGCCTAGACGGGGCAGCCCAAAACCCAGCTGATACTTGCTGCCCCAGTGATAATAAATGATACGTGCCAGCTCCCCGGCTTCGTTGTGAATTTATCACCTATAGTAACTACGTTGAAGCACCTAAAAAAATGTAACTATGTTGACAAACCCGTGTGCCCCAACGTCAGCACAGCATTAGGATGAAGAATTTTTCCGATGAGGCACTTGCTTGCGTACGGCCATAGACCTGGTGGGTCCCGACTGTCCGCCTCTCCACATACAGTCCTCTCCAGATTCCTATCGTTTGTTTAGCATGTTCACAATGGTAGACAGCGGCGTCGCGGCGAGAACACAAAGGCGCAGGAGGAGATCCGACAACCTGAGGAAGTGCCTTATTAGTAACGAAACAACTGAACTAGCCCAGTGGCCGAGTGACACTACCCGACAGCTGTTCCGCCCAGGTTTGATTCCACCTGTGCGGAGAAAATATCTCCAAATTTTTTGCCTCTGCCTTTATTGACATGTGGGTCCCAATTGTCATATACGCACACCACGTCCTACATTTGCCAAAACTTCGTCCCTCCTCATTTTCTCTGTTTTTCGCACACTCGACATTGTGTGGGAATTTTGAAAATAACATATCTTTTTGACTGTGCATCATATGAAGATGTGCTATGCATGAATTGTGATCAGCATGATGTTAACTGGCTGGTAATTCCAGTTTCGACCATGAATAAAACTTCCAGCATGATGTTAACACTGTTTGAAAAGGCTGTGTTAATATAAATGCTCTGCCTCTGAAAGTTGCAGTTTCATATCTGAAACTAAACTTGGAGTTTCTTCTCTGAGAATCACATTGTCTGCACTTTTATACTCCTATGGAACTACATTTTTTAAGTGCTAAAAATAGATCTCTAGAATTCATAAAATACTTCATATGCCCAATACTGCAAATCTAAAATTCAAAATACATTCATATCTGAAAGTACTCTCAAAATACACAACACAAAACACAATTTACAACCTGCAAATACTAACAACCCTAAGCTCCTCCTGACAATTCACAACTTGCCCAACTATTGGTCTGGGGGAGGGGGCAAATCCCACCTATTCCTCGGCGGCAGACAGCCGCCCCGTGAGACTATGTGAACGGCAAGGGAGAGGATGGCGGGGAAGCGTCGTCGGGCCAACTGTTTTTCTCCTCTTGCAGTTGGGTTCGGTCGACGAAGACTCCACCGGCTCCCTCTGGCACGTCACCCTCACAAATGGCACCCTCTAGATACTCGATCCTTCAATCTCTGGTGGATGCTCCATTTGGGATCGATACTCCCACCACCGCTCCCTCACTATCGGATTCGGTGAATCTGTTTGCTCCATGGCCCAGAGGAGCAGCTCTATGTACTCCCGCGAGACTCCCTCCGGGAGTATCGCCGCCTTTTCGCTTTGTTGCATTATTTGGCCATGGATGTTGTCGTCGCCGCTAGTTGTTCCTTATTGTAAAACCAAGACTGTATCTCCAACATCCTAGCTAGCTTCCCTGGGTCGCCGTCTGCGATCCTCACGTATCGGTTGTACTCCTCCATCGATCTACTTCTCTGCAGCACCTTCACTCGCCAACGGTGTTTTTTCAATGGAAGAGGAGAGGAGCAACGCTGGTTTTGGTTTAGAACGGGAGAGGAGCGACGCTGGTTTTGGATTGGAACAGGAGAGGAGGGGCGGTGGTTTTGAAATGGAAGAGGAGAGGAGTGGCGCTGGATTTAGATTGGAACAGGAGAGGAGCAGCGGTGATTTAAGAGGAGAAGAGCGGAAGGGCGGCGCTGGTCTTGGACGTATTTTTTTTGTTTTGCGTATTTTGGGTCAAAGTTTGACCACGTACTGTCTTTGACAAGCAAAATGTGAATGCATGTCACCAAAAATTGTATCGTTTGGTTCATATCTGAATGTACTTTCAAATTATATTATTTTTGCAACATATAACATATATTTTATTTGCAAAAATCATGGTCAATTATGACCCAGAATAAAAGGGAAGCTAGTTAATGTGGGGTCACTTTCTTAATTTAAGGGTAAATTGATTTTGATATTGATCCAGTCACAGCGCGCCGGCCCTCTCGTCCAATCCTAAATCGCTGCCGCACGCTCCTCTCCCTCTTCTCCTTTGCAAAACCAACTCCTCTCCTCTCCATCATCTCCATTCCAAAACCACCATCTCACCTCTCCCTCTTCTCCATTGCAAAACTACCTCCTCTCTCCTCCGACGAGGATCCCCTGACGTAGCCCATCCTGCCATTGAGACACTGACACATGGGTCCCACCAAGCGCGGGGCCCACCTATCAGCGACCGAAAGGCAGGGGAACTTCTCCTCTCCATCATCTCCATTCCAAAACCATTGTCTCACCTCTCCCTCTTCTCTATTACAAGACCACCATCTCTCCTCCCATCTTCCAAAGCTAGCACCGGACCACTTAGAAGGACATCTATGGAGGGGATGCAGCAGCGAATCTGGCAGATTGCTGGCGGCGACTAGGCGAAGTTAGCCAGGTTGAAGGAGGTCCTTACTTGGTTTGACAATGAGTGGGAGATTTCAGGACGGTGAGGGCCATGTGGCAATGTATGCGAAAGAGCAAGACGACATCGATGAGGGCGGCGATGTACTCCTCGGCGGCAGTCACGCAGCAGTCCTTCGAGTTCATCGAGTATCTCCTCTGGGCGATGGAGCAGAAAGATTCATCGATCGAGTACGGTGTGCCGTTCGTGAGGGTGCAGAGCGAGCCGGAGCCACATGAGTATTCGTTCTCCCACCGGCAGAGGAGGCCGAATGGCGCGACGTCGCTTCCCCTCCGTTCTTCATGGTTCCCTCTACGCTCACCTCGTTTCAACGGCGTCGGTAGGTGATGCGGAGCATCCCACGTTCATCCCCATGTACACTCCGACTACTCTCCATACCCCAAGAGGCCATATGACGAGACCTCGAGCATACGCCATTGGAATTAAGGTGAACCCGCTCTTCTTCGAGAATATCCTGAATATCCATTGGACTTGCTTGCTACCTCACCAAAGTGCTCTATGTGTCCTTAGGTACGAAGACGACGACCACAAGCTGGTGAGGGACACCCCAGAGGATGTGGAGAAGGACCCCAAGGCCACACGGAGGAAGAAGGAGAGCAACAAGATCAACTCTGCACCTCCTAGGCGACCCCGTGCCCACGGGCCACGAAGACCCAGTGCGCACGGGCTACTCAGAGAGTTGGCGCTGGAGCACCCCGTGTGCACGGGCCTGTACCGTGCCCACGGGACCCCCGTGCGCACGGGCCGAACTTACCCCGTGCGCACGGGCCCTACAGGATGGACGGCTGTGATTGCTGTTTGGGCCTCCTCTTCATCCACTTCGTCCCCATACCCATATATTTCGTCGCTAGGTCATTTGTTAGGGTTAGCAAAGGATATGTTAGACATATGAGAGCTTTGCTCGATGGATTCACTCCACTAGGAGATCAAGACCTCCTCTTGGAGTGACCTAGCTCAAGACCCCCTCATGGGTGGCCCCTATCAAGACCTCCTCACGGAGAAGAACCCGGTTACCTCTTGTATCGTCCTTTGTTGATCGTGGATCGTGTATCTCTCTTTGTGTTCATCGTTCTAGCGCATGTGTAATCGAATCTTGTTGGTTTTAATGATTCTCTTGTGTTTTCCCCGTGATTTCCCTCGTGCTCTTCCGCTCGTTCTTCGTGTTCATCGTAGGGATCCACTCCAAACGTGAAAGATCATCCCCATAGGGTTTGACCCTACATCATATGGTATCATGAGCCACGTTGATCGCATTTTTGGAGCCCCTACCCCGTGTTTTCTAGCTTGATTTTGTTGTTTTTGTCCTAAATTCGAAAATTCCCCACCAAAAATAGCCCAAATTTTTTTTGTGATTTGTTGGTTTAGTGTGATTTTGTTGGATTTGATCCACATATTTGCTTGGTTTCAAGTGGATCTAGCTTTCCTCCACCTCCCCTACCTTCCATCCTTCGAATTTGACCCCAATTTCGATATTCGCCACGGATCCGGAGCAGTTCGTCCGCTCTCAGAGGACCCCGTGCACACGGGCCGGCCAGACCCCATGCGCACGGCCCTCCCAGTGCGCTTCGGCCGCTGTCCCTTCGACCTTCCACCCTCCAATACCACCCCTACTCCCCAGCAACGAGATACATCCGCTTGGAGCCCAGATCGGGACGAAACCCGCCAAACCCGCATGTCCCAGGTGACCCCGTGCCCTCGGTGTGTGTACCGTGCGCACGGGACCCCGTGCCCACGGGCCATAGACCCTGTGCGCACGGCCCCCCCAGGCCAGCCACGAGCAGTTCACAGTTTTGCCCATAACTTCCACATCTGGAGTCCGATTGTCGTGTTCTTTAGCTCGTTGAGTAGCTATTGACATCCACCATCCACCTAGTTAGGTTCCAACACCATTTGACTCCATCAAATTTTTGACACTTTGGCATCTTTGCCTAGGGCTTCCCCCACATCATCCGCATAGCCACCACCATAGCCTTCCGCAACTTAACCCAATTTTGTGTGAGCTTGTTTGAGTTGTGTGTTGTGTCTCCTAAGGTGTTTCGGCTACTTAGGGACGGCAACTTCAACATTGACTCGCATAACCCATCATTCCACTTCCGCATTGCCTAGTGCAACACCACCGCTTCCCGCTACCACCATTTGACTTTTGTCCTTGAGATTTTGAGTTCGCGGTTTTTCCATTTCCTAAGGTGTTTCGGCTACTTAGGGACGAGTCTCCATCATCTTGGTATCTACATCAAGAACACCGCCACTCATCATCGCAAAGGACGGTAACCTCGACGACACCATTGTATATTCCCCTTGCAATTGCATTGATAACCCCTAGCCCATTTTGCTTTACTTGCCTATCGAGACTAGCCATTTGAGTATTGCCGGCAACGTTACTTGTGCACATTAGTGATATACACCTCCCATTGCATACATACCATATCATATTGGTATCATATCATCCATTGTGTCACAATATCATTCCCGCATATATACAGTAGCTATCTTGGTTTGTGCATTGTGCAAAAGCGGCCATAGAAAAAAAAGAAGAACAAGCTTTTAAGCAAAAGAAAAGAGAGAGGAAAGAGCTTGTAAGCAAGTGCCATAGAATCATACCCCATTGCATATAAGATTGTCATATCTGATCATCTTGGATCAAACACCGGGAACCATACATATATAGCATACTTGGGATAGAAAGTTATCCATTTTGCATCTTATAGGTTGTGCACAAGTGTCGTATCCGCCTATTGAGCAATCGTGCTAGCGTCTCTCTTGAGTTGTGCAACACGAGCGTTTTGGTGGATTCCACATTTTGAGCTCATTCCTTGGTTGCACGACCCCATTTATCTATCCGTGTGTGTGTTTCCGTGTGCCATTCTTTGCTATTGGTCTACTTGTTTCGCTTGCAAATTTGTGAATCTTTTCCAACATTATTGACTCTTGCTAACATTTTTGCATCAAATTTTTGTGCCACTATCCTCACCAAGCTCCACCATAAGCCTTATTTGTGTAGGTGTGAGAAACCGACAAGAATTGGTACCAATTGTGCTATTTCCTTGTTACACATTGAGTGATCATTGATCCATTTTCAACATCGGTCAAGGTACATTTGGTATAAGTTCTTCTCTTTCTCCCACTCATATTTGCTCGAGTCTTGTGATGGATAGGCAAGGCATTTCATCTCCGGTCTTCGACAACAACGACGGCTTGAACAACTACATCACCAAAAGGTCCATCTTCGGACTACAACACGAAATGCAAGGAGCACAATCCACCTTGCAAGAGCGCATCGAGAACCTCTCCACCGACATTCATCTCTCTGAAGCAAGGAAAACGGACTACATCGACAACAAGTTTGCCGCACAAAAGGAGGAGCAACATGCGAGGATGGAAGAGATTCAGGCCTTGATCAAGTCTTCTTCCCCTTCGTCATCTTCAAGGCGGCGACGTTCAAGCCACAAGTCTTCGGAGTGCCCAGGCGATGCAAGAGCAAGTCGTCCACGTCCACATCTCCATGGCGACCATCATCACGTTCGTGATCCACATAGTCATGAAGGGCAAGTCACCTCCAAGCATGATGTGCACAATGACGACGAACAACATCTCCTACGAGCTCAAGCACGACAACGACATCATCAACATGAAGATGCTCCACAAGCGCAAGTGCACAAGTCCCAACAAGCCCTACTTCACGCCAAGTCCAAGCTTCAAGAGCATAAAAGAAGACCGCGAGAGGACCACCACCAAGACGATGCTACGGCTACATCAACCACTTCGGAATCTTTGCCAAGTGTTCTCAAGGCATCTTCGCCTTTGGACGTACGACATCTTCGCCTACTTCCCGTGAGTTCGCCTACATCGACAACTTCAACAACAAGGCGACCACCTACGAGCGAGGGCGACACTTCCATCTTCGGAAGCCCCTCAAGGAAGATGGCCGAGCATGGGACATTCCCTTCGGTCATGGAGACGAGCTATGAGGTGCCACATCATATGGGCCTCCAACAACAAGACGGTGACAAGAAGGTTGAGCATGGGACTATCCCTTCAACCAAGGCGACGATAGTAGTTGAGCATGGAGACATTTGCACCAACATCTCTCCGACACCCACATATCATGAGATGACCCAATTGCCATGTGAGGAGAGCCACCAACCCATGCGTGAGATGAGTGACTCCACCATATATGACATTGAGTGCATTTCCTATGAGAGGATGAGTGTGACCACCACTAGCCCCACACATGAGAGCATGCAACACATCCTATGTGAGGTTGAGAGCCATTTGAGTGACTCCACCAACCATACGAGTGAGAGCATCCTTGAGGGAGTGAGTGAGCCACAACACTTAGTGAGTGATGTAGTTGACACGGCATGTGAGGCCACTATGATTTCTAACGACTTAACCTATACTCCTAGTGTGTTTTCTTCTATGGTGCTAGGTCTCCTACATGACGACATGCCTATCCTCGACGAGTCCATACCTCCAATGGAGACGACGATGGCCACGGTGGACGATGATGCACCCCCCACATGGTTCCATCAAGATGAAGATGACAATGAGACGATCCTCAACACCTCACCTACAACACATGAACGACGCTCCAAAGGTAACATAGGTGATGGTACTTCTCTTGTCCCACTAGTGGACACTCTTGACGTCGATTGCTCCCATGATGTTGATCCACCTATTGCCATGCTTCATGCTAGTGAAACTTCTTCATGCCTTGACTTACCTATTTATGATGAATATGATGATGAGCACGTTTAGTTGCCTAGTTGTGATGCTATGCTTCATAGGATATCTTGTGAAAATTCTATTGGTCACGTCATGTTTGACAATCTATTGAACTTGTCATATGCTATGAGTGAGATCTCCCATATAGCCTCATTTCAATCTCAACATAGTAACTATGCATGCCCCATTAAAATAAATCCCATTTGCACTTATGGCATAGATGACAAGTTGAGGGTCATTTGCTTTTGTTTTTCTTGTGATAATATTGCCATGCTTTCTTTACATGATTTGCGCAATTCATCAACTATACCATGCCATGATCACATTGTTCCAAATATGCATTATTTTGGATGTTGTCAATATTCTACATGTGATGTTTCCATTAATGCTCATGAGGACAACCCCATAGTTTCCTCATACATGTTTGGAGATTTTGATTCATCCCATCCTTTGCATGATTTCCATGATTTCTTGCACCATATGCATTCCATGAATAACAATGCTCTCGATATTTCTCATGATGCATTACACCCTTTGAGTCTCCATTATGCTATACATAACAACAAACCTATCATGATGGATGACATGTTTCTATATCACGCATCTCATTTATTTGAGCATTGGATATTTGGTGCTAACCAACACAAGCACGTATGCATCATGATGGATGATGTGTACATCTTCCACGCACACACAATTTTTCCTTTGTATTTGTTTTGTGTAGGTACTCATGTCTTCTCGTCAACTTCTCAATCCCATGAGTTGACGAAACGAGCTCTTGAGAGCAATGACGATTTGGGATCCCGTGGACTATCCTTACCACCGTTCCCTTCGCGCAAGGGCTACGCGCATCTCTTCTACTTGGCTCTCACACGGCTATGGGCCATATACCACGTGTCACCTTATGCTCATTTTACCATGTTCACTTTGCATGCTATGCTTGCTTCTATGTCTTTGCCATGCAATTGTGACCCTTGCTTGCATCTACCCATGTTTCATCATTATGCTACTTCTATGTGTATTTGCATGCTTGGTGGAGATCCTTGTTACTATTGCCATGTTTATCATGTGCCCCATGCTATTGATGCTTGTTGTGTTGGGAGAGTCATGATGCCCCATTGCTATTTCCATATGGCCTCTCGCCAATACATTCATGCCATTCTACTCATATCTTGCTTTCATGCTTGTGCTATGACATGTGATTTATTCATCCCCACTATTTGCACACACGACATGCTTGCCATGATTCCTTCTAGTATGTTGCATCTTCGCACTACTAGCATGCTTAACTTGATAGCTATGAGTACTTGCTATGTTGCATCACCCATGTTCCACTATTACTTGCTTTCTTGGGTTGATGACATATATGTTCATGCCTCTCACATGATATATCTTGATCTTTGTCACTTGTCTCCATTAGTTGCACCTCTAATATGCCTTTGTAGTGAGTGCACCCATGCTATGCTTATTGATCATGGAGACTTGGACGTATTACTTGGGATGCATGCTTGCTTGTTTAAGCCTATTGTCTTTGGTTGTCGTTGCATCATATGCTTTCATGCCATACGACACCTTGTCCTTTCTTATGATGAGCATGATGCATACACTTGTTGGGTATATCGCCCCTCGAATGATAGGTCTTGCATTTGCACTAGCCTCATTTGTTTTTCCAAGTGTTTGTCATGTTCTTTCATTTTGAAGGATTCACAAGGCGGTACCATAAAGACATATTTTGGTTATGTGAAGGCGTACACGATGTGCAACACCAACATTTGTAAGGTGAACTCCTTCTCTTTGAGCCATCCTCCAATATGCATATTGGATGGGTCATTCTTTCATTGTTGTTTCCTTCTTGTTGTCTACATGATACATCTCGTGAACGGAGGAGCAACATTGGAGATTGGCTACATGGACCTTCACATTGAGGAGCGCTCGCACTTATTGGCTGCACCTTCGGAACTACACTCATGCCTCGACATCGAGCTATGGTACAACACCACCCATGACAAATTTGCATCTTATGCATGGATTGCCTCACATTATGATTGCCTTGTTGCATCTTGTATTTCTATGTCATCCATGATATATGATCTTGTGCACTCTCTTAGCAAATTTGTTGTGATCTTTCTTGTTGGCATATTCATCCATCATGATCATATTGCCTACCATCATTTGCATGATAACTTCTCCATATTGAGCATACATTACCATATTCTTGCTATTGATAAACCGTCTCACTATGACAGCATTTTGCACCGTGGTTGCGTTAATCACATTCACAATACATTTGTGTGCACAATGAATGCTTTTCCTCCCATGAATGCTATACATGTCATTTTACATCATCTTGATAAGCTTCATGCACCTTGTCACGAACAATCTTGCCGCACAGACTTATGCTTATTCGATGGACACCTTGTGTGCGCTAACCGTTGTATTTCCGAGTGTCGCTTGTGTTTGCTATTTTTGCATGTATACCACTCCGGAGACATCTTGGAGTACTTGGATTGCGCCATGTCTTCAACTATGTCCAACTTCAAGTTCGTCCACGACAACCGTTTCCATGGTGATGAGGATCATGATCCGAGGTCGGATCTTTCCCAACGGGGAGGAGATGATGCGGAGCATCCCACGTTCATCCCCATGTACACTCCGAATACTCTCCATACCCCAAGAGTCCATATGATGAGACCTCGAGCATACGCCATTGGAATTAAGGTGCACCCGCTCTTCTTCGAGAATATCATGAATATCCATTGGACTTGCTTGCTACCTCACCAAAGTGCTCTATGTGTCCTTAGGTACGAAGACCGACGACTACAAGCTGGTGAGGGACACCCCAGAGGATGTGGAGAAGGAACCCATGGCCACAAGGAGGAAGAAGGAGAGCAACAAGATCAACTCTGCACCTCCCAGGCGACCCCGTGCCCACGGGCCTCGAAGACCCCGTGCGCACGGGCTACTCAGAGAGTTGGCGCTGGAGCACCCCGTGCGCACGGGCCTGTACCGTGCCCACAGGACCCCCGTGCGCACGGGCCCAACTTACCCTGATCGCACGGGCCCTATAGGATGGACGGCTGGGATTGCTGTTTGGGCCTCCTCTTCATCCACTTCGTCCCCATACCTATATATTTCGTCCCTAGGTCATTTGTTAGGGTTAGAAAAGAATATGTTAGACACATGAGAGCTTTTCTCCATGGATCCACTCCACTATGAGATCAAGACCTCCTCTTGGAGTGACCTAGCTCAAGACCCCCCTCATGGGTGGCCCCTATCAAGACCTCCTCACGGAGAAGAACCCGGTTACCTCTTGTATCATCCTTTGTTGATCGTGGATCGTGTATCTCTCTTTGTGTTTATCATTCTAGCGCATGTGTAATCGAATCTTGTTGGTTTTAGTGATTCTCTTGTGTTTTCCCCGTGATTTCCCCCGTGCTCTTCCCCTCGTTCTTCGTGTTCATCGTAGGGATCCACTCCAAACGTGAAAGATCATCCCCATAGGGTTCCACCCTACATCAGTAGGGTTTAAGGTAAGCTTCACACTAACCTAATCTTCCATCTGCTCATGCTTACAATCAGTGTGACAACTAATAAAAATCATGCTTACAATCAGTCTCCGAGTAGTACGCCAATCACCCTAAAATAACTCTGGACCTTTGGGTCAAAGTTGTGACACTGTTTACAAATAAAGAAAAATAGATTGGTGCTTCTTTCAGAAAAGAGTACACCCCTAGAAAACTGCCAATATAAGCTACTAGTATTTTTTTAAGTCTAAGCTACTAGTATTTGGTTAGAGGATTTGCTGCCGAGAAAGATCCGTCCACAGTGATCGCCACACATCCCACTGATGGTGGTGGAAGCCAATGCTTAGATGGAGCAGGGTTGGTGTCGGTAATTTTTACATGGCACCTCGCACTCTGCATATATGCCGGTTTCATCCGTACATTTGTGCAGTTCCACCCAAATGCAGCTGAATAACCCTGTTTGCACAGATAATGAAAAGGCGTGATTACATTATAGTGGCACTAGTTGATGAAACATACACTAATAAACAGAAGAAAATATTACATCATACTGGAAATCGACCCAAGTCTCCCCGATACACCTTCTGCCAGTGATGAACATCAGTGTATAGCGGTAGTACAAGGAGGGGCCTTGAGACATTCAAATCTCTATTTTTGTGCAGATCAACTAAAGCACCCCAGTTTGCAGAAATGCTTAAACATTAACTATAGGACTAGTTGATGAAACATACATTAACAAAGAAGCACTTTCTTTATCTACATTGGAAATGAAATGATAGAGAGGATACTCGCTCTATTTTAACTGTATTATTACTTCATTTTATCAGTGACACTAGGGTCGAGAAGGTGGCAAATGAGGTGTACCGTGCGTCGCCAGGATGAAGGCCGGGGGTGCTTAGACTAGGATGCTGAAGCTGGCCCTTTCAGTCCCTATCTTCCCCCTGATGTTTCCGTGGTAGCATTTCGGTTGTAATCCAAACTTGGTCGAGCTGGTGCTGTGTCCCCCTACCTGCCTAGCTTATGTGGCGAACTTGTCTCCTTCTAGTACTCAGTCCGTTCGAGTAGTAGTTGCATAACTGCCCGTTTACACTGAGATGTTGTCAGATAATGGTTCTCTATGGTTGGGTTTCTTTAATGAAATCAGAGGGAACCCCCTCTTTTGATATATAAAAAAGAGTGGCACTAGCGGTGCCAAAACATTGCCTCAAATTAATAGTGCCACTAGATTAAGGTGCAAAATAATAACATTACTGCTTTATCATGGCAGTGCCAAAACAGTAGCACAAGAGCAGGATCAACATGCAGGATCTTTGGCAAACGATCAGACCAAAAAGGAACATACCTCGTGATGGGAACCATATCTGCAGTCAACGCCATCGTAGAAGGGATGACACCAAGTCTCCAACATGGATGATTCAATTCATGGGACCTTTTGATGCAGTTCACCTAAAATGAAGCAATGTCCCATGAGCTAGCAGCAACTTCTTATTTTGTTAAGAAAAGGGTTTCAGCCCCGGTTCCATTTCCATCAGAAAACGAAACCCACAGAGCTTCTTCATTAGTTGCAATAAAATTGAGCAACATCAAGGTTCGTCGTGAAGCTCCTGGAGAGTAGGCGGATGTCAGGACCCCGATTCCAAGTCACAATGATCTAGCCTGTAACACCTCATATCACTTTGCGGCCTCACGCACGGTATTCCCATGGGTGTCGCCTTACCATGGCCCGGGACCGTTTGCGCCTTTTGGCTCACATATATGATAGTTTCGCTAACATCCATATGACAGAGAACCCGGGCCGACTTGGCTAGTCGTGAACCCAAACGGCACCAACCCATGGGGACAGGCATACATGAATCAACTTCGAGCATGTCGGTCAGCAGTGTGTGAATCCGGGCTGTAGCACTGGGCTAACAGGACTCCGAGAACCCGGGCTGTAGCAGGCTAGACAGGACTTCGGATGTCACCGCGTGACATTTCCCGAAGGACAAACACAGAACGGCGTGAAACACATGCCGGCCACCAAGTGTCCTGAGCAGTAGTGCTGGGCTAGCAGGACTCCGGTGAACCAGGCTGTAGCAGACTACTATGGCTCAAGGAAGCACTAGACTACATTTCCCCATAAGAGAGGCTGCCAAGGATAAACAACTAGATTGTCGGATCCCACACATAGCAAGCATTTCAATCATACACACAATATGATCGACATGTGTAAATACAACATGGCATCACAACATAACCCTATGACTCAAAGTATTTATTCATTAGGCTCCGAGGAGCGAGATATTACAAACATGGTCTCACGACCCAACATTCAGAGCATACAAGTCAAACACATGCGGAAGCTTAACATGTCTGAGTACAGACAACTATAAATGAAAAAGGCTGAGAAGCCTGACTATCTACCAGATCCTGCCGAGGGCACAAGATCATAGCTGAGGTATCAAGCTATACGTCGAAGTCCACGCGGAACTACTAGCGAGACTGACGTCTCTCTACAAAACATAAAATAAGAAAACGTGATTACAAATGTACTCAGCAAGACTTACATTAGAACTAACTACGTATGCATCATTATCAACAAAGGGGGTGGTGGAGTTTGACTGCAGCAAGCCAGCTTTGACTTAGTGGCTATCCTAAACTATGACTGCAAGTAACTCTTTTGAGGTGGCGCACACGATTCCACATATTCAACATATCAATACACCACTACGGATCGCTCCCGTCTCCCTACGAGAACGCCATCCATAGCACTCACGCTTATCTTGCCATTTTAGAGTATCCACTTTCACTTGTCTATGAATTGTACAGGCAACCCAGAAGTCCTTTACTGCGGACATGGATATTCGAATAGATCATATTAACCCTGCATGGGTGTACTTCTTCACACACGCTCTCGCCACTTACCGCCATGTACACCTCGTGTATCTCGGCGACCTTCAAGCGGAAGCCTGGCGAGGGAGTCGGCCATGACCTGACTAACAACACAAGTCTCTAGTCCAGGTTTATCGCCTATTCGGGTTCCATCCGCAAGGAGATCCGGCCGGGGTGCCGCTCACGGCCCCAAACGATGTGTATAGGGTTCCAAGCCCACCAAACGGGCGACGCTTGGCATACCGGGCCACGGTGCCTAGTCTGTCCCAAGCCCACCTGTACCGGGTGCCACTTGGTAGACTACTAACACTACGTACAAACACCAGAAACTAGTTGCAACTCCTGGACAGAGATCAGGTTGATTAATAAGTCGAGAGAGCTTGGAGCGCCCGGAGCCCAATGTGTGGTAGTAACTGTTCATGGATCACAAACAGAGAACTCAGTTCCTGAGGGCGGTTTCAATGAGACAACCCACCATGTACTCCTACATGGCCTCTCACCGCTACCTTTACTAAATCTTGTTCACACACTTAGCTCTCAACAGTAGGACATGTTCACACACCTCCGATTCATCACTGATGAACCAGACCTGACACAACTCTAAGCAATAGCAGGCATGACAAACAAGCATGATTGAGTAGGCACATCAGGGCTCAAACAACTCCTACTCATGCTAGTGGGTTTCATCTATTTACTGTGGCAGTGGCAGGTCATGCAGAGGATAAAGGGGTTCATCTACCGCAGCAAATAATAGATGAATCGTTATTGTCCTAATGCAGTAAAAGAGAGCAGGAGCGAGAGAGTGGGGTTGTATCGGAATGAACAAGGGGGTTTTGCTTGCCTGGCACTTCTGAAGATAATATAGTTCTTCATCGGTGTCATCGAACACGTCGTCAGAACGTCGTCTACCGGGAGGGGATAACACCGGCAAACAAGAAAGAACACAGTCAATGCAATGCAACAATATGATGCATGAATGTAACATGGCAATATGCTGTGGTTTGAGCTAATGCAACTAGCAACAGATTAAATGAAGTTGGTTTGAATACAAGATTCAAATTCAAACTCCATATGTGAGTATTCAAATGCCATTTAATTGATTTGACCTGATCAGCAGGTATAAGTTGTTTAAACATGCATGAAAATGGTACAGATGGATAGATTGCATTTTTCTAATAATTTTTCATATATAAATTATTTCATTCTGAGCTACGGTTGATTTTATATGAATTTTAGAAGTTTATACTAATTTCGAATTTCCTGAATAATAATAAATCCAGAAAATGAGTTATTATACAAGATTAGGTCATGCTTACCTCAGCAGGTCAACAGGGCTGGTCCGGTCAAACCTGACCAGTGGGGTCCATCGTCAAGGACCAAAGGCATCCCGGTCAACGACAGGTGGGTCCGATCAACAGACACATCAGCACAGTCAACTCCGACGCGTGGGTCCCGCTGGGGTTTAAGTTAACCTAACCAGAAGCAAAACTGGGACTAATTAGGGCGTGGGGCCCATATGTCAGTAGGTGTGGGTTCAATTAGTGGCGCCATTAGCTGCTAATGACGCTGCCACGTCAGCACGCCGGAGTTGAACGCCGGCGAGCACGCGAACGCGGTGGCGACGCTCGGGAACGCGCTACGGGCGGCGGATGGGCCGCCATGGCACCACGAGAAGCCTCGCCGCCCGCATCCGTGGTGCGCGCAGCTGGGCGCAGGAAGGCCGGGGTCGACGGCGGCGACCACTTGGGCGGCGGCCGGAGTTCGGGCTCGACCAAATCCACGCCACAGAGCACGGGAGGAGCAGAAGTTGGGTGCTTTGAGCTCCATGGGACGCACTGAGCGCGTTGGCGGGCTCATACGCAAACGGCAGTGGCTGTGGCCGCGACGGCGCCATGGCCGGCGGCAAGGGGTTCTCGGGAAAGGTGGTGGGGCTAGCTAGAGTGCGCAAACAGCAGCAGGAAGAGAAGGGGGAGGTGCGGTAGCTCACTGGGAGGCCGGAGAGCGGTTCAGAGGCTCGGGGACGCGTCGAAGACGGCGAATCGATCGGTGAAGTCCGGCGAGCAGATGCGGCGGTGGCGAGCTCGAACACGACGGCATGGTGATCCTCGGCTTGCGTGGCTCGGGGAGGAGGAAGAGGAGGTCGCGGCCGTTCTTCCGAAGCGCGGCGAGGCAAGGGTGCCACGATGGCAGCGGTGGAGCTCGTCGACGTTCTCGGAGCTCGCGACGGTCGCGGAGAGAGGGACTGAGAGGGAAATCGCCACGGGAGAGAGAATGAGAGGTCAGGGGGGGTGCGTGGCAACGTCCAGGGCGAGGGGGGGGAAGCTGCTGCGTGGCTAGCAGGAGGTGGCCGCGGCTCGGCTGTGCGCGCGCCACGCGCGACGCCAGTAGGCGCGAGGAAGACGACGCGCGACGGGGTGGGCTGGCCTGGCAGGCAAGCCATCAGAAAGGTGTAGGCTGTGGCTAGAGCGATGTAAAATCCAGGTGAGTCTCTCTCTTTTTTTCTGTTTCCTATTTTCTGTAATTGTGTTTGGATTTATTAAAATGCCAGCATTTCCAAAATCATGCAATCGATCTGTGGCCACTGCTTGGAATATTTCCAACAGTAAACATTTCAGTTTGTGATTACTTGGGCATTTAAAATATTTTATAGGATTTAAATGCTCAAATGCAAAATAATGTATGATTTAATTCAGTGACCCCCAATTGACCTAGAAAAATGTGCAATATTTTTGGCAGAGGTTCAAGACCAATCCAAAGATGATGAACATTTTGTGAAGGCATTTTGGGTTCATTGTAAAATATTTTTATTTGAACCTAATTGGATTCTTTCTGATGCTAGGGTTTGATCAATCCCCATTTCAATTTAAATAGGATTTAAACATGATGCAACACTCTGATGCAAGCACTAAGCATTACCAGAACTAGGGATGTGACAACTCACCCCCACTAAACAAGAATCTCGTCCCGAGATGCAAGACATGAGGTAATGTCGGTGTACTAGAGTAGGGGTACCCTAGTATCCCGAACTCGTGCACGGGCAGTCGCAGCACCCCGCGGCAGTTCTGGCCTAGTGACCGCCAAGGTCCTCTGCGGCTCCTTTGGAGCCATTCAAGAACAAAGTACTCAAGACCCCAGCAAGAGGAGCTTGCCGGGAAGGCCACTCAGGGCACGAAGGAAACAAGACCCCGGCAAGAGGAGCTTGCCGGGAAGGCCTGGTGAGCGACAAGCTCCCGGGCGCGACAAGGATTCAGCCGCGGCAAGGTGCTTGCCGCGGCAGGCAACCTCTCTTCATCTCCGCTCCAGCTCATCCACCAACGTGTCACCATGGGGCCATTCCAGGCGTGCGTGTCAAGAGGCTGTGCAGCCAGCGGGGAGCAGCGATAAGCGGCGCTGACAAGCTTACCATCGTGGCAAACGGTGGTGCACTTGACGGTCCCTGTTGCACTGTTTAGGCGACAGGGACGGGCATTTATTGATCTTGTCCCTTGCCGTCAGAGTTAGGTATATGCACTGTACACTGTACAAATAGGTGTACCAACTATTGTTTTTCCATTTGTACCCTCATCTGCGTTGCCACCTGTCGGTGACCCCTTGAGCCTATAAAAGGAGGCCCAAGTGCAACGTAGAAAGGGTTCGGCTCCGTTTGGTTCACTCGACCCATTCGAGACTACACACACTCAAGCTAGGTTTTGTAGCCCTCATTGCTCCCTAGCAAGAACACAATACAATCAACCAAGCAGCAGTAGGAGTATTATCTCTCCGGAGAGCTCCGAAGCTGGGTAAAACTGCTCGTGTGCATCGCTTCGATCTGCGCTTTGTGCAATCTCCGCCCCCCTACGAACCACAAGGGACTCGGTCCGCCAGGTCCCATAGGTGTTCGTGGGTCACGATCAGCTTCCCCGAAATCTTTGGCGCGACAGGTAGGGGGCGTCGAGGCTGTGTGAACCTGATCCAGCGGTCACACGAGCAACTTCATCATCACCTTCATCAACATGGCACCGAAGAAGAAGTCTTCGGCGGCAGCAGAGCCGTCCGCGTCAGACCCACCACCACTGGAGTTGACGAGTGGTGGGGAGGACGCTGGCGGAGGAACCGGTGTCGTCGACGGAGCCCACGACGCTGCCAAGTCCAAGGACAAGGCGGCGCAGACCTCGGCGTCCGGATACGCACCGCGTCCATCTCAGGAGGCGCGGGACCGACAGCGTCATGGTGCTCGCAGCGCCATACGCTCGTTGGATCAAGGCCAAGCCGAGGATCCCGAGGCCTCGAGACCCGCATGCACGCCAAAGATGCCGGTACGAAGCGAGTATTTATCGCTGGGCGGGATATCGCTCCTTCTAACTTGGATATAAGTCCGAGCATATCCCGTTCCTCGCGCCGTACGCCATTGCCTCCCACTACTCCAGCGGAAGCCTTGGCGAGAGATCAACTGCTTCTAGACTACCCTCCAATGGCTGACAAGGTCGACGAATGGAGGGCCACCATCCAGAGTCTCATCGGCTTTGCCAACGGCGACGTTCCGCGGCAACCAACTGCGTCCTTGCCGCGGCGAGACGACAAGGCACGAGCCGGTGGCGACGAAACCTATGGGGGTGCAACCACCATGCACTCCCCATCCCGAAGGCCAAGATCACCAGCTCCTCGGATCCACATCGACAGCGACTCCACCGCGTCATCAGATCCACGAGCTCGCCGTGATCAGCGCCAAGTTCTTCAAGAACGACAACAAGAAGACGCTCGAACTCGCATCGAGCGCCAAAGAGAAGCGCGGCGTCAATCCGACCAGCTCGCTGGGCCCGCTTGTCGACATGCAAGCGCCGGGGAACCAGGTGACTTGTCTGACGCGGTAGGTTGCCCTGCGTTCACTCGTGAGCTGCGGCAAGTCCAAAGGTCTGACTAGAAAAACTTCAAGCCGACGCGTGCGAGAAGTATGATGGCAGGACGCACCCATCGGAGTTCCTCAAAGATCTACACCATCGCGTGCAGGCTGCGGGGGCGAGACGACAAGATCCTCGCCAACTACTTCCGGCTGGTGCTCAAGCCAAATGTCAGATCTTGGCTCATGCACTTGCCGAACAGCTCCATATCTTCTTGGGCAGATCTTTGCCATCAGTTTGTCAGCGCCTTCACAGGCGGCCACAAGCCTCATGGCCAAGAGAGTGACCTTCACCTGCTCGACCAGAAGGAAGGAGAGTCCTTGCGCAAGTTTATCCAGAGATTCAGTCGTGTGCACTACAACATCCCAGATGTCCACCCTGCCGCGGTGATCAGCGCGTTTCACCAGAACGTGCGGAACCGCAGGATGAGGGAGGAGATGGTGATGTGCAAAGTCAAGGACGTCAGTGAGCTGTATGCCTTGGCCGACAAGTGTGCCCGTGCTGAAGAAGGAAGAAGACTCCCAGGAGAGAATGTTGGAGCAGGATCTGACTGTGAGGAGACCGCCCCGGCGAAGAAGAGCCGGCGGCGTAACAACAGAAAGAAGAAGAGCAAAGAGGTACTAGTTGTCGAGCAGTCCGGCAACGGAAGTGGCGCCAAGAAGGCCAAGGTTGGTGGCTCCGGTAAGGAGGTTGCCGCTGACACCGACCGCCAAGCTGTGGCGGCCGCCGACAAGCAGGACAGCTCCAACAAACAGTACTGTAAGATTCACCGCACCAAGGGCCATGACCTCCAGAGCTGCAAGAAAGTCAAGCAGCTTGTTGAGCTACAGAAGGCTGAGTACGAGCAGCGAGACAAGGAGAAGGCCCAGGAAGGTGCAGGGGCAGCTAGCAAGAAGAGACCCGGCCGGGGAGGACGCCGCGGCAAGGCCAAGCAGCGGCAAGGAGACAGACCTCCCCGTGGCCGCGACAAGGATGAAGGCGAAGATGATGATGAAGATTTGGAAGACGATGAAGCTGATGAGCAGGAGTTTCAGAAGGCGACAGAGGTTCTCTGCATTGACGGTGGTGCTTCTCTACATACCTCGCACCGCCAACTCAAGCAATGGATGCGGGAGGTTAACGCAGCAGAACCATCCGTAGAGTCACGTAGGCCTCTGAAGTGGTCCAGCACGCCTATCATCTTCGATATTGAGGACCACCCTGATCGCGTAACTGCGGTCGGGTGTTTGCCGATGTTGGTCTCACCAACTATCCGCAACCTCAAGGTCACCAAGATGTTAGTTGACGGCGGGGCCGGCTTAAACCTGATCTCCTCCGCAGTGCTCCAGAAGCTTCAAATCCCTGACAGCGAGCTCGAAGAGACTGGCACTTTCCAAGGAATCAACCAAGGAAGGAGCAAGCCCAAGGGGAAGATCACACTGCCGGTAACATTTGGCAGCGAACTGAATTTCAGGACTGAGAGGGTCACATTCGACGTTGTTGATTTCCCATTACCCTACAATGGGATACTTGGCCGTCTAGCACTCGCCAAGTTCATGGCGGCCTCTCATTACGCCTACAACTTACTCAAGATGCCCGGCCCGATAAGCGTCATTTCTGTCCATGGCGACAAGAAGGATGCGCTTATCTGCGCTGACAAGATTTACCGGGATGCAGCAGCCGCGACAGATAGCAAACCACTTGCACTGAAGCTCCGGGGAAGAAGAAGACCAAGTCCGCAAGAGCTCGATGCCCACTCCGCAAGCGCACCTCTTCGGAGTGCTGCGCTACCGTCGAGGACGCACCATCGAGCTCCACCGGCAAGTGCAGAAGATGATGGCAGCTCCGCCAAGACCAAGAAGGTGTCCGCCAAGGAGGACGGTGCTGGTGGTACCTTCACCATCGCCACGCTTGACCCTAAATAGGAAGGCGAGCTCGTTGCTTTCTGCGGGCGAATGTCGATGTGTTTGCATGGCAACCATCGACATCCCCGTGTTCCTGTGAAAGTAATTGAGCACCACCTAGCTGTCTGTCCTCATCGCGCCCGTCAAGCAAAAAAGTAAGGAAGCAGCAAAGGAGCGCCAAGAGTTCATAGCGAAGAGATCAAGAAACCGGAAGCAGCAGGCCTTGTCGAGGAGTGCTCCATCCCACGTGGTTGGCCAATCCGTAGTTGTACGCAAGGCAAATGGGAAATGGAGAATTTGTATTGACTTCACAGATGTTAATAAAGCTTGTCCCAAAGACCCATTCCCCTTGCCACGTATCGACCAGATTGTTGACTCCACGGCTGGATGTGATTTTCTTTCATTTCGTGATGCATATTCAGGATATCATCAGATCTTCATGGCGTAAGAGGATGAAGAGAAACCGCATTCATTACACCGTGGCACATACTTTGCTTCATACGGATGCCCTTCGGTTTGAAGAATGCTGGTTCAACGTTTGCAAGAGTGGTCCACGATGCTTTTGAGCCCCAAATGCACAGAAATGTAGAAGCCTACATGGATGACATAGTGGTCAAGAGCAAGGACAAAGCAACTCTGGTTCAAGATTTGGATGAGACCTTTGCAAATCTGCACAAGATCAACCTCAAGCTCAACCCCGAGAAGTGCGTGTTTGGAGTCCCTTCCGGCAAGCTTCTCGGGTTCTTCATGTCTCAGAGGGGAATTGAAGCCAACCCCGACAAGATTAAGGCCATTGAGCAGATTGAAGCACCAAAGCGCGTCAAGGATGTAAGAAGGCTTGCCGGTTGCGTGGCTGCTCTCAGCAGGTTTATCTCTAGGTCAGCTGAGCGCGCCCTGCCGTTTTTCAAGATTTTGAAAAAGGAAGGTCCAATGAGATGGACTCCCGAAGCGGAGGCTGCGCTGCAGGACTTAAAGAGGTACCTGTCCTCCACTCCAATACTTGTCGCACCTAGGCCACAAGAGAAGTTGCTGCTATATATAGCGGCAACCAATCAAGTGGTTAGTGCTGCATTAGTAGCGGAAAGGGAGGCAGATGAGGGGCCGGCAACCATGGCAGATACATCCAGCGACAAGCAGGGGGCTTCTCCGTCAAGCTCTGGTCCCGACAAGAACGGATCTGCGCAGGATTGCGAGAAGAATCAGAAAAGGATGGTGCAGCGCCCAGTTTACTTTGTCAGTTCCCTTCTGCAGGGGGCTAGGTCAAGGTACTCTGGTGTGCAGAAATTGCTTTTCGGCCTCCTCATGGCCTCGAGAAAGCTACGCCATTACTTCCAAGCACATGAGATAACAGTCGTCACTCGCTTTCCGCTGAAAAGGATATTACAAAATCCAAAGGCAACAGGCAGGATTGTCGAGTGGGCACTGGAACTGTCAAGCTTTGGCCTCAAGTTTGAAAGCACTTCAACTATCCAGAGCAGAGCATTGGTAGAGTTTATAGCAGAGTGGACGCCAACACAAGATGAAGAAATTCCAGAGACGAGCATTCCCGTCAAGGAAGCAAGTAAAGAGTGGCTGATATACTTTGATGGTGCCTTCTCGTTGCAAGACGCCGGTGCCGGCGTGCTGCTTATCGCACCCACCGGAGAGCACCTCAAGTACATAGTCCAAATGCACTTTCCCAAAGAGCAAGCAACAAATAATACTTCAGAGTATGAAGGTTTGCTTGCCGGTCTCAGGATTGCAGTGGACCTTGGGATCAAGAAGCTTATTGTCAGGGGTGACTCGCAGCTTGTCGTCCGCCAAGTAAACAAAGATTATCAGAGTCCATTAATGGAAGCCTACGTTGATGAAGTGAGAAAGCTAGAAGAGCACTTTGAAGGCCTGCAAATGGAACATGTTCCAACAGCTCAGAATGATATCGCTGATGGCCTGTCAAAGTGTGCTGCACTTAAGTTACCTGTGGAACCAGGAATTTTTGTGCTCAAGCTGACTCAACCAACTGTAACACCATCAACTGGACAGAACAAGAAGAGGAAGTTGGTTTCCGGTGACTACTTTCCGGCAGAGCTCCCTGAAGCCGCCGCCAAGAAGGTCCCCAAAATCAACACAGATATCGCTGAGGAGCAGTCTGCTCCGACAAGCCCTAGGGTTTGTTTCGTTGAAGCAGACGCTCCCGACAAGTTTTGCTCCGGCAAGCTTGCCAGGGATCTTCAAGCTCCGGCCGAACCGTAGGTTCTTGCCGTGGAAGCCGATGTTCCCGCAGCGGCAGATGTGCCTTTAGTCCTTGTTGTCGAGCCGCAAGCTCCAATATGGGCGCAGCAGATCGTCCATTTCCTTCAGACAGGAGAACTTCCCGAAGAGCAAGAAGAAGCGGAAAGAGTAGCCCGGCAGTCAAGTATGTACCAGTTTGTTGACAACATCCTATACAGAAGAAGACTCAACGGTGTGAAATTGAGGTGTATTTGCGGGAAGATGGATGTGGTTGGCGAGATACACGGAGGCATATGTGGTCACCACATTGGCGCAAGAGCACTTGCCGGCAAAGCTTTCCGGCAAGGTTTCTTCTGGCCAGAAGCCCTCCAGGATGCAACTGCACAAGTAACCAAGTGTGAAGCGTGCCAGTTCCATTCTAAGCAGATACACCAGCCAGCTCAAGCTCTCCAGATGATCCATTTATCCTGGCCATTTTCGGTCTGGGGGCTCGACATTCTCGGCCCCTTCCCCCGAGCTGTCGGGGGCTTTGAGTGCTTGTACGTCGCGATCGACAAGTTCACAAAGTGGCCGGAAGTGGAAGCAGTGAGGAAGGTGACTGCACAGTCAGCAGTCAAGTTCTTCAGGTCAATTGTTTGCCGTCTTGGGATACCTAACAGGATCATCACCGACAACGGCACACAATTCACGAGTCGCACCTTCATGCAATACGTCCGAGATCTTGGCGCCAAGGTCTTCTTTGCTTCTGTTGCTCATCCAAGGAGCAACGGTCAAGCAGAGAGGGCAAATGCTGAAGAGCTGCGAGGACTCAAGACCAGAACTTTCGACAGGTTGCACAAGTGCGGAAGAAACTGGATTGAGGAGCTGCCGGTGGTTCTTTGGTCGATCAGGACGACGCCAAATCGAGCCACCGCCGACACCTTTGCTCTAGTCTATGGAGCAGAGGCAGTTCTCCCCACGGAACTCAGATATCGGGTCACCTCGAGTGCTCGCTATGATGAGTTTGAGCAAGAGCAGCTGCGACAAGATGACGCGCTGCTCCTTGAGGAGGATCGCCTTCAGTCAGCCAGACGAGCTGCTCGTTACCAGAAGCTTTGCGCCGCTACCATAGCCGCAGTTAGTGCCGAAGCTTCAAGGAAGGCGACCTTGTTCTTCGGCGCGTTCAATCCGCCAAGAATTCCAACAAGTTGACGCCAAAGTGGGAAGGCCCTTATCAGGTGAAACGAGTCACTAGGCCTGGCGCTGTCCGCCTTGAGACTGAAGATGGCGTTCCGGTGAGCAACTCCTGGAATATAGAGCATCTTCGCAAGTTCTACCCATAAGGCGCGATTGCCGGGACCCGTTCCGGCATCCACCCTTTTGTACAAGTCTTGCCGCTGTTGCATGTAATCCTTTGTACAAAGCCGGGCGCAGACCTCGTGCATCAGTAAAGCTTATGTGTTGCGCACAACTTGTCAATTTCATGCTTTCATCATTATTTTGCATGTATTATCGACATTTTGTGCAGCATCCACACCGTGGCGATATAACGAGCCACTAGGCTCCATAACTTTATTTTCTCTTCTTTCTTCTCATAAGAAAGGAAGGTTCATCCGCCCACAAGTTAGCTGGGGGGGAAGGAGAAGATAATGGTGTGGGCCACCAAGTGTCGCTCGAGGAAGTATCGCCTTGCCGGGAAGCAAATGACAGAAAAGCTAAGTTGCCAAAGTTTGAGCAATCAGTTTTTAAATTTTTAAGTTATCTTCCTCGAACGATAGTACTTTGTATGGAAAACCTGTGCGCGGAGGAACCAACTCGTAGCTAGTCGCACCCTTATTTTGTTTCGAATCCGCTCAACAATTTAAGTGCGCTGCAACTAGTTGCGACAAGGTTGCTTGTCAGAGGCGGCATCGCCAGCAGGCTGGTGACGTTCCGCACTCAGCGCTCGCGGCAAAGGTGCCCGCACCGACAAGTTCCCTAAGAAGCGTAGGGCACAAACATACAAAGGAAGAAATCGAGTAAAGGAAATAACATTGCGATCGTTTGCCTAAGATAGAGTATATTACAAAATGACTTGTCGCAGATCTAATAAATTGTTCTCCTGAACATGGTATGCAGCGACAAGGAAAAAATAAACTTGGCGGCCTAGTCTATGCGGTTGCCATCAACCCTCTTGACTCCGCTCACCCTGTCCACAATGGGTGCGACAAGGGCCTTGAGCGCTTCAACGTCAGCAGTTGGCGGCAGGGACTTGAGGACGTTGGCGAAGCTGACGCCTGGATTGCGGAAGGCCACCTTCATCAGCACCTTCTGGAGATCCCCTGCACAGATTTGGCGCGACTCGTCGGCCAGCTGCTTTGGGATCTCCTCCCGGAGCCGCTGGAGAGCCGTCAACACACTCTTGAAGAACAGGCTGAGCTTGGCGCTGGGTTGAAGATGCTCGTCGGTGGAGTACCCGAGGTCCACCATCCCCATCTCCATCAACTCCTTGTCAATGGCGGCGGCGATATCCACAAGACCCTCCGCCCAAAGGCATCACGCTCTCCTTGAAGGTGGTATGGGCGTTACGTGGCGATCGCCAACTCCTCGCTGGCCTTGATCTTCTCCAACAGGCCCGCTTCCCGCTCCTTGGCGCCGTCCAGCGTCTCCGTCAGGGTGGACAGCTTCAGCTCAAGATCCGCCTTGACATCCTTGGCGGCGTCGATCTCTTTGATCCTCTCAGCGAGATGGCCCTGCAACTCGCCAAGAGTGTAGGCGTCCTTCTCGCGCTCGTGCTTCAGCCCGGTGACCTCTTCGCCGCTCTTCTGGAGGGTGGCCTCCAACTGCGCCACCCTTGTCTCCAGTTCCTTCTTGGCGGCCTCGGCAGCTGCGGCTGCGTCCTTTGCCTCCTTGAGTGCCCCGCCAATGGATTCCTCGCGCGCGGCAAAATCTTCCTCATAGCTGTCGAGGTTGATCTTCCGCTGCACCAGCTCACCTTCTTGCGCAGAGAGCTTCTCACCGGCAAGCCTTTGCTGCTCCTCGACCTCGGCCTTCTCCAAGATGAAGGCCGTGCGCTCTTTGGAGAGTTGCTCCCGCGCTTCTGCTATGTCCCGGAGAGTTTCCTTGTTGGCGTCCCGGAGCTCTTCTGCGCGCTTCTCCATGTCAGCTCCCGCCCTCGCGACAAGCGCCTCCCGGGACTCCAGCTTGGCTTGGCGGGCGCGGTAGAGCGACAGCAGCCTCTTCAGCAGCTTCTCTTCCTCAGACTCGCCACTGCTGCTGCTTGGCGCGTCAACAAGCGACAGCCCAGCAGAGGCGAGCAGCTCCTCGTCGAAGGTCTCTCCCTCGACCGGCGCCCTGGAGCTCGACGCCCATGGAAGCTTGATGAAGACACCATCGCCGGCCTTCAGGTAGACGCCGGGCTGGGGCTCTTCGGAGCCTGGTGATGCATCGGTGGCGGAGGGATCGGTGGTTGGCGCAGCCCCTGGCGCTCCTGCGGCCTCCGGGTCGTCGAGACGATCACTGCATTCTCTCCAGCCTCTCGCGCCAAGAGCCTTGGCGGCCTCCTCACCGGCGGACCCATCGGCACCGGCCTCCTCCTCCATGTTGGCGGCGTCGTCATTGTTGCCGCGAGCGTCCTCCTCGCCGGCAACCTCAGTCTCCATCGGCTCTCCGGCAGATGGATCTGATGATCGAGAAAAGAAAAGAACAAGTCAAGCAAATGTTCAAAAAGAAGGACAGAAGAAAAAGAGACCAAGGGAAATTTTCAAGTAAGAAGATTACCTGCATGGGATCTGTGGCGCGGTCTCCACCACTGAAGGGTCGTCGGCGCTGCCCCTTGTCGGAGAAGCTCCCCTTGTCGGAGAGGCCTCCCTTGCCGGAGAGCGCTCCCTTGGCGGAGAGTTCTCCCTTTGCGCGCGTGGTTGAGGCATGTAGAACCGGGGAGTGACCTCCGGGGCCTCCCAGATGAGGCTGCTCTGCTCCTGCACAATTCAACAAGTCAGATGTCGATGAGGAGGAGCACCCATGCACACCTAACCGTAAGAAATAAACCAAGTACTTACGCTGGGGGCTGTGCTGGGGGCTTCTCTGATGAAGGGTTGCCGGATCCGGCAAGGGAGTCTCAGACGCGCCTCCTGTCGCCACGGGTGGATCGTCTTCGATGACAACCACCGGAGTCTTGGCTCTCTTCGACGTCCTCTGAGCCAGCGTCCTGAAGAAGGAAAGGGCTCAGAATGAAGCAAGTCAGATACAAGACAAAACAGTAAATTGAAGAATTACAAGTAGCAGCGACAAGATCTTACTCTTCCTCTTCTTCCTCGGGCTGAGGCGGAGAAGTCAAATTCGCTCGGTGCGGCGAGCTGGAGGAGTAGGCTCCTCGAGCAGCTTGGCGGGTGCGGGGCCGTGGCTCGAAGGCCTCGCTCCCGTTCTTTGTGGCGGCATGAGGCGCTCCAGCAACAATGCTTGCCGCGGTGGAGCGCGTCGGGGCGCGGGCGGCTGTTGGCCCGTCTGCCGCCCGCCACTTCTCGGCCTTGCGGAGGTGTCTTCTTAAGCGGGGCCGCGGGCTCCTCCCGCGGCAAGCTACTTGAAGGCGGAGGGGAGGCGCCCCCGGCAGGTTCGTTCGGCTCAGTGTCGGGCTCGGCCTGCTCCTCCTCGCTGGCAAACTCCTCTCGATTGGCAAGGCTTGCCGCTTCGGCTGCCTCTGCCTCCTCGACGGTGAACCCAAACACGCCGGCGGCAGCAGCTTCTGCTGCCTCCTCCAACCTTGTGGCGATGCGCACCATCTCTTGCTCGGTGGTGTCGCGGGTGAGCCACTTCATCTCGTCGGCGCGGATCGGCACTTCTTCCAAGTTGTCGAAGAACTGCTGCACGACGTCGTCGGCGGGCTCTTGCCAAGTTGGAGCGATTCCATGGGAATCGCACAACGGCATCATCGCGTGGATGCGGTCAAGCGACGAGTTGTTGCACAAAGGCACGACCCCCCTCGGCAACATGAACCACTCGGGGTGGTCTGCATCGTGCTTGAACAGCTCTCGCAGCATGGCATCCAGCTCCAAGACAGTGAAGTTCCAGCTTGAGGCCGGGCACAGCCTCATGATGTCCGCCGCGTTTGGAATTCCCAAGCAGGCCTCCTCCTCTCCTGCAAGGGCGCAATGCGGCGCGAAGGAAATCCGCGCCAACAGCTCCTCGGTAAGCCCGGCATGCACGAGGCGCAAGATCCGGTCACGGCAATCTTCAACTTGGCGTCCTCCGCGCGTAAGTTGCTCCAATCGTTGCCGCGCGCACTATGGGGGTTTAGGCGCAGCGCAGTGAAAGGCCGCGGTTCTCCTCTATGATCCAACACCAATCGCTCTCCACTCCTCCCACTTGCTGCGCAGCTCTCCGTCAAGATATGCTTCCTTCTTGCCGATCCACGAGATCCATGCAATCCCTCCGTGACGGCTCTCCTCTCTCTGGCGGGCATGAAGTAGTGGCGGAAAAGGGCTACATTCGGGTGGACTCCGACAAAGTTCTCGCAGAGTGTGCGAAAACTGCCATGGTGAGGACGGCGTTGGGGTGAAATCAAGGAGGCGGAGGCCATATGTGTTCATGGCGTCGCAAAGAACTTCGGAAAAGGCGGGCAGAGCCCGCAGATGGAAAAAAGCGCGAAGAAGGGTACCCGACGGAAACCTTCTCGGATGTGGCGGCGAAGATCACCCTCGTGCGCGCAGTGCGCCTGCGTCTCCGTCGACGGAAAGAGGTAATACAGCTCTCGCAGCTCCTTCGCGTCGGCGGGGTCGAAGGGCCCGCTCCTTCCGCAGCGCCCGAGAGCCGCTGCGCCTCGGCCGACTTCACCCCTTTGCCCTTGTCGGCTTTGAGCCATGGCGGAGGTGGTGGAGAATCCGACGGCGTTGGTGGCGCCGGTGGCAATTGGGGGCGTTGCTCTCTTTGGACTTGAGAAGAAGGGGGGCGGCGGTGGTTTTTGATGTGACAGCAATGGCAAGTGGGCGTCCTGCCCTGTTTCCCCCTTATAAGGAGGAGAGGGGCGGCGTTCCTTTTCCCATTAAAAAAGCCCCACGATCTCTCCCACGGCGCCCGCGTCCGGGCGTGCTGTTAAGTGGGGGCGTGGTGGGTCGAGGCGAATAACTGGCGATATAGGCGCGCGTGCCCGTGCTGTGTTTTGGGCCTGGCCAACAGAGCTCGGCGCCGTGTGTGGCCCAGTCCGGGGGCTCTGTCGTTGTACTAGAGTAGGGGTACCTAGTATCCCGAACTTCGTGCACGGAGCGATCGCAGCACCCAGCAGCAGGGCTGGCCTAGTGACCGCCAAGGTCCTCCGCGCTCCTTTGGAGCCATTCAAGAACAAAGTACTCAAGACCCGGCAAGAGGAGCTTGCCGGAAGGCCACTCGAGGCACGAAGAAAACAAGACCCGGCAAGAGGAGCTTGCCGGATGGCCCGGTGAGCGACAAGCTCCCGGTCGCGACAAGGATTCAGCCGCGGCAAGGTGCTTGCCGCGCAGTAACCTCTTCATCTCCGCTCCACTCATCCACCAACGTGGCGCCATGGGGCCATTCCAGCGTGCGTGTCAAGAAGGCTGTGCAGCCAGCGGGGAGCAGCGATAAGCGGCACGACAAGCTTACCATCGTGGCAAGCGGTGGTGCACTTGACGGTCCCTGTTGCACTGTTTAGGCGACAGGGACGGGCATTTATTGATCTTGTCCCTTGCCGTCAGAGTTAGGTATATGCACTGTACACTGTACAAATAGGTGTACCAACTATTGTTTTTCCATTTGTACCCTCATCTGCGTTGCCACCTGTCGGTGACCTCTTGAGCCTATAAAAGGAGGCCCAAGTGCATCGTAGAAAGGGTTCGGCTCCGTTCAGTTCACTCGACCCATTCGAGACTACACACACTCAAGCTAGGTTTTGTAGCCCTCATTGCTCCCTAGCAAGAACACAATACAATCAAACAAGCAGCAGTAGGAGTATTATCTCTCCGGAGAGCTCCGAAGCTGGGTAAAACTGCTCGTTTGCATCGCTTCGATCTGCTCTTTGTGCAATCTCCGCCCCCTCCGAACCACAAGGGACTCGGTCCGCCAGGTCCCATAGGTGTTCGTGGGTCACGATCAGCTTCCCCGACAGGTAAGGAAACAAAGGGGATACAAAGCTAACTTGATCTTCATGATCCAACTTGCACTTCGTAAGAACGTTGATTCGATCATCATCTTGATCTTGACATCGAGCTTGAGAACTTCATCCAATATGACAACGAGAGGAAAGGGAGAATTTTAGAAGAATCGATCTTCTTGAGGTTCGAGCAACTTAGGATCATCACAAGGATCACAAGATCAACTCACGGAATGAGACATAGAAACATCTCTTGAGCTGAGAGGCAAAACATGCATTAGGAGGGACAGAATAAACAATTTGACGAGGTGACAAGGTAGCGAGGAAAAATTGCCATGACCCTTAACGGGGCACCTCAGAGAAGGTGACTCGTAGAATTATTCCTTAAGTAGCAAAAAGAATTACTTTTGATACAGAGATCATTGAAAATCTTCATACCAGCCCAGGGTAATTTGCAATCGATTACTTGAAGGAGCTCGGAAGAATGCATATTCTGACTAAAATGGATGATGTGGACTACCTTGTTGAAGATAAAGCAATGGATGACTTTTGCTTATCATGGGAAATGGATGGGACCCATGACAAGTCCACTTTTAAAGATGATCTTGGACAACAATTGCTGAGAAGGGCCGCCCATGGGAAATTGGCACAATGGCGGTGCAAGCTGGGAACAAGACACAACTGTTGGGAATGTTCCAACCATCATATCTGCCTGAGATTCAGATTTGATTGGTGATAGGATACTTCAGACTCAGCATGTCTGGAAGAAAGTTTGCAACACGATTCGACGAGATGGCGTGGCGAGATTCTCGAGGAATGAACTAAGATAGCAAGCTCCAAAACATGAGCTGGTTCTGCTAAACACATGTGAACACGCTGTCCCAGACAAACATGACCACATAGTAGCCTTATGATAAAACACTACGGAGTTCTGATTAGGAACCATCATTACGGATATCGAAGTCCTTACATAAGTCCGGATTAGCTCTTAGGAAGGAACTTCTTCTCCTTGAACAGATCAATCAGTGGCTTGTTGTGCTAGGAAATTCATATGGAATGAAGATGATTAGTCTATCAAACCACAGAATACTTCGCACGTGCATAACTGACTTGGGATGATTCCAAGGAAAACAAAACAATCTTTCTCGAACTCACGGCGGCAACTTGCACCAAATGCACGTGAATCAGAGAAAGTCACTTATTTCATCCAACATATTCTCCACGAATGGGACATGAAGATAATGCTTATAAAGTTTCCAATACTAGCTGGATGTTCAACACAAATCATGGAGAAGATAACAATGTTGCTGATGGGCTCAACAACAATTCATCCAGGTTTCCATATAAATGGAATTCCATAATTATGTGAACACGGTGGTAGCATTGGTCAGACCCAAACAATATAATGGTGTATGCTCGAGGAAGCAACCATGACTAAAACTACATTACGAATATCGTTGGTTCTGGTCTGATTTGATGATAGCCCATACTCAAATCAAAGGTTGGATAAAATGATAGGTCCATTAACTGATCACGAGGGCCAGTCGATGAAAATATCAACTTTCTTCAACACACATACAAGATATCCCTTTGGAATGAGTTGAGTCGGACAAGATTTTATCTTCCAACTCTCCAAGTTGTTGTTTAGCTTAACCAACTTGCTCAGGGTATCCGACACAGATTCTTGGAGAAAGGATGGTTTACAAGAATACCAACTTGATCATGAACTCAACATAGCGGTCAGGTGACAACCTGGTAATACTTCCGAGAAGATATTCGGAAAATCACGAACCACCGATATGTTACTAAGCTCGAGAACAATCTTGCTTTTCAGGGCAAGACTATATGATCAAATAAGAAAGGGATTGGCACAATCCTAACTCATTGGTTGAAAAGTGCACCGGAAATAAGGACTAGGTAGCACGATCAAACATAGGATGATAATTTAATAACCAATACGCTAAGAATGAGAATATTCTCCATTAACTACCAAGCAACGAGGTTGCTAGGAGTATTGATTTCACACATCACAATTCACTTGTCGATATTCCGGTTACAATAACACAGGAGCCGAGGGATGAACAATGATGGCAATAAGTATCACTACATCAAAAATTCATAAGAGATCGTGCAATTCCTATGATATTCTTGACATAAATAGGGTAATACTCCAAGGTAGAACAGAACAAAAGCTGTTTTGGCATTTTGATTTACGAAATACAACTACTTTGACCACTCCAAGAAATGGAGGAGGTGCTGGAGTTTGTTTCTCCAAGTCATTCAGGATATAATGGCTTGACGGACCACAAGAGTAATAGGCATAAATGAACGAATGCACGCATACTCTTGACTATCAATTGATAGACGAAGGTCAGAAGACAAACTAAAGAGGGACAACTCAAAGGAACACATGGTTTTCTGAGTTGTGGATGCATGGACTAGCATGTCGAACGAGTTCAACATATTTCTTCCGGATAACCCATGCAGAAAGGTTGAACTGGCAGAGTCACAATATAGAATGGAGAACTCATCGAGAGTACTCTTGATTGTGATCTTTTGGTTCAAAGAACTTCTGCCTTAATGGTTCATGGTATTTGGAAGAAGGAAAAACCACAGACCTCGAGGACTGTCACAAGGTTACTAATATCCTAAAGGAACTAGCAAACACTATCAACATGAAGTAAGTAGGGTTAATCTCGGGTCAAAAACCCAGGAATAGAATACGTACTAGTAAATGGCATCACGGGGTGCTTTCGAGAATGGTGGCCAAAATCATCACATTGGGAACACAAAGCATGGCTAGATTACTAGGTGACTCCCTAAAACCCCTAGGGTCAAAATAATAGCTCCAACATATGTGTTGAGGCAACAGAGTACCTCAACTCACCGAATAGTGTGCTTAATCTGGCCCAAAGGAACAACGGGGTGGGAAGAAGGGATTTGCAAATGCATCAAACTAATTAGAAACCTGGGATGACTCAGATAGCATAACGGCTGTAAATGCTCAAAATGATTTGAGACATCCTGCAAAATAGTGGCATGACCACTCAACATCACAATATCAAGGTTCTGAGACCAGCTATGAACATACGGAAGTAGTAAAAACTGAACTGAGATTTATAACTATCAATCCTATAAGTCTAAGGATTAGTAACACGTCATCCTGATAGATAGATGAGAAGGCCTAGTTCTTAATCCCCATAGAAGAGAAGAGGATGACTCAGATCAGAAGGCCATGAGGTATAAGGAGTAAAAAGAGCCTTACGTTCCCTTCCACAATCAATTCCCTTACATAACTAAAGCATTTCTAGACACAACTTCGACCGGTTTGGCTTGGTAATCCTACATGCAGTCAGGCTCTGATACCAAAGCTGCCAGGACCCCGATTCCAAGTCACACTGATCTAGCCTGTAACACCTCATATCACTTTGCGGCCTCACGCACGGTATTCCCACGGGTGTCGCCTTACCATGGCCCGGGACCGTTTGCGCCTTGTGGCTCACGTATATGATAGTGTTGCTAGCATCCATATGACAGAGAACCCGGGCCGACTTGGCTAGTTGTGAACCCAAAGCGGCACCAACCCATGGGGACAGGCATACATGAATCAACTTCGAGCATGTCGGTCAGCAGAGTGTGAATCGGGCTGTAGCACTGGGCTAACAGGACTCGAGAACCCGGCTGTAGCAGCTAGGCAGGGACTCCGGATGTCACCGCGTGACATTTCCCGAAGGGACAGACAGAAGCGAAGTGAAACACATGCCGGCTAGTCAAGTGTCCTGAGCAGTAGTGCTAGGCTAGCAGGACTCCGGTGAACCGGGCTGTAGCGGACTACTATGGCTCAAGGAAGCACTAGACTACATTTCCCCATAAGAGAGGCTGCCAAGGATAAACAACTAGATTGTCGGATCCCACACATAGCAAGCATTTCAATCATACACACAATATGCTCGACATGTGTAAATACAACATGGCATCACAACATAACTCTACGACTCAAAGTATTTATTCATTAGGCTCCGAGGAGCGAGATATTACAAACATGGTCTCACGACCCAACATTCAGAGCATACAAGTCAAACACATGCGGAAGCTTAACATGTCTGAGTACAGAAAACTATAAATGAAAAACGCTAAGAAGCCTGACTATCTACCAGATCTTGCCGAGGGCACAAGATCGTAGCTGAGGTATCAAGCTAAACGTCGAAGTCCACGCGGAACTACTAGCAAGACTGACGTCCATCTGCAAAACATAAAATAAGCAAACGCGAGTACAAATGTACTCAGCAAGACTTACATTAGAACTAACTACATATGCATCATTATCAACAAAGGGGGTGGTGGAGTTTGACTGCAGCAAGCCAGCTTTGACTCAGTGGCTATCCTAAACTATGACTGCAAGTAAGTCTTTTGAGGTGGCGCACACGACTCCACATATTCACCATATCAGTACACCACTATGGATCCGCTCCCATCTCCCTACGAGAACGCCATCCATAGCACTCACGCTTATCTTGCGCATTTTAGAGTATCCACTTTCACTTGTCTATGAACTGTACAGGCAACCCAGAAGTCCTTTACCGCGGACATGGCTATTTAAATAGATCATATTAACCCTGCAGGGGTGTACTTCTTCACACACGCTCTCGCCACTTACCGCCATGTACACCTCGTGTATCTCGGCAACCTTCAAGCGGAAACCTGGCGAGGGAGTCGGCCACGACCTGACTAACCACACAAGTCTCTAGTCCAGGTTTATCGCCTATTCGGGTTCCATCCGCAAGGAGATCCGGCCGGGGTGTCGCTCACGGCTCCAAACGATGTGTACAGGGTTCCAAGCCCACCAAATGGGCGACGCTTGGCATACCCGGCCACGGTGCCTAGTCTGTCCCAAGCCCACCTGTACCGTGTGCCACTTGGTAGACTACTAACACTACGTACAAACACCAGAAACTAGTTGCAACTCCTGGACAGAGATCAGGTTGATTAATAAGTCAAGAGAGCTTGGAGCGCCCGGAGCCCAATGTGTGGTAGTAACTGTTCATGGATCACAAACACAGAACTCAGTTCCTGAGGGCGGTTTCAATGAGACAACCCACCATGTACTCCCACATGGCCTCTCACCGCTACCTTTACTAAATCGTGTTCACACACTTAGCTCTCAACAGTAGGACATGTTCACACACCTCCGATTCATCCCTGATGAACCAGACCTGACACAACTCTAAGCAATAGCAGGCATGACAAACAAGCATGATTGAGTAGGCACATCAGGGCTCAAACAACTCCTATTCATGCTAGTGGGTTTCATCTATTTACTGTGGCAATGACAGATCATGCAGAGGATAAAGGGGTTCAACTACCACAGCAAATAACAGATGAATCGTTATTGTCCTAATGCAGTAAATAGAGCATGAGCGAGAGAGTGGGATTGTATCGGAATGAACAAGGGGGTTTTGCTTGCCTGGCACTTCTGAAGATAATATAGTTCTTCATCGGTGTCATCGAACACGTCGTCGGAACGTCGTCTACCGGGAGGGGATAATACCGGCAAATAAGAATGAACACAATCAATGCAATGCAACAATATGATTCATGAATGAGACATGGCAATATGCTGTGGTTTGAGCTAATGCAACTAGCAACAGATTAAATGAAGTTGGTTTGAATACAAGATTCAAATTCAAACTCCATATGTGATTATTCAAATGCCATTTAATTGATTTGACTTGATCAGCAGGTATAAGTTCTTTAAACATGCATGAAAATGGTACAGATGGATAGATTGCATTTTTCTGATAATTTTTCATATATAAATTATTTCATTCTGAGCTACGGTTGATTTTATATGAATTTTAGAAGTTTATACTAATTTCTGGAATTTCCTGAATAATAATAAATCCAAAAAATGAGTTATTGCGTCAGCATTAGGTCATGCTGACCTCAGCAGGTCAACAGGGCTGGTCGGGTCAAACCTGACCATGGGGTCCATCGTCGGTGACCCGATGCATCCCCGGTCAATGACAGTGGGTCGGTCAGCAGACACATCGCCAGAGTCAACTCCGGCGCGTGGGTCCCGGCTGGGGTTTAAGTTAACCTAACGAAAGTGGCGGGACTAATTAGGGCGTGGGGCCCATATGTCGATGGGTGTGGGTTCAATTAGTGGCGCCATTAGCTGCTAATGGCGCTGCCACGTCGGCCGCCGGAGTTGAGCGCGGCGAACGCTTGAACACGGTGGCGACGCTCGGGAACGCGCTACGGGCGGCGGATGGACGCGCTGCGGGCACCACGAGGAAGCCATCGCTCGCCCGCAACCAGGGGTGCACGCAGCTGGGCGCAGGAAGGCCGGGGTCGACGGCGGCGACCACTTGGGCGGCGGCCGGAGTTCGGTCTCGACCTAATCCATGCCAGAGAGCACGGGTAGAGCAGAAGTTGGGTGCTTTGAGCTCCATGGGACGCACTGAGCGCGTTGGCGGGCTCATACGCAAGCGGCAGCGGCTGTGGCCGCAACAGCGCCATGGCCGGCGGCGAGGGGGTTCTCAGGCAAGGTGGTGGGGCTAGCTAGAGTGTGCAAACAACAGCAGGAAGAGAAGGGGGAGATGCGGTAGCTCACAGGGAGGCCGGAGAGTGGTTCAGAGGCTCGGGGACGCATCGAAGACGACGAATCGATCGGTGAAGTCCGGCAAGCAGATGCGGCGGTGGCGAGCTCGAAGACGACGGCGTGGTGATCTTCGGCTTGCGTGGCTCGGGGAGGAGGAAGAGGAGGTCGCGGCCGTTCTTCTGAAAGCGTCAGCGAGGCAAGGGGTGCACGATGGCCGCGGTGGAGCTTGTTGGCGTTCTCGGGAGCTCGCGAACGGTCGCGGGAGAGAGGGACTGAGAGGGAAATCGCCCCGGGAGAGAGAATGAGAGGTCAGGGGGGTGCGTGGCGACATCCAGGGCGAGGGGGCGGGGAAGCAGCTGCGTGGCTAGCAGGAGGTGGTCGCGGCTCGGCTGTGCGCGTGCCACTCGCGACGCCAATAGGCGCGAGGAAGACGACGCGCGACGGGGTGGGCTGGCCTGGCAGGCCGGCTACTGTAGCAGGTAGGCCAGGTGGCTAGAGCGACAGGTAAAAGCCCAGGTGAGTCTCTCTCTCTTTTTATTTTTGTTTCCTATTTTCTGTAATTGTGTTTGGATTTGTTAAAAATGCCATAGCATTTCCAAAAATCATGCAACTGATTGTGGCCACTGTTTGGAATATTTCCAACAGTAAACATTTCAGTTTGTGATTACTTGGGCATTTAAAATAATTTATAGGATTTAAATGCTCAAATGCAAATACTGTATGATTTAATTCAGTTACCCCCAATTGACCTAGAAAAATGTGCAATATTTTTGGCAGAGGTTCAAGACCAATCCAAAGATGATGAACATTTTGTGAAGGCATTTTGGGTTCATTGAAAAATATTTTTATTTGAACCTAATTGGATTCTTTCTGATGCTATGGTTTGATCAATCCCCATTTCAATTTAAATAGGATTTAAACATGATGCAACACTCTAATGCAAGCACTAAGCATTACCAGAACTAGGGATGTGACAGCGGACCAGGACAGTTGCATCTCTAACGAAAAGAAGCAACTTATCTTAATGCGAAATTTAGCAGGACATGAAAAAAAGTGCCATTGATTGATATTACTGGAGGCATTACATGAAAACAACATTGGTTTAATGTGTCCTTTCTTTTAGTAGTGCGACTGCTACATTTTACCAATGGCATTACAAAAGAGCGGCTCGGGGCAACAAACATCAGAAGAGGTTATCTGGGTTGGTCACATTTTTGTTCGGTATATAGCCACCTTATACTGTGTGAGGCTAGCAAGTCTAGTGCTGGATTTACTCTGTTGACTTGTCCCCCAGTCCCCACTTTCTTTCCCTTTTCAACCAATAGATCGGGTTTATATTGAGTTTGTACTGCATTCCCTTTATTTCCCTTTTAGACCTAGAGATCAGTTGGATAGCCAGTCTTTGCTACTTTTCGCCCCCGTTAATCCCTCATTCGACCAAGTCCTAGATTCAGGTAACAAATCTTCCCCCACCCCACACCCCCTTTCTTCCTTGTTTGAACCATGTACTACTAGATTCGAGTGCATGAACTAGTTTTACCTCTTAACAGTAAAAAAATTCTGTGGTTTCCGAACAGCCGATCGATCCTATCTACACGAGGGGGCCTGAGAAATAGTAAAAGATACAAATGCAGCGACGTTAGGAGCTCGGGAAGTACAGCAAGGCGGTTTAGAAGGAAGTTATACCTAAGGGTCACCGGGATGTCGCTAGGTGGGCTACGGGAGGCCGGATCTGCCCACACTACAGCAGCGAGGAAGAAGGGGTGGGAGGCCCTCCCTCGCCAGTGATGCTTGGTTAACAGCCGTCGTCGAGGACGACCGCGTGAACATTGCACCTTCTCACCGTCCCCGGCGGAGAGGATCCGGCTGGATCTGTGACCAGCGGTGAGTAGAGAGAGAGAGTGTGGCCACCGCTGTCGTGTTTAGATCTGGAGAGGATGAGACAGTGTGAAAAGAGCAACACTAGCAAGCAAGCGCGGAGGCTCCTGCCTATATAGTGGAGTACTAGTTTTCTTTTGTCTACCGGCTGGAGCCGGCTTGACGTCGGCAATGACTGTCGAGAAGTCATCATGCACGTGCCCTGGAGGCGCAGTTTCCGTCATTTTGATCTGAAGCATCAGATTATAACATCTAACACGAAAAAATGCCACACGACAAGAAATCATAACCTCACTGCCCAAAGGAGACAAGATTAATCCCGACGGACAAACTAGACGAGGATCAAAGCTCAAATTAAAGAGAAACTCGTAGAAAAGGGGTCCGTCGATAGATGTCCTAATTAACATAGCCGGCTTGACCTAGATGGCAGCCAAGTAGTCTTCGTGCATGTGCCCCCAATGACTAGCCCAACTCAGTTGTCGCTGTTTAACCCTCGCAGTGATGTGAAGCACATGACACCTAATTTTGCGAGATGACTAGAAACCATTTTTTAGATTTCTCACCAGAACTACAGACCTGTACAACACAACCTGCACAATATGTAGACGATAGCCAATCGAGGCGTGTCTGCTAGAGTCTGGTCACATGCATGGATGAACTGATCTTCCGTGTCTTGCAGGGATCGTCCAGGTACCAAGGTGGAATATGTGCTTCTATTAACTCAGGCGACTTGCGAGGCCGGGGAGTGTGCCTATGGTCGGTTCTCAATTGCGGTCCCACATGTGTGTGCAAAAGCAATATGATGCGCGTTCCATTCGGAGAGCGGCATGCCAGACCGACCGACCGTCTGGGGTGCGACGCGAACGTGACGGGCGTGCTGTATACCCGTACATGTGTACCGCCGTTTTCTTGACCACCTCCATACAGGTGCCATTCCCGATGCTCCACCATGTAAAGGTTGGCTCTTGCTTGAGAGCCCAGCCCACTCCTCCACTTTTTCCTTGCCTCTTTCCCCCACATATGCAAAAATGCCATGTAAAGCGGGCTTATAGCCCAGTATTGTACTTGATCCTACAGGTGCTAAGCCTGCCACATAGGCATAAAGTATGATGTGGCAAGTTAATTAATAAGAGAAAGACTAGTTTGGTGACCCCAGGAAGAAACGGTGCTAAGCGCGTGTACCTAGATGAAGCAAAAATAGCATTAAAAAACTAAGCACCTATGCATTGGGGACTTGAGTTGCTAAGCCATTTAATGCCCATAGCACCTCATCTAAGAACCATTTCATTGGAAGAGGGTCACTCCTTGGCAAATGCAATAAATACTACGAAGAAAGAGATAGAGAGAAGTAAACAAAAAAATACTCCTATAGCCAACCTTATAGCTAACCTTGTTGTATGAGTGACTAAGTGATGACTATGTATGACATGCCAACATCAGATAGCCTAACGCACCGTGTTAAATCTCCAAGGGCGCGACCGCGCGAGCGAGGCGACGGTCGTGATAGGCGTGACCATGATACGGGTTGCTGGCAACCCTTGGATCTGATATCGAACGGTCGCATGCTAAGTTGCTGAAAATTTGCAGAATAACCCTCCAGGATATGATATTCACCCATAGGTCTAGAATCACGCCATGCAACCATTCGATCTCAGATCCAAGGGCTCTCAGAAGCCCGTATCATGGGAGAATGGAAAGCTTCATATGACCTGTAATTTTCCCGACGCTTGACATGACATCGAAAGCCATTTAATAGGGCGTCGAGTAGACATGACATCTAATTGGGCCCCCATTGTACTGTGCATGAATCCATTTGTCCACCAGGCAAGCCACTACCCTGCCATTCGCACGCGCCCCCCACTCGACATTTTTACACTCGATAAACCGCTCCTAGTCGTCTCGTCCTTTCACATTACGGCAGTTCCACTAATCCTAACCCTCCTCCCAAATCCATGGCGTCCCAAATCTCCATGATCGGCGCTTAGTACAAGGTTAAAACCATCACTGGTGATGAGTTCGACGTCATCTACACCCGTTCTTCCGCAACGGTGAAAGAATGGCTTGCTCGCTTCAAACGGATGTTCGAAAACTGAAATGATGGGTGGGTCGCTAGTCTAGATGTTGAGTACACCACAGTCCCGGGAAGCGAGAAGAAACTAAAGGAGGCAGAGAAGAAGAAGCCCGCCGTGATCCTGGTTTCCGTGCATGACTTATGCTTGGTCTACCACATATACCATGCCGACGTTGTGTGCGAGGAATTTAAGAAGTTCCTCAAGGGCGGCCGAGTCAAATTCGTTACTATAGACTTTACGAACGACAAGGAAATCCTGGGTCGGATAGGCCTCGTTGTAGACGACCCCTTCGGCCTCCAGAAGGAAGGGCTGGTGCCCTCCCTTGATCAATCTTCAATGCTGACCCTAGCAGGAGCCATGGTTCATCCTTCATACGGTAAACTAGAGAAACCTCCGTACACTTTTCATCGTCATGCATGGAAGTGGAATGTACTAGATATGGACAACATCCACGACGCTGCAATGGATGGCTACCTTTGTTTCAATATCTACAAGGGTTGGATGAAGAGCAAGAGCCAAGTGTGCGGTTCAAGCAAAGAAGTATCGCCCAAGAGGAAGAGGGACAAGGATGAAGTCGAGGACGTGGACGAGGACTCCGAGTAAGGTGGCAGTGTCGTTGCTCATGGTGGTCCTAATGCAGTGTCTACCGGATTAGTTGTTTAGTTTAATTTCTAGTGTTCTTAGTTTTATTTGAGGGGTGTGTTGTGCTGAGCCCCCAGCAAAACTATGTTATGTTTCTTCTCGTTATATTTCGTTCATTTCATCTTTTAGTTGGTATAGTACTACCACTCGTTTCTTGACATTATATACGTACAATATATATGACCAACATCATATAGCCAGCAGTTTAGTTGTCAAAGAATTTCAGTGTGCTTAGTTTTGTCAAAGAATTCCAGGGTGCTTAGTTTTATTGGAGGGGTGTGTTGTGCTGGACACCATTAACTTATCATTGTGAGAATCGGCTTATTTTTGTCATGTAACATGGTCAACGGGGTTTGACGTGAAAATAACAATGTCTATTGGCATTTCTGAGCAAACATCCAACTTAACGATGGCATTTTTTAGATATCTAATTGCAGTTTTGAGCACGCATCTCACATATCGATGGCATTTTTTGAGTAGTTGTAACTTCTAATGGCAAAACTGAGTAGTGATACACAACTAGTGGCATAAATAAGAAGAACCCAAGAATTAAATAGGGCTAATTCCTTTGTTTCTTTATTTCTTTATACCTTTGTGTGCGAAACAATATACGCTGCCTGTCGCCAGATTTTCTTTACAGAGGCAACATTGAACTATATGAGTGCCTTGTTAAATTTTGGAATTATTCCGGGTTTGTTTGGCCTTTTTATACATTAATTGAGTTTCTGTTCATTTAATGTGCATAATTCAAATTTGAACTACAAGCACATGCTCTTGTGCACCAAAGTTGACTGAAAAATCACATGTGTGTCCTCGGGTGAATTTCTAGGTCCCATGCAAGAAATGGGAATGAAATTCAAACATCTGGGCATCGTGGTTCAGCCGAGAACATTGAGAAGCTTGGTTTCAAAATTCTTGTAAATCCAAAACAAGCCTGAAAATCATGAAACTTGGCATGGTGTCATGTCATTGTACTACCATGCTGTGGTAAAAAAATTGCAGAATAGGAACAAGTTTTGGTATAAGTTTTTGCAAACCGGAGCTTCTCTCAAGAAGGCTCGTGGTTCTGAGAGGGAACGTGTCACGTTTGTGTGCATAATTCAAATTTTAAATACAAGCACATGATCCAGTGCACCAAAGCTGGTTGAAAAATCACATGTGTGTCCTCGGGTAAATTTCTAGGTCCCATGCCAGACATGGGAATGAAATTCAAACATCTGGGCGTCATGGCTCGGCTGGAAACATTGAGAAACTTGGTTTTTTAATTCCTGTAAATCCGAAACACGCATGAAAATCATGAAACTTGGCTTGGTGCCATAACATGGCACCAACATGCTGTGGTAATTTTGATGTCTGATTTGCGAAGGCGCACACATTAACAATCAACAAAGTCATTTTGGAACAAGTGCTATCACGTTACAATCGGAAACATAACTATTATTGAAACCGTGGGCGTTCTATTTACCATTTACGTGCCGCTACGCGTCCCCTTTTTTTATTAGCTAGGAGGCGCCATGCAGGGTAGCTATTTGAGTACGGGAGGCGTGCGATCAGACCCATGCGCGTGCTTATCGGGAGGAGAGCCCTTTGACCTCCATCTGCTATCCACATCTGTCCCAAGGTACCAATAATGGCGCCCGAGCCACTGTTTAATGGCATGGCAATGTCTCGCTCGACTGAGATTTAAGAGAGAAAAAAGAAAATCTGAAAAGAAAATTTTGCACGGATCTTGATGTAAGATCCGACGAACCTATATAGCATCTATTGCGACTTATAGCAAGACTAATGAATATATATATAAGGACGACGAGAGTGGATAATAATTTCCTTACATAGTTAGGAAGATAATTAAAAAAGCCACATGCATCTACGCCCGAAATACACAAGGGAAAAAGAAGAAGGAAGACGCATACAACGATCTGGCTCGCTTATCTCCAATTTCTTTATGCGATGCAGGTCGCCGAGACTAGTTCTCGCGGTGGGCGATGATCTCTTTTACCAGTTTCATGTCCTTAATACGCTTCTTGGCAGCATCCATGGATTCCTCCACCAGCCTGTTGCGCTCGATGTGGAGCATGGCATTCTCGTCCATAAGTTTCTTGATGATGACGCCCGTTCTCTGCAACACGGCAGCGGTCTCCTCTTCCTGCTTCGCCCTTCTGGCGATCTTCGCCCTCAGCAGGTCACGCTCGCCCGGAACTTCGCATTACCCTCCTCGAGTTGCCAGATGACGCCGGTAGCCTCATCCTGCATCCTCGCCCAGCCAGAGATCTGATCCATCTGGTTATGGACTATTGCATGCATGCGCCTGTAAGAGTCCTTGCCTACCCGCGAGAAATTTTCCCAGGCCGCCGCGGCACGGCGGGACCTCCCAGCTGCTTCGGCGGCGTGGCGGGACAACTCTGCTGCTTCCACGGCGTGGTCGGACCAGTCTGCTATATCGACGGCGCGGCGGGACCTCCGTGCTGCTTTGGCTGCGCGGCGGGACCTCCGTGCTGCTTTGGCTGCGCGGCGGGACCACTGTGCTGGTACTGCTGCGCGGCTGGACATGTCGGCTACTTTCGCGGCGAGGCGGGACATCTCTCGTGCTTCCTCTTCCATGCTCACCTCTCCCTGGTAGAAATCTCTCGACCTAGAACTCATGCTGGATATGGCTTGATTGTTTCTTGTGGATGAGGAGTTGAGGAGGAATGTGCAGTCATCTTAGCATAGTAGTATTCATAACCGAGTACTATTAATACGCTCCTATGTGGGAAACCGTTTAGGTTATGATCGGGGTGAACAGGTTTGCAATTAAATATAGCGTGGTAGTAGTAGTAATTTGGAATGTGACGAGACGCGCTAATGATTTATTGACGGTTCTAGTTTCGAAGTGCGGCACTATTCCCGAATGGCGTAACATCGACACGTTTTCTTGGCCGTGGTGTAGTATATGCCATGGTACTACTAGATCTTTTTCTACTGCTGTGTACGTGCAAAAACTGGCCCCATCGGGTACATCTTACGCTTGGCGTTCGACAGGAATAGCCTCGTGGCGAGCTACAGACTAGTCCTTTTTTCAGACGCATTACACCTATCTCTCGGGACTTCTCGCACGCACCATCACTGCTCCCTAGGCCGATGCCACCCACATACTGTTGTACTCTGAGAAGAGGTGCATGCACGCACTCGTCCTCTCTCACACACACATCTATAGCTACGAATTGTAGTGTTCTCAACCATCTGATTGGCTCTATCATAGGTTTCACGTTGCTCCTTGGCCTTGAGATTGAGATGTTTTAAACGCGGAGGCTAAGATGGAGGCGCGAGGTTTTGGTTAATGTGCGGGCTCCACATGGCACCACCACGACACGAGCTTCGCCTTCCTGGTGCGCATGCAGTCGGGTGAGTTGTCCAAGTATAGACACAACCAGGCCCTTGTTGGTATCCGCGCCTTGACTTTGGCTGGTCATAGTGGAGAGTAACATAGACCAGTTACTAGTCTATGTTACTAGTACCTTCATAGTGGGTAGTGTCATATAGTATATGTAGAGTTTTGCTCCATGGCTCAATCCATCGATACTACTACTGTAAAAATGTATACATTTTTTAAGAGGCTAGAGGGCGGGGCAGTCTAGCTTGGTCCTTATCACGAGAGGAGAGGGCCTTTGTGATTTGACGGCTCATTACTGCTGGAAGGCGGGGCCTTGTGATTTGACTGCTCGTATAAATGAGCCGACGACCTGAGGAGGAGCAAAGAACCATGCGGTATACTCAAGTTTTCCACTGGAGTACGACGGAGGAGCACAAAACACGGCAGCCCAGTGCCATATCCTCTACTCTCTACTCTTGTTATATATTACTAGCAAGAGGCATTCTTCTATTGGCGATAAAGAATGATCTAATTTGCCAGTCATCTCATTTTTAGCATTGTTCTATTCATGCCTCGCAGAGAAGGTGACACATGCAGCGAAACACCCGAAGGAAAATAAGAAACACATGAGCAAAATAAGAAGGAGGATTATCACCCCAAAAAAAGAACGAAGACGCACACACATGTCTGTGGCGCTGCTCTCACTACATGAAGGGTTGCTGGCTGCGGAGTCGTAACTGCATCTTCATCACCTCCAAGACCTCCATCTCCTTGCGCGTCTCCTCCGCCATCTTCATTATTGTGTCCATGACGCGGGATTTCTCGACGCGAGCCTTCATCATCTGTTCCACGGCTGCATTACGTACCTTGACAGCAGCCGGGTGCTCGATGCGGAACTTCGCCAACTCCTCCTTCTGTTCCATGACGAGGGCCTGCAACATCTTCATCGGCGACCTACTATTATCATGCAGCTTCTTCCAGCCGGCGTTCTCCTCCTTCAGCAGGTCGAGCTTGTGGCAGAGGTTCGTGTTGTCCTCCTGAAGTTGTAGGATTTTGCCGGTCGCCTTCTTCTCCGAGGCAATGCTCTTCTTCAGAAGCATCACCAAGCCGGCGGTCAACTCCCCATGCTCGTTGAGCTCAGCGGGCATTTCGTCGAGGCTCTCCTTCAGCAGCTCCACCAAGCCATGGATGAACTCCTTCTGCTTATTGAGGTGCTTATTGAGCTGATCGGGCAAGCCGTCAAGGGATAACGACTCCAAGGCCACCAACTCGGCATGTTCGCCTCCGTGTCTAGGGCGCTCCTGGGAGCCATCGCCTGCCCGTGGGAGATCTTTCGAGGTCTCTGCGTGGCGGCAAGCCCTCTTTTTTTCGCAGCCTTGGTTGCCGTTCCCTTGTTACGAGTAGTTCTTGACCTAGAGCTGTGCACACCAGCCATGACAAGGACGGACGGAGAAGCAGGACTTATGAGGAGGAAGGTAGAGTAATTTTCGGTTAGGTAGTTCCCCTTTTTATAGCCTAAGTACTAGCACTAGTACTAAAACCTGCATAGTGGGAACACATTCATGTTTGGTACGTACTAGTAGGTGTGAGCAGGCTTGCACTTAATTGTAGCACTAGTACATTCGAATGTGATGGGAACAAGGTAAAGATTAACTGATGGATTTTGGTTTCGAGGCCCGAAACGCCTCCTGATGAGTTTAGTGGAACATCAATTTCAAGTAGACTGCACTGCTCAGATGCGTAAATATTATGTTACTATCAAAAATTGGCACAAAATTCGAAGGAGACCAATGGAAGTACTACTAGCCACCCATGATGTAACTACTCGCATGCGCGCAGTGGAGTAGTAATGTATTTCTTTCGCCCTCACGTCCACTAAATTTGCATGCGCTGTATTAATTGACCATCAATGAAGTGAAGGACTTTACACGCCTCAAATTATCACATGGGGTGGATCTTGGTACAAAATTGCGTCTGCCCGTGTACCCGCGTGTGCGTGCGAGGGAATGAGTGCATGCGTGGCGTGCGTGCACATCTTCGCTTCGTGCATGTACCGCCAGTGCGGCTCAGGGAGGACGAGTACATTCTTCTGGAACCAGCAGCACGTCACTGTGACCAATCCACACAAGGATGTCGTGACAACGCCTCCACATGTGCCACGTGCCCACGTGGCTTCATGAACTGTAAGAGAGAGACTGTGTAGCGTGCCATTATTTTTTGCACATACTCGAAGTACTAGTAAGGTACACGTGCATTGCACGCCTCAGATTTTGCAACCAAATTACGAATAAATACCACACTGTAGCATGTAAGCTCTGAGTCATATATGCCTGATGCAGACCTTCGTTTAATTCTTATAGTTATCTCATTCAAAATCAAGTTTTTATAAAAAAAACCTAGGGCCTCATTGATTCGTAGCATTTCCAAAACGCGGGAATAGGAAGAACATGGGATTAGAGTGGAATGTCGTCTTGAATCCTACAGGATGGTACGAGTGTTTGATTGTGCATTGAAAATATGCAGAATTCTTTCAAAGAGGTTTGAGTGGATGGGATGTTTCCTATGAAATCTAGTGCAAATGAATCAGATGGAAAAATTCCTATGGTTTACAATCCTACGAATCAAATAACCAAGATAGGAAAAATTCCTAAGGATTAGAATCCTCCCAAATTCCTTCGAGAATCCTTTGAATCAAAGAATCCCTTAATCTATTTTATGATTCATGGAATTGTGCGTTGTAAAGCATAAAGTACAAACAAAGAATTGCAATTCAACTAGAAAAAAAGTTTGGGCAGTTATGATACGGAAGATTCCAGAACAAAGGAGAACCACTGTTGTTTTGAGATTTGTGCATTATCCTTAAGTTCAACCATGGATTCTGCTAGATTGTACATGTGGAAAAATCCGGTGGGGGGCTAGAAGATGGTGCGAGGGGCCGAGTTTAGGGAGACTATGAAGGAGTTCACAACTGCGAGATCGATATTTAGAGAGAGGGGGCGATAACGTGCGCTGTTGCGCGCAGTGGCGGAGCCATGAAAAATGTCCCATGAGCTATGGGGCCAAGCATTGCTAATCCTTTACGAGGAGGGCCAATTTATCAACTTAAACCAGTTTTACAAGCAATTTTCTAATGATCACATTCATATTAGTCTCGATATATAGTGATGTTAGGGGGGACGGCAAAGCCCTTGCTGCCCCCTGTCTTGGCCATTGTGCGCGCATCTGAGAGATGAAGCGGAAGGCATGGATGATGAGAGGGGGGTGTTGGGTATATATGTAATCCTATATAGAGAGGTATAGATTGATCGATGTGGACGTGGGAAAGAGGGTGAGACCTCACTAGATATATAGTGTTGGGGAACGTAGTAATTTAAAAAAATTCCTACGCACACGCAAGATCATGGTGATGGCATAGCAACGAGAGGGGAGAGTATTGTCCATGTACCCTCGTAGACTGTAAGCGGAAGCGTTATGACAACGCGGTTGATGTAGTCGTGCGTCTTCACGATCCGACCGATCCAAGTACCGAGCGTCACGGCACCTCCGAGTTCAGCACACGTTCAGCTCGATGGCGATCCCGGACTCGATCCAGCAAAGTGTCGGGGATGAGTTCCGTCGACCGCGTCGGCGTGGTGGCGATGATGATGCTCTACGGTGCAGGGCTTCGCCTAAACTCCGCGACGATATGACCGAGGTGGAATATGGTGGAGGGGGCACCGCACACGCTAAGGAACGATCCGTAGATCAACTTGTGTGTCCATGGGGTGCCCCCTACCCCGTATATAAAGGAGCAAGGGGTGCGGCGGACCTAGGAGGAGGCGCGGCTGAGGAGTCCTACTCCCACCGAGTAGGACTCCCCCTTCCTAGTTGGACTAGGACTTGGGGGAAGGAGGAGAGGGGAAAGGAAGGGGCTGCCCCCCCCTCCTTGTCCTATTCGGACTTGGGGGGGGGCGCTGCTGCCCTGGCCCCTTCTCCTCTTTCTCCAAGAGGCCCACTAAGGCCCATTAGGTCACCGGGGTTCCGGTAACCTCCCGGTACTTCGGTAAAATGCCGATTTCACCCGGAACACTTCCGATGTCCATACATAGGCTTCCAATATATCAATCTTTATGTATCGACCATTTCGAGACTCCTCGTCATGTCCGTGATCACATCCAGGACTCTGAACAAATTTCGGTACCTCAAAACTTATAAACTCATAATAAAACTGTCATCGTAACGTTAAGCGTGCGGACCCTACGGGTTCGAGAACTATGTAGACATGACCTAGAAATATTCTTGGTCAATAACCAATAGCGGAACCTGGATGCCCATATTGGTTCCTACATATTCTACTGAAGATCTTTATCGGTCAAACCGCATAACAACATCGTTGTTCCTTTGTCATCGGTATGTTACTTGCCCGAGATTTGATCGTCGGTATCAATACCTAGTTCAATCTCGTTCTTGGCAAGTCTCTTTACTCGTTACGTGATGCATCATTCCGTAACTAACTCATTAGCTACATTGCTTGCAAGGCTTATAGTGATGTGCATTACCGAGAGGGCCCAGAGATACCTCTCCGACAATCGGAGTGACAAAACCTAATCTCGAAATCGCCAACCCAACATGTACCTTTGGAGACACCTGTAGTACTCCTTTATAATCACCCGTTACATTGTGACGTTTGGTAGCACCAAAGTGTTCCTCCGTAAACAGGAGTTGCATAATCTCATAGTTACAGGAACATGTATAGGTCATGAAGAAAGCAATAGCAATATACTAAACGGTCAAGTGCTAGGCTAACAAAATGGGTCATGTCAATCACATCATTCTCCTAATGATGTGATCCCATTAATCAAATAACAACACATGTCTATCGTTAGGAAACATAACCATCTTTGATTAATGAGCTAGTCAAGTGGAGGCATACTAGTGACTCTATGTTTGTCTATGTATTCACACATGTATCATGTTTCCGGTTAATACAATTCTAGCATGAATAATAAACATTTATCATGATATGAGGAAATAAATAATAACTTTATTATTGCCTCTAGGGCATATTTCCTTCATATAGATTGATCGGTTTATGTGGAAAACTATGAAAGACCTAGCTATATATACAAACACACATAGAGGAAGGTCGATCGTTGCGCATGCACATCAGAGATAAAGAATGCCCGATAAGATGGAGATGAGGGTGTGTGTGTGTGTGCCTTCATGGGAGACCGACCTGAAGAAAAAGATTGCATGTGTGCATGCAATGGATAATGCCGACTGGTAGTGTAAAGAGAAGACCAATGTGTGGGTGTAAAAGACTAGGTGAGGTCATAATCAATTGAGGAATATTTCTCTGGGATATGATTGAGGAATTCAGGGACCTTACTCTATTTGAAAATAATTGCAGGACCTTGCTCAAGGAGTATCTATTAACTGTGCTCAATGATCAGAAGATTTGTTGGAAACAGAGAGGAAAAATTAAAGGAGTAAAGTTTGGAGATGAAAACACAAAATTCTTCCACACTAAAGCCTCTATTAATCATAGGCACAATAAGATTGCTATGCTGCTGAACAAAGACCAAGTTGAAGTAACAAATCATGATGGAAAGGCTGCAATCCTCTGGGAGGCTTTTAAAAATAGATTGGGACAATCTAATGGACATTCAATGCACTTTGACCTTAATGATCTTTATGAAAACACAGTGGACCCCCAAATATTCATTGATCTAGAAAAGCCTTTTACCCAAGAGGAAGTTGAGGAAGTGGTCAAAAACCTACCTACTGATAAATCACCAGGGCCAGATGGATTCAATAATGAGTTTATTAAAAGTTGTTGGGATATTATTAAGACTGATGTCTTTGAGATTATATTGACATTTCATGCTGGAAATGTAAATCTTGAAAGCATTAACTCCTCTTTCATCACTCTAGTACCAAAAAAGAGGTGCCACTTTCTCCAAATGACTTCAGGCCAATTTCTTTACTAAATGGTGTTCTGAAAATCATTACAAAACTGTTGGCCAATAGACTGCAAAGAGTTATTCTACAGTTGGTTCATATTAATCAATATGGCTTTCTCAAAGATAGAGTGATCCAGGACTGCCTTGGTTGGGCATATGAATACATTCACCAGTGTCATAAATCTAAGGAGGAAATCTTAGTAATAAAACTGGATATTGAGAAGGCTTTTGATACAATTGAGCATGATGCAATCATTGATATTTTTAGAGCTAAAGGATTTGGAGAGAAGTGGATTTCCTAGATGGAAGCTTTGTTCACAACTGCATCCTCTTCTGTATTACTCAATGGAGTTCCTGGGAAAAGAATTTACATAAGGAGGGGAGTAAGACAAGGAGACCCTTATTCTCCTTTAATTTTTGTGCTGGCTGCTGATTTGCTACAATCCATCCTTAATAAAGCCATGAGATTAAACCTGATCACTGCTCCACTGCAAGTAAACTCATGCCCTCACTTCCCAATTGTGCAATATGCAGATGACACCTTAGTGGTTATGCAAGCTGATTGTAGGCAGTTGTTCTGCTTAAAAGCACTTCTGAATACTTTTGCCACAACAACTGGGCTAAAAGTTAATTATGGGAAGTCCATCATGGTACCCTTGAATATTGCTGAGGACAGGGTAGAAATTTATACAAACACCTTGCAGTGTGCTAGAGGACAATTCCCATTTACCTACCTTGGTATGCCCTTGGGAATATACAAACCAAGTGTTGAGCAATGTCTCCCCCTAGTTAACAGGATTGCAAAAAGATTGGCTGGTATCTCTATCTTCATGACCCAAGCTGGAAAATTACTGTTGGTCAAGTCAGTGATGACATCTTTATCAGTCTTCTTCATGTGCTGTTTGGACATACCTGTTACAATAAAAAGCAGATAATTCAATACTTGAGATACTGTCTTTGGAGAGGACCTGATATGGAGGACAAAAGGCCTGCCTTGGTGGCATGGACCATAGTGTGTAGACCAAAAGACCAGGGAGGCTTAGGTGTTCTTGATATCTTTACACATAATAAAACCCTGCTCATGAGAAATCTTCACCAATTCTTCAACAGACATGATATTCCCTGGGTCAACTTGATTTGGTAAACATACTATAATGATGGAAAATTACCAGGGGACAACATGATTGGATCATTCTGGTGGAAGTCCAACTTAGCTCTCATTGATCAGTACAAAGCTATTACTAGATGTAATGTGGGAGATGGTGTCAGTGCTTTCTTTTGGGATGATCTATGGAGCCAAGCAATACTTAAACACCAATTTCCTCACTTGTTCTCTTTTGTCAGAAACCCCCAGCTGAATATACAACAAGTATTGCAGACTGAGTACCTGCAGGATTTATTCTTCCTCCCTTTGACAACCGAGGCCTATGAGGAATTCTTACAAATGGAAGACATTTGTATAGCCATGAGACAATCTGAGCATTTAGACTCTTTAGACACTTGGAGTTACATTTGGGGGACTGAGCACTATTCCTCCATCAAAGCATATAAAGTCTTAATTGGTCACAAACAGACAGCCCCACACTTCAACTGGATCTGGCAGAGTTCATGCCAACCAAAGCATAAAGTTTTCTTCTGGCAACTTGTTCATGATCGAGTAAACACCAGAAACCTACTTAGAAGGAAGAATTTTGTGTTGGAGGATTACAATTGTGCTGTTGGAGGCTGTCAACTAGAAGAAACACCGCACCATCTCTTTTGGGGTTGTCCATTTGTTCAACAATGCTGGGACTTCATTTGTCCAACAAGAGCTCCAAACTTGTCTGTGTTAGAAGCATTCCCAGACCTCAAAGAAAAGCTAAAGTACCCATTTTACATGGAGATAATCATTCTTGGAGCATGGGCCATTTGGATCACCAGAAACAATAAGATTTTTGAAAATATTGCACCTTCATTCCAACGGTGGAAGTTCATATTTCTGGAGGAACTGAAGCTTCTCAAATATAGAATGAGGAAGAAGCATGAGAGACATTTTTTAGTTTGGCTTGATAGCTTGTTGTAATTACTTTGTTCTTAGGCTAGTTGGTTGTTTAATTTTTTCTTTCTTCTTTTTTCTTTCTTCTTTTGTTTTCTAGGTTTTAGGTTTTTAGTCTTCTGGTTTCTTGGGCTTACCTCAAGCCATTCAGACTCCTTTGTTTCTCAGCGTTTTTATTAATAAAAATTGTAGTGGGGTTTTACCCTACTGTTTATAGTCAAAAATAATAATCAGTGTAAAGTTGAATTCAAATATTTGAATAAGAGATCATGATGTTTGAAACCCATGCATGCATGAATATAACGGAGATCTGCGCGGTGTGGTTTGGAAACGAGCATGTTGCAATGTATACACATTGAACAAGGTCAGATTGGTTTGAATTTGAGATACCGATGGCAGATATCATTTGGCCACATTGCATCCGTGCATGGACAAACTATTCTAGTTGGAGATGATGGGTGGCTTTCGCATCACATATCTATATCTATACCCCTATATATATTATATTTTTTATTTTTTATATAGTGTGCGGATAACTTTAACTTTGAAAGATGGTCGTTGGATGAGGCCAATCCGATGGTGCAGAGCTGGCAAATTTGAGCACTACTGGCCGTTGGAAATAATCTAGCTTCCACCAGAATTTGCCACATGTACAATCTAGAAGACTCTATGGTTGAACTTAGGCATAATGCACAAACCTCAAAACACAAGCACTTCTTCTTTGTTCTAGAATCTTCCGTATCAAAATTGCCCAAATGTTTTTCTACATGATTTGTTTTTACTTTATGCCTTACAACGCACAATTCCATGAATCTTAAAATAGATTAGCTTTCTTATAAAAACTAGATGATTTTGAATGAAATGAACTATAAGAATTAAACAAACATCTACATCATGCATATATGACTCAAAGCTTGCGTGCTATAATGTGGTATTTATTCATAATTTTGTTTCCAAATCTCATGCGTGCAATGCATGTGTACCTTACTAGTCTAAATGGTGTCTGTGTGTGTGTTTTGCGTGTTAAACACATTGTACGTAGTATATCATACTAGTCTAAATTGTCTTTTTTTTTCTTTTGGGTACACGTTAAGCTTGTTCTCCCGAAATTTCAAGCCGCGCCTTGTTATGCCGAAATAACATGCTAGCGTGTCTGTCTATCGTGCTGCAAAACTCACGTCTCTTCAACCCGCCCCTTGTTAGCCCGAAATATTTAAGATATATCTTTGTCTCGTTGTGCTCCGACAACTCCCTCCATCTCAACCCGCGCCTTGCTATTCCAAAATTACAACGCTCGCGAAAACTCCGACACGCGAAATGCCCGTCATACCCCTGAACCGAAAGAACCACCTCAAATTGGTGGGGGTACTTTCGTAACTTACCCCACATTTCGGACAAGCGCGTCCCTAAGCCATGGTTCCCCACTCCCATCCCATCCGCCCACCCATTCGTATACTGAGGCCGGGAAAAACCGTGAAGCCCCACACCCTCCTCCGTCTGCCACCCAACCGGAGCCTCTTCCCCGACAACATCGTCCACAGCAACACCTCCACTTCCCTCATCCACCGTGCCGGATAAGGATCCGTCGTCGATCTGGTCATCCCGCCGGTTCAGCCACCCCATCCTCCACCTCCAAGGAGCTGCCCCGATGTTCCCCTCGTCTTTCGCACCACCTCCATTCCCACACCGCTGTCTTCACCTACACCACCGGAAGAACAGCAGCATCATTGTTTCCTCGGATGAAACTGCGGCCTAATCGGTGCCACCAAAGAGGTTGTACACTAATCGCCGCATTTTCTTCTTGATTCGATCTCACGGTGCAGCCGGCGCTCGGTCCCGAGGCGACACGGCGCAACTCCATCCACCGCGGCATAGCCGGCCACTTCCTTCATGGCATCGCTCCCTCGGCGGCGACGTCCACATCAGTAGGAGCTGCTGCTGCTTTAGCTCTCGCTCGCGCTGCTGCTCTCCTCTTGCTCTCGGTCCCCTGCCTGGTCTGCTCTTGCTCGCGCTGCTGCTCTCGCTCTTGCTCTTGCTTGCGATGCTGCTCGATTGCTTCACTCGATCGACTGAATCGGCGTTTGGGTCGATCGATTTTCAGGGGGCTCGCGGAGTTAAGGAAGAACCAGCCGCGCGGGGAGGGGGCTCGCGGAGTAGTACCCACTATCTATCTTAGGGTTCGAGGTGGGGCGGTGGTCGTCGGTGGTGGTGTGGCGGTGGCGTGGGGATCGCCGGAGAAAAGCTTCGGCACAGGGGGCGAAAGGATGGCGGTGAGGCGGTGGACCGTGGTGGGGAGTGTTTTCGGGGCGGGAGGGGCGGCGCACCGCCGGCCGCAGGCGGCGGCGGGCGGCTGTTTGGCCGGTGGTGGCTGGCGGCTCAGGGGGGGGGGGGGGGTGGAGATTGAAGATGAACTGCAGACCCTTGATTTCATATCCAACGGCTGCAAAATCGACTGACCAGAGATGAAAAAGTCGATCGATCGACGTAGCCTCACCTCTAGTGTATCCAGTTTCGACAGTAAAATTCAGTTTCGACAGCAAAATTCAGTTTCGACAGTTAAGTTCAGTTTCGACAGTTAAATTCAATTTCGACAGTTAAGTTCAGAGATGAGCGGCTGATGTATACATCTAGCACTTTGTGGTTATGTATTTTACATCACCTATTGGAGATGCTATTAGAATTCCACTCAGGTTAACATTGTCTCTCTTGTCCTGCTTCAGCCTCGGCGTCGTACAACTCACCAGAGCAGCTCCAACGACGAAACCCTCCATTACAGCGGATCGGTACCTTGGGCTCCATCTCCAGACGCCTAAGATCTTCTTCCCCTCCTCCGACAGCCTAGTCAGCCGGAGCATCCTCACCGGCCAACCCAATCACACTGAGATCGACATGGCTTCGCCAAAGAGGTTGTACACTTGTTTCATATCTTTTTTACTCTACATGTTATATATATTGTCCACTGAGCACAAGGAGTAACGGGAAATACGATTATTTTATCCTACTACATGACAAGCAGTGAGGTACCAGGCAACTTAGCTATCCATGATGGACTCTCTTGAACGCCATCATTATTTATCTCTGCATGTTTGAGCTGTGCATTTGTCAATGGCCCTGGGAGTTGAGCTAGTAGGGCAGTGGCCTGGGTCCAAAGTAATAGAAGTAGCACTAAAACATTTTTTTAGTGTAGGCTTTTCCTTGCTCAAGCCTACCTACTGGAATCGGCAGTGCTTGAAAGGAAAAGTAAATGAAAAACATAGGAATTGGAAAGTTTCATATGGTACTACTTTTCATGAATTTGGTGCAAAGGAATGGAGCAAAGGAAAACTGTAGGATTTGTTCCTTTAGTGTCTCCTTGAAAGAAAAACCGTAGGAATTTTAATTTCCACTTGTCCTCCTTTTCAAATTCCTATTCATGAAGCAGAAGACTAAGAGATAGTAGCATAACAGCATTGGTTTGACTTAATCTCTCCATGCTTCTTTGCATCCTGTGATCTTCCAATTCTTGTGAACCAAACACCCAGATTGGCAGAAATCCTGTGTTTTTAAATTCTTTGTTTTGCACGTGCATTCCTATCCTATTCCTGTCTATTTCCTATCCCTGCATTGTTAGAATCCTCAAATTCAAACAAGCCCTTACACAATTACTCCTATTACAGATATGTGTCAAATAAAACCTTGTGTGGTTTATCCTGCTCCTGCGGTGCTGTGTTCCACCCTAGCTCAGCTGCTCCAACGACGGAAGGGTTCACCACATCAGGGATCCGCTCTCCAGACTGTCTTTCGCTGCCTCAGATCTTCTTCCCCGCCGCCGGCAGCCACGGCAACTGCATTACCTTCATCAACTGAGCAGATGACCTTGAGGACTACACGCAAGAGAGGTCGCACTCTTCCGTGTCTGCTTACGTTATGCATCGCTTAATATGATGACATGCTACTTTATCGTCGTGTTCACCTATTAGACTCCGAGTCAGGTCCAAACTTATGCTGAAACTGGAGTTTTTAAATGGTTGTGGGGTACATATTGGGGCAGCAATCAGTACTATCTATCTAGTATCTGGTTAATCTCGGGTGTCTACTATGAGTTTCATGTTGGGTGCAAACAAACATTAAAGAGCCATTATCTGTATTTTTTAACTAAAGCTATTATCTGCCTGCTATCATTGTTTTTGGGTCTATCCACAGTTTGCAACCATCACTCTGGATTTGTGCATGCACTCCTTACATAATCTCACTATGTTTTATTCCTATGCATGTCAGTTATTGCACACAATGAAACTGAACATGTAGAGCAAAAGAGACGAGCCTTGTGTGGCAATAAAATTTCATGCAGACGTCGCTCCATGGTGGGCGCAAAGGAAGCCCCCCTACACCCATTTCAGATCGTAATCAAGAGGAAGATAACTGTTCTAAGGGGGATTCAGAAGCAGAAGACCACTCCTATTTACCCCATGAGGTCTTTGCTCTAACTTCGCATGCTGGTGTTGGTTATATCATGCATATGGTGCCTTTGCTTACTTTATACATCAAATATGTCAACTGCTTAGTTTAGACATGCTTTGTGTGAATGCCATCTGTTTAGTTTATTCATCGTTTATGTGAATTATGCAATGCCATCTTGTTTAGCCAGGCATCATATATGTGAATTTTGCAATGGCATCCTGCTTAGCCAGTCATCTTATATGTGAATTATATCAGGCCATCCTTTCTTTTCGTTACGTATTACATTTGTCAACAATTTTAGTACATTCAACTACTCTTCGTGTGCATCAGCCATTTGACACGGTGAAGGAAAATTCTGGAGTGAAAACAAGGTCTTCATAGCAGACTATGCTCTCTGATGAAGCGCATATCTCGCTGGTTACGGATAGCTCCTCAGAGGAGGATTCAGAGACAGATGACCAGTCCTATTTCCCCCCGAGGTGTATGCTCTAATTAACTTAGCGGGGTTATGTTGCTCATATCGTGCGTATGGTGTCTTGCATTGCGATGTCATTTGATTAGTTTAGACATGCTTTATGTGAATGCCACTTGTTTAGTGTCTAATTGCCATATATGTGAAATATGCATTGTCATCTTGTTGCAAGACATTATATATGTGAATTATGCAATGCTATCTTGTTGCAAAGGCATTATATATGTGTTATGCAATGACATGCTATTGAGCCAATCATCATGTATGTGGCTTATATCATGCGCTCATATTTTTTGTATTACGAGTTCCATTTGTCGACAACGTTTGTATATTCAACTACTCTTCCTATGCATCAGCCATTTGAAGCGGTCATGGAAGTATCTGGAGTGAATACAAGGTATTTAGAGCAGACAGTGCTACCTGCTAAAGCAGACATCTTGCTGGATACAGAGAGCTCCTCAGAGAAGGATTCAGAGACTGATAACCAGTCCTATTTCCCCCCTGAGGTCTATGCACAAACTTGGCAGGGTTATATTACTCATGTCATGCATGTTGTCTTGCATTGCTTAGTTTTTACATCATATATGGATTGCCATCTGCTTAATTGCTTACTATATAAATCATATATCTATCTATCTATCTATCTATCTATTATATAATTAAAACAGAAGTCAAACAAGACATCACGTTCTTCCACATACGTTAAAATAATATACACCGTTGATCACCAAGAATTACGGATGAGATTTAAAGATATTACGTTACATGCATAAAACGTTTATTGAACCGACACGTACAATGTGTGTTAATAAAAAGTTGGAAAGAATAGATAAGTTCTGAATCTAGACGATTTGAAAAAAATTAACGGACGGACTTTTTAAAGGTAACTAGCACGTATAGATGAATATGCGATGCTCACATGCAAAAAAAACGCTACAACAGCCGTTCTATCGTGAGTAAAAATATCACGTATTCCAACAGAAGCCTCATCCGGATAGAGTTCTACATCGGCAGGTATAGATATGCTAAAAAAAACTAGCAGGTGTGGATGATGATTAAAAAAAAAATAGCACGTACCGATTTCTTTTAGGCAACTAGCCTGTACGGATGAATATGGGATTCTTCACATGCATAAAAAAACAGCTACAACTGCCGTGAGAGAAAACAATCCCGTCTTCCAACTTAAAGCCTCACGTACGGATTTCTTTCAGGCAACTAGCCTGTACGGATGAATATGGGATTCTTCACATGCAAAAAAAAAATAAAAAAACAGCTACAACAGCCGTGAGAAAAAACAATCCCGTCTTCCAACAAAAGCCTCAACAGGACTGAGTTCTGAATCGGCAAGTAACTACTCCATGCATTAATATGGGAGTAGCATGTATGGGAGATTTCAAAACAAACAAAAATAAATAGCACGTACTGATTTATTAGAGGCAACTAGCATGTAGTACGATAGAATATGGGATGCTCACATGCCAAAAAAAAAACTGCTACAACTGTCATGCTTTCGCGGGTAAAAGTTTTATGTCTTCAAACTGAAGCATCATCCGGATTTCACGTGATTCATTCTCTATTTTTTTCCGGATGTTATTATTTGTATTTGATGCAGCCCATTAGCATATCGATCTCTTAATAAAGCCCAGTAACTAAAGAAAAACTGTTTTAGACAAAACTCTTTTTTTTTTTGCTTGGGAGACGAAGCCAAACAATGGCACACTCGTGCTTTACCCAATAATAATAATGATATGACACTCTTATTTTTTTGTGAATCAATAATATGAAACTCTTACTAGATGCATGATATATACTGAAATAAAAAACTGAGAATAAACACGCATGTTGGCATACTTATTCAGATAGACTAAATTATGTCATCCGTTGGTTATATCATGGACCCTAATTATAGGGGTGCCGATCTGAAGTTTTCATATTTCTGAGAGTTCGAAAAACTACAAGGCACTGATGACATCATGGACGAAATTAGCAAAAGAAAATTTCTTACGTTAGTTCTCCACTTAATAAAATAGAGAACCAATGCTTTTGTTCGCTCCACAGGCTCCATAAGCTGCACATGTCAGCAAACTTAAACTAGCGCATTGGTGCTGTATACAATTTGCACAATAAATCTACTGGCCATAAGGCCATGTCGAGCAAATGGCACACATATTGAATGCATGGAACGACACCTCACTTGATATACCTTTGCAGAACAACTAATATATCACCACATGCAATTATTAATTTGTATATCAATTAAGTGGCTGGATTATTTTAAATAACCAATGGAACATGCCTCAGATGTATTGGCATGAATACACAAGATATGGGCTGAGAGATCATGTTTTGCCCTTCTTATCAGGCTCAAAGACAGATTTGGCAATTTTTTATTACCACTCATGTTAGATCCGTCATCATGGCGACATAGAAAATTATTATTAGGTGCATAAAACCATATATTTTTTTATATTATGTGAATAACCTACAACCATTTTCAATATAAAATTTCAAAAATAATAAAAATGAGGTAGCATTTTTTTTCTTATTATGGACACTATGTAATTTTTTTGGCTTAGATACATCGTCTAATAACATCAAATTCCTTATCGTATGGATAAAAACAAAATTAGGTATCATTTTTTCTTATTTCAAACACTACTCACAAAATGTATAAGATTTCACACAGTTCAAGCTAGGAACAACACATATAATATCAAAACAGCAATGACGTACATGCGGTAACATATGATATGTAGTGATAGAGTTTTTTTTGGGTCAATGTATCATGCCTAAGTTGTATGGGCATGCATGTGTTACTTTCGCAAGTAGAAAAACCTGCGAAGTGTATGAGATGTATCAACAATGGTTGTGGTAGTATAAAAGTAGTTCAACACGAATATTAGAGATGAACAAAAGCATATATACAATGGATTTCATGGTGGCCCGAGGCGAGTGAGGTTTGGCAGATTGAGAATGACTAACATATCATACAGAGGACAAATATAGCATTTTGTAAAAAGGATCGACGAATATTATAGAAGTTTTCAATTATATATCGATCTTGAATCATTAAAGTATAGAATGAGAAGACTGTGATAATTAACTAAAAGTAATAAGATTATATTTTTAAGCATTCATTATGTAGTCTTATCGTCATTTAAATATACAAACACTCCTATAGACAATAAGGGTCAACGTTGGGTACCAGAAATGCTCAAACTCTAGCTAACATATATAATATAATGTAAGCCGAGCAAATAGGCATGTGGCTAAAAGAAGAACAAAAGCCTAGAACTATCTCTATCTCTATCCGTATATAGATGAGTTTCTACTATATATGCATGTAACCAAAGTGCAGACATTTATATACTTATATATCAGGAATATAATATTTTCTTCACTAACCTCTTATTAATACAATCATTTAGTAATCTACATGATTGCATATTTATACAAAATTAATGACCAAAGCTATACAAAAGAGACTGTACCTAAATCTGAAATGGGAATTATAACAATCTTTTAAAAATCTAGCCGCGCAAATGCGCGGGTCACACTGCTAGTTTGAATTATATCATGCCATCATGTTTACATACACAACATCTATCTGAATTATGGCATGGCAACCCATTTAATAAAGACATCATATAGTTATATCATCTCATCCTGTTTATTGTTTACAGTCATCATATTTTGAATTACGTCATTCTATTCGGGAATTATATCATGCTATCATGTTTCCATAGGCGGCATGCATGTGAATTATGGCATGCCAACCTATTTAATAAACACATTATAGTTATATCATGTCATTCTGTTTATAAAAGTCTTCATATTTTGAACTATGTCTTTCCATCTTTTTAGTTAGCCATCATAATGTGAAATTGTATCATGCTATCCTCTTTAGTTAGCCATCATATATGTGAAATTGTGTCATGCTATCCTGTTTGGTTAGACAACATAAATTTGAATTATTTCATGCCCTCTTTTAGTCCCCACTATCCATTGCACCTGCCTATCATACAATGTCTATACATTCAGTTAATCGGCCATTTGAATTGGAGATGGTGATGGCAGTATCTAAGGGAGTAGCAATGCGGTCTTCAGAAAAGATAGTGCTACCAGTTGATGTAGATAGAACCACGGTTGTACTTGCACAAGAACCAGCCCCACCACACATAACCCAGACTCTTGCAGATTGTACCCCAACCCAGTTGGACAGAGAACCAGCTACACCCCTTCTAACCCCAACCCTAGCAAATAGTAACCCAGTTCCAGTTGACACTGCACCGTCTCCACCACAGAGCACCCAAACACGAGCAGTTAGTAGGGGAACTGCAGTACCCAAAGCACGAGGACCACCACTCTGAATCCCAACTCAACGCTTAAAGGAGAAGAATTGTTCTCAGGTCAGGTTCTATAGATATGGTTCATATTGCTTTGCTCTTGCATCACTGTATTTACTCAGACCAACTATTTTCAAATTTGAAGGATGGAATTAAAACTCTAATGGCGCAACAGGTATGTTTTAAACTTGTTTCTTTAACTGGTTTGCTGTTGTAACTTGCTCTCTATTGATTTCAGTTTCAATTGAATAAACAGTTATGTTCTCATATCATGCACATTACAAGTGTCTCTATAGTTTCCGACACTTATATTCTGTCTATTCTGCTTTGTCTTGAACAAATATTATTTGAACCGTGTCTCTATCTTGATTTGGCAACAAAAACTAGAATGATATAGACCATAAAGTGACCATGGTACATAGATATATGTTTGTTTCATGTTGTTATCCTGTGCACTTTACTACTGAACTGATTTACCAAAATGAGTTTCATATACAACATGGTAAACCTGTGATGTGTCTGCTTGTTTCTCTTTTAGAATGCGGAAAAAATATTGGAGAACAGTACCCCGTTATGCAATGGTGAAGGAAGTAATGCAGATAAGGTTGAAGATAGTGAGACATCCCTGTTGGTCTCCAAGAAAGCTGATAAAAACTACCTTGACGATAGTGAGAGAACCCACAAGTCCTGTCTTGATGTAGTGTTCGAGTTACTGGCCAGTACCGCTGGCCCAATCTCTTCGAACTCGCTGCCTGAATCAGTTCGTCTTCTTGAGTCTCAGATTCAAGTTGAAATATATCGATCAGATGTGTTGTGACAGGAAGCTGAAGGACTGAGGAAGTCCCTGCAGAATTCAGATGCATACTTTCTGGTGCAACAGCAAGCGCTAGAGGATTTAAGCGCCAAACAAGAGAAAGTTAATAAGCTTGCTAAGCATCTTGCCAGCATTATGGGTACCCAGGATATTGTTTCTTCAGATCTTCTGAAGTGGTTTCAATTCTGGACATGTTTTGCTGCGGCGTTTATTTGCACTGGTCGCCAACTTTGACAACTAGTGTATATGATATGCTGCTTTGTTCCCTATATTTGCACTGGTGGCAAACTTTGATGCCCAGTGGATGTAATATGTGTAATAGCGGTGATAGCCTAGCGTAAGTTGCTTGGTTATTTATTTCCTTGTTGTCTTGTTTATTTGTTTGCTTGTAGTTAGTGTTGTTCTTTTTCTGCGGTTTGCCAGTGGCCGCAATAAACTTTTTTTAAAACTAGGCCACAATAACCATGGGCTACATATTTACTGTAGTGATACTGGGCCTTCTATGGGCCATAGAAACAATGGGCCTTCTACGGGGCGTAGAAACAATGGGCCTTCTACGGGTCGTATCATCAATGGGCCTTCTACGGGCCGTATTATCAATGGGCCTTCCACGGGCCGTATGATCGATTGCCCAAACATGGGCCAATAACATACCGCCTTATGGCGGTAAATGGGCTAGAGTTGGAATCGTCCGTTCATGTGCCGACCATAATGGGCCGTTGTTAATCGACCGCATTTGATGACGCTATGAAAACGGCCCAACGTATTAACGGGCCACAAATGGGCGGACTGTAAGCACGGGCTGAATTTGGCCCACAAGCAGAAAATGACAGTAATGGGTCGTAAGTAACCGAATGCTGAAAATGAGCCCAAGAATAAATGGGCCCTGAGAAGGCCGAAAGATAACATGGGCTGGAAACGGCCCAACGGAATAATGGGCCGTTAATGGGTATAAAGTGATACACTGTTCATTACGGGCCAGTTTTACCACGGGCCGTTAATGGGCCAAGGGTTACTAAGGGCCTCAGATGGGCCAAAAGACGTCATGGACCATACATGGGCCGGAAGTTAAAACGGGCTGGAATTATATTGGACGCCGAGATGACACTACTAGGCCAAATTCGGATAGGCCGTAAACGGGCCCTGGGTTAGCGGACTGTAAATGGGCTATATGCGAACAGGTCGTTAACAGGCTTGCCGTGGGCCGGCCCAACACCTTTTGACCAAGTCAAACGGGCCGGCCTTTTCACAGGAATGGGCCTCTGTTGGGTCGTGCCATGTGTCGATGTATCATAGGCGCTTTGGGTCCAATGAGTGGATGGCATCTGTCCCAACGGTGAGCCGACACGTGTTTCCTCCAGCCAATGATGATTTGCACGTGGAAAATCCCCATTGGTCGGGGCTGTTAATGTGTTATCGGATCCAAAACCGGACCCGATAGCTTAACGGCGTTCCGTTACGGTGGATGCCACGTGTTGGTCACCCTTGACGAAAGCACTTCTATGACGCGCGATTTATCGTCATGGAATTGGACACTTCCGTGATGATAATTTTGGTAATGTCATGGAACACTTCTACGACAGCACATGTATGACTATCTTGATTATGTCATAAAATTGTCATGGATGTACATGCATGACAAAAAATGCGACCTACTGTGACAAACACGTATCATCACGGAAGTGTATTTTTTTGTAGTGAGGCGCGTCATCCTCATCATTCTTTTCCGCAAGCGTCCCACGCCATATATTTCGACATGTCCAAGAAAATGCAGAAGAAAGATTACACACATATAAAGAGTGTTCTGGATAATACTATCATGAGCTTCAGCATAATGGGGGGCCACATGAAGGTCAGAAAACAAAACAACAACGCGCCGTGTTTCCACCATAAGACTGACTTGAGGTGCGTCCAGCAACCGGCACACAAACATACGGTTTGATTCTATGTCATCCATCACATGCTGGAGTTCAGGCGGGATCGATCGGCAAATACTTCGTATGACATCTTCATCCAATGGCCATATCTGAAAATGGGCCGAAAGCTTAGGAGCCATAACGGATGATCAACACCGAATTGACTTCTATCTCATCTAGCAAGAAATTTCGCAGATCATCATGAAAGAAGTCGTCGACAAGAATAGCATGTTCAATGGCGGCCCAGTATTGCCGGTTAACGTCCGAACTCGCCTAGCCCTAGAACGTCTGGAAAGTACACCTCTCGCGAAGCTAGGGTGCATCCTCCCGGATTTGGAAGGAGGGAACATTGACTGATTGACTTTCAGTACGATGAAACTTTGTGTGACGGAACTTTGAATTTTTCTACGATGAAACTCTGTGTGATGTAAACGGTGTCGTGCTCTAGTTAATTAGTTTGTGTGCAATGAACTTCGTTAATTATATTTACTATATGTTGATTCTTTCTATTTGTTAACTATTTCTATTCATGTTGCTCAAGTATATTATTCCGCATATTGTTGTTGCTAAAATTTTTCTTCAATTTTCTAATTCTTTCTCTAAGTGTTGCTTAGGTATATTATGTTTATTGTTGAATTCACGTGATGATGATTCTTCTCTAGCAGGTACCTAGATCATCGATGGCAAATAAGTGCTATGTCGTGTACATACAGCATGTTCTGGGAGTGTGTGATGAGTGGCCAGTGTGTTCGACACAAGTGTACCACTTCCTGGCCGGCAGCCAGAAAGGGTTTGATGGCAGAATGGAAGCGAAGCTAGTTACTTGAGGTTCACCCTATGGCTAGAGAGGATTCGGTACCGGTGCCTCAAGAAGTACTATATAATCCCGCTTTTCCTTGTCGCCGCTGCTTTTCTCTTTTATATCATAATTTAGACATGATGAAACATGTGTTTTCCACTTCACGGCCGCCACTGATTATTACATTCCAAATCATAATGGTTCCATGGGAGACTTGTCAAAATTACCCTCATATCACTAGCCGCAATGCCCCATCCTCGACTGACACTGCCTAGCCCAACCCACCAAATTCATCCCCACATAAACCCCCCCTGCGGCTCCTGGATGACGATCTCCTCCGCTGCCCCACTTCATCTCCAGCTATCAGGACACCCTTGAATCCACACTGACCTTGGCACACCACCGACACGTTTGTTGCTTCTATCATCTTTGCCGCCCCGCCACCTCCACTGTCATGCTACCCTCGACTCCTTCGCCCCTTCCTCCCAACGATGCTCTCCCACCAACGAATTCCACATCGCCCCCGATCGACTCCACTGCCTCCATATCACCGACAACGTGCAGGTCTACCCCGAGAACTACCGCTCCCGAGGTTAGATCGTCTTCCCATTTTAGATCGAGGTCATATATGAAATTTATTAGTCTTAATAAATTCTTTTCATTTTAGTTTAGGTTAGAGAGAAATTATTTGCATTAGTGGTGGTTTTAGTGGTAGTGGTAGTGGTAGTGCTAGAGCTAGGCTCAGTTATTACAATTTATTTGCATTGTTGGGAGTGCTACGATTAGGTTTAGAGAAATTGAGTTTTGGTTAGTTAGCTGATAGAGCTAAGTTTAGTGCCATCATTGTATATATTTCCATTTTGACATTCCCACATGATACAGATTTTTGTTCCGGTCATCGAGCCAAGGGGAATTACATGGGTCTTGGTACCAACCATCGACCGGTGGAAGGCAGAGAGATTATCTTATTTTGTAGGGATTCAAAATTACTATCAATATTTTTCCACAATTTTGATTAACTTTTCTTTCGTCAAATTTCTAGCACTCAATGTGCCAATTTTCTTAGCAAAGGTCATGCCAAAAAAGTTTCGATTTTATATTATTTGTTCTTATTTATAGTTCTCAGGTTCGAGCACCCCGACCAGAGGACATGTCGCAACCGTCGCCACCCGTGAGGGACTTTGGTGTAATGCACATGTTGTGTGGCGCATATCACCAACCCAGTCATGGAAAAAAATCACTTGGCACATTAGCCATAGCATTGACAATGTTATGGCGCTCAAGTACAAGGGGGCAAGGATGTAGTTCAACCTCCCTATCAACAACCACCATGCTCGTGATCTTGTGCTTCCCAAAATGAGGTTAGCTTCTAGGGCTAAGGAGAATGAGCACCTTAAGGCCGAGGCATAGCTCTATGCCCGGTGCGAGACTAATCCAGTTATGGCGTGTCTCCTTGAGAAGGATCCGCATATCCTCTCAATGAAGCGTGTGTTGTTAGAGTCCATCTCCATGGACACACACACAAAGAGTATGAGGATGTGGAGGGAAATGAGATAGAAAGCGAAAAAATCCTCAATGAGCCCATCGACTATGAGGAGTTGTGATGAGGTCAGTCTACCTCCAATGACCAAGAGGTCACCCCCTTAGGCGTGGGACGAGGAACAAGCCCTCTGTCAAGAAATATAGCTAAATACATTGAGTTGTTCATCACCGATTAACCCGAGCCGCCCCTAGTTAGTTCTACAGCAATATAGCTAGTGGTAGAGATGCATAAAATATGATTGTAGCTAGTATTGTTGAATTGATGCATGTTTTATTTTGTGCAACCGATTGTACTAGAGTGTTTACATTATTTACTGAACTATGTTTTTGCTTTGTGTTTCTTTGAAAATGTGTTTTCTTCAAGTTTCATTAATACTATATAACATATTAATAAATCTAATAGTATAATGTCATGAATTTTATGAATCATAATTAATATTGATACTTTTATACATGTAATTTATGTGACATAATACATATTCTAATACAAGATATTAACTAATCTAGTACTAATACTATTTAATTACTATATGAATAATTTAGAAATTATCTATGTAATCATATTTATATAAATTACATTTAGAATTAGTAAATCTTAGAATGTAAATGTAGTAAATTAATAAATATGAGTACTATGAGAACATTTAATTATGTAGATTATATTAATTAATATATATATGGAATTAATTAGAATGTATAGATGATTATTACTTGATATTAATCTGATTGAATTTAGATAATACATGTAATTAGATATCATGTGAATACTGACTTTGAATCTAAATATGTTGTTCAATACTTGATATAAATATTAATAATTTAGATAATCATGATTTTAATATACATAGATACAAATTGAAATGAATTTTAGAGTGTATTTCATTTCAACACTTGTGGAAGAAGCATTTATTAGATTAAAGTTCATGGCTCCAAGTGACCAAGTTGTATTAGTATGAAGATATGATGTTGGGACGACACACAAGTGTTGAAAGGCAATGCCTATCAATTCCTTAATAGTTATTGCCTTCATTCAACACTTGTGTGTCGTCCCAACATCATATTGTCCTACTAATATAACTTGGTCACTTGGATCCATCCACTTTAATTTAATATGTATTTCTTCCACCCAATGATATAAGTTGACTTTCGGTCTGTTGAGTCTCCCTTGTAAAACTCTCATCTCTCGTGGTGTATATGGTGGGCACTCCCTCTCTGACATTGCGACCGTTAGTGATGCTCGCTACCCTCCTCTTTCCTGAGTATATTACACCAAAATGTCTAGCACATGGGAAAGAAGGAGAAGCGACACCCATGACAACACTCGGGATTCTTCCTCACTGATATGTCGAACGCATATGATGGACGATTCCTCTCCGATATTTTGATCATCGGTGATGGTCGCACCCCCCTTCCCTCATGCATTACCAAGGTCTATTACGAGGAGAAGAGGAGGAAGCGATCCCACGACAACAGTCGGGATTTTCCTCTCTGAAATTTTGATCATAAATGGTGGTGTATATGGTTCACGCTCCCTCATGATATTTTGACCGTCAGTGATGGTCGCATCCCCCTCTTCCCTCTAGCACTACCAAGGTCTATCACGAGGAGAAGTAGAGAAATGGCCCCCCACAACAACAGTTGGATCCTTACTTCAAGAACAGACTGAAAGTCACACAAGGAGCCCAGAAAGACTGAAAGTCAACCCTAAGCATAAGTCAATTAACATTACATATATCAAGTATTGACATAAAAAATGGCCTACGTTTTTCCAAAATGTTGTTTAATTCATGTTCCAGCAAATCCCTGACGCTCGATATGTCCTACTTTCTAGCACATGTCATGCCCAAATTCATGTAAAATTTTGGCACAACCACTGCCAAAAGAGGCAATATCAAGTGCGTGAAATTTGCAGGAACGGAAATGAATCAACATTCTGGAAAAAGATAGGCCATTCAGAGGTCCCCTGCAAACAAGAAAACCAAGAAACAAGCTTTGAATTTTCATCATCCACATTCGAAACACTTTGTCATCGACATCAATGACATGGGGACTAGCACTTCTGTTTTAATAGAAAGAAGAAATACAGAAAGTTCTCAACATCTGGACACTTTCGTTTGTGCATGTTCATCATCGACATTCACCACACATCATCATCGACATCAACAACATAGGGATTTGGCTGGTCTCACCTCAAGGTCGGAGGGGGTCGGTGATGGAGATGAGGCAGTGGCAAATAATGTATTTCTGCAAAAAAAATAAACAGAAAAAATATCATGTTGATTTTAGGATAGAAACAGTATCATGCACATAGCATAAATGGGCATGTCATGAAAGTTCACATGATGTAGTGCAAAACTCATGTAGAAATTCACTTTTCTACCTACAACATCATCAAAGTGTCCAATACCTTTTTCTACCAACTAAAATTTTAACTGAAGCTTTAATATATTTTAACTGTATCTAAATTTTTAGTTATTCAGTTTACTAGAAACTATCAACTAAACCCTAGAAGCTATCCTAAATCAAAGTTTTATATATAACCTAGAAACTATTAACTCTATCTAAAGTTTTACTAATTCAGTTAACCATACTAAATCAAAGTGTTATATATCAAATAGAAACTCTCAACTAAATCAAAGTGTCACACATTAACTAGAAACTATTAACTAAATCAAAGTGCCACATATCAACAAGAAACTATCAACTAAACTATACTAAATCAAAATGTAATACAGAGGAGCGGCGGCGGCTGGAGAAGGGATGAGGAGGTAGGAGGGGTGGCGGATGGATGAGAGAGGGAGGCGGGGCGACGATTGGAGGAGGGAGGAGGAGGAGGAGGAGGAGGAGGAGGAGGAGGAGGCATACGGAGGCCAGGGATGGCAGCAATGCGGTGACGGCGGCGATGAAGAGAGGAGGAATGGTCGCGACGGTGAGAGAGGGAGCGAGAGAGTGAGGAGAGGGAGAGTGAGGAATGGGTGGAAAAGAGAGGATAAGGGTGGCTTAGCAGCAGAGCGGGGCATGGGCCCATGCTATTGCTAGGTGCAGGATCGTGGGGTCAGCATACCCGCGTTGCTGCTAAGTAGGGCCCACCTTCTGGACCCATGTAACTGTAGTAACAGCGCGGGGTATAGAACGCGCGTTGTTGCTATCAGTTTAGGTTTAGCGCAGGTTTTATGCCCGACGCTGCTACTATGGCTAGACCCGGGGGGTACCATGGGGGACAACTTAGTAGTAGCGTAGGTATGTTGACCCCACGCTGTTGCTAAACTTTACCTACAGCGCAACCTCTTACCTACTCTACTTCTAAATAGCAGTAGTACGACCCATCTACCCCGCACAACTATTAGGTGTCTGCCTGTAGGTTTTTCCTAGTAGTGGGTAGTTAAATGGGTCTTCTAGAGGTCGGATCTCTGATACTGAAGCAGGTCGTGCGTTGTTCAGTGTTCATTCGGTCCGCATGTTTGACTTGCATGAAATGTGATGCATGTAATATAATTTTGAGATATGGATGCATCTTTGAATGCTGATACAATAATTTATATGTGTGCAAAGCAATGTAATTATCAAGTGAAAACTGCTTCCATGGCCAAAAAACGATTCGACTGTATTCCCATTTTTGTTTCATGGGTGATCTTACAAATGGTAGGTGCCGCGGACCGCTCGCTAATAGATAGGCACTACACAAATGGCCGGTGACGCAAGCTGCCTGCCACTGATGTGTTCAAACCACCTTTTGCTTTGATTTTGCCTTTATCACTCACCATTCTATTTAACCGTCACTCGGTGTTGTTTATTCACAGATGGCCCTTTCATTTACCATCAGTCTGTGTTGACCATCAGTCTGTGTTGTTCTTTACGTGGGCTGTTATAATCCATGTGAATCCTCGTCCCCATTCAAAACCCTCACATTGTTGTCGCCGTGCCTCTCTACGTTTAGTATTCACTATCTTCGACCGTGTGTCATCGTTCCTCACCCTGCCATCGGCCTCCCTTCTTTACCTTCATCCCCCTTCCTCTTACCAATGGCAATGGTGCCCGCATTGACACCCCCGCGGGCGCACTATCCCGGTACGGCCGCTGCAGCGTCCTCGAGCTGTGCTTTCTCTCCCTCTGCCACCTGGACCATCGCACGACATCGTCTAGGTCCGGCTTTTTTTGTCATATTTCCATGTTGTGATGGAATGCTAGGTTTCCAGTGCCATTGTGTGCAGTCATAGACCCGGCTATTCTGGTGGTAGTGGTCTCTAGCACCTTTCCGCATGACCGTAGACCCGAAATGTACTACACTGTTCTTTGGACGTGGTGAAGACCATGGTGATGAGCCCCATTCATTTTAATAACATTTCAATTAAGCTATGCAGTTTAAGGGTGATTCAGTCATAAATGTGGTATGAGCTTTATAATTTATTTTGTTGCTTTGAATGTATTTTTACTATAAAACACCTACCGCAATTCTGCAATAAATCTAGTTTTGTTGCTACGAATGTTACAGGTGCTACATGTTGCAATGTAGATATGAAAATGTTATAAAATATAATATATTTGGCATGCTTCTATGTGTGTAACTATAAATATGTTATGCATCCTTGTAGGTTTCAATTTTATCTTTTGTATTGCCCTCTAATCTTGTCTACAAATATCCAGAACTAGTTTTCCTTGTCATCTTATCTGAACATGTACTACCCACTACTTGTGATATCTAACTTTTTTGATAATAAAGTAATGCACATTGTATCAAGCCGAGTACCCAATGATTGAGTTAATAAAAACCCTGATTGCAGAGTAATATAAGCACATAAATGAGGGATCAATATTTGAGGTGTTCTAGCCTCATTCAACCCAATTAAGTCTAGGGGGACATATTCCTCATTATTGTAGAAACATAGTAAAATTTGTGCCAACAAATAGAAAACACTTTACAAAAGCTCGGCCAAATATTTTTTGTCACTTCCGATCGTGTGTTCCATATTTTATTTCATGGTTTCATGTAACAACCCTTTCTTCGTTACCTTGTCCCATGTTTGATTTCCTTTTTATTAGACCAGGCCATTTTTTTCACCACCTATTCTTCTTTCTTAATTATGTCTTCCTCAGTTTGCCTCGCTACTTTGGGTGGTCTCCCTCTTGGACGCTTGATAGTTATGGAGGAGTATGCTTCTTTCCCTTTAGCCTTCATGTTTTTCTTCTTGATTTCTTGGTGCTCATTGGGAAGAGCTAAGTCTGCAGACGTGTTGACATCCTCATCTATAACAAATAAAATAGACGTTAGTAGGAAGGAAATATAAATGCGATCCTTAGACTAGCTACATATAATTGTTTGAAGGAATCACAATGATTTTATTCTTATTTTTACCTCTTTTGGCAAAAAGTACAACCAATGTATATTACAGGTGGAGAGGCAGTATTACAGATATCATAATATGGTCGCTAAAGTTTTAAGTATGCAACCAATATGGTTTTCAAGAGATAACATGCAGACTTTACTGCCACTCGAAACTAATTACACAATTGCTTGAAAATATACGTGAATGTTCATGTGCAAAAATGCAAAATTGACTGGAAGATCCATGTTTGATTCAGTTGTAAGTCTCCAATTCGTAAACCTCACATAAAGATAATCTATGTATATCATATATTTATACAATTATCTAAGTTAGAGTATCTTGAACGGTTACCTTAACTCAATTAAATTGTGTATAAAGACATTGAACAACTTGAAAAAGCTTGAATTTACATATAGTATATCTAACTAATGGACATCCTCAGATAGAGCAAGAGAAAACAAATCTAATATCGCGCAAATAGAGGAATAGATATAAGTGTACAACCAAATTTATGTTCCCAGAAGATTATGTAGTAGTATGCATGAGTATTTCTTTCCTCATTGCACACTTGTGTAGTAACATATTTTCTACTAGCACATGCTATTTCCATTTATCCTCAATAAGACGAGTAAAGTATTTTTGCTAAATTGACTAGATTGGATGGGAGAACCTAAGGAAAACAATATGTGTGAGACATCCAAGTATAAATAAATACCACAACAGCGATGGCTGGAGGAACTTAAGAATACCTGAATTTTCCTCATGCATATCTATCTTTTCCCCTTTTTTTGATCTTCTAGGTCTCAAAGGACTTGCATTTGTTTTATCATTCATCACATTTTTTGTCAGTCTTTTGCGCAAACTGTCATGCTGCAAAAGGAAACAATTGAATATAAATACTGAATACACATAAATGTAATTAATTTATTTATAATAACTTTACAAGTTTAGTAAAGTTAGTGAAACTCCATTTATTTATAAAGATAACAATTCAAATAGTTGAACATGTTTTTCTACTAATAAGGTATGAAATACACAAGATCATAACTACAAACTACATAAGAAACATGTTGTTCAAAAAGTTGTACTATAAAGCCATCACATTATGATGTCTCGTTGGCAAGCTATGTTGGGTCTTATAATAAGTGAGTAACCTCTTCAAAGTTTCCTAAGAAAATTGACACACTTGTGAAAGAAACCAAATAATGCTCATTCCAAGTATGGTCCAACGTATATCTTGACTGGAGGCATGACATTCTTTTTGTAAAAAATGTGTGTCTCATATACGTAAATGTAATTTTAGTTGCACGCACTCAAATAATAAAAAATTACGAAAAGCCAAGTCTAGTTATTTCAAGAACAATTTGAATGCTAGTTTGTTGTAACATGACACATGACCAACATATATACTCAATTTTAAGTGTATAATTATTAATAGCTATACCACTGCATGTTAGTCCAAGAAAAGTGATGTTCTTAGAATGGAATATAACTTTGATAAGAGGCAGCAATGTATGGCAATCACTGATAATCAAAAAATGTTGAAATGCTCAGTTAACAGATCAGCAGACTTCTCAAAATTGTACAATTCATGTACACTTGTCTTTTGAATAAACGAACGTTCTGTAATGTTTCCTGTTTGAAGGAAGCGAACTACGGACGTCAATGTCCTGAATGCATAACTGCTAACAGGGTCTGTGTAGTACTGCAATATTAATAGTGATTAGGAGTTTGAAAATATTAAAAAAAAGAACAATGGAGAGTTTTTGTTTTTAATTTATATTTACCGGCTCTTTCCTTGTTCCTTTCAATGTTTTTCGGTACACCATTTCTTTCACCCATCCATCTGTTAGCCCAGATGGGTTGAACTCCACTTCTGCAAGGATCTACAAAACTAGGAAACATATTAGCTTTGGAAAGTCAAATCTTTGTAGGCATGAAGAATTATTTATGTAGTGATAGCAAGAAATACACATTATCCCGAGAGCTTGTGTCGCATTGTCCATTTGTATCACATTCTGGGATCTTCATTTCGTTAACATACAGTAGAATGTCTTCTTTAGAAAATGCTCGTATTCCCAGTGCCGGCTACACATAAAACTGCAAAATAGAAACAATATAAAATTAAAGTTATTTCTTGAAATGAGTAAATATATCTTTCATATTTTATATAACTCTTTTTTCTGAGACTAATGAAGGTAGCCAACTCTAATTGTAGCTTGGTTGATTTTTGGGATAACTCTAATTGTGATAAAAAAAATTTACACACGTGTGTGAAGTTACCTTAGACACACACACACACACACACACACACACACACACACAAAGAGAGAAAGAGAGAGAGACTACATCTTAAAGCAAATAAACTAATCCGAGAGATATGTCTTTGAAACATGTCCGTATGTAATCCTTAACAGAACTAGGATTTATCATGGAAATTATAATTGTTGTGAGCATTTAAGAATATTAGGAGTTCCTAAAATTTAATAAAACTAATATAAGTTATCATATATCAACAGTTGGCCACTATTTTAAAATTATATACATATAAGGCCATTCAACACTTGTGTATGTGTTTGGAGCAGTAATATAAAAAAAATCCATGTGACCGTTAATCGCCAGCGAATTAGTGACTTGGAGCAAAAAATCAGTTCATCCTTATATTATTACCACCTCTGTTTGTTATACTACATGGACAATAGTTTTCTTATTGACGAAAAAATGTCTAGAAAACTTAATACTGGTAAGAAGATGGACATACAATGTACAATTCCCATATTGTTAAGTTATGATGTACACATTAGTTTATGTCCCATGAGGAAAGCTATGTGAACCTTTTGGTGACCCTCTTTATCACCATGCTTATAGACAATTACACATAAGCATTGTTTGAGGTAGGAAACTACGAAAGAGAAGTCGAGAAATGTAGGTGGTAATTTGTATTCCAATTGAGAAAACTCATGAGAACGAATTGGTAATTATGGAAAATGTTTCATGAATGAACGTTGATTACATTGACACTTTCTAGGATGTCATTCATTGTGAATGGAGTGAGTACTTTTAAGAAAATGGTGAAACGCTACCTTGTACATCTTGTCCATATTTTCTCCGCCCGCTCTGATCTCAAGCAACCACCCTTTTGGAAGCCATTCATGTGATTTCTGCATATCATGATACAAATTAAGACACATGAATCATGGATATGTTATTTTATACATATACATATATATATATATATATATATATATATATATATATATATATATATATATATATATATATATATATATATATATATATACACACTTCATTATACTAAGAAATACATACAGGAAGCATCTTATGATCAACACTATCTTTGGCTTCTAAGTAGTGTTCATCCATCTCGGAGAAAAGGTAGTTGAGGACCTCAGACTTCATCCTGAATTTGGCCCCTGACACTAGAAAAATGAAATACTGGAAATAAACAAAAGAAATAAAAAATTAGATATCTGCAAACAAAACAATACAAGAAAAAATGAAAAAATACCTATATGTTTAGAGAATGAACATGTGTTAAGTAAATTTAATATCAACTATGTCTGCATTTATTTGGTTGTATATAACATACCTTATATAGAGTACCGTCGTCGCCATGTTGGACCTCCATGATCCAACCATCTGGGAGCCAGTCTGGTGCCTCCACCACAACATCTTCCATCTTCCCCTTGACATCCTCCAGTAGTTTCACTTCCTCAACATCCGAGACGGAGTCTTCCATTCCTGGAGCTGAAAAAATTAATCTTGCCCTTCCCTTACAACTCCTCACACCACCATAACCACTATAACAACGTGAATTGTCCCACACACTGCCATTGAAACGATATGCAAGCACACACTCCTAGACTCTGCAGATATATGTTACTTTTTCTGAAAATCAACTCCGTGCGTATTTCATTTCAACACTTGTGGAAGAAGCATTTATTAGATTAAAGTTCATGGCTCCAAGTGACCAAGTTGTATTAGTAGGAAGATATGATGTTGGGACGACACACAAGTGTTGAAAGGCAATGCCTATCAATTCCTTCATAGTTATTGCCTTCATTCAACACTTGTGTGCCGTCCCAACATCATATCGTCCTACTAATATAACCTGGTCACTTGGATCCATCCACTTTAATTTAATATGTATTTCTTCCACCCAATGATATAAGTTGACTTTCGGTCTGTTGAGTCTCCCTTGTAAAACTCTCATCTCTCGTGGTGTATATGGTGGACACTCCCTCTCTGACATTGCGATAGTTAGTGATGCTCGCTACCCTCCTCTTTCCTGAGTATATTACACCAAAATGTCTAGCACATGGGAAAGAAGGAGAAGCGACACCCATGACAACAGTCGGGATTCTTCCTCACTGATATGTCGACCGCATATGATGGACGATTCCTCTCCGATATTTTGATCATCGGTGATGGTCGCACCCCCCTTCCCTCATGCATTACCAAGGTCTATCACGAGGAGAAGAGGAGGAAGCGATCCCACGACAACAGTCGGGATTCTTCCTCTCTGATATTTCGATCGTAAATGGTGGTGTATATGGTTCACGCTCCCTCACGATATTTCGACCGTCAGTGATGGTCGCATCCTCCTCTTCCCTCTAGCACTACCAAGGTCTATCACGAGGAGAAGTAGAGAAATGCCCCCCACAACAACAGTCGGGATCCTTCCTTCAAGAACAGACTGAAAGTCACACAAGGAGCCCAGAAAGACTGAAAGTCAACCCTAAGCATAAGTCAATTAACATTACATATATCAAGTATTGACATAAAAAATGGCCTATGTTTTTCCAAAATGTTGTTTAATTCATGTTCCAGCAAATCCTTGACGCTCGATATGTCCTACTTTCTAGCACATGTCATGCCCAAATTCATGTAAAATTTTGGCACAACCACTGCTAAAATAGGCAATATCAAGTGCGTGAAATTTGCAGGAACGGAAATGAATCAACATTCTGGCAAAACATAGGCCACTCAGAGGTCCCCTGCAAACAAGAAAACCAAGAGACAAGCTTTGAATTTTCATCATGGACATTCGAAACACTTTGTCATCGACATCAATGACATGGGGACTAGCACTTCTATTTTAATAGAAAGAAGAAATACAGAAAGTTCTCAACATCTGGACACTTTCGTTTGTGCATGTTGATCATCGGCATTCACGACACATCATCATCGACATCAACGACATAGGGATTTGGCTGGTCTCACCTCAAGGTCGGAGGGGGTCGGTGATGGAGATGAGGCAGTGGCAAATAATGTATTTCTGCAAAAAAATAAACAGAAAAATTATCATGTTGATTTTAGGATAGAAACAGTATCATGCACATAGCATAAATGGGCATGTCATGAAAGTTCACATGATGTAGTGCAAAACTCATGTAGAAATTCACTTTTCTACCTACAACATCATCAAAGTGTCCAATACCTTTTTCTACCAACTAAAATTTTAACTGAAGCTTTAATATATTTTAACTGTATCTAAATTTTTAGTTATTCAGTTTACTAGAAACTATCAACTAAACCCTAGAAGCTATCCTAAATCAAAGTTTTATATATAACCTAGAAACTATTAACTCTATCTAAAGTTTTACTAATTCAGTTAACCATACTAAATCAAAGTGTTATATATCAAATAGAAACTCTCAACTAAATCAAAGTGTCACACATTAACTAGAAACTATTAACTAAATCAAAGTGCCACATATCAACAAGAAACTATCAACTAAACTATACTAAATCAAAATGTAATACAGAGGAGCGGCGGCGGCTGGAGAAGGAATGAGGCGGTAGGAGGGGTGGCGGATGGATGAGAGAGGGAGGCGGGGCGACGATTGGAGGAGGGAGGAGGGAGGAGGAGGAGGAGGAGGAGGACGAGGAGGAGGAGGAGGAGGGAGGCATACGGAGGCCAGGGATGGCAGCAATGCGGTGACGGCGTCGATGAAGAGAGGAGGAACGGTCGCGACGGTGAGAGAGGGAGCGAGAGAGTGAGGAGAGGGAGAGTGAGGAATGGGTGGAAAAGAGAGGATAAGGGTGGCTTAGCAGCAGAGCGGGGCATGGGCCCATGCTATTGCTAGGTGCAGGATCGTGGGGTCAGCATACCCGCGTTGCTGCTAAGTAGGGCCCACCTTCTGGACCCATGTAACTGTAGTAACAACGCGGGGTATAGAACACACGTTGTTGCTATGAGTTTAGGTTTAGCGCAGGTTTTATGCCCGACGCTGCTACTATGGCTACACCCCGGGGGTACCGTGGGGGACAATTTAGTAGTAGCGTAGGTATGTTGACCCCACACTGTTGCTAAACTTTACCTACAGCGCAACCTCTTACCTACTCTACTTCTAAATAGCAGTAGTACGACCCATCTACCCCGCTCCACTATTAGGTGTCTGCCTGTAGGTTTTTTCCTAGTAGTGGGTAGTTAAATGGGTCTTCTAGAGGTCGGATCTCTGATACTGAAGCAGGTGGTGCGTTGTTCAGTGTTCGTTCGTCCGCACGTTTGACTTGCATGAAATGTGATGCATGTAATATAATTTTGAGATATGGATGCATCTTTGAATGCTGATACAATAATTTATATGTGTGCAAAGCAATGTAATTATCAAGTGAAAACTGCTTCCATGGCCAAAAAACGATTCGACTGTATTCCCATTTTTGTTTCATGGGTGATCTTACAAATGGTAGGTGCCACGGACCGCTCGCTAATAGATAGGCACTACACAAATGGCCGGTGACGCAAGCTGCCTGCCATTGATGTGTTCAAACCACCTTTTGCTTTGATTTTGCCTTTATCACTCACCATTCTATTTAACCGTCACTCGGTGTTGTTTATTCACAGATGACCCTTTCATTTACCATCAGTCTTTGTTGACCATCAGTCTGTGTTGTTCTTTATGTGGGCCGTTATAATCCATGTGAATCCTCGTCCCCATTCAAAACCCTCACATTGTTGTCGCCGTGCCCCTCTACGTTTAGTATTCACTATCTTCGACCGTGTGTCATCGTTCCTCGCCCTGCCGTCGGCCTCCCTTCTTTACCTTCATCCCCCTTCCTCTTACCAATGGCAATGGTGCCCGCATCGACACCCCCGCGGCCGCACTATCCCGGTACGGCCGCTGCAGCGTCCTCGAGCGGTGCATTCTCTCCCTCTGCCACCTGGACCATCCCACGACATCGTCTAGGTCCGGCTTTTTTTGTCATATTTCCATGCTGTGATGGAATGCTAGGTTTCCAGTGCCATTGTGTGCGGTCATAGACCTGGCTATTCTGGTGGTAGTGGTCTCTAGCACCTTTCCGCATGACCGTAGACCCGAAATGTACTACACTGTTCTTTGGACGTGGTGACGACCATGGTGATGAGCCCCATTCATTTTAATAACATTTCAATTAAGCTATGCAGTTTAAGGGTGATTCAGTCATAAATGTGGTATGAGCTTTATAATTTATTTTGTTGCTTTGAATGTATTTTTACTATAAAACACCTACCGCAATTCTGCAATTCATCTAGTTTTGTTGCTATGAATGTTACAGGTGCTACATGTTGCAATGTAGATATGAAAATGTTATAAAATATAATATATTTGGCATGCTTCTATGTGTGTAACTATAAATATGTTATGCATCCTTGTAGGTTTCAATTTTATCTTTTGTATTGCCCTCTAATCCTGTCTATAAATATCCAGAACTAGTTTTCCTTGTCATCTTATCTGAACATGTACTACCCACTACTTGTGATATCTAATTTTTTTGATAATAAAGTAATGCACATTTGATCAAGCCGAGTACCCAATGATTGAGTTAATAAAAACCCTGATTGCAGAGTAATATAAGCACATAAATGAGGGATCAATATTTGAGGTGTTCTAGCCTCATTCAACCCAATTAAGTCTAGGGGGACATATTCCTCATTATTGTAGAAACATAGTAAAATTCGTGCCAACAATTAGAAAAACACTTTACAAAAGCTCGGCCAAATATTTTTTGTCACTTCCGATTGTGTGTTCCATATTTTATTTCATGGTTTCATGTAACAACCCTTTCTTCATTACCTTGTCCCATGTTTGATTTCCTTTTTATTAGACCAGGCCATTTTTTTCACCACCTATTCTTCTTTCTTAATTATGTCTTCCTCAGTTTGCCTCGCTACTTTGGGTGGTCTCCCTCTTGGACGCTTGATAGTTCTGGAGGAATATGCTTCTTTCCCTTTAGCCTTCATGTTTTTCTTCTTGATTTCTTGGTGCTCATTGGGAAGAGCTAAGTCTGCAGACGTGTTGACATCGTCATCTATATCAAATAAAATAGACGTTAGTAGGAAGGAAATATAATTGTTTGAAGGAATCACAATGATTTTATTCTTATTTTTACCTCTTTTGGCAAAAAGTACAACCAATGTATATTACAGGTGGAGAGGCAGTATTACAAATATCATAATATGGTCGCTAAAGTTTTAAGTATGCAACCAATATGGTTTTCAAGAGAAATAACATGCAGACTTTACTGCCACTAGAAACTAATTACACAATTGCTTGAAAATATACGTGAATGTTCATGTGCAAAAATGCAAAATTGACTGGAAGATCCATGTTTGATTCAGTTGTAAGTCTCCAATTCGTAAACCTCACATAAAGATAATCTATGTATATCATATATTTATACAATTATCTAAGTTAGAGTATCTTGAACGGTTCCCTTAACTCAATTAAATTGTGTATAAAGACATTGAGCAACTTGAAAAAGCTTGAATTTACATATAGTATATCTAACTAATGGACATCCTCAGATAGAGCAAGAGAAAACAAATCTAATATCGCGCAAATAGAGGAATAGATATAAGTGTACAACCAAATTTATGTTCCCAGAAGATTATGTAGTAGTATGCATGAGTATTTCTTTCCTCATTGCACACTTGTGTAGTAACATATTTTCTACTAGCACATGCTATTTCCATTTATCCTCAATAAGACAAGTAAAGTATTTTTGCTAAATTGACTAGATTGGATGGGAGAACCTAAGGAAAACAATATGTGTGAGACATCCAAGTATAAATAAATACCACAACAGCGATGGCTGGAGGAACTTAAGAATACCTGAATTTTGCTCATGCATATCTATCTTTTCCCCTTTTTTTGATCTTCTAGGTCTCGAAGGACTTGCATTTGTTTTATCATTCATCACATTTTTTGTCAGTCTTTTGCGCAAACTGTCATGCTGCAAAAGGAAACAATTGAATAGAAATACTGAATACACATAAATGTAATTAATTTATTTATAATAACTTTACAAGTTTAGTAAAGTTAGTGAAACTCCATTTATTTATAAAGATAACAATTCAAATAGTTGAACATGTTTTTCTACTAATAAGGTATGAAATACACAAGATCATAACTACAAACTGCATAAGAAACATGTTGTTCAAAAAATTGTACTATAAAGCCATCACATTATGATATCTCGTTGGCAAGCTATGTTGGGTCTTATAATAAGTGAGTAACCTCTTCAAAGTTTCCCAAGAAAATTGACACACTTGTGAAAGAAACCAAACAATGCTCATTCCAAGTATGGTCCAACGTATATCTTGACTGGAGGCATGACATTCTTTTTGTAAAAAATGTGTGTCTCATATACGTAAATGTTAGTTTAGTTTAGCACGCACTCAAATAATAAAAAATTACGAAAAGCCAAGTCTAGTTATTTCAAGAACAATCTTAATGCTAGTTTGTTGTAACATGACACATGCCCAACATATATACTCAATTTTAAGTGTATAATTATTAATAGCAATACCACTGCATGTTAGTCCAAGAAAAGTGATGTTCTTAGAATGGAATATAACTTTGATAAGAGGCAGCAATGTATGGCAATCACTGATAATCAAAAAATGTTGAAATGCTCAGTTACCAGATCAGCAGACTTCTCAAAATTGTACAATTCATGTACACTTGTCTTTTGAATAAACGAACGTTCTGTAATGTTTCCTGTTTGAAGGAAGCGAACTACGGACGTCAATGTCCTGAATGCATAACTGCTAACAGGGTCTGTGTAGTACTGCATAATTAATAGTGATTAGGAGTTTGAAAATATTAAAAAAAAGAACAATGGAGAGTTTTTGTTTTTAATTTATATTTACCGGGTCTTTCCTTGTTCCTTTCAATGTTTTTCGATACACCATTTCTTTCACCCATCCATCTGGTAGACCAGATGGGTTGAACTCCACTTCTGCAAGGATCTACAAAACCAGGAAACATATTAGCTTTGGAAAGTCAAATCTTTGTAGGCATAAAGAATTATTTATGTAGTGATAGCAAGAAATACACATTATCCCGAGAGCTTGTGTCGCATTGTCCATTTGTATCACATTCTGGGATCTTCATTTCGTTAACATACAGTAGAACGTCTTCTTTAGAAAATGCTCGTATTCCCAGTGCGGGTACACATAAAACTGCAAAATAGAAACAATATAAAATTAAAGTTATTTCTTGAAATGAGTAAATATATCTTTCATGTTTTATATAACTCTTTTTTCTGAGACTAATGAAGGTAGCCAACTCTAATTGTAGCTTGGTTGATTTTTGGGATAACTCTAATTGTGATAAAAAAAATTTACACACTTGTGTGAAGTTACCTTAGAGACACACACACACACACACACACACAGAGAGAGAGAGAGACTACATCTTAAAGCAAATAAACTAATCCGAGAGATATGTCTTTGAAACATGTCCGTATGTAATCCTTAACAGAACTAGGATTTATCATGGAAATTATAATTGTTGTGAGCATTTAAGAATATTAGGAGTTCCTAAAATTTAATAAAACTAATATAAGTTATCATATATCAACAGTTGGCCACTATTTTAAAATTATATACATATAAGGCCATTCAACACTTGTGTATGTGTTTGGAGCAGTAATATAAAAAAAATCCATGTGATCGTTAATCGACAGCGAATTAGTGACTTAGAGCAAAAAATCAGTTCATCCTTATATTATTACCACCTCTGTTTGTTATACTACATGGACAATAGTTTTCTTATTGACGAAAAAATGTCTAGAAAACTTAATACTGGTAAGAAGATGGACATACAATGTACAATTCCCGTATTGTTAAGTAATGATGTACACTTTAGTTTATGTCCCATGAGGAAAGCTATGTGAACCTTTTGGTGACCCTCTTTATCACCATGCTTATAGACAATTACACATAAGCATTGTTTGAGGTAGGTAACTACGAAAGAGAAGTCGAGAAATGTAGGTGGTAATTTGTATTCCAATTGAGAAAACTCATGAGAATGAATTGGTAATTATGGAAAATGTTTCATGGATGAATGTTGATTACATTGACACTTTCTAGGATGTCATTCATTGTGAATGGAGTGAGTACTTTTAAGAAAATGGTGAAACGCTACCTTGTACATCTTGTCCATATTTTCTCCGCCCACTCTGATCTCAAGCAACCACCCTTTTGGAAGCCATTCATGTGATTTCTGCATATCATGATACAAATTAAGACACAAGAATCTTGTAAATGTAATTTTATACATATATATATATATATATATATATATATATATATATATATATATATATATATATATATATATATATATATATATATATATATATATATATATATATATATATATATATATATATATATATATATATATATATATATATAACTTCATTATACTAAGAAATACATACAGGAAGCATCTTATGATCAACACTATCTTTGGCTTCTAAGTAGTGTTCATCCATCTCGGAGAAAAGGTAGTTGAGGACCTCATACTTCATCCTGAATTTGGCCCCTGACACTGGAGAAATGAAATACTGGAAATAAACAAAAGAAATAAAAAATTAGATATCTGCAATAAACAAAACAATACACGAAAATATGAAAAATATCTATTTGTTTACAGAATGAACATGTGTTAAGTAAATTTAATATCAACTATGTCTGCATTTATTTGGTTGTATATAACATACCTTATATAGAGTACCGTCGTCGCCACGTTGGACCTCCATGATCCAACCATCTGGGAGCCAGTCTGGTGCCTCCACCACAGCATCTTCCATCTTCCCCTTGACATCCTCCAGTAGTTTCACTTCCTCAACATCCGAGACGGAGTCTTCCATTCCTGGAGCTGAAAAAAATTAATCTTGCCCTTCCCTTACAACTCCTCACACCACCATAACCACTATAACAACATGAATTGTCCTACACACTGCCATTGAAACGATATGCAAGCACACACTCCTAGACTCTGCAGATATATGTTATTTTTTCTGAAAATCAACTCGTTGTCGATTTCCTTATGATGAAGCGTTAAGGTATATCCCACCCAGAAAGCCTCGGGGAGAGACTGAATTTGATCAACCAAATAAGAAGTCGAAACAAACCACCAAGACATGTGTAGTCTTTTTGTACGCAACTCCGTGGGAATATCGAAATCTCACTAAATACAAATTTACTACAGAACTCTTCGCTCAATGGGCTGTATCAAATATACAGCAGGTTAATTAATGCAGTAGTGTAGGCCCGGATGATTATTAGCCTTGACAATTCCAGTTGGTTTTCCTGGCATGCCGCAGCGCTCTACCATTGCGATTGTACTAGCAGCGTCTATTGTCTACAGTTTCGAAAGTCAACCTGGGCTGCACTGCATCTGAGCAGGGGCACGGAGGAGACCCAGGCTGAGCTGTAGCGTGGCAGAGCGCTAGGCAGTGGATGCCGAGGAGCGTTCGGCCTCACGTCCATACAGCCCGCTACGGGGCACCAGGATATGTCACAGCTTTAGGATCGTTGACGCCTGGATGTCGCACGCGGTGGTGCCGCCATGATCTGGCATGCCCAGGCACCAGGGCAGTTGGCCGAGGCATGTGGCGCAATGGACGACGATGAGATGGCAGGCATGGCAGTGGGATGACAACGTACGGCGCCGCGCCATGGCCGACGATGAGATGGCAGCGGGGCAAAGGGCATGTACACGCGACCTCAGTCAACGATGGATGACGGGACTCGACAGGGACAGCCAAGAACTGAATCGAGTTCTTAGACACAACCGATCCAACTGACGGAAGAGCAAAAAACAACGGAAACTCTAATACAAACTTCATCTCCGCTGCACAGATCAGATCAGCAAAGCAAAAATCTATGGGGAAACTTCAGCCGTTACCAATCCACTTCGAAAAATCAACACAGATCACAAAAACAAACGCCGTTCCCCAGATGAGATCCAGGAATCGCGTGTACCTTCTACGCGTACTCAGCGCGGCCATGGCCAAGATCGGCCTAGCGCAGAGCGGACCAAGAACCCGCGCGGGCCGGGCCCGAAACAAACGAATCTCCATCGCCAAACCCATTTTCGTTCAAGTAAACAATGATTAGCGAGGATACACCGGAGGATTTGGTGGCAAACAAACCTTGGGTCTGAGTCGGGGGCGCCATCGAATCTCTGTCGCCGCCTGCAGTTAGCTAGCGTTGTCGCTTGGACGGGCCGGCTGCAGTTAGCACGTACAGGGGAGGGCGACTGGGTTTGTCCGGCTATTCCACCGGTAAACCACGCGGCGGCTGCGGCGAGGCGACTAAAGGCGGAGGACGACGGGAGGGCGAGACGCGAGGTGGCGGAATTGTCTGGGGCTCTCGGGCAGCAGTATATATATATTTCGTGAAAGGGGTTGGTGGGGAAGGGGTCTAGGGTTAAAATGCCAAAACTAGGTAGGTGGTTGCAATTTTGAAATGGTAAGGGCGGGCCGGGGTTTGTGAATTTGGTCCAACATATATTTTTGTTTTTGGAGTTGTATTTGGTTCAAAATTTGAAGGTTCCAGTCCTTAAAAATCAAGATGCACGGCTATTATATTCTGCTTACTTCCAACTACATGTTGCGAAGAAATGAGAGGTCATGGAAAAATAGCTATTCAGAAACAAATTATTCATGTTGTTTTACTCTTGTGATGAAGGGTCAGACGCTTCCAAGATAGGGTTAGTACTGTCGTGAAGATGTAATGGTTGTTATTTTTGGGCGGTGCTCAGCTATCCGTTATGTGGCTAATTAGTTTTGGCGTGAGAAGGAGTTATTCTTTTATGGCCGTTGGCATTGAACTTATGGAAAGATTATTGGTCGTTGAAGAGTGACGCTTGTGCTCACCGCGTCAGAATGGTTGAAATAGTACGTCATCTTGTATCACGACATCATTGCATCACTCAATTACATACACCGCGCTAATTCACACCCGTGTAACAAAATGGCGCCAAAAGCGATCTAGCTTACTCTGATAGCGGTGTATGCGTCTAGGTCTATGTAGGGCTTGAAAATTTGCAGCGCACCCGATAGGTTGTTAGGTGGTCCCACCGTCCATTAAATCAATATTGATTTCTTTGCACCTAGAATTGCTATAACCTTTTTTTGAAATAAAGAATTGCTATAACCTTAATTGGAGATATTGCAAAGATATATGTGAGGATATGCATGGATCTGCAATTAAGGAAATTCTTTATTAGTGGGCGCGTACTTGGCAGCCAGCCACGGCACAGCAAGCATTCCATCAAGAGCTACCAAAAATGTGTCGTGTACGTGGACCATGTATAATTAATACAATTCCAATTAAGCCGCTGGGTAAGCGATCAGATTTGCACATACGGCTCTTCATGCTGTTCTGTTGACTGATCCGATAGTGTGGATCAATGCAAAGAAACAGAAAAACATGAGGACCGGGATAACTAGGATAGCCAACATGCGCTACATTCGTATACGTATAGGTCGGCTGCCGCCAACCGCTTGGCCACACAGAGGAAAGGAGAGGGGTATGAGAGGGACGTGTCCAGATGCATTCTTGGAGTTACGAACTTCCTTTATTATTAGGAACCCTATATGTATTGTTAGTGATATAACCATGATATATAGTTGGTGCACACTGTGGGGCAAGCATACATCAAATCTATGGTGTAGATGGTGTATTCATCCTCTTGCTCCGGTTGCATTCGTTTTGGCTCCCACGAGTTTATGGATGATGAGTTGGCATGTCATTCTGATACCACATTGAGCGACGTTGCATGGCCAGAGCATGATAATTTTCATTTCTGTTCTACCTCTGTCATCTTATACCAGTAGGAGCCAGCTCATCAATGGTTAGTCGGGTTGGCACCCCTACGACGACAGAAGTGCTCCGGTGAGCGACACTTCCATCATCCTGCTAGCTAGCTGGTCGGTATGGTCGATATTGACCATCTTTTCCCGCTCCTGGAGTCATGCGCCAATGGGGAGGATAGCTATGGGAGTTAGTCTTCGTGGCGGACGCCTTCATGGCTTGAATGCCATCACCACAGATGTGCACTCATGATGGCTTGGATGTTCACTCATCGACTACAACCCACAACACTAAGTGGGCAACTAGGGAGGCCTCGCATAGCTCACCATGGAGGAACTTTGTGCCGCAATAGAGCTCCTCAACACGGCCATTATGTGCACTACTCGGAGCTGATCTCGCGATGGAGGATGGATGCCATGTAAATCTGCCTGAGCCTTCCCTGATGAGTGCAATTACATAATGATCTGGAGGCCCAGGAGCAGGAGTTGGCATAGGCTATTCAACACTTACGCCAACCCTCCTAAACTCTCGTTCAGCGTGACATGGACGTGAATAACACCCTCGCGGCTTGTGGTTCAGGTGATTTTTGAATATTTCACACTCCAATCGATAATGTTGGAGCGGCAACAAGATCAACATATTTGATGTGGTGGTTAGAGAACAAGGTGAGAACTGCAGTAATGCATAACAAGGTGATATCCTATTCTTGAGAACGGCTAGCATCCAAGAGCTTTGTGGCTAGTGCAAACCAGAGTATGACGCAAACAATCGATTCTTATCACCCTTGTCAAACTGTGGATTTTTGAGCGGACAGCCAGGCCAGGGTTGGTCGTGATCTTTTTTCGCGCTGCTGAGTCTCTCCTCGACGGCATTATGATCGTTCGCTACAAAACAAAGATTTTACTCCTCGGAAGTGTGATGATTCACTATGTTGTCGAGAGGACTCTCCTTGGCGGCATGATGATCTTTTGACACGACATTGAAATGTTACTCCTCGATGGCGCAATGATTCTCCATTTAGTCGAGACAATACTTGTCCAAAGCGCGATATCTCACGTCATAGCCATGATGAATCTCCCCGACAACATGTTGATCCGCCACGTCAATGGAGCGCATCAGCCGGGAGATATGATGATTAACCTCGGTGCGGGACACATATCCCTGACTATGGGATAACTCTCCTGGTAGATGGGTGCTTCTGCCTGGCATGGAGCTAATCCTGCTCTTGACTCGCGGGATATTTGAGTTCAAATTTGTGTGGACCGCACGTGAGCGAACTCCCATGATGGTGGAGAGATAGGCCAGCTGTCTTAGCTTCTTCCGGACTGATGTGCTTCACTCGGGAAATCCATCCAACAACTTTCCCTCACCGGTTCCAAATGGGATCTAGAATTGTGAACTATGATGACAAGAGCAAACCAGAGATTATATACGCTTCGCAAATTGGCAGCGAGGATGATTATGTGGCTATGGTATCAATGTAGTTGCATAAGGTATCCACTAGGGATTACATCGAGAGATGGATGCAACTTTATATCTCCATTGAGAATTTCACTAATGACCAAGCAATCAACGCTTTCAGGCAGGACATGAGATACTAGCACCTATCCTCTCCAGCTATGTCACACAGAGATGACTATCATGAACGACTGGTGGATATAGACAATTTGTATGCCAATGCTGAAGAAGAGGACATGATTATGAAGGGCGGTACTTGTAACAAGCCATCTGGCCACAAGAACAAGAATAATCATAACCTTAAGAACAACAAGAAAAAGCTACGTCGGTCGGATGGAGATGATGGGGTGAGCGGCTCTGAATTGGTGGTTACATCTGGTAAAGGCAAGAAATTGGTGGGCAGTAGAAGAACAGGGTGCATGGCAAGAAATAAGCCAACGATGATATCTTGGACAAACCATATTGTGTCTATAGCAGAGAGAAGAATAGCCCAACCAAGCACATCACCCGACAATGCATGTCCTCAAAAAGTTTCAATCGGGAAAAGGGAAGTAGCCGGCTCATTGTAATTATGGTGACAAAGATGACGATATGGGGGAATACGCACACATCTTCCCTAGGGAGATGGTGCTACTTATTCCGTTTCTGCTTACGTTATGCATCTCTTAATATGATGACATGCTACTTTATCGTCGTGTTCACCTATTAGACTCCGAGTCAGGTCCAAACTTATGTTGAAACTTGAGTTTTTAAATGGTTTTGGGGTACATATTGGGGCAGCAATCAGTACTATCTGTCTACTATCTAGTTAATCTCGGGTGTCTACTATGAGTTTCATGTTGGGTGCAAACAAACATTAAAGGAGCCATTATCTGTATTTTTTAACTAAAGCTATTATCTGCCTGCTATCATTGGTTTTGAGTCTATCCACAGTTTGCTACCATCACTCTGGATTTGTGCATGCACTCCTTACATAATCTCACTATGTTTTATTCCTATGCATGTGAGTTATTGTACACAATGGAACTGAACATGTAGAGCAAAAGAGACGAGCCTTGCATGGCAATAAAACTTCATGCAGACGTTGCTCCATGGTGGGCGCAAAGGCAGCCCCCCCTCCACCCATTTCGGATCATAATCAAGAGGAAGATAACTGTTCTGAGGGGGATTCAGAAGCACAAGACCACTCCTATTTACCCCATGAGGTCTTCGCTCTAACTTGGCATGTTGATGTTGGTTATATCATGCATATGGTGCCTTGCATTGCTTACTTTATACATCAGATATGTCAACTGCTTAGTTTAGACATGCTTTGTATGAATGCCATATGTTTAGTTTATTCATCGTTTATGTGAATTATGCAATGCCATCTTGTTTAGCCAGGCATCATATATGAGAATTTTGCAATGCCATCATGCTTAGCCAGTCATCTTATATGTGAATTATATCAGGCCATCCTTTTTTTGTTACATATTACATTTGTCAACAATGTTAGTACATTCAACTACTCTTCGTGTGCATCAGCCATTTGACACGGTGATGGAAAATTCTGGAGTGAAAACAAGGTCTTCAGAGCAGACTATGTTATCTGACGAAGCGCATATCTCGCTGGTTACGGATAGCTCCTCAGAGGAGGATTCAGAGCCAGATGACCAGTCCTATTTCCCCACCGAGGTGTATGCTCTAATTAACTTGGCAGGGTTATGTTGCTCAAATCGTGTGTATGGTGTCTTGCATTGTGATGTCATTTAATTAGTTTAGACATACTTTGTGTGAATACCACCTGTTTAGTGTCTAATTACCATATATGTGAATTATGCATTGCCATCTTGTTGCAAGACATTATATATGTGAATTATGCAATGCTATCTTGTTGCAAAGGCATTGTGAATTATATCATGCGCTCATATTTTTTGTATTACTTGTTCCATTTGTCGACAAAGTTTGTATATTCAACTACTCTTCCTGTGCATCAGCCATTTGAAGCAGTGATGGAAGTATCTGGAGTGAAAACAAGGTATTTAGAGCAGACAATGCTACCTGCTGAAGCAGACATCTTGCTGGATACAGAGAGCTCCTCAGAGGAGGATTCAGAGACTGATGACTAGTCCTATTTCCCCCCTGAGGTCTATGCTCAAACTTGGCAGGGTTATATTACCCATGTCATGCATGTTGTCTTGCATTGCTCAGTTTTTACATCATATATGGATGGCCATCTCCTTACTCGCTTACTATATAAATCATATATTTGAATTATATCATGTCATCATGTTTACATACACAACATTTATCTGAATTATGGCATGGCAACCCATTTAATAAAGACATCATATAGTTATATCATCTCATCCTGTTTAGTGTTTATAGTCATCATATTTTGAATTATGTCATTCTATCTGGGAATTATATCATGCTATCATGTTTCCATAGGCGGCATGTATGTGAATTATGGCACGCCAACCTATTTAATAAACACATTATATAGTTATATCATGTCATCCTATTTACATAGTCATCATATTTTGAACTGTGTCTTTCCATCTTTTTAGTTAGCCATCATAATGTGAAATTGTATCATGATATCCTCTTTAGTTAGCCATCATATATGTGAAATTGTGTCATGCTATCCTGTTTGGTTAGACAACATAAATGTGAATTATTTCATGCCCTCTTTTATTCCCCACTATCCATTGCACCTGTCTATCATACAATGTCTGTACATTCAATTACTTTTCTTGTTTATCAGCCATTTGAATTGGAGAGGGTGATGGCAGTATCTAAGGGAGTAACAACACGCACTACATGAATTAGCTACTTTGCCGTCTGCCAAGGCAGACGGCAAAGGCATGGAAGGCGGACAGCAAAGGCCTTTGCCGTCTGCCGCAGACGGCAAAAGGCGCCGGCAAAGAAAGGATCGGCAAAGACCTTCTTTGTCGTCTGCTTCCTGACGCTGACGGCAAAGGAGCCTTTGCCATCAGCGGTGAACGGCAAAGAAAGCCGACGGCAATAAATTCGTTGTTAGTCCGTTAGGTGGCTAACGGCAGTCTTTGCCGTCCTTGGCTGACGGCAAAGAGCATCAAGCCTTTCCCGTCTAACGCTGTAGGCAAACTGACCAAATGGGTCAGCTGCCAGGAAGCACAGGTGGTTGCCACGTGGCTTCTTTGCCGTCCGCCGCGGACGGCAAAGAGCCCATTGTCGTTGGTGGCAAACGGCAAAGAGCCTGCATTTCCTCTTTTTTATGTTTTTTCTTATACCCAACCATTTTCACAGCAAATAGATGATACATATATATTTTTCACATGGCAAGTTTACAGCAAACATATGAGATATCCAACACATATAATTTCATCATACATGCATAGTTGCATCAACCATACATAGCAAGTTCCACATACATACATCCAACCAATACATATTTTAATAGTGTCATCCTACATACATGCATAGTTCATCGATATAAAATAAACATAGTTCATCCAAACAAGCACTCCATCTATGCAAGCTTCCGTGAAGCGCATGAATTCTGCAAAATGGGAAATAAGAAAGTTAGAAGAAGAAGATTAGAAGAAGAAGAATAATAATAATAATAATAATAATAATAATATAATATGACAATTATGAGCTAATTTAGGTGAAATTGATCGTTTGTGAGCTAACTTAGGTGAAATGGATCGTTTATGAGCTAACCTAGGTGAAATGGATCGATTATGAGCTAACTTAGGTAAAAATGCATCATTTTAGAGCTAACATAGGTAAGATGGATCATTTTGGAGCTAACCTAAGTAAAATGGGTCATTTTAGAGCCAACTTGGGTAAAATGGATCATTTATGAGCTAAGTAAGGTAAAATGGGTCATTTTAGAACTAACTTAGGTAAAATGGATCGTTTATGAGCTAACTAAGGTAAAATGGATTATTTTAGAACTAACTTAGGTAAAATGGATCGTTTATGAGCTAACTAAGCTAATTATGCCATTTTTGACATAAGTAAGCTAAGTACATGTCATTATTGAGCAAACCTAGTTAACTAAGCATATTAGAGCTAACTTTGGTCATTTTGGAGGAAACAAAGCTAAGTATATATCGTTTTAGAGCTAACTTAGGTAAAATGGATGATTTTGGAGGTCATTAAGCTTATTAAGTCATTTTGGAGGAAATAAATCTAAGTCTAGGTCTTTATGCATTTGTTAAGCAAAACACTAGAGAAACTTACCGTGCTCATGGAGGTGTGGGAGTGGGCTGGCTCATGCAGGTAGTTGGAGAAGGATCGTGTGATGCTTGTCTGGAGTTACGCTGCACCAAAGATCATTTCCAATGTCTCGTTAGCATGATGACACTCAAATGTTAAGACTAGCAAGTAGTGTCTATTCAAATAAAACTCACTGTCGTCCCAGGAGCAATCTATGGCATCGGCGGAGAGGTCTGACCTCGCACACAGGCTGCACATTTGGTTTTGACAACTCAGTCATACTAGTTAGTAATGAGACAAACACTACATGGATGTTTTGGCTAATCAGCAGAAGAAACTTACAACAAGGAGATCGTACATTGAACTTGCCTGCATGTCATTCCGTGCCCTCTCCTCTTCCAACATCTTTGTCGTCCTCTCCTCCAAATCCTGCTGCCTCTCCGCCGCCTCCGACAGAAGTTTCTCCGTTCTATCTCTCTCACACTGTATAGCAGCATGCAACACCACTCCTCGTTAGCATTTGTAATCATTGAGGGAAGCGCACACAATGTAATGGAGAAAGATAGCTGAGTACGTATAACTAGCCTTGAAGGCGAGTTGGACTGGCCGTTCAGGAGGCCTTATCTCAGGAGCGGATGTCGACTGGCGCGCCTTGATGTCCGTGAGAGTGCTAGGACAAAGAATAAGTCCATCTCCAATGGCTATCGAGCCATGGGACCTCCTGCCACCAGCTTTCATCACCATCTCTGGATCAATGGGACCCTGGCTCGGGTTAAAGTCCTCCCCTTTCCTCGCCTTCCCTTGATCTCTATATTTCACGAGCTTGTCGTGGGAGGAGATGTTGGTGAAGTTGTTTGCATCATCGAGGTCAGACGGAGAGAATGCCTTGACTTTCTTGTAAGAGGCTGTATGGGCCATGGCATAGAGGTCGTACACCTCTGGCACCTTATCTGCCTTATTGTAGCGTGCCTGAAAGAGAGAAACAATGTAAATTAGTAATTAAAGGGCTCAAGCTAGCATGATGAATGAGTTGCATGATCATTAAGCAAACCACATACCCAGTTCCGCCCGAACTGATATAAGTTGGAGCTGCCTTGAAGGTGTGGCACACCTTCCATTTGGGCACGTTTGTCCTTGGCCATGTTGTGGATGGCTAGCCATTCTTTTGAGCACCACTCATTGACCAACACCTCCCAACAATCCATCCGATCCGCACACCATCTCGGAGGCGCCTAAGTTAGCAAATAGAAACTTGAGTGCTACGGCTATATATGAATTACTAAATGAAGGAAATACAAGGCCTTAAGAATTACCTTCGTGTACTGCTCCTTACTCAGGAACTTCTCGTGGCACGCCGGCTTGGGCTTCTTGATACCGCGCAAGGCGTAGTAGTCTCGAACAGCCTGCACCCGAGCCTCGTGCCGTAAGTTCTGTAGTAGGCGCTTGCAGACGTTCTCGATAACATTTGCTGCCTCCTCCTCGTATCCCTCCTCACACCTGTAGAATGTCTGCAATCAAAGGAGACAATATTGATTAGTATAATTAATAACTAGCAAGTTGAAGATTTTTAATTGTGTAAAGGAGAAATTACCCAGAACTTTTTGATCACCATGTCTTCCCTCGTGTCGCACAAGACACCATCGATAATCTCACCCGGCGGGGCCGGGGCAGCCAAGTAGTGCTCCCAGCTCAATCCAAGCTCTGGAAGCCCACCCTCACTAGGCAACGTGACAAACCCTGGGAAGTTTTTCCGGCAAAGCACTCCTTGGACGGAGTTGGGCCGGCGGACCTTCCCATGGTGGTCCCAACCCCTGCAGCATGACAAGGCCAACGCATTAGATATTTGAAGAAACGTGAATGCAGAAGGTACAAAAATATTAAATGCACTTACCTCTCCCCATCAGGGAAAATCAACCACCTCTGCTCGCAGGTCGCCTGCATGGACGGGAGCCGTGTACAACCACGCTGGTAGACGGTGCCTCCCTCCTCCTCAATATCAGTCGGCCCCCCGCCATCATCAGCATGGCCACTCGGCCCCTCAGGCTGATCCGGCCAGGTACCCCATCCAGACATGTGCTCATCCGGGGTCTCGTGGGCCCAACTCTCGTGGGTCGAAGGCCCGCGGACCCAAGGCTTGTGGACCGGAGTCCGTGTAGCCTCCTCCTCGGGTGAAACAGCTGGAGGTGGCAGCGAGGAAGGCACCCTAGCATTCATGTGCTCGGGTGAAACAGCTGGGGGTGGCGGCGAGGAAGGCACCCTAGCAGTCACCCTACCTCCTCTCCCGCGACCACGTGCTCCAGCTCCTCTCTTCTTCCCTCCCTTTCCTCGTCCACTGCTGGGTACATCGGTTGACGAAGAAGGGCCCGACGGTGTTCCCATACTATCCAGAAACGCTCGTCGGATTTGTGCTGGTGGAATGGAAGGCCTCCCACCACGCGGCGACGAATAAGGGGCCTCGGAGCACTCCGGACCAGCGCCCACCATCTTTCAACACCTGCCATGACAAAGAGTAAACGAAATTAATACAACATAAAAAAATATAGACATGAATAATAATATATGATGTTTTTCATAACAAAAAAATGATGTTTAAATCTACCCGATCAACACAATTATATATGATGTTTCTCATAACAAAATCGAAAAATATATGACCGATCTCATAATTCACAAATATATGACCACAATAGTGCTGTTTGAAATCGGGGTGTCGGGGTCGGGGTGTCGGGGTGTCGGGGTCGGGGTCGGGGTGTGGTGTCAGGGTGTCGGGGTTTGGGGTTGGGGTGTCGTGCCGGGGTGTCGGGGTGCCGTGTCGGGGTCGGGGCGCCGTGTCGGGGTCGGGGTGCTGTTTCGGGGTCGGAGTGTCAGGGTGTCGGGGTCGGGGTGTGGTGTCAAGGTGTCGCGGGTCGGGGTGTCGGGCCGGGGTGTCGGGGTGGCGTGTCGGGGTCGGGGTGTCGGGGTCAGGGTCGGGGCACGTGACAACCTTTTCTTCTTCTCTTCTTCTCCTCCTCCTCTTCCTCCCTCCTCCTCCTCCTCCTCCTCCTCCTCTTTCTTCTTCTTCTTGTTCTTCTTCTTCTTCTTCTTCTTCTTCTTTCTTCTTCTCCCTCCTCCTCTTCCTCCCTCCTCCTCCTCCTTCTACTCATCTTCTTCTTCTGAACTAAAACTAAAACTAAAATAAACTAAACTAAAAATAAAACTAAAACTAAACTGAAACTAAAAATAAAGTAAAACTATAACTAAAACTATGGTTTAGGGTTTCCTCTTCCTCTTCTTTTCTTTCTTCTTCTCCCTCCTCCTCTTCTTCCCTTCTCCCCTCTTCTTCTTCTTCTTGTTCTTCTTTTTCTTCTTCTTCCCCTTCTACATATTCTAGCACTAAAACTAAACTGAATCTAACACTAAATCTAATAGTAAGACATATCTAGCACTAAATCTAACACTAACAATTAAAAAACAAAAAACAGAAAAAACAGAAAAAAATAACTCACCCGGCGGCGGCGGCGGCGATGGCGCCCTGGGGCGGTGGCGGCGGGCCGAGCCGGCAGGGAGGCGAGGCGATGGGGCTGCGGTGGCGCCCGGCGGCCATGGTGCCGCCGGGTGGGGCGCGGTGGTGGGGCAGCGGGGGCGTCGTGGCGGGCGGTCCGGCAGTGATGTGGTGGGCGCCCGGCGCCTGGGCGGCGGGGTGGTGGGCCGACGAGGCGTCGGCGCGTGGGGCAGCGGGGTGGTGGGTCGACGGGGCAAGCGGCGGGGGTGGCGGGGGCGGCGGCAGGTGGTGGGGGCGGCGGGCGGCGGGGGTTGCTCTGGTCGTCGGGGAGGAGAGAGGGAGAGAAGAAGGCGCGGGTGGGGCTCGGCCGTTAGTTAGGTTACTTCTTTGACGTCCCCACCCTTTGCTGTCCGCTTTGTTTTCTCTTTGTCGTCTGCTAGCAGACGACAAAGAGGGGGGCCGTTAAGTTTTTTCCAATTAGCTCGTTAGTAGGGGCCAGCTCTCTCTTTGCCGTCAGCCAGCGGACGGCAAAGAACAGGCTGATGGCAAAGACATTCCTTGCCATCAGCCTATTCTTTGTCGTCCGTTTTCTGTAAGTGGACGGCAAAGAACTGCCAGATAGCAAATAAGCTAATTCCAGTAGTGACGGTCTTCAGAAAAGATAGTGCTACCGGTTGATTCAGATAGAACCACGGTTGTACTTGCCCAAGAACGAGCCCCACCACACATAGCCCAGACTCTCGCAGATTGTACCCCTACCCAGTTGGACAGAGAACCAGCTACACCCCTTCTAACCCCAACCCTAGCAGACAGTAACCCAGTTCCAGTTGACACAGCACCGTCTCCACCACAGAGCACCCAGACACGAGAAGTTAGTAAGGGAACTGCAGTGCCCAAAGCATGAGGACCACCACTCCGAATCCCAACTCAATGCTTAAAGGAGAAGAAGAATTGTTGTCAGGTCAATTTCTGTAGTTATGGTTCATACTCGTTTGCTCTTGCATCACTGTGTTTACTCAAACCAACTATTTTCAAAGTTGAAGGATGGAATTGAAACTCCAATGGCGCGACAGGTATGTTTTAAACTTGTTTCTTTAACTGGTTTGCTGTTGTAACTTGCTCTATATTGATTTCAGTTTCAATTGAATAAACAGTTATGTTCTCGTGTCATGCACATTACAAGTGTCTCTATAGTTTCCCACACTTATATTCTGTCTAGTCTGCTTTGTCTTGAACAAATATTATTTGAACTGTGTCTCTATCTTGATTTGGCAACAAAAACTAGAATGATATAGACCATAAAGTGACCATGGTACATAGATATATGTTTGTTTCATGCTGCTATCCTGTGCACTTTACTACTGAACTGATTTACCAAAATGAGTTTCATATACAACATGGTAAACCTGTGATGTGTTTGCTTGTTTCCCTTTTAGAATGCGGACAAAATATTGGAGAACAGTACCCCGCTATGAAATGGTGAAGGAAGTAATGCAGATAAGGTTCAAGATAGTGAGACATCCCTGTTGGTCTCCAAGAAAGCTGATAAAAACTCCCTTGACGACAGTGATAGAACCCAGAAGTCCTGTCTTGATGTAGTGTTCGAGTTACTGTCCACTACCGCTGGCTCAAGCTCTTCGAACTCGCTGCCTGAATCAGTTCCTCTTCTTGAGTCTCAGCTTCAAGTTGAAAGACATCGATCAGATGTGTTGCGACAGGAAGCTGAAGGACTGAGGAAGTCCCTGGAGAATTTAGATACATACTTTCTGGTGCAACAACAAGCGCTGGAGGATTTAAGCGCCAAACAAGAGAAAGTTAATAAGCTTGCTAAGCATCTTGCCAGCATTATGTGTACCCAGGATATTGTTTCTGGAGATCTTCTGAATTGGTTTCAGTTCTGGACATGTTTTGCTACGACGTTTATTTGCACTGGTCGCCAACTTTGACAACTAGTGTATATGATATGCTGCTTTGTTCCCTATATTTATACTGGTGGCGAACTTTGATGCTGCAACATCCCAAATTTTCAATTTGGCATGTTATACATAGGTCATCCATGCATATCATATTTTATTGCATTCTTGTTTGCCATCCTCGAAAATCCTAAGCAACTCAAGGACCCTTGGAGAGAGTTGGGGATTTTTCGATTTTCATATTTGAATTTTATCAAATAATGAAAGACGAGGATATTGGATTTTTTTTATTTTTCTCTCTGGAAAAATATTTCATTTTAAAATAAATGAGGGGAGATAATATGACTTCTGCAAAATAATTGAAATATCGGAGGAAAAATGTTAAAATCATTATTTGGTTTTTATTTGATTTTATTTGATTTTATTTGGAATTTTAGTTGCCCTAGAAAAATTTGCACGCTTTAAAAAGTTGCATTTTAGGGGCCAAGAAAAGTTCATCTAATTCTAAATATTTTATTTAGACGGAGAAAACTTATTTTGGAATTTTTAGATTTTTATTTATTTTTCTAGGAATTTTTCTTTCGGCGGAATATTTTTAAAAAAAAACGGACCCGCGCCCGACTGGGCCAAAGGCCCAGCCGAGCCAGCCCGGCCCTTCTCGCGCCGCCGCCTTCCCAGCAGCCGTGTCTGGCACGGACGCCGAGGAGTCCGAGCGGACTGCACCCAGGCGCCCCCTTCCCAAGCCGAGCCCCGCCCCTTATATGCCGCCCGCCTCCACCACCACCCCACCACCACCCGACCCGCCCGAGCCGCCGGAGCCCAGCGTCGTCGCCACCGCCCCTCGCCGCCCTTCCGCCGCCGCCGCCGCCCTCGCCGACCCGCCCACCGGAAACCCGCTGAGCCGCCCGCCCCGCCGGACGCGTCTCGCCGGAGGTACCCGACCCTGCCGCCGGTTTTTTTTAGAAAACCATTCGGTTTTTTTTAAAAAACCCTAGATCGTTTTTTTATTAAATAGATCGATTTATTTTCGTCGGTTTATTTAATTAGCGAACGCCCGTTCGTCCGTTCGTTTTAACGAACGTGCTCACTATTTAGGTTCTGTTAACGAACGTTTGTTCGTTTAGCAGTTCATCGTTTTTCTTTTATCAAATTATTCCGCGGTTATTCTGATCGCGATTTCAGATCCAATTTTCAAACCTGTTTATCTTTTCGCTCGTTTATCGGAATCAGGCGATTCAAGCGCGTGGAGTTTCATCTCGAAACTCTAATTCCGAATAATCAACTTAAACCAGTTTTTATCATTGTAAAATTTGACTCTAGTTCAGATTAGTAAATGGACCCTATTTCTTTCGCCGTTTGAGTTTCGTTGTTTCGTTTGGTTTGATTCTTTTCGCAAATCGGAGTTCTTTAGTTGAACTCTCCGGTCAACCTCTTTCAGTTGAAGTTTCGTTTGTGCATCTTTGTTGTTTGCTTATGTATGTATTGTTTGCTTGCGATAGAATTCCCGGAGTGCGAAGCGTGTTACTACGAGTCTCTAGGATTCACGGATCGTCAGCAAGGCAAGTAACACTTGATCATACTTTTCCTACCCAGTTTTTATGCATTAGCTCAATCCTCAAACATTGCATGATTAGGATGTCATTAATTTGTGGGTTGGGAAGTAGATGATGAGGTAGGAACCTATTGCCCTGTTACTATCAAACCCTTGGGAGTTACTTTTACGTTATGCTTATATTGCCATGCTATGCCTGTAGACGTGGTTTGGGTTTGAGAGATATTCACGACAGATGTGAGATTGTTAATTAATGGTTTACTTTAAGGTGGCAACTTAAATACACATCTGGGTGGATTGAGGCACACAGGGAACCCAGTCTTTGTCTTTTTTTTGAAATCCGGGGTACCGTGTGATCTTCCTATGGACCGCCACCAGGCTCAAAGGGAACTGAGATTATTCATGCTAGAAAACTTCCGTGTGCAGCCACAAGCTATTATGGGCTCTAGCATAGTTGAGTAAGTTACGTGAAGCTCTCGAAGAGGTAGGTCAGCAGGTAGTGGGTTTTATAGGTTTGGTATGATCTATCCGGAGTAGAGAGTTAATGTTTCTTAAAGACTATGTCTCGGTCATCTGTCTCTCAAACACCATGTAGTGCGAGAAACTAACAGAGGCGATCGAGTCTTGTGGGGAAAAGTGCGCAAACCTCTGCAGAGTGTACAATCTAATCATGGTTAGCCGTGTCCCCGGTTATGGACAATTCTGAGTATCTAGTACTTGAGTATTCACATGTATCTCATCACTCTAAATTAATACTGTTGGGTTGTTAATCACTTTAATTGGGATTGATTTGGGGTTATACCTTCTCAATGATGTTTCAACCACCATGATAGTTAAAGTAAAATTTATTCCTTTGATGTAGGGAAAAATTGGCTTTTCGCAAACTGTAACCATAGAGCTTTCCACCAGCCATATATGCATGTAGTATAGCTTGTTCTTTCACTACTCTATGTGTTACATTGCCAGCATATTCCATGTGCTGACCCGTTCTCGGGCTGCAACGTATTATGTTGCAGACTTTTCAGACGAGGAGTAAGGATTGTAGGTCGTTGCCGTGCAGCTCAGTTATGTCGTTGGAGTTGATGGACTCACTTTACCTTCCAAGCCTTCCGTTGTTATCTTATTAGATGGCCTTAAGCCCTATTATTGTAATAAGTTCTCTTCTGAGACATTCGATGTAATAAGTGTGTGATTGCTACTCTGCTTATAAATCCTTCGAGTACTGTGTGTGTCAACATTACCGATCCAGGGATGACACAGAAGCACAGAGACTTGACGATCTGAGGTCGGGTCGCTACAAGATGGTATCAGAGCACACGCTGAGTGTAGGACACGACCACTAAGATAAAACCATAGGTCACCCTTCTCTACTCATTTCTGACCTCTTTCCATTTTTCCACTCTTTAGGATGACGGAGATGAAGTACAAGTTTGCCCAACCAGATGAAGACACACCTTTTGGACGCCACTTGAAGGAAGTCACTAGGTACCTGAATATTGGAATACCAAGCTTCACGGGACGCATAACGCCACCTTACCGAAGAAGAATGCTGGAAGATTCAAGCCTTATTTCCGGAAGGACGTTTGCACCAAGCACGGAGCCCATAGTATGTGTTTTCAATGCACCAACATGGAGTTTAGGAAAGAGTATGGCAGCTCACATTACCATGGGGCGCATTGGAGAAGTCTACAACCAGGAGCTTAAAGACACCATATACCAAATATGTGGGCGCCGGGCGAGCAATGGGAAGTAATTAGCACCAAGAAGGATAGATCCATTGCAGCTTACATCCAGGAACTAAACCAGCACATTCGACGTCATGAGAACCAGATGTGCGCAGACATGCTGGATTTGAAGAAGGCGAAAACTAAGATCATCGAATTGGAGGAAGAACTCAAGTCTACACGCGATGGATATGAGGAAGAAATCAAGATACTACTGGAGAAGAACGACGACCTAGTCAAGAAGATTGGAGTCTTCATGGGAGGACCAGCACCCAAGGAAGAGGAGCAAGAAGAGGAAGAAGACCCCGCCTGTCCAGGCAACTACGTCATCATCGACGACACCGACTCAGATCCAAGTGATGATGACTATGAAGACGAAGCTGGAGCAGACATCATGGAGTCTTCCACCGATCATAATTTCTAGATGACCACCAAATATTAGTAGTATTTTCCCCCATGTAACTAGTAGTAGTTGAGCACTTATGCGATAGTCCTAGATCGTTTTGTATGCCCTTGCTTGCTTGATTGAATGAATGTGTGTTTTGCCTCATGTGCATATGGGTAGTGTTTTCTCACTAGACCTCTCTCTATTTCTAAATCTCTTCCCTCTAAACCCTCAGATGCCTCCGAGACGTGACCCCGGTTTTGTTTTCCCACCGAAGCTCACTCAGTTGATCCAACAACAGAATGCCTTGATGCAATTGCTTGTTCAGAACCAGGGCAATGCCAACAACAACAACAACAACAACCCGCCGCCAAAGGGACAATTTAGCCCGTTTTCGAGGTTACAACCGCGGTGTTTTCCGATGGCCGAGCCAATAGTTGCGGATGACTGGTTACGCCAGTATAGGAAGGAGTTAACCACCGCAGGATGCACGGATGCTGAAAGAGTGCGCTTTGCCGCACATCAATTGGATGGACCAGCAGCCGCATGGTGGGAGAATTACACGCTACTTTTCCTATAGCTAATGTCACTTGGGACCAGTTCAACAAGCTTTTCGACGGCCCATGTTTCAACTGGAGCCATTCGATAAAGAAGCGTGAGTTTTGCAACTTACGCCAGAGAACCGTCTTCGTATTGTCGTGGATGAGTTTAGCAAGTTATCACGCTATGCCCCTGATGATGTGGCCACGGATGCCGCGAAGCAAGAGAAGTTCATGGAAGGGCTGAATGATGAGATGAGTATGCAGTTGATGGTGGCAACTTTCAACAACTACCAGGAGTTGGTAGATAAGGCCCTAATGATTGAAGGAAAGCAGCAGCAAATTGAGAGTCGTAAGAGGAAGTATGGACAAGGGAAGTATAACTTAGGAGCTCACCAGAAACCTCGCTTAACCCCGAACTCAGGAGGACTAGTTCATAACCATGGAGGACATAACCATACTGGAGGAGGATCGCAAAATGGTGCGAAGAATGGGAATGGAAATGCAGCCAATAATAATCAGAATCTCTCTAACCCGGCTACACCCGCTAAGAGAGACTTGAGCCAAGTTATTTGCTTTAAGTGCGGGAAGACAGGGCACTATGCTAATGACTTCCCTGAAGGAAAGAATGGGAACGGAAATGGGAGCGCTGGGAAGAAGCCCAATCCATTCAACAAAGGACAAGTGAACCACGTTAACGTGGAGGAAGTTGAAGAGCAGCCGGATGCGGTAATAGGTAAGTTTTTGGTTCAGTCATTTACCGCTATTGTTCTTTTCGATACTGGTGCATCGCATTCATACATATCAAGGGGATTTGTGGATAAGTTTAAGTTGCCAACCCAGACCCTTAGGACCCCTCTTTTAGTGAGCTCGCCTGGAGCAGAGTATATGGCTAGCAGATGGTGCACCCAGATACCCCTAATCATTGGCACGCATGTTTTTCCGTCTGACCTAATTATCTTGGAGTCGCAAGGATTGGATGTGATATTAGGTATGGATTGGATGTCGAAGTTTGGAGGAAGTATCGACTGTGCTAGCAAGTCAATTTATCTTACCACCCGGAGGAAAAAGGATTAAGTATGTATCTAGGCATGTGCCTAGGAGGAGCCAAGTGAATACCCTCACGGGAGTTGTACAAGAGGAAGTACACAGTAGTGAAGGATTATCCAGATGTTTTTCCAGAAGAGTTACCAGGCATGCCACCGGATCGAGACATCGAGTTTCTGATAGAACTATTGCCAGGTACAGGGCCAATATCAAAGAGACCCTATCGAATGCCCGCAAATGATCTGGAAGAAATTAAAAAGCAGATCAAGGAGCTATTGGAGAAAGGTTATATTCGAAGAAGTTCATCACCTTGGGGAGCACCAGTACTTTTGGTGGAGAAGAAGGATAAATCCCTGAGGATGGTTGTTGATTACCGAGCTCTGAATGAAGTAACGATAAAGAACAAGTATCCCTTACCGATGATTAATGATCTGTTTGATCAGTTGCAAGGAGCTAAGGTGTTTTCTAAGATTGATCTACGATCAGGATACCATCAGTTGAAGATCCGAGAGAAGGATATACCAAAGACAGCATTCACCACTCGATATGGATTATATGAGTATACGGTCATGTCGTTTGGACTGACTAACGCCCTGCCTATTTTATAAGTATGATGAACAAAGTGTTCATGGAGTATTTGGACAAGTTTGTTGTGGTGTTTATCGATGATATTATGGTTTACTCGAAGAGCGAAGAGGAGCACGCAGAACACCTCGTTTGGTTCTTGAGAAACTCGAGGAACACCGGTTATATGCCAAATTCAGCAAGTGCGAGTTTTGGTTAAAGGAAGTTGGATTTCTTGGGCATGTTATATCGGGAGAGGGTATAGTAGTAGATCGGTAAAATTCAGTCGATCCTTTGAATGGTTGGCACCGACTTGATCGGTGAGATTCGCAGATTTCCTTGGGTGGCGGGATATTATCGGAGATTCATTGAGAATTTTTCCAAGATTGCTAAACCAATGACAGAGTTGCTAAAGAAGGATACCAAGTTCAAATGGACAGAGGATTGTGAGACAAGCTTCCTAGAGTTGAAGAAATGGTTTACTATAGCCCCAGTGCTGACATTGCCAGATATACATAAGGAGTTTCAAGTGTATTGTCATGCCTCTCGCTTGGGACTTGGATGTGTTCTTATGTAGGAAGGAAAAGTTGTTTCGTATGCCTCACGACAACTGAAGCCTCATGAGTTGAACTATGCCACGCATGATTTGGAGTTAGCAGCTGTGGTACATGCTTTGAAGACCTGGAGACATTATCTCATGGGGAACCGTTGTGATGTGTACACGGATCATAAGAGTTTAAAGTACATTTTCACACAGAAGGAGTTAACCTCAGACAGAGGAGATGGCTGGAACTTATAAAGGATTACGACATGAAGCTACACTATCATCCAGGAAAAGCCAACGTCGTAGCAGACGCTTTGAGTCGGAAGAGTTATGCCAATATCCTTAAAGGTAGAGGACTACCAAAGGAGTTAGCAGAGGATATTATGGAACTTCAGTTGGAGATTGTTCCGAGAGGTTTTCTTACAACAATGGAGGTTCAGTCGAGCTTGTTAGACAAGATTCGAGACGCTCAAAAGGAGGATAAAGAGATTACTGAGATAAAGGAAAAGATGGGCAAAGGAAAAGCCAAAGGTTTTCGCGAGGATGAGCACGATACCTTGTGGTTTGATGATCGGATTTATGTGCCCAACAATTTGGAGATTAGGAAGTTAATACTTGAAGAGGCTCATGACTCACCATACTCGATTCACCCCGGAAACACCAAGATGTATTTGGACTTGAAGGAACGTTTCTGGTGGACTGGTATGAAGAAGGATATTGCCGAGCATGTAGCCGTTTGTGATGTATGCCAGAGAGTGAAGGCCGAGCATCAAAAGCCAGCAGGACTGTTGCAGCCTATGCCAATACCCGAATGGAAGTGGGACAAACTTGGCATGGATTTTATCACCGGATTACCCAGAACTAAAGCAGGATATGATTCAATATGGGTAGTAGTGGATCGGTTCACCAAAGTAGCTCACTTTATCCCAGTGAAAACAACTTATACAAGTGCCAAGTTGGCCAAGATATATATGACCAGGATTGTATGTTTGCATGGAGTTCGAGGAGTATCATATCGATAGAGGAACACAGTTTACTTCAAAGTTTTGGCATCAACTACACGGACTTTGGGTACCAGATTGGAGTTTAGTACCGCATTCCACCCACGACGGATGGATGAGAGAGAGAGTCAATCAGATTTTGGAGGACATGTTGAGAGCCTGTGCGCTAGATTATGGATCCAGTTGGGATGACAATTTGCCGTATGTAGAATTCTCATACAACAACAGCTACCAGGCCAGTTTGAAGATGGCACCGTTCGAAGCTCTGTATGGACGCAGATGTAGAACACCATTGATGTGGGATGAGGTTGGAGACCGTCAGTTGTTTGGACCAGATTTGATCAAAGACTCAGAGGAGAAGGTTAAACTGATCAGAGACAGGCTAAAGATTGCTCAGTCTAGACAGAAGAGTTACGCAGATTCAAAACGCAAGGAAGTAACCTATGAAATCGGAGACAGAGTATATCTGCGAGTATCACCCCTAAGGGGAGTGAAACGTTTTGGAGTAAAGGGAAAGTTAGCCCCAAGATTTGTAGGACCGTATCGTGTTTTGGAACGAATGGGAGAAGTTGCCTACAAGCTGGAGTTACCTGAAGGACTGTCAGGAGTTCATGATGTGTTTCACGTATCGCAACTGAAGAAGTGCCACGCTGAGATGGCCGACATACCGTTGAACGATACAGTACCTTTGGAGGCGATTCAGCTGAATGATAATCTAACTTATGAGGAGAAGCCAGTAAAGATTCTCGAGTTTGATAGCCGAGTCACTCGCAACAAGGTGATCAAGTTTTGTAAAGTTCAGTGGAGCCACCATACCGAGGAGGAAGCCACACAGGCGAGAAGATGATATTACATAGCGACCATCCGCACCTATTTTCTAGCCAACCCGAATCTCGGGGGCGAGATTCATCTTAAGGGGGGTAGGTTTGTAACATCCCAAATTTTCAATTTGGCATGTTATACATAGGTCATCCATGCATATCATATTTTATTGCATTCTTGTTTGCCATCCTCGTAAATCCTAAGCAACTCAAGGACCCTCGGAGAGAGTTGGGGATTTTTCGATTTTCATATTTGAATTTTATCAAATAATGAAAGACGAGGATATTGGATTTTTTTATTTTTCTCTCTGGAAAAATATTTCATTTTAAAATAAATGAGGGGAGATAATATGACTTTTACAAAATAATTGAAATATCGGAGGAAAAATGTTAAAATCATTATTTGGTTTTTATTTGATTTTATTTGGAATTTTAATTGCCCTAGAAAAATTTGCACGCTTTAAAAAGTTGCATTTTAGGGGCCAAGAAAAGTTCATCTAGTTCTAAATATTTTATTTAGACGGAGAAAACTTATTTTGGAATTTTTAGATTTTTATTTATTTTTCTAGGAATTTTTCTTTCATGGAATGTTTAAAAAGCGGACCCAGCCGGCCGGGCCAAAGGCCCAGCCGAGCAGTCGGCCCTTCATGCCGCCGCCGCCTTCCCAGCAGCCACCGTCACGAGCACGGACGCCGAGGGAGTCGAGCCGGACTCCACCCAGGCGCCCCTTCCCAAGCCGAGCCGCCCGCCCCTTTATATGCCGCCCGCCTCCACCACCACCCGCCACCACCCGACCCGCCCGCGAACCCGCCGCCCGAGCCGCCGGAGCACCAGCGCCGTCGCCGCCGCCCTCGCCGCCCTTCCGCCGAGCCGCCGCCCCTCGCCGACCCGCCCACCGAAACCGCTGAGCCGCCCGCCCGCGGACGCGTCTCGCCGGAGGTACCGACCACCGCGGTTTTTTAGAAAACCCTTCGGTTTTAAAAAAACCCTAGATCGTTTTTATTATATAGATCGATTTATTTTCGTCGGTTTATTTAATTAGCGAACGCCCGTTCGTCCGTTCGTTTTAACGAACGCGCTCACTGTTTAGGTTCTGTTAACAAACGTTCGTTCGTTTAGCAGTTCGTCGTTCTTCTTTTATTCGAATTATTCCGCGATTATTACGATCACGATTTGAGATCAATTTTCAAACCTGTTTATCTTTTAGCTCGTTTATCGGAATCAGGCGATTCAAGCGCCTGGAGTTTCATCTCAAAACTCTCTTTCCGAATAATCAACTTAAACCAGTTTTTATCATTGTAAAATTTGACTCTAGTTCAGATTAGTGAATGGACCGTATTTCTTTCGCCATTTGAGTTTCGTTGTTTCGTTTGGTTTCATTCTTTTCGCAAATCGGAGTTCTTTAGTTGAACTCTCCGGTCAACCTCTTTCAGTTGAAGTTTCGTTTGTGCATCTTTGTTGTTTGCTTATGTATGTATTGTTTGCTTGCGATAGAATTCCCGGTGCGAGCGTGTTACTCTGAGTCTCTAGGATTCACGGATCGTCGACAAGGCAAGTAACACTTGATCATACTTTTCCTACCAGTTTTTATGCATTAGCTCAATCCTCAAACATTGCATGATTAGGATGTCATTAATTTGTGGGTTGGGAAGTAGATGATGAGGTAGGAACCTATTGCCCTGTTACTATCAAACCCTTGGGAGTTACTTTTACGTTATGCTTATATTGCCATGCTATGCTTGTAGACGTGGTTTGGGTTTGAGAGATATTCACGACAGATGTGAGATTGTTAATTAATGGTTTACTTTAAGGTGGCAACTTAAATACACATCTGGGTGGATTGAGGCACCTAGGGAACCCAGTGTTGTCTGTTTTTTTGGAAATCCCGGGGTACCGTGTGATCTTCCTATGGACCGCCACCCAGGCTCAAAGGGAACTGAGATTATTCATGCTAGAAAACTTCCGTGTGCAGCCACAAGCTATTATGGGCTCTAGCATAGTTGAGTAAGTTACGTGAAGCTCTCGAAGAGGTAGGTCAGCAGGTAGTGGGTTTTATAGGGTTGGTATGATCTATCCGGAGTAGAGAGTTAATGTTTCTTAAAGACTATGTCTCGGTCATCCGTCTCTCAAACACCATGTAGTGTGAGAAACTAACGGAGGCAATCGAGTCTTGTGGGGAAAAGTGCGCAAACCTCTCCAGAGTGTACAATCTAATCATGGTTAGCCGTGTCCCCGGTTATGGATAATTCTGAGTATCTAGTACTTGAGTATTCACATGTATCTCATCACTCTAAATTAATACTGTTGGGTTGTTAATCACTTTAATTGGGATTGAGTTGGGGTTATACCTTCTCAATGATGTTTCAACCACCATGATAGTTAAAGTAAAATTTATTCCTTTGATGTAGGGAAAAATTGGCTTTTCGCAAACTGTAACCATAGAGCTTTCCACCAGCCATATATGCATGTAGTATAGCTTGTTCTTTCACTACTCTATGTGTTACATTGCCAGCATATTCCATGTGCTGACCCGTTCTCGGGCTGCAACGTATTATGTTGCAGACTTTTCAGACGAGGAGTAAGGATTGTAGGTCGTTGTCGTGCAGCTCAGTTATGTCGTTGGAGTTGATGGACTCACTTTACCTTCCAAGCCTTCCGCTGTTATCGTATTAGATGGCCTTAAGCCCTATTATTGTAATAAGTTCTCTTTTGAGACATTCGATGTAATAAGTGTGTGATTGCTACTCTGCTTATAAATCCTTCGAGTACTGTGTGTGTCAGCATTACCGATCCAGGGATGACACAGAAGCACAGAGACTTGACCATCTGAGGTCGGGTCGCTACAGATGCCCAGTGGATGTAATATGTGTAATAGCCGTGATTGCCTAGTGTAAGTTGCTTGGTTATTTATTTCCTTGTTGTCTTGTTTATTTGTTTGCTTGTATTTAGTGCTGTTCTTTTTCCGCGGTTTGATAGTGGCCGCATTAACCTTTTTTTAAAACTAGAACACAATAACCATGGGCTACATATTTACTGTAGTGACACTGGGCCTTCTACGGGCCATAGAAACAATGGGCCTTCTACGGGGCGTAGAAACAATGGGCCTTCTATGGGCCGTATCATCAATGGGCCTTCTACGGGCCGTATTATCGATGGGCCTTCTACAGGCCGTATGATTAATTGCCCAAATATGGGCCAATAACATACCGCTTTATGGCCTTGAACGGGCTAGAGTTGGAATCGTCCGTTCATGGGCCGACCATAAAGGGTCGTCGTTAATCGGCCGTATTTGATGACGCTATGAAGACGGCCCAACGTATTAACGGGCCACAAACGGGCCGAATGTAAGCACGGGTTGAATTTGGCCCACAAGCGAAAAATAGCGATGTGGGGCCGTAAGTAATCGAATCTGAAATGAGCCCAAGAATAAGTGGGCCCTGAGAAGACCGAAAGATAACATGGGCTGAAAAACGCCCAATGGAATAATGGGTCGTTAATGGGTATAAAGTGATACATTGTTCATTACGGGCCAGTTTTACCACGGGCCGTTAACGGGCCGAGGGTTACTAAGGGCCTCAGATAGGCCAAAAGATGTCATGGGCCATACATGGGCCGGAAGTTAAAACGGGCTGGAATTATATTGGACGGCCCAAATGACGCTACTGGGCCTAATTCGGATAGGCCGTAAACGGGCCCTGGGTTAGCGGGCTGTAAATGGGCTATATGCGAACATGCCGTTAACAGGCTTGCCGTGGGCCGGCCCGCCACCGACCAAGTCAAAAGGGCCGTCCTTTTCACAGGAATGGGCCTCTGTTGGGCCATGCCACATGTCGATGTACCATAGGCGCTTTGGGTCCAATGAGTGGATGACATCTGTCCCAGCGGAGAGCCGGCACGTGTTCCCTCCAGCCAATGATGATTTTACATGTAGAAAATCCCCATTGGTCGGGGCTGTTAACGGGTTATCGGATCCAAACCAGTACTCGATATCTTAACGGCGTTCTGTTACGGTGGATGCCACATGTCGGTCACCCTTGACGAAAGCACTTCTGTGACGCGCGATTTATCGTCATGGAAGTGGACACTTCCGTGATGATAATTTTGGTAATGTGATGGAAAACTTCTCCTACAGCACAGGTATGACTATCTTGATTCTGTCATAAATTTGTCATGGATGTACATGCATGACAAAAACGCGACCTACTGTGACAAACACGTATCATCACGGAAGTGTATTTTTTTGTAGTGAGTGCGTCATCCTCACCATTCTTTTTCCCCAAGCGTCCCACGCCATATATTTCGACACATCCAAGAAAATGCAGAAGAAAGATTACGCACATATAAAGAGTGTTCCGGATAGTGCTATCATGAGCTTCGGCATAATGGGGGGGGGCACATAAGGTCAGAAAACAAAACAACGGCGCGTCGTGTTTCAACCATAAGACTGACTTGTGGTGCGTCCAGCAACCGGCACACAAACATACGGTTTGATTCTACGTCATCCATTACATGTTGGAGTTCAGGCGGGATCGATCGGAAAATACTTCATATGACATCTTCATCCGATGGCCATATCCGAAAATGGGCCGAAAGCTTAGGAGCCATTCTCGATGATCAACACCGAACTGACTTCTATCGCATCTAGCAAGAAATTTCGCAGATCGTCATGAAAGAAGTCGTCGACAAGAATATGATGTTCCATGGCGTCCCAATATCGCGGGTTAACGTTCGAACTCGCCTAGCCCTAGAACGTCTGGAAAGTACGCCTCTTGCGAAGCTAGGGTGTATCCTCCCGGATTTGGAAGGAGGGAACATTGACTGATTGACTTTCAATACGATGAAACTTTGTGTGACGGAACTTTGAATTTTTGTATGATGAAACTCTGTGTGATGTAAATGGTATCGCGCTCTAGTTAATTAGTTTGTGTGTAATGATCTTTGTTAATTATATTCACTATATGTTGATCCGTTCTATTTTTTAAATCTTTCTATTCGTGTTGATCAATTATATTATTCTGCATATTATTGTTGCTAAAATTTTGCTTCAATTTTCTAATTCTTTCTCTAAGTGTTGCTTAGGTATATTATGTTTATCATTGAATTCGCATGATGATGATTCTTCTCTAGCAGGTACCTAGATCATCGATGGCAAAGGAGTGCTATGTTGTGTACATAGGGCATGTTCTGGGAGTGTATGATGAGTGGCCAGAGTGTTCGGCACAAGTGTACCGCTTCCTGGGCGGCAGCCAGAAAGGGTTTGATGGCAGAATGGAAGCCGAAGCTAGTTACTTGAGTTTCACCCTATGGCTAGAGAGGATTCGGAATTGGTTCCTCAAGAAGTACTACATAATCCCACTTTTCCTTGTCGCCACCGCGTTTCTATTTTACATCATAGTTTAGACATGATGAAACATGTGTTTGCCACTGCACGCCCGCCACTGATTATTACATTCCAGATCATAACGAGTCCATGGGAGACTTGTCAAAATTACCCTCATATCACTAGCCGCAACGCCCCATCCTAGAATGACACCGCCTAGCCCAACCCACCAAATTCATCCCCACATAACCCCCCTTACGGCTCCTGGATGACGATCTCCTCCACTACAACACTTCATCTCCAGCTATCAGGACACCCTTGAATCCACACTGACCTTGGCACACCACCGACACGTTGGTTGCTTCTATCATCTTTGCCGCCCCGCCATCTCCACTGTCATTCTACCCCCTACTCCCTCGCCCCTTCCTCCCAACGATGCTCTCCCACCAAAGAATTCCACATCGCCCCCGGTCGAATCCACTGTCTCCACATCACCAACAACGTGCATGTCCACCCCGAGCACTACCGCTCTCGAGGTTATATCGTCTTCCCATTTTAGCTTGAGGTCATATATGAAATTTATTAGTCTTAGTAAATTCTTTGAATTTTAGTTTAGGTTAGAGAGAAATTATTTGCATTAGTGGTGGTTTTAGTGGTAGTGGTGGTGGTAGTGCTAGAGCTAGGCTTAGTGATTACAACTTATTTGCATTGCTGGGAGTGCTATGATTAGGTTTAGAGAAATTGAGTTTTGGTTAGTTAGCTGATAGAGCTAAGTTTAGTGCCATCATTGTATATATTTGCATATTGACATTCCCACATGATACAGATTTTTGTTCCGGTCATCGAGCCAAGGGGAATTACATGGGTCTTGGTACCGGCCATCGACCGGTGGAAGGCAGAGAGATTGTCTTATTTTGTATGGATTCAAAATTACTATCTATATTTTTCCACAATTTTGATTAAATTTTCTTTCATCAAATTTGTAGCACTCAATATGCCAATTTTCTTAGCAAAGGTCATGCCAAAAAAGTTCATCGATTTTAAATTATTTGTTCTTATTTATAGTTCTCAGGTTCGAGCACCCCGACCACAGGACATGTCGCAACCGTCGCCACCCGCGAGGGACTTTGGTGTAATGCACATGCTGTGTGGCACATATCACCAACCCAGACATGGAAAAAATCACTTGGGACATTAGCCATAGCATTGACAATGTTATGGCGCTCAAGTACAAGGGGCAAGGATGTAGTTCAACCTCCCTATCGACAACCACCATGCTCGTGGTCTTGTGCTTCCCAAAATGAGGTTAGCTTCCAGGGCTTGGGAGAATGAGCACCTTAAGGCCGAGGCATAGCTCTATGCCCGGTGCAAGACTAATCCAGTTATGGTGTGTCTCCTCAAGAAGGTTCCGCATATCCCTGGCAATGAACCGTGTGTTGTTAGAGTCCATCACCATGGACACACACACACACAAATAGTATGAGGATGTGGAGGGAAAGGAGATAGAAAGCGAAAAAAATCCTCAATGAGCCCATCGACTATGAGGAGTTGTGATGAGGTCAGTCTACCTCCAATGACCAAGAGGTCACCCCCTTAGGCGTGGGACAAGGAACAAGCCCTCTATCAAGAAATATAGCTAAAGACATTGAGTTGTTCATCACAGATTAACCCGAGCCGCCCCTAGTTAGTTTTACAGCAATATAGCTAGTGGTAGAGATGCATAAAATATGATTGTAGCTAGTATTGTTGAATTGATGCATGTTTTATGTTGTGCAACCGATTGTACTAGAGTGTTTACATTATGAACTGAACCATGTTTTTGCTTTGTGTTTATTTGAAAATGTGTTTTCTTCAAGTTTCTTTAGCATCTTTGGTAGTGGTAGAGATGTTTAAAATTCCTGGATCAAGTTTTATGTTTTGTCAAAAAATGAGCCCTTGTAGACTTGATGAACCTCAGAAAGATTATTTATCTATTATTTTATTGGTCAATAAATGCGACCCAACCCGAATTAAGAATTGTTCTGATCATATAAGTCCAACATGGTATATGTTACCATTATGACAATCTAGTTTAACTATTACTAGAATTTTCTTTGTTGACAAATCACTTTGGTATCGCCTGATACCACAATTTTTTGTGAACCTTTATGGATGAAAGATCTTAGGAACTGCCAAGATACATGCTCCTAATTATAATGTGTATGATATTTGGTTTTATGAGAATATGGACAAAACAATTATCAATTACGGGCGAGCCATATTTGTTTTTGTGAATTGAATAGAAGAATTATCGTTTGTGGTTTGATACCTTTAGGCAACAATTATAGGTCTTGCTGAGAAATGCTGCCAGCATGGGTCGATGTGTTTACTTATAGTTCAGTGGGTGGATTTGTGAGAGAATTACATTTAATTTGCAGAGCAGGAATTATCCATTCATATCACATAGAAGTTTTGCTATAATGGAAGAAAAATCAAACTTTCAGTAATTGTCAGGTTTCAGTCTGAGTTCTTCGAATCCTACTTGAATCGTGACAAGTACTCATTTGGCTTTCTCTTCTTCCATCATACCAAAATCCGTGTTTGGCAGGAATGCAAAAGGTTTTCTTTCAAATTAATTTACCTATGATACTTCGTCTTTCTGGAATAATACACTATTGTGTGATTAAGGTAATGTGTTCTATGCTTGTATATGGATATATATGTGTATTTGTGTGACATATCAATTTTATCTATGTGCTAATTATGACATATGTGATTGCGAGATTTGTGGGAGGGGGTCTGTGTCACGGACACGCAACGTACCATTCTATATAAGATAGCCACTAGAGAGAGCGACCGGGGAGGAGATGTTCCCCTCAATCAACAGTGTTCCAGTTACACGGTGTGTCCTCCTGGCGATTGAGTAAAATATTATAGAAGTGATTCAATGACCTCATGTTGTGCATCTAGATGGAGGTAACCCTATATGAGAGGTTGCAGATGTGGTTATGTCTGATTCCAACAATCATACCGACATTGGGTGAGGTCACTACAAGATGAAACCCTAGTAGTAGCATGGGGTAATGGGCCAACAGTAGCATGGGGACCCGTGACATTGCTATTGCACTAAAGCTAATTCCTATTTGTAGCGCTGGCCTGATCCTGTGCTACGACTAGTTGTGCTAACAGTAGCGTGGGGTTGAGCCCGCGCTATTGCTAAATAGAAGTGACATCGGTTGTTTCCCCGTGCCACTGCCCTTCGTGTGTATTTCATTTCAACACTTGTGGAAGAAAAATTTATTAGATTAAAGTTCATGGCTCCAAGTGACCAAGTTGTATCAGTAGGAAGATATGATGTTGGGACGACACACAAGTGTTGAATGAAGGCAATGCCTATCAATTCCTTCATAGGTATTGCCTTCATTCAACACTTGTGTGTCGTCCCAACATCATATCGTCCTACTAATTTAACTTGGTCACTTGGATCCATCCACTTTAATTTAATATGTATTTCTTCCACCCAATGATATAAGTTGACTTTCGGTCTGTTGATTCTCCCTTGTAAAACTCTCATCTCTCGTGGAGTATATGGTGGGCACTCCCTCTCTGACATTGCGACTGTCAATGATGGTCGCTACCCTCCTCTTTCCTGAGTATATTACACCAAAATGTCTAGCACATGGGAAAGAAGGAGAAGCGACACCCATGACAACACTCGGGATTCTTCCTCACTGATATGTCGAACGCATATGGTGGACGATTCGTCTCCGATATTTTGATCATCGGTGATGGTCGCACCCCCCTTCCCTCATGCATTACCAAGGTCTATCACGAGGAGAAGAGGAGGAAGCGATCCCACGACAACAGTCGGGATTTTCCTCTCTGAAATTTCGATCATAGATGGTGGTGTATATGGTTCACACTCCCTCATGATATTTTGACCGTCAGTGATGGTCGCATCCCCCTCTTCCCTCTAGCACTACCTAGGTCTATCACAAGGAGAAGTAGAGAAATGGCCCCCCACAACAACAGTTGGATCCTTCCTTAAAGAACAGACTGAAAGTCACACAAGGAGCCCAGAAAGACTGAAAGTCAACCCGAAGCATAAGGCAATTAACATTACATATATCAAGTAATGACATAAAAAATGGCCTATGTTTTTCCAAAATGTTGTTTAATTCATGTTCCAGCAAATCCTTGACGCTCGATATGTCCTACTTCCTAGCACATGTCATGCCCAAATTCATGTAAAATTTTGGCACGACCGCTGCTAAAATAGGCAATATCGAGTGCGTGAAATTTGCAGGAATGGAAATCAATCAATATTCTGGCAAAACATAGGCCACTCAGAGGTCCCCTGCAAACAAGAAAACCAAGAAACAAGCTTTGAATTTTCATCATCGACATTCGAAACACTTTGTCATCGACATCATTGACATGGGGACTAGCACTTCTATTTTAATAGAAAGAACAAATACAGAAATTTCTCAACATCTGGACACTTTTGTTTGTGCATGTTCATCATCGGCATTCACAACACATCATCATCGACATCAATGACATAGGGATTTGGCTGGTCTCACCTCAAGGTCGAAGGGGTGGGTGATGGAGATGAGGCAGTGGCAAATAATGTATTTCTGCAAAAAAAAACATAAATATCATCAAGTTGGTTTTAGGATAGAAACATTATCATGCATGTAGCATAAATGCGCATGTCATGAAAGTTCACATGATGTAGTTCAAAACTCATGTGGAAATTCACTTTTCTACCTACAACATCATCAAAGTGTCCAATATACCTTTTTCTACAAACTAAAATTTTAACTGAAGCTTTAATAAATTTTAACTCTATCTAAATTTTTACTTATTCAGTTAACTAGAAACTATCAACTAAACCCTAGAAGCTATCCTAAATCAATGTTTTCTATATAACCTAGAAACTATTAAATCTATCTAAAGTTTTACTAATTCACTTAACCATACTAAATCAAAGTGTTATATATCAAATAGGAACTATGAACTAAATCAAAGTGTCACACATCAACTAGAAACTATTAAATAAATCAAAGTCGCCACATATATACAAGAAACTATCTACTAAACTATACTAAATCAAAAATGTATTACGAAGGAGGTGCGGAGGCTGGAGAAGGGAGGAGGAGGTAGGAGGGGTGGCGGATGGATGAGAGAGGGAGGCGGGGCAATGATTGGAATAGGGACGAGGAGGAGGAGGAGGAGGGAGGCATACGGAGGCCAGGGATGGCAGCAATGCGGTGACGGCGGCGATGAAGAGAGGAGGAACGGTCGCGACGGCGAGAGAGGGAGTGAGAGAGTGAGGAGAGGGAGAGTGGGGAATGGGTGGAAAAGAGAGGATAAGGGTGGCTTAGCAGCAGAGCGGGGCATGGGCCTATGCTATTGCTAGGTGCAGGATCGTGGGGTCAGCATACCCGTGTTGCTGCTAAGTAGGGCCCACCTTCTGGACCCATGTAACTGTAGTAACAGCGCGGGGTATAGAACGCGCGTTGTTGCTATCAGTTTAGGTTTAGCGCAGGTTTTATGCCCCACGCTGCTACTATGGCTAGACCCGGGGGGTACCGTGGGGGACAACTTAGTAGTAGCGTAGGTATGTTGACCCATGGCTGTTGCTAAACTTTACCTACAGCGCAACCTCTTACCTACTCTACTTCTAAATAGCAGTAGTACGACCCATCTACCCCGCACAACTATTAGGTGTCTGCCTGTAGGTTTTTTCGTAGTAGTGGGTAGTTAAATGGGTCTTCTAGAGGTCGGATCTCTGATACTGAAGCAGGTCGTGCGTTGTTCAGTGTTCGTTCGGTCCGCACGTTTGACTTGCATGAAATGTGATGCATGTAATATAATTTTGAGATATGGATGCATCTTTGAATGGTGATACAATAATTTATATGTGTGCAAAGCAATGTAATTATCAAGTGAAAACTGCTTCCATGGCCAAAAAACGATTCGACTGTATTCCCATTTTTGTTTCATGGGTGATCTTACAAATGGTAGGTGCCGCGGACCGCTCGCTAATAGATAGGCACTACACAAATGGCCGGTGACGCAAGCTGCCTGCCACTGATGTGTTCAAACCACCTTTTGCTTTGATTTTGCCTTTATCACTCACCATTCTATTTAACCGTCACTCGGTGTTGTTTATTCACAGATGGCCCTTTCATTTACCATCAGTCTGTGTTGACCATCAGTCTGTGTTGTTATTTACGTGGGCCGTTATAATCCATGTGAATCCTCGTCCCCATTCAAAACCATCACATTGTTGTCGCCGTGCCCCTCTACGTTTAGTATTCACTATCTTCGACCGTGTGTCATCGTTTCTCACCCTGCCGTCGGCCTCCCTTCTTTACCTTCATCCCCCTTCCTCTTACCAATGGCAATGGTGCCCGCATCGACACCCCTGCGGGCGCACTATCCTGGTACGGCCGCTGCAGCGTCCTTGAGCTGTGCATTCTCTCCCTCTGCCACCTGGACCATCGCACGACATCGTCTAGGTCCGGCTTTTTTTGTCATATTTCCATGCTTTGATGGAATGCTAGGTTTCCAGTGCCATTGTGTGCAGTCATAGACCCGGCTATTCTAGTGGTAGTGGTCTCTAGCACCTTTCCGCATGACCGTAGACCCGAAATGTACTACACTGTTCTTTGGACGTGGTGACGACCATGGTGATGAGCCCCATTCATTTTAATAACATTTCAATTTAGCTATGTAGTTTAAGGGTGATTCAGTCATAAATGTGGTATGAGCTTTATAATTTATTTTGTTGCTTTGAATGTATTTTTACTATAAAACACCTACCGCAATTCTGCAATAAATCTAGTTTTGTTGCTACGAATGTTACAGGTGCTACATGTTGCAATGTAGATATGAAAATGTTATAAAATATAATATATTTGGCATGCTTCTATGTGTGTAACTATAAATATGTTACGCATCCTTGTAGGTTTCAATTTTATCTTTTGTATTGCCCTCTAATCTTGTCTAAAAATATCCAGAACTAGTTTTCCTTGTCATCTTATCTGAACATGTACTACCCACTACTTGTGATATCTAACTTTTTTGATAATAAAGTAATGCACATTGCATCAAGCCGAGTACCCAATGATTGAGTTAATAAAAACCCTGATTGCAGAGTAATATAAGAACATAAACCAGGGATCAATATTTGAGGTGTTCTAGCCTCATTCAACCCAATTAAGTCTAGGGGGACATATTCCTCATTATTGTAGAAACATAGTAAAATTTGTGCCAACAAATAGAAAACACTTTACAAAAGCTCGGCCAAATTTTTTTTGTCACTTCCGATCGTGTGTTCCATATTTTATTTCATGGTTTCATGTAACAACCCTTTCTTCGTTACCTTGTCCCATGTTTGATTTCCTTTTTATTAGACCAGTCCATTTTCACCACCTACTCTTCTTTCTTAATTATGTCTTCCTCAGTTTGCCTCGCTACTTTGGGTGGTCTCCCTCTTGGACGCTTGATAGTTATGGAGGAGTATTCTTCTTTCCCTTTAGCCTTCATGTTTTTCTTCTTGATTTCTTGGTGCTCATTGGGAAGAGCTAAGTCTGCAGACGTGTTGACATCCTCATCTATAACAAATAAAATAGACGTTAGTAGGAAGGAAATATAAATGCGATCCTTAGACTAGCTACATATAATTGTTTGAAGGAATCACAATGATTTTATTCTTATTTTTACCTCTTTTGGCAAAAAGTACAACCAATGTATATTACAGGTGGAGAGGCAGTATTAAAGATATCATAATATAAATCGCTAAAGTTTTAAGTATGCAACCAATATGGTTTTCAAGAGATAACATGCAGACTTTACTGCCACTCGAAACTAATTACACAATTGCTTGAAAATATACGTGAATGTTCATGTGCAAAAATGCAAAATTGACTGGAAGATCCATGTTTGATTCAGTTGTAAGTCTCCAATTCGTAAACCTCACATAAAGATAATCTATGTATATCATATATTTATACAATTATCTAAGTTAGAGTATCTTGAACGGTTACCTTAACTCAATTAAATTGTGTATAAAGACATTGAACAACTTGAAAAAGCTTGAATTTACATATAGTATATCTTACTAATGGACATCCTCAGATAGAGCAAGAGAAAACAAATCTAATATCGCGCAAATAGAGGAATAGATATAAGTGTACAACCAAATTTATGTTCCCAGAAGATTATGTAGTAGTATGCATGAGTATTTCTTTCCTCATTGCACACTTGTGTAGTAACATATTTTCTACTAGCACATGCTATTTCCATTTATCCTCAATAAGACGAATAAAGTATTTTTGCTAAATTGACTAGATTGGATGGGAGAACCTAAGGAAAACAATATGTGTGAGACATCCAAGTATAAATAAATACCACAACAGCGATGGCTGGAGGAACTTAAGAATACCTGAATTTTGCTCATGCATATCTATGTTTTCCCATTTTTGATCTTCTAGGTCTCAAAGGACTTGCATTTGTTTTATCATTCATCACATTTTTGTCAGTCTTTTAAAACTGTCATGCTGCAAAAGGAAACAATTGAATATAAATACTGAATACACATAAATGTAATTAATTTATTTATAATAACTTTACAAGTTTAGTAAAGTTAGTGAAACTCCATTTATTTATAAAGATAACAATTCAAATAGTTGAACATGTTTTTCTACTAATAAGGTATGAAATACACAAGATCATAACTACAAACTACATAAGAAACATGTTGTTCAAAAAATTGTACTATAAAGCCATCACATTATGATGTCTCGTTGGCAAGCTATGTTGGGTCTTATAATAAGTGAGTAACCTCTTCAAAGTTTCCCAAGAAAATTGACACACTTGTGAAAGAAACCAAACAATGCTCATTCCAAGTATGGTCCAACGTATATCTTGACTGGAGGCATGACATTCTTTTTGTAAAAAATGTGTGTCTCATATACGTAAATGTTAGTGTAGTTTAGCACGCACTCAAATAATAAAAAATTATGAAAAGCCAAGTCTAGTTATTTCAAGAACAATCTTAATGCTAGTTTGTTGTAACATGACACATGCCCAACATATATACTAAATTTTAAGTGTATAATTATTAATAGCAATACCACTGCATGTTAGTCCAAAAAAAGTGATGTTCTTAGAATGGAATATAACTTTGATAAGAGGCAGCAATGTATGGCAATCACTGATAATCAAAAAATGTTGAAATGCTCAGTTACCAGATCAGCAGACTTCTCAAAATTGTACAATTCATGTACACTTGTCTTTTGAAAAAACGAACGTTCTGTAATGTTTCCTGTTTGAAGGTAGCGAACTACGGACGTCAATGTCCTGAATGCATAACTGCTAACAGGGTCTGTGTAGTACTGCATAATTAATAGTGATTAGGAGTTTGAAAATATTAAAAAAAGAACAATGGAGAGTTTTTGTTTTTAATTTATATTTACCGGGTCTTTCCTTGTTCCTTTCAATGTTTTTCGGTACACCATTTCTTTCACCCATCCATCTGGTAGACCAGATGGGTTGAACTCCACTTCTGCAAGGATCTACAAAACCAGGAAACATATTAGCTTTGGAAAGTCAAATCTTTGTAGGCATAAAGAATTATTTATGTAGTGATAGCAAGAAATACACATTATCCCGAAAGCTTGTGTCGCATTGTCCATTTGTATCACATTCTGGGATCTTCATTTCGTTAACATACAGTAGAACGTCTTCTTTAGAAAATGCTCGTATTCCTAGTGCCGGGTACACATAAAACTGCAAAATAGAAACAATATAAAATTAAAGTTATTTCTTGAAATGAGTAAATATATCTTTCATATTTTATATAACTCTTTTTTCTGAGACTAATGAAGGTAGCCAACTCTAATTGTAGCTTGGTTGATTTTTGGGATAACTCTAATTGTGATAAAAAATTTACACGTGTGTGAAGTTACCTTAGACACACACACACACACAGAGAGAGAGACTACATCTTAAAGCAAATAAACTAATCCGAGAGATATGTCTTTGAAACATGTCCGTATGTAATCCTTAACAGAACTAGGATTTATCATGGAAATTATAATTGTTCTGAGCATTTAAGAATATTAGGAGTTCCTAAAATTTAATAAAACTAATATAAGTTATCATATATCAACAGTTGGCCACTATTTTAAAATTATATACATATAAGGCCATTCAACACTTGTGTATGTGTTTGGAGCAGTAATATAAGAAAAATCCATGTGACCGTTAATCGCCAGCGAATTAGTGACTTGGAGCAAAAAAACAGTTCATCCTTATATTCTTACCACCTCTGTTTGTTATACTACATGGACAATAGTTTTCTTATTGACGAAAAAATGTCTAGAAAACTTAATACTGGTAAGAAGATGGACATACAATGTACAATTCCCGTATTGTTAAGTAATGATGTACACTTTAGTTTATGTCCCATGAGGAAAGCTATGTGAACCTTTTGGTGACCCTCTTTATCACCATGCTTATAGACAATTACACATAAGCATTGTTTGAGGTAGGAAACTACGAAAGAGAAGTCGAGAAATGTAGGTGGTAATTTGTATTCCAATTGAGAAAACTCATGAGAACGAATTGGTAATTATGGAAAATGTTTCATGAATGAACGTTGATTACATTGACACTTTCTAGGATGTCATTCATTGTGAATGGAGTGAGTACTTTTAAGAAAATGCTGAAACGCTACCTTGTACATCTTGTCCATATTTTCTCCGCCCGCTTTGATCTCAAGCAACCACCCTTTTGGAAGCCATTCATGTGATTTCTGCATATCATGATACAAATTAAGACACATGAATCATGGATATGTTATTTTATACATATATACATACATATATATATATATATATATATATATATATATATATATATATATATATATATATATATATATATATATATATATATATATACATACAGGAAGCATCTTATGATCAACACTATCTTTGGCTTCTAAGTAGTGTTCATCCATCTCGGAGAAAAGGCAGTTGAGGACCTCAGACTTCATCCTGAATTTGGCCCCTGACACTGGAGAAATGAAATACTGGAAATAAACAAAAGAAATAAAAAATTAGATATCTGCAATAAACAAAACAATACACGAAAAAATGAAAAAATATCTATTTGTTTAGAGAATGAACATGTGTTAAGTAAATTTAATATCAACTATGTCTGCATTTATTTGGTTGTATATAATATACCTTATATAGAGTACCTTCATTAGCCATATTGGACCTCCATGATCCAACCATCTGGGAGCCAGTCTGGTGCCTCCACCACAACATCTTCCATCTTCCCTTGACATCCTCCAGTAGTTTCACTTCCTCAACATCCGAGACGGAGTCTTCCATTCCTGGAGCTGAAAAAATTAATCTTGCCCTTCCCTTACAACTCCTCACACCACCATAACCACTATAACAACGTGAATTGTCCCACACACTGCCATTGAAACGATATGCAAGCACACACTCCTAGACTCTGCAAATATATGTTACTTTTTCTGAAAATCAACTCTGTGCGTATTTCATTTCAACACTTGTGGAAGAAGCATTTATTAGATTAAAGTTCATGGCTCCAAGTGACCAAGTTGTATTAGTAGGAAGATATGATGTTGGGACGACACACAAGTGTTGAAAGGCAATGCCTATCAATTCCTTCATAGTTATTGCCTTCATTCAACACTTGTGTGCCGTCCCAACATCATATCGTCCTACTAATATAACCTGGTCACTTGGATCCGTCCACTTTAATTTAATATGTATTTCTTCCACCCAATGATATAAGTTGACTTTCGGTCTGTTGAGTCTCCCTTCTAAAACTCTCATCTCTCGTGGTGTATATGGTGTACACTCCCTCTCTGACATTGCGACCGTTAGTGATGCTCGCTACCCTCCTCTTTCCTGAGTATATTACACCAAAATGTCTAGCACATGGGAAAGAAGGAGAAGCGACACCCATGACAACAGTCAGGATTCTTCCTCACTGATATGTCGACCTCATATGATGGACGATTCCTCTCCGATATTTTGATCATCGGTGATGGTCGCACCCCCCTTCCCTCATGCATTACCAAGGTCTATCACGAGGAGAAGAGGAGGAAGCGATCCCACGACAACAGTCGGGATTCTTCCTCTCTGATATTTCGATCGTAAATGGTGGTGTATATGGTTCACGCTCCCTCACGATATTTCGACCGTCAGTGATGGTCGCATCCTCCTCTTCCCTCTAGCACTACCTAGGTCTATCACGAGGAGAAGTAGAAAATGCCCCCCACAACAACAGTCGGGATCCTTCCTTCAAGAACAGACTGAAAGTCACACAAGGAGCCCAGAAAGACTGAAAGTCAACCCTAAGCATAAGTCAATTAACATTACATATATCAAGTATTGACATAAAAAATGGGCTATGTTTTTCCAAAATGTTGTTTAATTCATGTTCCAGCAAATCCTTGACGCTCGATATGTCCTACTTTCTAGCACATGTCATGCCCAAATTCATGTAAAATTTTGGCACAACCACTGCTAAAATAGGCAATATCAAGTGCGTGAAATTTGCAGGAACGGAAATGAATCAACATTCTGGCCAAACATAGGCCACTCAGAGGTCCCCTGCAAACAAGAAAACCAAGAGACAAGCTTTGAATTTTCATCATGGACATTCGAAACACTTTGTCATCGACATCAATGACATGGGGACTAGCACTTCTGTTTTAATAGAAATAAGAAATACATTAAGTTCTCAACATCTGGACACTTTCGTTTGTGCATGTTGATCATCGGCATTCATGACACATCATCATCGACATCAACGACATAGGGATTTGGCTGGTCTCACCTCAAGGTCGGAGGGGGACGGTGATGGAGATGAGGCAGTGGCAAATAATGTATTTCTGCAAAAAAATATAAACAGAAAAAATATCATGTTGATTTTAGGATAGAAACAGTATCATGCACATAGCATAAATGGGCATGTCATGAACGTTCACATGATGTAGTGCAAAACTCATGTAGAAATTCACTTTTCTACCTACAACATCATCAAAGTGTCCAATACCTTTTTCTACCAACTAACATTTTAACTGAAGCTTTAATATATTTTAATTGTATCTAAATTTTTAGTTATTCAGTTTACTAGAAACTATCAACTAAACCCTTGAAGCTATCCTAAATCAAAGTTTTATATATAACCTAGAAACTATTAACTCTATCTGAAGTTTTACTAAATCAGGTAATCATACTAAATCAAAGTGTTATATATCAAATAGAAACTCTCAACTAAATCAAAGTTTCACACATTAACTAGAAACTATTAACTAAATCAAAGTGCCACATATCAACAAGAAACTATCAACTAAACTATACTAAATCAAAATGTAATACAGAGGAGCGGCGGCGGCTAGAGAAGGGATAAGGAGGTAGGAGGGGTGGCGGATGGATGAGAGAGGGAGGCGGGGCGACGATTGGAGGAGGGAGGAGGGAGGGGGAGGAGGAGGAGGAGGACGAGGAGGAGGAGGAGGAGGGAGGCATACGGAGGCCAGGGATGGCAGCAATGCGGTGACGGCGGCGATGAAGAGAGGAGGAACGGTCGCGACGGCGAGAGAGAGAGTGAGAGAGTGAGGAGAGGGAGAGTGGGGAATGGGTGGAAAAGAGAGGATAAGGGTGGCTTAGCAGCAGAGCGGGGCATGGGCCCATGCTATTGCTAGGTGCAGGATCGTGGGGTCAGCATACCCGTGTTGCTGCTAAGTAGGGCCCACCTTCTGGACCCATGTAACTGTAGTAACAACGCGGGGTATAGAACGCGCGTTGCTGCTATCAGTTTAGGTTTAGCGCAGGTTTTATGCCCCATGCTGCTACTATGGCTAGACCCGGGGGGTACCGTGGGGGACAACTTAGTAGTAGCGTAGGTATGTTGACCCCACGCTGTTGCTAAACTTTACCTACAGCGCAACCTCTTACCTACTCTACTTCTAAATAGCAGTAGTACGACCCATCTACCCCGCACAACTATTAGGTGTCTTCCTGTAGGTTTTTTCCTAGTAGTGGGTAGTTAAATGGGTCTTCTAGAGGTCGGATCTCTGATACTGAAGCAGGTCGTGCGTTGTTCAGTGTTCGTTCGGTCCGCACGTTTGACTTGCATGAAATGTGATGCATGTAATATAATTTTGAGATATGGATGCATCTTTGAATGCTGATACAATAATTTATATGTGTGCAAAGCAATGTAATTATCAAGTGAAAACTGCTTCCATGGCCAAAAAACGATTCGACTGTATTCCCATTTTTGTTTCATGGGTGATCTTACAAATGGTAGGTGCCGCGGACCGCTCGCTAATAGATAGGCACTACACAAATGGCCGGTGACGCAAGCTGCCTGCCACTGATGTGTTCAAACCACCTTTTGCTTTGATTTTGCCTTTATCACTCACCATTCTATTTAACCGTCTCTCGGTGTTGTTTATTCACAGATGGCCCTTTCATTTACCATCAGTCTGTGTTGACCATCAGTCTGTGTTATTCTTTACGTGGGCCGTTATAATCCATGTGAATCCTCGTCCCCATTCAAAACCATCACATTGTTGTCGCCGTGCCCCTCTATGTTTAGTATTCACTATCTTCGACCGTGTGTCATCGTTCCTCACCCTGCCGTCGGCCTCCCTTCTTTACCTTCATCCCCCTTCCTCTTACCAATGGCAACGGTGCCCGCATCGACACCCCCGCGGGCGCACTATCCTGGTACGGCCGCTGCAGCGTCCTCGAGCTGTGCATTCTCTCCCTCTGCCACCTGGACCATCGCACGACATCGTCTAGGTCCGGCTTTTTTTGTCATATTTCCATGCTTTGATGGAATGCTAGGTTTCCAGTGCCATTGTGTGCAGTCATAGACCCGGCTATTCTAGTGGTAGTGGTCTCTAGCACCTTTCCGCATGACCGTAGACCCGAAATGTACTACACTGTTCTTTGGACGTGGTGACGACCATGGTGATGAGCCCCATTCATTTTAATAACATTTCAATTTAGCTATGTAGTTTAAGGGTGATTCAGTCATAAATGTGGTATGAGCTTTATAATTTATTTTGTTGCTTTGAATGTATTTTTACTATAAAACACCTACCGCAATTCTGCAATAAATCTAGTTTTGTTGCTACGAATGTTACAGGTGCTACATGTTGCAATGTAGATATGAAAATGTTATAAAATATAATATATTTGGCATGCTTCTATGTGTGTAACTATAAATATGTTACGCATCCTTGTAGGTTTCAATTTTATCTTTTGTATTGCCCTCTAATCTTGTCTACAAATATCCAGAACTAGTTTTCCTTGTCATCTTATCTGAACATGTACTACCCACTACTTGTGATATCTAACTTTTTTGATAATAAAGTAATGCACATTGCATCAAGCCGAGTACCCAATGATTGAGTTAATAAAACCCTGATTGCAGAGTAATATAAGAACATAAACCAGGGATCAATATTTGAGGTGTTCTAGCCTCATTCAACCCAATTAAGTCTAGGGGGACATATTCCTCATTATTGTAGAAACATAGTAAAATTTGTGCCAACAAATAGAAAACACTTTACAAAAGCTCGGCCAAATTTTTTTTGTCACTTCCGATCGTGTGTTCCATATTTTATTTCATGGTTTCATGTAACAACCCTTTCTTCGTTACCTTGTCCCATGTTTGATTTCCTTTTCATTAGACCAGTCCATTTTCACCACCTACTCTTCTTTCTTAATTATGTCTTCCTCAGTTTGCCTCGCTACTTTGGGTGGTCTCCCTCTTGGACGCTTGATAGTTATGGAGGAGTATTCTTCTTTCCCTTTAGCCTTCATGTTTTTCTTCTTGATTTCTTGGTGCTCATTGGGAAGAGCTAAGTCTGCAGACGTGTTGACATCCTCATCTATAACAAATAAAATAGACGTTAGTAGTAAGGAAATATAAATGCGATCCTTAGACTAGCTACATATAATTGTTTGAAGGAATCACAATGATTTTATTCTTATTTTTACCTCTTTTGGCAAAAAGTACAACCAATGTATATTACAGGTGGAGAGGCAGTATTAAAGATATCATAATATGGTCGGCTAAGTTTTAAGTATGCAACCAATATGGTTTTCAAGAGATAACATGCAGACTTTACTGCCACTCGAAACTAATTACACAATTGCTTGAAAATATACGTGAATGTTCATGTGCAAAAATGCAAAATTGACTGGAAGATCCATGTTTGATTCAGTTGTAAGTCTCCAATTCGTAAACCTCACATAAAGATAATCTATGTATATCATATATTTATACAATTATCTAAGTTAGAGTATCTTGAGCGGTTACCTTAACTCAATTAAATTGTGTATAAAGACATTGAACAACTTGAAAAGCTTGAATTTACATATAGTATATCTTACTAATGGACATCCTCAGATAGAGCAAGAGAAAACAAATCTAATATCGCAAAATAGAGGAATAGATATAAGTGTACAACCAAATTTATGTTCCCAGAAGATTATGTAGTAGTATGCATGAGTATTTCTTTCCTCATTGCACACTTGTGTAGTAACATATTTTCTACTAGCACATGCTATTTCCATTTATCCTCAATAAGACGAATAAAGTATTTTTGCTAAATTGACTAGATTGGATGGGAGAACCTAAGGAAAACAATATGTGTGAGACATCCAAGTATAAATAAATACCACAACAGCGATGGCTGGAGGAACTTAAGAATACCTGAATTTTGCTCATGCATATCTATGTTTTCCCCATTTTTTGATCTTCTAGGTCTCAAAGGACTTGCATTTGTTTTATCATTCATCACATTTTTTGTCAGTCTTTTGCGCAAACTGTCATGCTGCAAAAGGAAACAATTGAATATAAATACTGAATACACATAAATGTAATTAATTTATTTATAATAACTTTACAAGTTTAGTAAAGTTAGTGAAACTCCATTTATTTATAAAGATAACAATTCAAATAGTTGAACATGTTTTTCTACTAATAAGGTATGAAATACACAAGATCATAACTACAAACTACATAAGAAACATGTTGTTCAAATAATTGTACTATAAAGCCATCACATTATGATGTCTCGTTGGCAAGCTATGTTGGGTCTTATAATAAGTGAGTAACCTCTTCAAAGTTTCCCAAGAAAATTGACACACTTGTGAAAGAAACCAAACAATGCTCATTCCAAGTATGGTCCAACGTATATCTTGACTGGAGGCATGACATTCTTTTTGTAAAAAATGTGTGTCTCATATACGTAAATGTTAGTTTAGTTTAGCACGCACTCAAATAATAAAAAATTACGAAAAGCCAAGTCTAGTTATTTCAAGAACAATCTTAATGCTAGTTTGTTGTAACATGACACATGCCCAACATATATACTAAATTTTAAGTGTATAATTATTAATAGCAATACCACTGCATGTTAGTCCAAAAAAAGTGATGTTCTTAGAATGGAATATAACTTTGATAAGAGGCAGCAATGTATGGCAATCACTGATAATCAAAAAATGTTGAAATGCTCAGTTACCAGATCAGCAGACTTCTCAAAATTGTACAATTCATGTACACTTGTCTTTTGAATAAGCGAACGTTCTGTAATGTTTCCTGTTTGAAGGTAGCGAACTACGGACGTCAATGTCCTGAATGCATAACTGCTAACAGGGTCTGTATAGTACTGCATAATTAATAGTGATTAGGAGTTTGAAAATATTAAAAAAAAAGAACAATGGAGAGTTTTTGTTTTTAATTTATATTTACCGGGTCTTTCCTTGTTCCTTTCAATGTTTTTCGATACACCATTTCTTTCACCCATCCATCTGGTAGACCAGATGGGTTGAACTCCACTTCTGCAAGGATCTACAAAACCAGGAAACATATTAGCTTTGGAAAGTCAAATCTTTGTAGGCATAAAGAATTATTTATGTAGTGATAGCAAGAAATACACATTATCCCGAGAGCTTGTGTCGCATTGTCCATTTGTATCACATTCTGGGATCTTCATTTCGTTAACATACAGTAGAACGTCTTCTTTAGAAAATGCTCGTATTCCTAGTGCCGGGTACACATAAAACTGCAAAATAGAAACAATATAAAATTAAAGTTATTTCTTGAAATGAGTAAATATATCTTTCATATTTTATATAACTCTTTTTTCTGAGACTAATGAAGGTAGCCAACTCTAATTGTAGCTTGGTTGATTTTTGGGATAACTCTAATTGTGATAAAAAAAATTACACACGTGTGTGAAGTTACCTTAGACACACACACACACACACAGAGAGAGAGACTACATCTTAAAGCAAATAAACTAATCCGAGAGATATGTCTTTGAAACATGTCCGTATGTAATCCTTAACAGAACTAGGATTTATCATGGAAATTATAATTGTTGTGAGCATTTAAGAATATTAGGAGTTCCTAAAATTTAATAAAACTAATATAAGTTATCATATATCAACAGTTGGCCACTATTTTAAAATTATATACATATAAGGCCATTCAACACTTGTGTATGTGTTTGGAGCAGTAATATAAAAAAAATCCATGTGACCGTTAATCGCCAGCGAATTAGTGACTTGGAGCAAAAAATCAGTTCATCCTTATATTATTACCACCTCTGTTTGTTATATTACATGGACAATAGTTTTCTTATTGACGAAATAATGTCTAGAAAACTTAATACTGGTAAGAAGATGGACATACAATGTACAATTCCCGTATTGTTAAGTAATGATGTACACTTTAGTTTATGTCCCATGAGGAAAGCTATGTGAACCTTTTGGTGACCCTCTTTATCACCATGCTTATAGACAATTACACATAAGCATTGTTTGAGGTAGGAAACTACGAAAGAGAAGTCGAGAAATGTAGGTGGTAATTTGTATTCCAATTGAGAAAACTCATGAGAACGAATTGGTAATTATGGAAAATGTTTCATGAATGAACGTTGATTACATTGACACTTTCTAGGATGTCATTCATTGTGAATGGAGTGAGTACTTTTAAGAAAATGGTGAAACGCTACCTTGTACATCTTGTCCATATTTTCTCCGCCCGCTTTGATCTCAAGCAACCACCCTTTTGGAAGCCATTCATGTGATTTCTGCATATCATGATACAAATTAAGACACATGAATCATGGATATGTTATTTTATACATATATACATATATATATATATATATATATATATATATATATATATATATATATATATATATATATATATATATATATATATATATATATATATATATTCATTATACTAAGAAATACATACAGGAAGCATCTTATGATCAACACTATCTTTGGCTTCTAAGTAGTGTTCATCCATCTCGGAGAAAAGGTAGTTGAGGACCTCAGACTTCATCCTGAATTTGGCCCCTGACACTGGAGAAATGAAATACTGGAAATAAACAAAAGAAATAAAAAATTAGATATCTGCAATAAACAAAACAATACACGAAAAAATGAAAAAATATCTATTTGTTTAGAGAATGAACATGTGTTAAGTAAATTTAATATCAACTATGTCTGCATTTATTTGGTTGTATATAACATACCTTATATAGAGTACCTTCGTCGCCATATTGGACCTCCATGATCCAACCATCTGGGAGCCAGTCTGGTGCCTCCACCACAGCATCTTCCATCTTCCCCTTGACATCCTCCAGTAGTTTCACTTCCTCAACATCCGAGACGGAGTCTTCCATTCCTGGAGCTGAAAAAATTAATCTTGCCCTTCCCTTACAACTCCTCACACCACCATAACCACTATAACAACGTGAATTGTCCCACACACTGCCATTGAAACGATATGCAAGCACACACTCCTAGACTCTGCAGATATATGTTACTTTTTCTGAAAATCAACTCCATGTTCAATGAATAATGTTTTATTCGTATTGGTTCGATATAGTTATTCAGTTATGAATCTGCTACAGCTTGAAGGAATACTATGCTTCAATTATGTTTTGCACCTATTCATTGTAAGTCGACTTGTCATATCCATTCTGAATTTGATTCACTTGTCAATAATACTTACTTCTTCACTGTATTGTGCATATATGACTGTGTGATATCTCACTATAATACGTCTGCTATTCTCTCGATTGTGATATCTGACTATTCGATCTCGAATTCCTCCATATCACTTCGTAATTCTCCATTCGATATGGTTAACCAAGAGTAAGCCAACAGAAGGATCACATGATTCTCTCTCGATATCGAGTTATCGGTATCATCTCTTCGATGATCATTGTGACGTCGCCTCACTCCTGTATCCACTGTCGAGAGACACACATGACATGTCACCAACTCTTAATCTAATGAGAAAGTCTAGGCCACACTAATGGTACGGAAGCATAGGCATCTCCTCACATAATTCATCAAGGTGCTCATGAATCATTGTCATCTGATATTTGCAAGCATGCCATTCCTAGCTCTAGATTGATCCACGATGTAAATGCCATCGAAATCGAAAATGAATTGCACACATGAATCAGTTAATCAATAATCCAATTAATACATCATGAAGATACGAAACAGTGTAAATTCCAGTTAACTTGATCCAATACAGATAATTCTATTCTAAAAATTCATGCAATAGTATACAAATAGATTCTACTAAAGTTGCAATGATCAGATCAAATCAGAATTATCTGCATCTCAATTACTGATCTATTCCATTACATTTATCAATACTATGCAAATAATTTTACATCGAAAGTGTATGCATTCAATAGATGAAGCATTGATGAGCTTAAACTTGAAGTAAACATGAATACTTCAAGTGTAAATGCGAACATGAATAATAGTCAACAAGTCAATGTGTCAAAACAAGCAAGTATAATAATGGAACAATGACTTAAATTATCATAATTAAAAATCATTTTAATGCAATTCTATTAATACATTACAATATTACAGATACCTAAATCTAGATTAGTATTTACTACAAAGTCATCAAATTCTTTGAATTATGTAACTATCAGAATACTACTAGTCTAATCAATACCTATAATGATATCAGCATGAATCAACTAGTTCAGAACATAATAATCATCAGGTGTTGAATAAAATACAAATGAATAATAAATGTATCAAATGAACTATCGATCTAAGTAAGTAGGATTGATATTGACACTGCATGTAAACAAGATGGAGGAGTAGAGTGAATTATCACATGATTCTATCAAGCACAAAAGTTCAGAGAACTGTTTAGAATGCTGATAGTAAGTTATGAGTAGTAGGATGAGGAATGGAATATTGTAACTGATGCATGCAAGTGAGTGACGTGACATAGTGCAGACTGTACTACAGTCTATAAGACGTGGGCAACTTACCAGATAATAGGTTAGTTATAATAGTGCATAGACATATAACTAGATAAGGTGCTATTGGTCATAGTGACATGAAGCAGTTACACTCTATTCAAATGATAAGCTATAAACTCGTAGTCACTAAGCTACTATCAGCTAGTTCTGATCTTTAGAATGCACTAGATGACTGAGAGGTGGGAGTAGCGTGGATGGAGATGGTAGAACTAGCGTGGCAGATGGATTGACACATGGAGTAGTAGTAGTGATGACGCGGATACATGAATTATGAGAGATAGTGAGCATATGATGATGTTAGGGTCATAATAGGTCTACAGATAATGTTGCGAGTGAAATATGGCTGATAACTGCACGTCAATGTATTAGTTGTATAATGTTTAATGTTCTATATTGCATGAAGTGATAGATGCAATTACTACTCAGTAATGATACTATGCACTGTAGAGTTAAAACAGTTGTTGCCATTTATCTAGTCACTTTAGACTACTTATTGACAGACGTTGCTAAACATTATAGATCTATTACAGATATGTAGCCACGAGTCCATGTAATCGCTACTAACATGTTCCTATCGACTTATCGACTTTGATCAGTAGTTCGACGTTTTGTATGTATAGGTTCATCGTCTTTATTGTCCGTCTTTCTACTTTCATACGCACTTCTGAAATTGGTTATCTCTGTTGCCGCAGAATGCCCATTTGTAATTTACCAGTATCTATGTGCAATTCAGATAGTATCATGTAATCACTATGTAATTGACCATCTACAGTGTCCATGACGATGACTCATTCCGCATGCTTGACATGTGCACATGGCTAAGTATTAGCACTGTCAGTTTCAAGCCATGTTTATTCATCCTTTACCTCTACTCTGTTCTATTTTACCTTATGACATTGCTAATTATCTGTCATCCATTGCTGACACCTGTTATAGTTCAGTGACTAGCTGTCATGATAATCTAGCTATTGTTCTATCATTTCAATTCTGTCGAGCTTTACATGCCGACTTGTCTGTCGTTACGCTTTCTATCTTGACCTTACAGATGTTCATTCTATACATCTACCATGTACTGCTTAGCTATAACTGTAACTAGTTGACTCATACAAGCTTCGATCATTGCAGCTAGATTGCTATTATCAACTATATATCTGCTATATTGGTATGTCTCTTATTAGATATCTATTAGAGATGTATAATTGTATCCATTTAGTAGATTACATAGAGTCACTATTCTTTACGTCTTCTATCCTGTCATTAGCATGTTATAACATGTAATTTATGTATGACTCATGTATTTATATAATGATATTATAATTATATAATATTAATATTTATATGCACTATAATTAATTTACATCTTGTAGTTAATTTTATACTATTGCTCATAAACCTGATAATTTGTAATTCAATTTTGTTCTTGGTCTATTGAATGCATGTACATCTTATTTAGCCATATGATACTTAAATATATCGACATTCTCACTCATATTGAACTTGATGAGCATCATACTTGATATAAACAGTAATATTAGTAGTACAGATATCATATTTGCAGCTTACAATCAACCAGTTCGAACTATTGTTTATCTGCATATTAATCAAATAGTTAATTTATACACATCATTGAAAATATAATGTTAGACAACTTTTACACTTGTATATCTTCATTATAACCTATATTCAATGTATTCTTACTAATCATTTTCAGTTCCTCTAGTTTTACGTTACCTATGTATCAGTCATTGATCTTCCTATTACTGTCATGAAATTCTAATTAGTCTTACTTAGAACATCTGAATTGACATTATTTTGAATGTCATTCATTCAGCATGCTTTTATCTTTTACTGACTTTCAATGGACTATTAAGCTAATGATCATTGGAGATTTCATGCCATTCTGTTCTATACTTTTTAGGCTCAGCATATCTACTTAACATTGCAAGTATCTGAATTACAATTGAAGCTATGACTGTAACATGTACTATTAAGTAATACAACCAATAGATTAATGATTAAATCTTATTAATGTAGATACTTAGATTAATAATTATTGTTATATTGAAATGATATAAGAAACTCATTTTAGATTGAGATTTGTAACAATGTATTCATAATGTATAATTATGTATAAATATTAATAAATATCTACTAATTTAGTCATTTATGATAACATTAATATTTCTTGAATTGACTATTCATTGATATAGTAATCTATATTTACTATAACTTTTCAATTCAACATTCACTGAAACTAAGTAATGTAAATAATATTATTAGATATCAATTATGATGATTTAGTTCCTAACGATTATTTGTACATGAACTTTGCATTATTTAAAATCATAGAGATTCAGTTATATAATTGATAACTATTAATTTTGTAAGAACGAAATATAATTAACATTAGTTATAAAGCATATACATTGAAGATAATATCATAAATATTTAATACATATTCTATGAATCATAGTTATCTACAAAGTATGAAGACCGATTATGTTAATCATGAAATTATGTACATTGCAGCTTCTGAAACTAATGTATGTAAATCATTGCTTATAACAATCTAGAATTCTATTTAAAATAGTAATATGTAATCTGCTATGCAACTCTAGTTCACATTTGATGACTATTAGGAATATAATATGATCAAGATTATAACTTAGCTAAATAAAGCTTATCATTACAATATCACATAATTTAAGTAGTACTATACTATCAAGTTTATATGACTTATATTAAGTCAAATCAAGTTGAATTTATAATGTATGAATTACTACATACAATACTCATGTTACAAAATTTTTAATGTACTTAGTCTAAAATGTGTAATCAAATAGAAAACATGTTAAATGTATCTAAGTATCTAATTATATATTACAATAGTAAATTAATTTTTTAAATATCAATAACTCTATATAAATTTAATTTGAATTTTATTACATAATTAATTGATATAAAGTATCTGAACTAGATAAATGTTAGAAATTAATGAAATAATAAGAATTATATTAACATCTATTTCATTCAAATTGAACATTTCTAATTAATGCACATATTGACTAAGTTAACTATTAAGAATAATCATCAGTAGTAATAAAGTAATGCAAATAATGCTTAAAACTGTAGAGAAAATAGAGAACATGACTAGATTCATAATACTATTTGAGACATAGTAGTAAATTTTATATGTAGACTATTAATTTTCAATTGACAGAAGTTACCAGTTTAACCATAGGACCATGTTAACGTATAACAAAGTTAGTACAGATTACTTCTTAATTATTAGTAAGATTAATATTGATTTTGTATTGACTTAACATTTCATTTACTGTTCATATATCAACTGATTCTATATTATAGTATAATTAAATCATTGAATACGATTGTATTGAAAGTTAAATACTTGAACATTAGCAAAACTAGTTATATAGTAGCAACTAATCTAGAACTTAAGATTGTAAATATGTCATTAACAGATTCTGACTTTCTATAGATTAATAGTCTCATTGAAATGTTCATGTTTCTATGATTCACTATATTAGTCAACATGGTATGAACTAAATACTTTATAAAGGTAACAATCTAATATATAAATTTTGGATAATCTAAAATAATTGATTTATATGATTATATTATGGATATTTGATCAATGTAATAACTGTTCATGTGTTATACTAATCTCAAACAATGTCTAATTTTATGCATAATGTCATATGCTTTGATGTCTAATTACATACATACAATATTACATTAAGAATTAATGTCACTTTACATATGAATCTATTAATTACATAACTTAGTATATATAACATGTATTAGTCTATATATTTGCATTAAATATAATACTATATTTATGATACACATTCGTGATACAATGAATCCATATCTAAGATCAATCTGGTATTGCGTTCAATGTATACATTGAAATTAGATCTCATTATTTACACATTAGTAATATACATTAATATTACACATTTCGAGTAAAAATTAGTATGAACTTAATTGATACAGCAAATTAATCTAAATATATGTATGTTTAAAATATATGAATTATTTCAATTCTGAATAAATTATTAATATAGAGTTCATTATACATGTAAGAAATCATATCAAGCATGTGAAAATCTCTATGCAATACAATCGATATCTAATGATTGCCTTAGTACATTTGGACTACGATATTCAATATTCATCATGAAATAATTTCTGACTTACCATACAAATTATACTAATGAATTTACAATCATAATGATTATACGACTGTTCATATATATTATTACTACTGTAAAATAACATTACATGAATTCTAATATGTAACTAATAGACTCAGTTGGACATATTATTACCATTGACTTAATGAATATTTGATTGACTAACATAGCTATCCTAATTTTCATAACTATCACTCTAATGTCATCCATGATATCGATCATAACTTAAGTATATGCATGTCAGCTTAGATGATATGACGACTCAATCAACTTGCATCTGAATGATCCAATGAACTCATGAAGTAATGTACTTCGAACAATAACAATCATGTATACTATGAACATCTATAAATATTATGTACTCAATACACTGTAAGTGAATCAACCATTATAATATGAGTTCAATTGTATAGATTACTTAACGCTTCTATTACAATGTTCGAACTTCCCATCATCCTCCATTAAGTCACAAGCCAAACTAAACTGAACAGTCATTATACAAATATACTAAATTTTATGATCATGGTATTGTATCAATGAATCGCATTCTGAGTAAATATAATATAGTTTAATGAATCACTATACCTTGAAGATACATATATATTAACTTCATGAATGGAATGAATGAAACACCCTATTAATAAATTCTTCGATAATTCTTAATCAACAATTTGGACATTGCTGATAGATTATCATGAGATGAACATTTTAAAACACTAAATGGATAGTATAATGATAACGAATGCATTAGCAACTATACATTATAATTAGTTTCAAAATGATACTAATATAAAATTACATTATCATTTAAATAATTATTGGCAAACTATACATTGAATTAGCATAATTACAACTGTAAATTCAAGCATAGTGATCTAAGAATTCACAAATATAATCATTAGCGATACTCTCATATGGACTGAATATAAGTTGCGAAGAAGATGGACGCTATTCAACAACATAAATATTGTTCTGACATTGATCTGAATTATTTCGATTATGTATATATATACATCATGCAAATCAATGACACTAAGCCAAGGACTTAATCTGAATGATGCTAATACCAATCTGCAACAGTTATATACATGAATTCTACAATCATTACATCATGAAATAGTTGATTTATGCTAGTAATATCTAAGACTACAAACATGAGTCAACATGTCACTAACATATCAGTTCATTCAAGTAGTGCATTACAGACCATCGAATGTCCCTATCAGATACATGCAATATGACCAGTGGATGAATCTCCTTTCACACCTAGATTTTAAAATTCATTCACAGATATAAATGATTTGTACCAGTAGCAAGTTTTCAGATAAACTGTACTACATAGTATGTTGCACATGATCATTCCTTATATGCAAGACTCATACTACTATTTACTCATAGCAATGTATACTTATTCAACTATCCATCAATGAGCTATACGTAATTCATTGTTCATCATGTATCATGTAGTACTACGTACGTAGCTACTAAGGATCATGATCTAGATATTGCTATTGAAAAGTCATAATGTGTATAGCTAACCATCATAATCTTGAGAGCGACTAATGAGATAGATACTTAAATAGAAACTATTAAAGTAATAAGACTTGTCATCAGTCGACTTATGAATTGAAACTGTATCTTTGCAATAAATGATAGGTATGGATACGATAACTAAGTGATATTAGAAGTATACTATGAAAATGTAATGAACATACACTGATGAATTGTGATGCATATTCATGTAGCTGTTACATCAAGATGAATGAAGTGCAATGAACTCAGTATGATAGTATGCAAACTTGTCTAATGCATTAAGTCTCAACTCATTCCTCTACATAACTTGATATCTAGTCATCAGTTATAGTGCATCCTAAGTACTAGAACATAGTCTCTAGTAATCTATGCACAGACTCGATCACATATACTATGAAATTTATAACTAATTATAAACTTATTATTCAAGATAGGTGCATTTAACATTCAAGTATATGGTCAGAAGTAGACATCCATGCTGATCACTAGACATATCGACTGAGATTAAACTAGAGTGAGCTTAATAATGCGAGTGCAACTCTGCGACTGATAGATACAATCGTGGAAGTACCATGCAGGTCTCGAAACGAGTCGGAGACAGTTAGATTCTTTCATCAAGACATGCATACGTTCGATTCGAGGTGTATGGGCTCGGGTCCTCGAAGTCGTGTTAGTACCAGTCTGAGTGAGAATGTGAATCTCATGGCATGAATTGGCAATCAGTACGCATTATCATCTATTTGAAGAGGCATTTATGCATAGCGTGGACGCTGTAAACCTTCGCTGGACTGTAAGCCTTCTGAGTCTTATCTAATGACATGTATTCTGCAATGACCGCATAATGTTGCACTTACATAGAGCGTTGCATTCACCCTCTTACCATCTCTGAACTCGCGTATTAACTCTTATGTACCATATCCAACTGTGCTTAGTCATTTATCATCATGCTTCTCAGGTAGTTGTTACACTTAAGTCATAACTTAGCGTATTTCATACTGTCATGCTAATGACTGTGTACATGACTAATTTCTATACTTATTACTTAACTTACCAATCATTTATACTTAATTCTATATTAAGTGTCAAGTTCGATAATTTCATGAGCTTAATAATACGTTAGTGCTTATACATTATACATGAATGCATTTGTCAATTCATATACTGCGTATTCATAATTAATGTACAAATAATATTGAATCAATTACTAAATTTCAAATGCAATAACGCTTTTGACATGATCTTGTTTACATGTACTTCATCATTTCAAGACTACCTTTTAGTATGCTCGTGCTAGCATCCAAGAGCTCTGTGGCTAGTGCAAACCAGAGTATGATGCAAACAATCGATTCTTATCACCCTCGTCAGACTGTAGATTTTCGAGCGGACAGCCAGGCCAGGGTTGGTCCTGATTTTTCTTCTCGCTGATGAGTCTCTCCTCAGCGGCATTACGATCGTTCGCTGCAACGCAAAGATTTTACTCCTGGAAGTGTGATGATTCACTGTGTTGTCAAGAGGACTCTCCTTGGAGGCATGATGATCCTTTGACACGACATGGAGATGTTACTCCTCGATGGCGCGATGATTCTGCATGTAGTCGAGACAATACTCGTCCAAAGCGCGATATCACGTGTCACAGCCATGATGGATCTCCCCGGCAACATGTTGATCCGCCACGTCAATGGGGCGCATCAGCCAAGAGACATGATGATTAACCTTGGTGTCGGGACACATATCCCTGACTTTGGGATAACTCTCCTGGTAAATGGGTGCTTCTGCCTGGCATCGAGTTAATCCTCCTCGTGACTCGCGGGATATTTTAGTTCAAATTTGTGTGGACCGCACGTGAACGAACTCCCATGATGGTGGAGAGATAGGCTGGCTGTCTTGGCTTCTTATACGGACCGATGTGCTTCAGTCGGGAAATCCATACTAATACTTTCCCTCACTGGTTCCAAATGGGATCGAGCAATGGGACACTAAGAAAATGCTTATATACAGTAGCATAGTAGTAGCGCTGTAAAATAGTAAGCGCTGCTGCTACTTAGCAGTACCGCTCGGGAACTATAAGTGTTGTTAGTATGAGTATAGCAGTAGCGTTGGACCTAGAAAACGCGCTATTACTAAAACTGACAGACCGTTTCAGGTATGCTAGGGATACTAGTAGCGCTCATTTGTAGAAAGCGCTACTACTATTGGTCTTAGCAACAACGCTTTTTCCCTTACCAGCGCTACTGATATATTCAGTCCCCTCCTAATAAGACCAAAGTTTAGTCCCATCTCGCTCCGCGAACAGAATTTTTACGACCTTAAATATGGTGCTTCTCAAACCATCACAACCACTTGGTCTTTATTGAACTCAATGTATAGGATCTGTGGCCACAATAGGAACTTCACCGGTTCCTAAACTGGAGAAGATTCCTGTTGAGAATTTAGATTCTACACGAAAAGATCATTAATGACTAATGTATTTTGGAAATTTTTTACATGCTTACCATTAGCAGTAGCGCGTTTTTACAGGGAGCGCTACTCCTATTGGTTTTAGCAGTAGCGCCTTTCCACAGAAAGCGCTACTGCTATAGACTTTAGCAGTAGCGCTTTTTACGGACCCAAACTGGCCGGCCCGCGCATGTCACTCTCCCCCTCACACTCTCTCATCGCCTCTGTCGCCTCCGTCGCCCTCGCCGCCATCGCCGCCACCATCACCGTCCTCCTCCTCCACCCCAAGGTCGATCCCTCCCTCCTCCTCCTCCCTCCTCCTCCTCCCTCTCCGCCGGCGGTCCCCTCCTCCTCCTCCCTCTCCGGCGGCCCCCTCCTCCTCCTCCTCCATCATCCCTCTCCTGCTCTCTAGTCCTCCCTCCCTCCTCCTCCCTCCTCTCTCCTCCTCCCCCTCCTGCTCTCTCCTCCTCCTCCTTCCCCTCCTCCTCCCTCCTCCTCCTCCTTCCTCCTCCTCCTGGCCTCCTCCCACCTCCTCCTTCCCATTTCTGTAAATAGGTTTTAGTTTTTGTTAAATGTAGGTTTTGTTTTAGTAAATGTAGGTTTTAGTATATTTTCCTTTTAGAAATTTTGAATAAGTAATTTGAAAAGAATAAGTAAATATAGGTCTTTTGAATAGAATAGGAAATTTTAGAAAATTTGAATAAGTAAATTTGAATAGAATAAAATATGAAATGGAAAAAATAAGTAAATGTAGGTCTTTTGAATAGAATAGGAATTTTTAGAAAAATTGAGTAAGTACATTTGAATAGAATAGGACACTATAAGTAAATTTGAATAGAATAATTAAATGTAGCTTATGGAGTTTCACTAAGTACTAAGATGACGATAATAATGTTTTTGTTTATATTTTGTTTTTGCAGAAATCAAGGAGCCCCTGTATCATCCCCGCCGCCGTCCGTCGTCACCGACCTCCGACCTCGATCGAGGTGAGACCATCCACCCCATGTTGTTAATTTAATTTAGGTATTTTAGGTGTTTAATCTTAAAATAATGTAGTATGAACCCTAGTTATGATCGAATCATGTTCAAAATGTAGGTTTTAATTAGGTGTAGTTAATAGAATTTAGGTGTTTTAGGTGTCACATTTGTTGTTATTTTTTAGTTAAAGCAATTATTCAAGCATCGACGTCGACGATGCCTATCCCGGATCCTCGTCGTCGACTCGGCGGAGGAGGCCTGGGCTTGGTGAGGAGCCATGTTCGGGATTGGGCCCCGCTAGGTTGGTACTGGGAGGTGCTACCTTCCGGGGGGCGCAGCTTGGTGAGGAGCCAGCCCGTCGTTGACCAGAACCTTCTTTGGTCGCGGTTGCGTGGGCCAGTGACGGTGCGGAGGCTTGAGGACCCCGTGGAGGTGGTACGTCACCGTGTCTGCGAGGAGGACGAGCACGTCCGTCGCTACATGGTTGCGTCGGAGGGCAGGTTCTCCAATACCTGGGAGGTTCTTCAGGGATCTCACTGGAGCTATGATCCTGTGATGGTTCCTTCTCTTTGGGTGTGCACCGCCCGCGCCGATACCCGTCATTCGTTATGGTTTTACCTGTATTAGTGATGTTATATGTATGATACTATTCAAGATCTATTAGTGATAATATTCGACGATGTACGGAAGAAAGAGATGATTTAGTTTTGCTTATTGAATGAATGTTAATTTGAATACTAGCTTATTTTACGATTTGGTTTTGCTTATTAAATGCTCAGATTGGAAAACTACTCCATCAAGTTTGAATGCTCGTATGATGTAGATATACATATGTATATGTTGTGTTGCTCAAATAGAATATGTGCTTGCCCAAGTGGTCGGCCAATTTTGCAGGTTACACCTCCTATAGTGGCATATGTTTTGCCGGAGTGTTCATTAATTTCCGTTCCGGCAAATTTCAGTGCTCGATATGTCCTTCTTTAGCAAAGGTCATGCTGGATTTTTTCATGAATTCTGGCATGACTTGTGTTAGAATATGTAGGAAATATCGAGTGGCATGGATTTTCTACAAAAATAATTAAACGACATTTCGGGTTGACTTTAAGTCTGTCGAGGCTCCATCACTGAAGGTCATAAAATCAGTGAGGGAGTGTATCCACCATATATGAGAGGACGAAGAAGCCCGACTGTTGTCGTGGGGGTCGTTTCTCCTTCTTCTCCGGGTGCAAGACCTTTGTTATGCACTAGGGGAAGGAGGAGTAACGACCATCACCGACGGTCGTAAATGTCAGAGAGGAATCAGTGAGTGAGAGTCTCCACCACCACCAACAGTCGAATGTATACACCACGCGAGCTGAGAGCTTTCAAGAAAAAGACTCGGCAGATCGATGGTCAACCCGTGATGAATAATAATGATCTAAGTTAATTTTTATAGTACACATATTGAATTGTACAAGTCTAATCTTTGAATTATGAACGTAGGAAATGTCGTCATCAGACGACGAAAGTCTTCCGGGGGAGTGCAGCTGGTGCAACGACGACCGAGGTCTGTGCGACACGCCACACCTGGACGAAGACCGGCGCTTCAGCATTAAGCTCCAGGAGACCCTCGATGTTGAAACGGTACGCAACGACGATAAGTGTTTTTTTGGTAATTAATTAAGCACGACTTCAACTATTTCAACGTGTAATTTTCATCTTTTACAATTTGACTAGCTTATCCCATGTCATGCAAGATGCTATGTCTTGGAGAGGATGGGTTTTGAAGACCATGAAAGTTTCGAAACAAAGAAAATTCACCTAAGGACCCATCATGGTATGGATTTTAAAGTAAATCTGTACAATTCTCAGAGCGTAACCCATTTTGGTTGCCCAAATTGGGAAGCACTTTGCAAGATGTATGGTTTTTATGAGGATATGCTTGTCGCCATGGATCTTGGTGATCCTGACATCAAGCAAGACAATATGGACATTTGGGTCCTTGTTGATACGGTTCCAATTCTACCTGTATGTGAGTTTCTCAAACATAGATATTAACTAATTTATATTGTTTATTTCAAAATAGTTGACAGCTTATTTCCGTTGACAACTTATTTTCATTCTCAAACAATGTGCGGAACATGGTAGACAAAACCCACTACACCGATGGCTCAGAATTAACTTATCAGGACAAAAATCATCTGATCGCATTTTGTACTGACCTTGAAAAACAGTAACTTACATGGAAATGCCCTGGTAAGATTTTTTTGTATTACGACATCCGTGCATACTTCTAAAACTGAATTACATTGCTAACTACGAAGTTATTACTACATTGCCTCATTTGATGTATCAGAATGGCCGCCTTGATGTTTTGAACATACAGCCAGGTCATCCTACGAGTCTCACATGTTCATATCGGATTTCCAAAACCGGTGAACACATGGTAATCAAAGAATGGAAAAAATGTATGGACAGTCATAAGGAGGTTCTTGGAAGCAAGATTGTGCGAAAGGCAAGAATTGGAGACAGTATAATCTCCATTCTCCATAATGGAGAGTCAGGGGCTATCTTGTTTTATGCTATTTTACCTAGGAGAAGGTAGTAGGTCCTAGTTAATAATACTCATGATCGTGTGCTAAGAACAACTAAGTAGGATTGGTTAGATGACTATGATAATGATGTTGTATCGAGTAGAAGTTGTATGATTGATGACGATGAGTATGACTTGTTATTATGATACCAATGATGAGTTATTTATTATTATGATCAATGATGCATGATGCTAAGTTGTTATATGAGCATGATTACTTATTATATATAACAGTGGGTGAAATGAACCTGGATCATATTTAAGTGGAGGCAACATGTGGCGCACATCGAAAGTGCTACTAATCCAAAATAGATCAAGTTTGGATTAGAGTAGTACTTTCGACATGCTCCACATGTTGCCTCCACTTGAATCTACTCCATGTTCATTTCACCCACTGTTGTATATAATAACTAATCATGGTCATAAAATCATGTGATGAAAGTATTGTATATAAAACCACACAATGAAAATAAGCTGTATTTTTAAAAAATACAGGAAAATTTAGCAGCAGCGCTTTTTAGAACAAGCGCTACTGCTACTCCGCTGTCCAAAAGAAAGCGCTACTGCTAACTAGGTATAGCAGTAGCCCTCCCTTTCCAGCGCTACTGCTACTAGTTAGCTGTAGCGCCTTAGTGGTAGCGCTTGACCCAGCGCTACTGCAATGCATATTTCAAGCGCTACTATTAGGGTTGTCCTTAGTAGTGGGAACTATGATGGCATTAGCAAAATAAAGCCTTGGCTAGCTGATTACATATGCTTTGGAAATTGGCAGCGAGGATGATAACTTGGCTATGCTATCTGTGCAGTCGCATAAGGCATCCACTAGGGATTACACCGAGAGATGGATTCAACTTTGTATCTCCATTGAGAATGTCACTGATGACCAAGCAATCAATGCTTTCAGGCAGGACATGAGATACTAGCACCAATCCTCTCTAGCTTGGTCACACAGAGGTGACTACCATGAATGACAAGTGGATATAGACAATTTGTATGCCAACGGTGAAGAAGAGGACATGGTTATGAAAGGTGGTAGTTGGAACAAGCCATCTGGCCACAAGAACAAGAATAATCATAACCTTAAGAACAACAAGAAAAAGCTACATCAGTCGAATAAAGATGATGGGATGAGCGGCTCTGAATTAGTGGCTACATCTGGTCAAGGCAAGAAATTGGTGTGCAGTAGAAGAACTGGGTGCATGGCAAGAAATAAGCCAGCGATGATATCCTGGACAAACCATATTGTGTCTATAGCAGTGAGAAGAATAGCCCAACCAAGCACACCACCCGACAATGCATGTCCTCAAAAAGTTACAATCAGGAAAAGAGAAGTAGCCGGCTCATTGTAATTATGGGGACAAAGATGATGATATGGGGGAATACGCACACATCTTCCTTAGCGAGATGGTGCTACTTCTTATATTTGGAGGCCTGGAAACTAACTGAGTGTGAAATATATGCCTTCGGGAGGTTAATATCACAGCTTCGACGACCCTAGAATATCTAAACTAGTCTAAGACGCCTATCAATTTTGGTTGCACCGATCACCCGACTCATGTGTCATTCTCGGGAAGGGCAGGATCTTTTGTTTGATCAACTCATTAACAAAATCCACTCCGTAATGTACCAATGGATGGAGGCAACGGACTCAATATCCTATATGAAAGCATAATACAGAAAATGTAATTCCTCAAATCAGGGATCAATGCCTCCAATGTGACCTTTGATTGTGTGGTTCGAGGGATCAAGGCCAAGCCAGTGGGACAATTATCTCTGGAAGCCATCTTCAGTGATGAGTACCATTTCTGTATGGGTAGCCTCTTTTTAGAGGTTGCCGACTTTGAGAGTGCATATCATGCCATCGTTGGACGCCCTACCGATGCCACGTGACAATCTCCTGGACTAGGGGGTGCTAGCCATGTTGGCGCTCCTAATCATGGGTTGGGCTGACGACCTCAGGACAACCAAAGAATGGGCCATGTTTACCATGCTCCACGTCATACTCAAGAAGGAATATTCCGAAGACATGGCACATACTTCAAGACATGTTCAAAAATTCGTCATGCTTATACCATAGGGCCTCATTCACATATGATCTCGAGGTAGATCATCATGTACTTTGTACTCCATCACAATCAATATAATCGAAGAAGGATGTAGTGTTTTACCTATCCGAGAGGGCCTAAACCTGGGTAAAAACCTTGTGTCCTTGTTTATCCTGTTACCATGTAGCCAAGATCACCAACTCGAGGCCTGATTCAACTTCGATATTTGTGGCCCATATAGGTCCCTTTGTGTGGTCAGGGTGGCTCGATGGCTCATCCTCGGGTCAACGACATCATTGGATGTGGAATTCTTCAGGGGGTCGGTGCTACATAATTTCGCTGGCCGGAGACCTATGTTTGGAAAGCTAGGTCGTTACCTTGTCCTGGCCCTAGGTGACATATTGAACAATGAAGAAGAAGGGGGTTGGGAGGAAAGGGGCCTAGAGTTGAAAATGCCAAAGACAGGCAGGTGGTTGAAATTTGGACATTGGAAGGGTGGGGTCCCTGAATTTGGCCAAAAAGTTGTTTTTTACTTGTATTTTTTCCAAAAGATTTCTTCTTATTTTTTTTAGTTCTATTTGGTCCAAAATTGAAGGTTTCAATTCACCAAAAAATTCAAAATGGACATTATATATTTTGATGGGCTCTAGTTGCATGTCGGAGGTCGTCTATGTCGCCCTTTGTTGAAATAGCGATTCAGAAATACACATTATTCGTGTAGTTTTACTCTTGCAGCATATTCTTTTTACATGGCATCCATGTTAATGTTATTGGCGCAAAAATTTTATGATCGTTATTTTACGGTAGTGCTCAGCTATCCGTTATGCGGCTGATTTGTTTTGGCGCGACAATCAATTAATTCTATTACACATGGCCGTTGGCATTGAAGTTATTGAAATATTATTGATACATGCAGAATCGCTTGGGCGTAATTGAAGACATTCCAAAGATATTACATCATCTTGTAACACAACATCATCATATAACTTAATTATGTAAACCGTGATACTTCACGTTTAACAAAATGGCGTGAAAACTATCCACTTTACTTCAATAGCTGTTCATGTATGGCCTGGCTAGAGCCATGGCATAATGCATCACATGAACATGTCGCCTTAGAACTGAGTAGCCATTGCGGCTAGGTATAGGTAGGGCACGAAAAGTTGTAGCACATCTGGCACGGTGTTAGGTGGTCCCATAGTCGATTAAATATTTATTTTTTCTGTATCCTAGAATTACTATGACCTTAATTGAAGATATTCCAAAGATATATATGAGGATACACATGGTACCACATCTCGCGTTACCATAATGAAGGAAACAACTTATTGGTGGCCATGTATTTCGGTCAACCCAGAGACCTAAAGCGTTTATGTATTACCAAAAAATGTATCGTGTACATGGACCCTGTGTAATCTAATACTAATTAAGCCGCTGAGGAAAGCGATTAGATGCGCACATATTGCCTTTCTTGTTGAGGTATGGAAAGAAAGAAAAAGCATGTGGGACGAATATTACTAGGATAACATAACCGAGCGTTTCGTTCATACAGGTCGGTCATCGCCCACGGGAAGGCCACATGTAGGAGTGGAGAGGGGGCACCTCGATCAAGCAGATGATGATGACAGGGACATACCCCAATGTCACCATGGGAATTCACAAGTTGATTGCCAAAACATATATCAAATGACTGAATATAATAACCCATTGTCACCACGGGTATCCATATGCAAGACATACATAACCAAACCTCAAAGAGCAAGACCCAATTCATCGCAAAAAAGAGCAAGACCCAATTCATCCAAAAAAGACATACATAACCAAACCTCAAAGAACAATCTACGAAGGATGAAGAAGAATCCATACTTTTTTAAATCAAATTTTTTGGAAAATTTACCACAATGTAGAAAATTTATCATAGCTCATCGTGTCAGAATTTCAAGCTTTTATCACATTCTGACTTTTCTACAGAATTGAACAATAACGGAAAACTTTCTTTTTCAAAAACAACTGATGAACGTCCAAAATAAGCATGGTAAAGGCTATACTTGACACTTTTATTGAAATAAAAGAAACAAAACATTATTATAAATAAAAGCAAGAAAATCCAAACAAATGAAAGCCATGCTCCAAGCAGAACACATATCATGTGATGAATAAAAATATAATTCCGAGTGAGGTTGTCGATAATGTTAAAGATGAGAGAGGAGATGCCTTCCGGAGCATCCCCAAACTTAGAAGCTTGAATATTACCTTGGGGTGCCTTGGGAAACCCAAGCTTAGCGTCTTTCCACTCCTCATTCTTCTCATATCGATATCTCACCCGAAACTTGAAAACTTCAATCACACAAAACTTAACAGAACTTCGTGAGATGGGTTAGTATGATAAAACAAATCATTCACTTCGGTACTGTCAAGATAAGATTCATAATTTTTATCACATAATATAATCTGACATTTCCACAATTTATATTAACCAATATAGACCATAGAAACTATAAAACAAGCAAATATGCATTAAAAACAGAATCTGTCAAAAACAGAATAGTCTGTAATGATCTGAACAAGAACCATTGATACATCTCCATCGTATCAATAATTTTTTATTGTTCCCCGCAAATATTATACAACTTTCACATACTTTTCGCAACAATTTATATGATTTATTGGACTAACATATTGATCCAGTGCCTAGTGCCAGTTCCTGTTTGTTTCATGTTTTTTGTTTCGCAGAATATCCATATCAAACGAAGTCCAAACACGATAAAAATTTACGGAGAATTATTTTGGAATATATGTGATTTTTTGGAGGTTAAATCAATGCAAACATATGCACACTGCCTCCACTACCCACCAGGGCGCGACCTAACCCCCTGGCACGCGGTGGTGCCTAGTGGGCACCTGCAAGTCGGTTGGGGTTCTTCTTCTGCCGCAAGGAAGCTTATATCCGGAAAAAAAATCATGTTAAAATTTCAGCGCAATCGGAGTTACGGATCTCCGGGAATATAGGAAACGTTTTTCAGCCAGAAAATAGGAACGCGAAACAGAAGAGAACAGAGACGGAGATCCAATCTAGGAGGGGCTGTTGCCCCTCTGCCGCCATGGAGGCCGTGGACCAGAGGGTGAAATCACCTCCCATCTAGGGGGAGGCCAAGGAAGAAGAATAAGAAGGAGGGGGGCTCTCTTCCCTTCTCTCCCGGTGGGGCCGAAACGCCGTTGGGGCAAGGATCGTAACGACGATCTACATCAACAATCTTGCTACTGCCAACACCAACTTTCTCCCTCTCTATGCAATGGTGTAACATCTCTTCTCCCCACTGTAAACTCTACTAAAACATGGTGCTCAACGCTATATATTATTACCCAATGATATATGGCTATACTATGATGTTTGAGTACGTAGATTTGTTTTGTCCTATGGTTAATTGATGATCGTGATTGGTTTGCGTTGTATATTTTATTTTCGTGCTGTCCTATGTTGCCCTCCGTGTCGCGCAAACGTGAAGGATCCCTTCTATAAGGTGTTGTAATATGTTCTTGATTCTCTTATAGTGGGTGGCAAGAGTGACAGAAACTTATACCCGAGTAACGGGGTTGTTGTGTATGGAAGTAAAAAAAGACTTCATACTTATGCTATGGTTGGGTTCTACCTTAATGATCTTTGGTACTTGTGGAAGCTTGCTAGCACTCCAATCATAAGTGCATATGATCGAATTATGGAAAGTATGTTATCTCATGCCTCTCCCTCATATAAAATTGCAATAATGATTGTTGGTCTAGTGATCGATTGCGTGGAGACAAATAACTTTCTTTTGTGACAAAAAGCTTTCTAATCCCTCCGTTCCAAAATATAGTGTGCCCGCGCTTTTCGAGGTTCAACTTTGACCATAAATCTAACCAACAAGACCGACTGCGGCGGAAGCGAAAATTATACCAGTGAATTCGTTTTCAAAAGAAGTTTTCGATTATATAATTTTTGCTCCCGCCGCAGTCGGTCTTGTTGGTTAAATTTATGGTCAAAGTTGAAGCACCAAAACCAAGGACGCACTATATTTTGGAACAGAGGGAGTACTAAACAAGTAAGTTTATTATCTTGCAATCTATTCGTAATTTTATTCTCGCAACGTACTTCTAGTTTTATTCTTGTTCTAGGTAAAGCAAACGGTAAGTGTTCGTAGAGTTGTATCCATGGTCGATAGAACTTGAGAGAATATAAATTTTACCTTTAGCTTCTCGATCGGTTCGACACTCTTATTTATCGAAAAACTACAATTGACCCCCTATACTTGTGGGTTATCAACCATATTTGTTCAACTAAAAAATTTCTGAAAAATTAGGTCAACGTAGGTAATTTTATATAAATATTGTGTAAAACATTCAGAAGAAAATCACATTCCAGTGAATTATAGAAATTCCTGGACTGAGCTCGCAAGTTTCTGTTTTTGCATAGAATCAAATCAACTATCATCCACACTATCCCAAAGGCTTTACTTGGCACTTTATTGAAATAAAAGCTAATAAACATGATTACTACAGTAGCTTAATTGTGTGAACACACAAAAATAGTATGTATAAGCACTAGTAGAAAAAGGGGCTTTCGTTCGGGCTTGGCCAGCCATTAGTCCCGGTTCTTATACGAACCGGGACTAATGGGTGCATTCGTCCCGGTTCGTGAGCCCAGGTGGCCAGCCGGGGACTCGTGGGCTTTGGTCCCGGTTCGTCTGGAACCATTTGTCCCGGTTCTAGGCACGAACTGGGACCAATGGGCCTCGCACCTGGCCCACATCCGTTGGTCCCAGTTCCACACTACTCTGTTTTTTGCTGGCCGGCGAGGGGAGGGCATTTGGGTGCTCTAGCTCACCTCCTATTCACATGAGGTGTTCGATGAAATGTCCGAGCAACACTAGTTAATATTTCTTCTCTCGAAACTCGACCTCCGAGCTCCATTTTCCCCAAGATTTTTCTAGGTTTAGTGGTCCATCACATCCCGTCCCCGTCTTCACCGCCGTCGATCGCCCGCGCCGATCTCGTCGCCGGCACCATCATCGTGAGCCTCTTGTTCTTACATTCTTTCTGAAAGAAAAAAATTCTTACTTCAGATAGATACTGCTTGTCTAATTTTCTTACTTTTATTATTCCATGTTATTATATAGTGCGATGGTTCTGGTAGCCGCCCCCGTCGGCCCTCGTCCTGTCTATGTTTCGGATGTGGTATATATTATCTTTTTATAACTATGTGGTTCATTTATTGTTTATGACAATTATGCCGACCAACGTGACATAGATTTTATTTATGTAGGACGTTGTTGAACCGGAAATTCCAACCGACCCTATTGTCGAGAGGTTAAATTTAGTTGAAGAAGAAAACAATTACTTGAAGGAAAAAATAAAAAAATTGAGGAGGAGAAGATGATATTGGAGTTGCATGTTGCGGATGTCGTCGATGATCACAAGATCAAGATGGATGCAATGCATTTGAAGATTAGAAAGATTAGAAAATATGCCATTCATACCGAGGCTTGGTATCATTATGCTGTTGGATCAATTGTTACCTTAGTTGTGATTATGATCTCATTTGTTGTTGCATTGAAACGTTTTACATAGTTTCAATGTAAGGTTTAACTAGATGCTATGGAGAGCTATATGTTGTTCAATTTGAACTATGTATGTACTTTGGTTTTAATGTGATGATGAACTACTAATAATTTGGTCACTTACCTATCCATGTTCATTTGTAGTGCTTTTCAATTTCAGGGTCATATAGCTGGAAAAAATCATTAAATGCACAAAAAATAACAAATGAAGTCTGAAAGGGTTGAAAATTGATGATGTGGCTTTGAATGGTGCATTTTAAACACAGAAAAACTATGGAGTTCAAATAAGTTCAAAAAAATGAAATCCCTTTGTAATAGAGCAGTTTCCGTATGAAACCCTGATACTTCGAAAGAGATTGTTTGTTTTGTACACGAAGTGCATCCAGTTTTTGCCGTAAGCCTCTCTACTTTCTTGCACATGCTATGCGGGTGAAATGATGATACCATGCCAACTTTCAACCTTTTCAGAGTTCATTTGTAGTGCTTTTCAATTTCAGGGTCTTATAGCTGGAAAAAATCAGTAAATGCACGAAAAATAACAAATGAAGTCAGAAAGGGTTGAAAATTGATGATGTGGCTTTTAATGGTGCATTTTGAACACAGAAAAACTATGGATTTCAAATAAGTTCAAAAAATGAAATCCCTTTGTAACAGACAAGTTTTCGTATGAAACCCTGATACTTCGAAAGAGATTCTCTGTTTTGTACATGAAGTGCATCCAGTTTTTACCATAAGCTCCTCTACTTTCTTGCACATGCTATGTGGGTGAAATGATGACACCATGCCAACTTTCATCCTTTTCAGAGTTCATTTGTTGTGCTTTTCAATTTCAGGGTCTTATAGCTGAAAAAATCAGTAAATGCATGAAAAATAACAAATGAAGTCAGAAAGGGTTGAAAATTGATGATGTGGCTTTGAATGGTGCATTTTGAACACAGAAAAACTATGGAGTTCAAATAAGTTCAAAAAAATGAAATCCCTTTGTAACACACGAGTTTCCGTATGAAACCCTGATACTTCGAAAGAGATTGCCCGTTTTGTACACGAAGTGCATCCAGTTTTTGCCGTAAACCTCTCTAATTTCTTGCACATGCTATGTGGGTGAAATGATGATACCATGCCAACTTTCAACTTTTTCAGAGTTCATTTGTAGTGCTTTTCAATTTCAGGGTCTTATAGCTGAAAAAAATCAGTAAATGCATGAAAAATAACAAATGTAGTCAGAAAGGGTTGAAAATTGATTATGTAACTTTGAATAGTGCATTTGGAACACAGAAAAACTATGGAGTTCAAATAAGTTGAAAAAAAAATGAAATCCATTTGTAACAGACGAGTTTCCGTATGAAACCCTGATACTTCGAAAGAGATTGTCCGTTTTGTACACGAAGTGCATCCAGTTTTTGTTATAAGCCTCTCTACTTTCTTGCACATGCTATGTGGGTGAAATGATGATACCATGCCAACTTTCAACCTTTTCAGAGGTCATTTGTAGTGCTTTTCAATTTCAGGGTCTTATAGCTGGAAAAAAATCAGTAAATGCATGAAAAATAACAAATGAAGTCAGAAAGGGTTGAAAATTGATGATGTGGCTTTGAATGGTGCATTTTGAACACAGAAAAACTATGGAGTTCAAATAAGTTCAAAAGAAATGAAATCCCTTTGTAACAGAGCAGTTTCTGTATGAAACCCTGATACTTCGAAAGAGATTGTCCGTTTTGTACACGAAGTGCATCCAGTTTTTGCCGTAAGACACTCTATTTTCTTGCACATGCTATGTGGTTGAAATGATGATACCATGCCAACTTTCAACCTTTTCAGAGTTCATTTGTAGTGCTTTTCAATTTCAGGGTCTTATAGTTGAAAAAAATCAGTAAATGCACGAAAAATAACAAATGAAGTCAGAAAGGGTTCAAAATTGACGATGTGGCTTTGAATGGTGCATTTTGAACACAGAAAAACTATGGAGTTGAAATAAGTTCAAAAAAATGAAATCCCAAACTATGGTGAATTATCAAAGTATTTTCTATTCAAAATCATTAAAAGCAAAATGAATTTTCATAAACAACTTTTTTACAAACTTTAATAGCAAAAAGAATTATCATAAAATAAAAAAATAAGTAATTGGAAACAAAATAATATAAATTATAATAAAATATATAAGTAGAAACAACATAAAATAAAATAAAATAAAATTTAATAACATAAATGAAATTTATGAAACTAAAATTATCAAAGTATTTTCTGTTCAAAACATTATAAGCAACCTCTACTAAAATTATATTAAAATCATGCAACTAAATTGTCAAACTATTTTCTGTTCAAAATCATTAAAAGCAAATAGAATTTTCATAAAGAACTTTTTTTGTTAGAAACTTTAATAGCAAAAAGAATTATCATAAGATAAAATAAATAAACAATTAGAAACATAATAAAATAAAATAAAATAAATAAGTATTTTGTTGTAAGTAGAAACAAAACAAAAAAAAGCAAAAAAGAAAACAAAAAAACTAGGAAAGAATAAAAAAATTGCCACCTGCTAGTCCACCACGACGTGAATACGACTAGAAACCCATCAATGGGCCAGGATTCAGGCCTGCAGAAGGCCCAGTAGGCCCATCTGCCATAGCAGTGACAATTAGGCTCGTAAGCCTGCAATAGAGAGGAGCTCGAGAGGGGTGCGGCAGTGGGGCTTATAAACCACTGCGCGCCCCTCTCAACTAGCGAGGCCACCAACCGGGACTAAAGGTGGCATTGGTATCGGTTCTTGCCACCAACCGGAACCAATTCCCCCCATTTAGTACCGGTTGGTGCCACCAACCGGGACCAAAGGCCGCCGCTTCCCGCCCTTTGGGCTGCTGAAAAGAGAGCTTTTGTCCCGGTTGGTGGAACCAACCGGTTCTGAAGGTGGCATTGGTACCGGTTGGTGGCACGAACTAGGACCAATGCTATGTGTATATAATCAGCACTTGTGAAATTTTTCATTCAGTTCTTCGATCTGCCTCTCTGCCACCGAACGCCTCGACACCGGAGAACACCTCAATGCCGCCAGGCTGCCGGACCTCGAGGCCGACGCCGTCACCGCGCCCAACCTGCTCCGGCGCCGCAGCGCCCCTGCCCTGCCCCGACGATGACGTCGTGCGCCCTGCCCTGCCCCGCGCCTCGCCAGCGCCCTGCCTCGCCCGACGCCGTCGTGCCCCTACCCTGCCCCGACGATGCCACCGTGTGCCCCTGCCTCGACCTCGACGCCAACGCCGTTGCGCCCCTGCCCTGCCCTGACGCTGCGCCACGCCGCTGCCCTGCCGTCAACGTCGCCGCACCACTGCCCGTCGGACAGGCCGGTACTCCCTCCTCCCTCCCACCCTCTCCTCTGTTCTTCCTTCATGTATGTGATGATGGTGAAGTTGGTTTAGTGCATAGTTTCAGAGAATTGGATGTTTTCAGCCATGTCCACGAGGTGTTTGATGAAATGCTAGGGCTAGCTAGGGAACTTTGTTTTATGTGAAACTTGGCAGGATGATGTCTCCTTGGATGTTAGTGAAGATGGTCAAGTTTGTTTGTTAAAAGGAAAAACTTGTTGGTGCAAGTTTTATGAAAATTTAGTTCTGGACAGAAACTACATGAATTTTTTTGGTGGACTTGCTAGATGAAATTGGGGCTGCCCTTCTGGACTTAAGGGTTTAGTAGGAAGGACTACAAGATGTAAAAAATTCAGAATTTTTTTAGAAACGAAAAATAGGGTTGTAGTTCAATGCCAAGATTGGACCAAAATTGAAAAATGGAAGTTGTGCTCAAAATTTTCAAATGACTAAAGTGGGTTTTTGAATAAAAATGATCTATAGGCATCAGAGGACTTCTCAAAAAATTTGTGGCATTTGAAAGGAATTATTTGAAATAGTTCTAGTGCAAAATGTTCATTCTAGAGTTTGAAAATACTAATAAAAGAATTTTTTTGAGGCCAAATGATTAAAAAAATAATTACTACTGATGTTTTTGTTCAATGCATTTTTTTGTCCATGTATGTATATGTATGAATGGAAGGATGGATGGATATGGATGTATATACAAAATATTCATATATGATGTTTTTTGTTCATAGCAATTTTTGTCCATGTATGTATAATTTATGTATGTATGTTCATATATGCAAAAGTTACATTTAAGAAAAAATAAGAAAATTCTATTTTTTTCTTCTTCTCTTCTATCCCGATAACTTCAACACGAGGGGGGGGGTCGATATACCCCCTCCCCGATAACATTATTTTCCCATGTATGTATGTCGTTGTTGTCGATATAACCCCCTCCCGGATAACTTCGACATGAGGGGCGGTCGATATATATACCCCCTCTCGACCGTGATAACTTATACCACAGGAGCAACCCCCCGGCACTCTCGCTCGACCAAAACTCTCGAGGATACCCAAACCCTAGAAAAAAACAATGTCGGTCTCCTACCCCCTCTCGCCGCGCCCCTAGCCGATCGACAAACTCTCTTGAGGCCACCCAAATTTACCAAGTTAAAAGAGCGTTGTCCTCGAGGCCACCCCGAACCCTTGAAGCATTGTTGAGGCTACCCCAAACCCTTGAAGCGTTGAGGCCACCCCAAACCCTAGAGAAGCGTCGAGGCCAGGCCACTAATATGATTCCTTATTGTTCTTAGCTAGCTAGTTCAATGTTTGCCACTAATATATCCATCTGTCATGTTAGAATAATAATTGCCATGTTGTAAATATTTGAAGAAACTATGGATCCGCACCCCCGAGACGAAGAAAAAGAAGCGGTGTTGGGGGAGATAATCGCACACGGAAGTGATGTCGTCTTGTCGTTTCTCAACAACACATGCACCAATGGTCTGGAAAGACAGGATGAAGAAGCAGGCTACGACGATGATCAAACAATGGAGGAGGGAGGACATCGTGATGACCGCTCCGGTGACTGAATGGAGGGGGAAGGACACCGTGATGACGGCTCCGGTGACCGAATGGAGGGGGAGGACACCGTGATGACGGCTCCGGTGACCGAATGGAGGGGGAAGGACACCGTGATGACGGCTCCGGTGACCGAACGGAGTCCGACCAGGTATATATTAATTAATTAAGCATGTGCTGACTATATAGCTAATTGATGCATTAATTGTTTTTGGTATGTACACATATTAACACTCTTCTTTTTCTCCTTTTCTAGCCCTCCGAATCGAGCAACACTTCGGTAACGAGACGAGGCCCGAAGAGAAAGTTGCGCACGGATGAAAGGTACACGATCATCGAAATTGATCGCGCTGGCCAACCGATTGAACCCCTCCGGACCAAGCAAAAATTTAATGCTCAGTGCGGGGTTCTAGTTAGGGACATGATCTCGATCAGCATCGAGCAATGGTTGAAGCCTAAGGACATAGACTCTCAGGTGTCTTATGTCAGCGATAGGCAGAAAGCTGATCTTTGGACCGCGCTGCAGGAAAATTTCACCTTCCCGCCAGAGGAAGATCTGGAGAATCAAGTTAAAAAGAAAATGATCAAGGCTTATGCTCTTAGCAAGATGGCTGAGCTATTCAGGAGGTGGAAGAATGAGCTGAAATCATCGTTTGTCGACCAAGACAAGACTCCAGAATTCAGCGGCCGATTTGAGAAGATCAAAGATTAGTGGCCCACATTTGTCACCAAAAAAATCTGAGAGAGCAGTGAAGATGTCAATGACAAACAAGAAAAATGCTACAAAGAAGAAGCATCACCATCGCACGGGGTCAGGTGGCTACCTGAAAACCCGGCCGTTGTGGGACAAGGCTGAGAATGACCTCATTGAAAAAGTGATCGAACCAGAGACGTGACGCTGGCCAGACCGTTGCAGGACTTGGTTCTTTGGGGTTGGGGGAAAATTGGACCCTGTAACATGGAAGTGCATTTGGACCAATGAGCAGTTGAACACACCCATCGAGAAGCTTCTGGAGTATATCGAAAAAGCGTAGCAAGGGACGTTCGTTCCGGACAGAGAGAACAACGAGTTCATAGAGGCCCTCGGGAATCCTGAGCACCCCGGACGGACACGAGGCACGGCAGGCTCCCTTTCGTGGAAGGCTGGATTTCCAGATGCAGGCGGTTACAAATGCCGGGAGACGAAGAAGAAAAAGGAGTTGACCCAACTACAGGCGTTGCACGCAAGGGTACAAGCGCTAGAGGAACGAGATGAAGTTCGCAGCGAACCTACACCCGAAGCTACCCCTCCATCTCAGCGGAGAAGCAGCGTGGCTTCCACGGAGCTGCTTCAGGAGCCTGTCTTCACGGCTCCTGCTAGCTACCCCGTGGATGCTATCATCGAGTCTCAGCATTGCCACCTTATGATGCAGTGGATGGAATTGAAAGTCAAGGCGGCTGTTGGCTCTGTTGCACCACCTGAACCTGGCGCAACTTTTCACTGCCGACCGATTCCAGAAGGATATGCTAGGGTGATGGTGGATGAAATCACAGAAGGATTTGAGGACCTCGCGCTTGACCACCCTACGGGTGACGGGGAGACTCGGCTCGGTTATTGTCTGAAGACTCCATGCCTATGGCGGAAGGAGCTCATGAACCATCCGAACTGGACACCTCTGCCTCCTCCTCCTCCTCCTCCGGCGAGTCAGGGCACTCCGCCTCCTCCTCCGCCTCCTCCTCCTCCTCCTCCTCCGGCGAGTCAGTGCACTCCGCCTCCTCCTCCGCCTCCTCCTCCTCCTCCTCCGGCGAGTCAGAGCACTCCGCCTCCTCCTCCGGCGAGTGATCAGGGCACTCAGCCTCCTTCTTCGGCGCGTGGCGGCACTCCACCTCCTTCTCCGCCTGCGCTGGCGCGCCCGAGCAGCCAACCTCCTCCTTCTCTGCCTCGCCAGCAAGGGCGGAAGAGACCCGCCGCCGCCCCGGCTGCTCCGGCGCGTCATATTCCTTCTCCTCCGCCTCGTAAGCAAGCACGAAAGAAGACAGCCACAGTCGCTCCGTCTGCTCCGGCGGCTAGCAGTACAGCCAGAGGTGGGAGTCAATACATATATGGTGCTTCTCTGAAGACTCCGCCGAAGTTACCATACGAGAGGACCGTGGAGGAAAATGTGAATATCGTGCGAGCCGAAGTGAGGAACTTCTTTGAAGGGGTGAAAGCAAAGAAACATCCACCTCCGGAGGAGAAGATAGATCCGGTGAAAGCGAAGCGCACTCTGGCTGCCCTGAAGAAACCACCAAAGTCTCCGCCGAAAGCCAACGATGGCCGCATTGTTGAAAAGTCATTTCTCGAAGCGAAGCGGTCGGGAAGTACTATCAGTGATCAAAGGTTAGCAGAACGACGAGCTGGGAAACAAATTGCCTAGCTCGGCGAACAAGCGGACCAATCGTGCACCCCGCTCAAGATGTCTAGCGACATCGTCGCTAATGATCCGAGGATGGTCCCCGGTTATAGCAATCTTGGAGATTACCTAGCCGACGATGTACATTATGATTTCTTGGAGGTGGACGAACACAGATACGAGTATGGGAAGCCTCTTGTCAAAGATGAAAAATCTCTAACAACGATGATGCGAAGATTCCATGATTGGTACATGAAAACCTGCAGAGAGTCTGGGGGGGACGAATACTTTGACGCTGTTTGTTAAAGAGGAGCATGACCTCGTTGGAATTGATCTCTTGCATGTTCCATTTGAGGAGTTCTTCCAGTTTTTAAATCAAGTGTCCCTCGATAAATTAACGGTCACTTGCTACTGTCTGTATGTAGCGACCCGACCCGAAGGGATCAAGTCTCTGTGCTCAGGTGTCATCCCTGGATCAGTAATGCTGACACCACACAGTACTTCGAAGGATTTATAACAGAGTAGCAATCACACACTTATTACATCGTTGTCCAATAGAGGACTTATTACAATAAATATGGCTTAAGGCCATCTAATAACGATAACAGTGGAAGACTTGGAAGATAAGTGAGTTCATCAACTCCAGCGGCATCACTGAGTATAGAACCACGACCTAAAGCACCTTACTCGTCGTCTGAAAAGTCTGCAACATGAAAGTTGCAGCCCGAAAACGGGTCAGCACATGGAATATGCTAGCAATGTAACACATAGAGAATAATGAATGATAAGCCTGTACTACATGCATATGTGGCTGGTGGAAAAAGCTCTACGGTTACAGTTTTGCATAAAGCCAGTTTTTCCCTACTGCAAAGGAATAAATTTAATTAACTATCACAGTGGTTGTTAAACATTGAGAATGGTTGACAGCATCCTCAATCCCAATTAAAGATAATCTTTAACAAACTCAACAATATTAAATTAGAGTAACATGTTGAGATTCACATGATATTCAAGTACTAGAGACTCAAGATGTCCATAACCGGGGACACGGCTAATCATGGTTAGTTTATACACTCTGCAGAGGTTTGCGCACTTCTCCCCACAAGACTCGATCGCCTCCGTTTGGTTTCTCGTACTGCAGGGTGTTTGAGAAACGGATGACCGAGACATAGTCTTTCAGAAGCGCTAGCACCTTACGATGGGTAGACCGGTACACCTACATCCCCTACATCTGCTAGTCCACCACTATAAGAGTTCGCACGACTTAATCAACTATGCCAGAGCCCATAATGGCTTGTGGCTACACACGGAAGTTACTAGTTTGAATAATCTCATGATCCCTTTGAGCCTCGGTGGCGGTCCGAAAAAAAAACAGGCAAGTCCTGATGGAAACCAGGTGCCTCAATCCACCCAGATGTGTGTTTAAGTTGCCACCTTAAATAAACCATTAATTTAACAATCTCACATCTGTCATGGATACACTCACCCAATCCACGTCTACTAGCATAGCATGGCAAACAAGCAAACGTAGAAGTAACTCCCAAGGGTTTGATAATAAAACAGGTAATAGGTACTACCTCAATCTACTTCCCATCCCACAATTTAATTAGATCCTAATCATGCAAGTGTTTGAGGGTTGCTCTAATGCATAAAAACTGGGTAGTAGAAACGGTATGATCAAGTGTTACTTGCCTTGCTGGTGATCCGTGAAACCTAGAGATTCGAAGTAACAAGCGGCGCACTCCGGGTGATCTATCGCAGACAAACAACAAGCATACAATAAGTACTCATCTAATGCATGGGTAAATCTCGAATAAAAGATCTAACCAGAAAGTTCAACTTCAGAACCCTGGTTGCCAAAGAAAACGAATCGAACAAAACTACGGAAAACAACCGGCGGAAGAAAACAGCTCGGTTCTAGCAAGTTGAAACTAGGTCAAATTTTACAGTAGCAAAACTTTGTTTAAATTGATTAGTCGGAACGGCGGTTTCGAAACGAAACTCCAGGCGCTTGAATCACCTGATTCCGATAAACGAGCGAGAAGATAAACTAGAACGAAGATCAGATCTGAAATCGCGATCAGAAAAATAGCGGAATAAATCCGATTAAAAGAAAACGACGAACGGTTAAACGAATGGACGTTAGTTAACCGGGAGTAACCGGTGATCACGTTCGTTAAGACGAACGGTCCGGCGAACGCTCGCTAAACAACAAAACCGGAAATAAACCGATCTAGGGTTTCGAAAAAAACCGAACAACGGAAAAGAAAACCGGAACGGTTTTTATAAAAAAACCGAACCGAGGGAAGGGTGGCGCGGCACGGCTACCTCGGCAGGCGAGCTCGGCGGGCGGCGGCTAGGCGGCGGGCGACGACGGCGGCGGCGGCGGCGCAAGCAAGAGGCGGCGGCGACGGGTTGTGGGGAGGAGAGGGGTTTGTGGGGAGAAGAGGGGGTTTTGGGTATTTAAAGGGGAGGGTGGCTTGGGGAGGGGGCAAGCAAGAGGAGGAGTCCTCCTCGGATTCGGCCGGGCGGGCGGCTCTTGTGCTGCGCTGGGAGGGGCGGCTGGGCAGCTGGGCCCTTGGCCCAAAGTGGCGCCGCTTTTTTTAAATATCGCAGAGAAAAAAACGAATAAAATAAAATCTAAACGAACTCCAAAATTTACAAAGTAAATTTTCCCCGACTCCTAAAAATGAGTCGAACAAAAAGAACTTTTACTCGGGCCTAAAATGCAATTTTTTTGAAAACACGCATTTTTCCTTAAGGCAATTAAACTCCGAAAAATCCAGAATTTATTTATTAAATCTTCATTTTTTTTTCCTATTTTTTTTGGGAAAGTCATATTATTCCCTCTCAGGAAAATTATTTGAAGATGAAATAAATACAATCAAATGATCCTCTTTTCATATTCGAGAAAACACAAATATGAAAATTTCGAAATCTCCAACTCTCTCCGAGGGTCCTTGAGTTGCGTGAAATTTCTTAGGATCGGAAAAATGCAAGAAAATATGTAATGCATGATGATCTAATGTATAACATTCCAAATTGAAAATTTGGGATGTTACAAACCTAAACCCCTTAAGATGAATCTCGCCCTCGAGATTCAGGTTCGCTAGAAAATAGGTGAGGGTGGTCCTTGAGCAAATCTTCTTCTCTTTCTCAGGTGGCTTCATCCTCAGTGTGGTGGCTCCACTGAACCTTGCAAAACTTGATAACCTTGCTGAGAGTAACTATGCTGGCATAATCGAGAATCTTGACTGGTTTCTCCTCATATGTGAAATCATCCTTCAACTGAATTGTTTCAAGTGGCACTGTATCTCTTAACGGTACCTCTGCCATCTCGGAGTGACATTTCTTCAGCTGAGAAATATGGAATACATCATGAACTCCTGACAGTCCCTCTGGCAATTCCAGCTTATAAGCAACTTCGCCCATGCGTTGCAAGATCCTATACGGTCCAACGAAACGTGGTGCTAATTTTCCATTAACTCCAAAACGCTTAACTCCTCGAAGTGGGGATACTCTAAGATAAACTCTGTCTCCAACTTCATATTCTATCGCCTTGCGTTTTGAATCCGCATAGCTTTTCTGTCTGGACTGGGCTACCTTGAGCCTATCGCGAATCAACTTAACCTTCTGTTCAGACTCCTTAATCAAATCTGGTCCAAACAACTGACGGTCTCCAACTTCGTCCCATGATAACGGTGTCCTGCACCTCCTTCCGTACAAAGCCTCGAAAGGTGCCATCTTCAAGCTGGTTTGGTAACTGTTGTTATAAGAAAACTCTGCATACGGCAAGTTATCATCCCAACTAGATCCATAATCTAGTGCACAAGCTCTCAGCATATCCTCCAAAATCTGATTGACTCTCTCAGTCTGTCCATCGGTCTGTGGGTGGAAAGCTGTACTGAATTCCAGCCTGGTTCCCAATGTTTCGTGCAACTGATTCCAAAACTTTGAGGTAAATTGGGTTCCTCTATCTGATACGATACTCCTCGGAACTCCGTGTAAACACACAATTCTTGTCATGTATATCTTTGCCAACTTAGCACTGCTATAGGTAGTCTTGACTGGAATGAAATGAGCTACCTTCGTCAAGCGGTCAACTATAACCCAAATCCAGTCATAGCCTGAACGAGTCTTTGGCAAACCTGTGATGAAATCCATGCCTAGTTTATCCCACTTCCATTCGGGTATCGGCAATGGTTGCAACAATCCTGCTGGCTTCTGATGTTCTGCCTTCACCCTTTGACATACATCACAAACTGCTACATACTCTGCAATATCCTTCTTCATTCCGGTCCACCAGGACGTTTCCTTCAAATCTAAATACATCTTGGTATTTCCTGGGTGAATCGAGTAGGGTGAATCATGTGCCTCTTGCAGAATCAACTTCCTGATCTCCGGGTCATTTGGCACATAAACACGGTCCTCAAACCATAGGGTATTGTGCTCATCCTCACGAAATCCCTTTGCTTTTCCTTCGCTCATTTTCTCCTTTATAGAGGCAACTTCCTTATCTGCCTTTTGAGCTTCTCTGATTTTTTCCATCAACGTAGACTGAATCTCCAATGCTGCTACATAGCCTCTCGGAACTATTTCCAAACATAGCTCTCGAAGGTCCTCGGCTAACTCCTTGGGTATTCCTCCCATCATTAGTGTATTGACGTGGCTCATACGGCTCAATGTGTCTGCTACAACGTTAGCCTTCCCGGGGTGATAATGCAATTTCATATCATAATCCTTAATAACCTCCAACCCTCTCCTTTGCCTGAGCTTTAATTCCTTCTGTGTGAAGATGTACTTTAAACTCTTGTGATCCGTGTACACCTCACAATGATTTCCAATGAGAAAATGTCTCCATGTCTTCAATGCATGCACAACGGCTGCTAACTCCAAATCATGTGTGGCATAATTCAACTCATGAGGCTTCAGTTGTCGTGAAGCATACGAAACAACTCTTCCTTCCTGCATAAGCACTGCTCCAAGTCCTCGACGTGAAGCGTCGCAATACACCTCATAATCCTTGGTATGATCTGGCAAAATTAACACTGGTGAGGTAACCAATCTTTTCTTCAACTCCTGAAAACTTGCCTCGCAATCCTCGGTCCATATGAACTTGGTATCCTTTTTCAGCAATTCCGTCATAGGCTTTGCAATCCTTGAGAAATTCTCAATGAACCTTCGGTAGTATCCTGCGAGTCCAAGGAAACTCCGGATCTCTCCAACTGTCGTTGGTGCTTCCCATTTGGTTACGGTCTCAACCTTTGTGGGGTCAACTGCTATCCCTTCTCCGGATATAACATGTCCAAGAAATCCAACTTCCTTTAGCCAAAACTCACATTTGCTGAACTTGGCATATAACTCGATGTTCCTTAGTTTCTGCAAAACCAATCGCAAATGTTCCTTATGTTCCTCTTCATTCTTCGAGAAAACCAAAATATCATCTATGAACACCACGACGAACTTATCCAAAAACTCCATAAACACTTTGTTCATCAGGTTCATGAAATAGGCAGGCGCGTTAGTCAGTCCAAATGACATAACGGTATATTCATACAGTCCATATCTCGTGGTAAATGCTGTCTTAGGTATGTCCTGCTCTCGAATCTTCAACTGATGGTACCCTGATCGCAAATCGATCTTGGAAAACACTTTAGCTCCTTGCAAACGATCAAACAGATCATTTATCATTGGTAGTGGGTACTTGTTCTTGATTGTTACTTCATTCAAACCACGATAATCAACAACCATCCTTCACGATCCGTCCTTCTTCTCTACTAAAAGTACGGGTGATCCCCAAGGCGAAGAACTTGGGCGTATATAACCTTTATCCAATAGCTCCTTAATCTGCTTCTTAATTTCTGCCAAATCCTGTGCGGGCATCCTGTATGGTCGCTTCGATATTGGGCCTATACCTGGCAAAAGCTCAATCAAAAACTCAATGTCTCTATCCGGTGGCATTCCTGGCAATTCCTCAGGAAATACATCAGGGTAATCCTTCACCACTGGCACCTCTTCCTGCACAACTCCTGATAAGGAATTTACTTGATTCCTATTTGGTCCATGCCGCGATACATACCTAATCCTTCTTCCTTCTGGTGTTGTGAGCAAAATCGTCTTACTTGCGCAATCGATGTTTCCCCCATACATCGACAGCCAATCCATACCGAGAATCACCTCCAATCCTTGGGATTCCAAAATGATCAAATCCGTCGGGAACACATGCCTTCCTATACTTAATGGCACTTGAAAATATCCTTGTCTGGCCATATACTCCGCTCCTGGTGAGCTTACTAGCATAGGGGTTTTAAGAATCTGAGTAGGCAGGCTATACTTTTCTACAAATCCCCTTGATATGTATGAATGCGTTGCACCGGTATCGAAAAGAACTAGTGCAGTAAATGACTTAAACAAAAACTTACCGATTACTGCATCGGGCTGATCTTCAACCTCCTCCACATCAATGTGGTTCACCTGTCCCCTGTTGAAAGGGTTTGGCTTCTTTCCAGAGCTTCCATTTCCAGCTTGGCCTTCGGGACAGTCATTTGCATAATGTCCGGTCTTAGAACACTTGTAACAGGTGACATGGCTCAGGTCTTTCTTGGTTGGGGTTGATGGTGTGGTCCGGTTCTGGCCGTTGCTTCCTCCATTCCCATTACCATTTTTGTGGCCATTATGGTTGTGCGAACTACCTCCTCCATGGGTATGCTGAAACTGAACTCCCTGTTTAGGGGTATAACGGGCTTCATTGGGCTCCAGAGTTATACTTCCCTGCCCATACTTCCTCTTGCGATTCTCAATTTGCTGCTGCTTTCCTTCAATCACGAGGGCACGTTCTACCAACTCTTGGTAGTTATTGAAACTTGCTACCATCAACTGCATGCTTAACTCATCATTCAGTCCTTCCAGAAACTTCTCCTGCTTAGCTGCATCTGTAGCAATGTCATCTGGGGCATAACGTGCTAACTTACTAAAATCATCCACATACTGGCCAACAGTCCTTCCTCCTTGGCGTAAATTGTGAAACTCACGCTTCTTCATGGCCATAGCTCCTGCTGAGACATGGGCAGTGCGGAAAGCTTGCTGAAACTGATCCCATGTGACAGTGTCTACAGGGTAAGTGGCTGTAAAATTCTCCCACCATGTTGCTGCAGGTCCTTCAAGCTGATGTGCAGTGAACTTCACCTTTTCTCCATCTGTACATCCTGCAGTGGTCAACTCCCTCCCTATCTTACGGAGCCAATCATCTGCTACAATCGGCTCGGTGCTACTGGAATACACCGGCGGATGCAGCCTAAGGAAACGAGTCAAGTGATCCGCAGGTGGTGGTGGTGGTGGGTTGTTGTTGTTGTTGCCTTGGTTCTGTACCAATGTTTGGATCAAAGTGTTCTGCTGCTGAATCAACTGGGTGATCTCTGGCGGGAAAACAAACCCGGGGTCGCGTCTCGGAGGCATCTGAAGGGTTTATAAAAGACGAGAAATTAAGAATAGAGTGAGGTCTAAGGGGAAAACACTACCCAAATGCACATGAGCAAATGCACACAAAATCACTTCATTCATTTCAAGCAAAGGGCTTACAACGGTCTAACTATCGCAAAAGTGATTGAACTATAATGTTTACATGGAGGGAATACTACTAATATGTGGGGGTCATCTATTAATTTGAACCGGTGGAAGACTCCATGATGTCTGCTCCAGCTTCGTCTTCAAAGTCGGGTTCACTTGGATCCGAATCGGTGTCGTCGATGATGATGTAGTTGCTCGGACAGTCGACGTACTTGTCTTCATTCTTGAGTGCTAATTTCTTCTTGAGTTCTTCAATCTCATACTTAAGATCGCTATTGTGCCTTACTACAGCTACAATCTCGTCCATGTAGTCCTTACGTGTGGACTTTAGTTCTTCTTCAAGTTCGATGATCCTTCCCTTCGCATCCTTCAATTCGATCATGTCATTGCACATCTGGTTCTCCTGGCGTCGAATGTGCTGGTTTAACTCCTGGATGAAAGCTGCAATGGATCTATCCTTCTTGGTGCTGACTATCTCCCATTGTTCATCTCGGCGTCCGCAAATCTGGTAGATGGTGTCCTTGAGGTCTTCTTGGTAAACTTCTCCAATGCGTCCCATGGTGATATGAGCTGCCATGCTCTTTCCTGCACTCGGGTTGGTGCAATCAAAACACTATCTATAGGCTTGGTGATTGGGGCGAATGTCCTTCCCGGAACGTGAGCTTGAATCTTCCAGCGCTCTTCTTCAGGCAGAGTGGCGTTGAAAGTCCCGGTGAAGCTTGGTAGTCCAATGTTCAGGTACTTGGTGACTTCCTTCAAGTGAAATCCAAAAGGTGTGCCTTCATCTGGTTGGGCGTGCTTGATCTTTGCGTCCGTCATCCTAAAAGAGTAGAAAAGATGAGGAGTCGAAAAATGTGAAGAGAGTAGTGATCTATGGCTTTAACTTAGTGGTCGTGTCCTCAGGTCAGTGTGTGCTCGATACCATCTCTGTAGCGACCGACCGAAGGATCAAGTCTCGTGCTCGGTGTCATCCTGGATCGATAATCTTGACACCACACAAGATTTCAAGGATTTATAACAGAGTAGCAATCACACACTTATTACATCATTGTCCAAAAGAGGACTTATTACAATAAATATGGCTTAAGGCCATCTAATAACGATAACAGCGGAAGACTTGGAAGATAAGTGAGTCCATCAACTCCAGTGCATCATCGAGTATAGAACCACGACCTAAAGCACCTTACTCGTCGTCTGAAAAGTCTGCAACATGAAAGTTGCAGCCCGAAAACGGGTCAGCACATTGAATATGCTGGCAATGTAACACATATAGAATAATGAATGATAAGCCTGTACTACATGCATATGTGGCTGGTGGAAAAAGCTCTACGGTTACAGTTTTGCATAAAGCCAGTATTTCCCTACTGCAAAGGAATAAATTTAATTAACTATGATAGTGGTTGTTAAACATTGAGAATGGTTGACAGCATCCTCAATCCCAAATAAAGATAATCTTTAACAAACCCAACAATATTAAATTAGAGTAACATGTTGAGATTCACATGATATTCAAGTACTAGATACTCAAGATGTCCATAACCGGGGACACGGCTAATCATGATTAGTTTATACACTCTGCAGAGGTTTGCGCACTTTTCCCCACAAGACTCGATCGCCTCCGTTTGGTTTCTCGTACTGCAGGGTGTTTGAGAAACGGATGACCTAGACATAGTCTTTCAGAAGCGCTAGCACCTTACGATGGGTAGACCGATACACCTACATCCCCTACATCTGCTAGTCCACCACTATAAGAGTTCACACGACTTAATCAACTATGCCAGAGCCCATAATGGCTTGTGGCTGCACACGGAAGTTACTAGTTTGAATAATCTCATGATCCCTTTGAGCCTGGGTGGCGGTCCGAAAAAAAACAGGCAAGTCCTGATGGAAACCAGGTGCCTCAATCCACCCAGATGTGTGTTTAAGTTGCCACCTTAAATAAACCATTAATTTAACAATCTCACATCTGTCATGGATACACTCACCCAATCCACGTCTACTAGCATAGCATGGCAAATAAGCAAACGTAGAAGTAACTCCCAAGGGTTTGATAATAAAACAGGTAATAGGTACTACCTCAATCTACTTCCCATCCCACAATTTAATTAGATCCTAATCATGCAAGTGTTTGAGGGTTGCTCTAATGCATAAAATCTGGGTAGTAGAAAAGGTATGATCAAGTGTTACTTGCCTTGCTGGTGATCCGCGAAACCTAGAGATTCGAAGTAACAAGCGGCGCACTCCGGGTGATCTATCGCAGACAAACAACAAGCATACAATAAGTACTCATCTAATGCATGGGTAAATCTCTAATAAAATATCTAACCAGAAAGTTCAACTTAAGAACCCTGGTTGCCAAAGAAAACGAATCGAACAAAACTACGGAAAACAACCGGCGGAAGAAAACAGCTCGGTTCTAGCAAGTTGAAACTAGGTCAAATTTTACAGTAGCAAAACTTTGTTTAAATTGATTAGTTGGAACGGCGGTTTCGAAACGAAACTCCAGGCGCTTGAATCACCTGATTCCGATAAACGAGCGAGAAGATAAACTAGAACGAAGATCGGATCTGAAATCACGATCAGAAAAATAGCGGAATAAATCCGATTAAAAGAAAACGACGAACGGTTAAACGAACAGACGTTCGTTAACCGGGAATAACCGGTGATCACGTTCGTTAAGACGAACGGTCCGGCGAACGCTCGCTAAACATCAAAACCGGAAATAAAACCGATCTAGGGTTTCGAAAAAAACCAAACAACGGAAAAGAAAACCGGAACGGTTTTTATAAAAAAAACCGAACCGAGGGAAGGGTGGCGCGGCGCGGCTACCTCGACGAGACGAGACGAGGCGGGTTTGGGTATTTAAAGGGGAGGGGTGGCTTGGGGAGGGGGCAAGAAAGAGGAGGAGGAGTCCTCCTCGGATTCGGCCGGCGGCGGCGGCGCTGCTGCGCGCGCGCGGGGAGGGGCGGCTGGGCCGGCTGGGCCCTTGGCCCAGGCGGGGCGCTGCGCTTTTTTTAAATATCGCGCGCAGAAAAAAAACGAATAAAATAAAATCTAAACGAACTCCAAAATTTACAAAGTAAATTTTCCCCGACTCCTAAAAATGAGTCGAACAAAAATAACTTTTACTCGGGCCTAAAATGCTATTTTTTTGAAAACACGCATTTTTTCCTAAGGCAATTAAACTCCGAAAAATCCAGAATTTATTTATTAAATCTTCATTTTTTCCTAATTTTTTTGGGAAAGTCATATTATTCCCTCTCAGGAAAATTATTTGAAGATGAAATAAATACAATCAAATGATCCTCTTTTCATAATTCGAGAAAACACAAATATGAAAATTTCGAAATCTCCAACTCTCTCCGAGGGTCCTTGAGTTGCGTGAAATTTCTTAGGATCGGAAAAATGCAAGAAAATATGTAATGCATGATGATCTAATGTATAACATTCCAAATTGAAAATTTGGGATGTTACACTGTAAGTAGTACTATTTCTATCATCAAGTCTCTATATATAGGTCAGCTCTTTCATTGCATGTATTTTTAATTATCCTCACTATATTATGCAGATTGAAGATCGCCAAATTGAAGAAAAGACAAATTGGTGATATTGGGTTCATTAGCACAAATCTCATAGATGCAAATGTGGTTAAATTTCATGCCGAAGATACCGAGGCCAACTTGCTACAATCGTTGGTAATAAATGAAAGCAAAGATATAATACTCTTTCCTTACAACTTCAAGTGAGTGTTACTGTCTTGTGCATATTCGGTTTCCCTTATTAGTCTAGGTTATAGTAATGTAATTGATGAGTTATGCATGCGTGCGTAGCTTCCACTATATTCTCCTAGAGATTAAGCTTGAGCGGGGAGTAGTAAACGTGTTAGACTCGAGACGAAAAGATCCTAAGGAGTATGCGGACATGACTGAAATGCTCGAGAAGTAAGTTAAATCAATCATTATCGCACCATATCACCAACTTTGTTCATTTCCTGATAAAAATTATTTTTTTTCTTTATCTGGCAGGGTTTAGAGAAAGTTCACCAAAAAAGCTCCGGGACTGCCGAAGAAGCTGTAATTTAGACACCCGAAAGTAAGTACTACTAGCATGTTCCGCGCATCTCCTAGTGATTCAAGCGTTAGTTTCATCAATACCATTTATAGCATGCTTGCTTATCAGTTTGATTGACCTCTATTTCTTGTAAAGTGGTTGTGGCAGGAAGCTGGGAATAATTACTGTGGATACTACGTTTGCGAGTCCATCCGCAACACGACCTGTGAGCGGGGCTACTCTGACGAACAATATGAAGTGCGTAAGCAATAATATTCATAATTTTATTTTATTACCATCATTTGTGTTGAGTTTCATTTATTCATATATATATATATGACAAATGTTTCCTACAAGCAGTGGTAGTTACCACCACTTGCGTTTTGTATGTTGTATGTAGTATCTGTCGGAACCAAGAGTATGTACGTGTAGTATGTAGTATATAATAATGATTAGGTAGTATATATACTAATTTTTAGGTAGTATGTACCATTTTTTGAGTATGCTCTTTTTTATGTACAAATATGTACGTATTTCACAAATATAAAAAAACTATGGGCTCATATGCAATTTTTTCATGTAACTTGCTTTGAAATATCTTAGATATATTATATAAATATATTTAAAATAATAAAATAGTATATATAGTACCACATGGTAGTATATGAGACATGTGGGGTAACTACCACCGGGTGGTAGGATGGATTTTCAAACTGATACGGGATGCGGGATGAACTCCTACCACCAGATTGTATGCAAGCAATTCAAGAGGAATTGGCGGCATTCTTCCTTGACCATGTGATCGCTAAAGATGGAGAATACCATGTGGACCCTGTGTTCATATATAATTAGGATATTATATTGTACGAGATAATTATATTGTATATATGTAGCCAGTAGCGTCGGATAGATATACGAGAACTTATTGTTTGACCAATCTCTCGGAGAAGGAGAGGTGGTCGATGTCACTTCTCTCTGTATGCATATGTTCATGACGATCTTCCGTTTCCTCCATTTGCTTACTAGCTAGCGTGTCGAGTCCTCTCTATATGTATAATACGTAGCGTATGTCGACCAAGCACGGAGATAAGAGAGGACACTTCTCTCTATTAATTAATTAACCATACAAAAACCCCAAATCCACCCTCCCTTTTGGAAAAAAAACAAAAACCCTAGCCCCTGACCAACTGATTCGTGGATGCCTATTGGTCCCGGTTGGTGCCACCAACAGGGACTAAAGGGCCTCCTGCCTGGGCTCACAGTACCGGCCACGTGGAGGCCCATCTGTCCCGGTTAGTATAAGAACCGGGACTAAAGGCCTAGAGCATTAGTAACGACCCTTTAGTCCCGGTTCCCCATCCGGGACAGATGGGCCTTATGAACCGGGACAAATGGCCCTTTTTCTACTAGTGAAGAATTGGGTTGTCTCCCAACAAGTGCTTTTCTTTAATGCCTTTTTAGCTAGGTATGATGATTCTAGTGATGCTCACAGAAAAGTGATGAATTGAAACATGACGGGAGCATCATGAAGCATATGACTAGCTCATTTAAGCCTAAAACACTATAGCTCCGGAAGGCAAAACAAACATGACTCCAAAAATTTCAACATGAAGAGAGGAACCTTGATGTTTTTGACATATGTAAAAGCACATGTTCCTCTCTCACAATAATTTTCAGTACCATCATGAAAAAATTCAACAATATAACTATCACATAAAGCATTATTTTCATGATCCACATGCATAAAAAAATTTATCACTCTCCACATAATCAAATTATTCTCACTCATAATAGTGGGAGCAAACTCAAAAAAAGAACTATTACGTGATACTTGATTGGCATAATCCAAATGAAAATTAAAATCATGATGACAAGTTTCACGGTTATCATTATTCTTTATAGCATACATGTCATCACAATAATCATCCTAGATAGCAACTTTATTGTCATAATCAATTGAGACCTCTTCCAGAATAGTGGATTCATCACTTAATAAAGTCATGAACTCTCTAAATCCACTTTCATAATTATTACAATAAGCTTTAACACACTCTAAAATAGTGGGATCATTATTACCTAGAGTTGACACTCTTCCAACCCCACTTTCATCAATATAATCATCATAAATAGGAGGCATGCGATCATCATAATAAATTCTCACATCAAAGAAAAACTTGGGGCACTAAAAATATCATCTTCATAAAATATAGAATCCCCAAGCTTATGGCTTTTCATATCATTAGCATCATGGATATTCATAGAAAGCATACTAACAACATTGCAATCATGCTTTTCATTCAAAATTTTATGCCAAACATTTTATATGAGAGAGGGGCAATTAAATTGTAGTGGACCTGCTTGGAGTGTGATATAATGTCCCCTTTATTTTGTTCTACTAGCATGAATGCCCGTGCGTTCCAATGAGAGACATTATTACCTATCTTATGCACATATAACCGCCTCTCAGCAAGCTTGTGCTCCATTGGCGATCTTAGGTTCCCAACCCAAGTAAATATCACGTCTCCGTTGTCTTGTAGTATGTAATTGGATGTCATTTGGATCAAAGTGCACACGGCATCATAATTTCCATCCAAGGCTCTAAGAATCTTTTTGATGATGAATTTGTCAGTCATCTCTTCACTTCCTATGACAACAATCTTACTTTTGATGAGAGCAAGCCTCATTTCGGCGACTACTTCACCATCCTTCATCTTGAACTTGTCAAGTTGTCTTTGAAGCACATCCAACTTGGATTCCTTGATGGACTCAGTACCTTCGTGCATGTCAACCAAAATATCCCAAATTTCTCGAGACGGTAATCTTGTTGAACTCCTCGGGGTACAACCTGTTGAAGAGAATGTTACATGCTTGAGCGGTGTATTGCAACATCTTCAATTCTTCCATGGTTGCTTCATGATCCGGTTCTTTACAATTCTCAAAGAATTTACCTTGCAAGCTAACATGAACAACATCACAAATGGCTGGGTCATGAGCAAGAATATGCATTTTCATCTTATGCTTCAACTACCAAAGTTTGTACCATCAAAATATGGACCTCTACGGAGGTAGTTTCCCTCACTAGACGCCATACTCTCCTAGGGTGATTAGACTACTTGACAAAATAAATCTTATCCTTTTTCTAAATTTATGTTGTGGACAAGTTTTTGCAATTCTACCAAGTAAAATACACCCTACACATTCAAGTGTTAGAATTGTGCAGTGGAAACTAAATACTTTGCGTATCTATGTAAAGGGGGAATTTGAGACTTCAAACACAATGAAGACATGATGATTTTTGGCGTGGCTCCGATTGGTGGTGCTATCGTACGTCCATGTTGGAGACTTTAACTCACGGAGGGTAACGGTTGTGTGAGTCCACGAAGGGCTCTAACCACGAAGGGTCCATGAAGAAGCAACCTTGTCTATTCTTTCATGACTTACGTCCACGAAGGACTAGCCTCACTCGGGTAGATCTTCACGAACTAAGCAATCTTCTTGCCCTTACAAATTCCTTGGTTCAACTCCACATGATCTTGGTGCCTCCCAAGTGACACCTAACCAATCTATGAGGCACCACTCTCCAAAAGGTAATAAATGTTGTGTTGGTGATGAACTCCTTTCTGTTGTGTTTCAAATGATAGTCTCCTCAACACTCAATCTCTCTCAAATAGATTTGGCTTGGGTCGGAGAAAAGATTGGAGTTGAAAGCAACTTGAAGAGGCTAGAAATCAAGATTCAATTGGTAGGATTCGAATCTCTTGATGTCAACACATAAGTAGGTGGTTCTCTCAAAAGACGAATGGTGGAAGTTGTGCTTCATTCTAATGGCTCTCTTAGAGATTAACTAGGGGCGGAGGGCTATAAATAGGCTTCACCCAAAATGCAACCATTACACAGTTTTAACCCAAGTCGTTGAGACGGAACATAAACTCGCTGAGACCGAACTGTGTAAAAAATATGAACGTTGGGCTTTTTGGTTGGACCGAAGTGGAACAACTCGGTGGGACCGAAGTGCAATGGCTAGGGAAAAACTTTGTTTCGGAATTTCCGATTGTTTCAACTCGGTGATTCCGAAGTGAAACAATGTCATTACTGAAACTTGGCAAGGCCATCTCCATTACGGGAAACATCTAATTTGCGGTCAGGCTGCATCTTTGCCATCAACTTTTCGTTGGGCAAAGAAATCGTTTGCCATCATCAGCAAACGATAAAGAAATGGTTTGCCATTATCAGGAGAGGGCAATGAATGCCTAATGGCGAAGATAGATTTGCCATCTTCAGTTTTTATTACAAACGGCAAAGACTTACTTTGTCGTCTGCGGTTTTTATTACAAACGACAAAGTCTTACTTTGCCGTCTGTAATAAAAGTAGCAGACAACAAAAACATACCTTGCCGTCTATATTAAAAATTGCAGACGGCAAAGAAGAAACACACCTCGCAGATCGAGCTCCTGCATCAATGAGGTGGCACTATCGGCACCCCACGCTCACTCTCCCCGATCTCTCTCTCCCACGCGTGCCCTCACCATGTTCTCTCCCCCATCCGACCCCAGTTCTCTCTCCCTTATCCCCGCACGACTCTCTCTCTCTCTCTCATATGCATCTCTCTCTCTGTGTGTGTCTCGTGACTCCCAAGCCCCCCCGGCCCCAGTCGCCGTAGGCCACCCCGCCACACTGGCCTCTACTGACCTGTCATCTCTCCTTCTCCCTCCATCCGGCCCCATCCCCCGTCGATCCGACCCTGTTCCCGCCGCCATGGAAGCCGCCGCTGGATTCCACCCTCGTGCCACCCTCGTGCCACCATCGCTCCACAGCACTCCACGCCAAACGCGCAGGTCTCGGAGGGCCAGCGGTCGCCCCCACGGTCTGCTACCCCTCGCTCGCCGCCCGCTCCCTAGCACTCCATGCCATACGCGCAGGTAACGGAGGGCCAGCACTCACCCCCACGGGTCGCTTCCACTCGCTTGCCGCTGGATGTGCAGGTCCGGGATCGCCGGGCGCCTATGAACACAGTCGGACGTGCGGGGCCACCACTGGACACGCTCGCGGCTATGAATGCGCTCGAGGCCAGAATGACCCCGGTCTATCGGTCGTGTTCACCAGCGGACGGCCGGACATGCTCACCATAGGACCATTGGCCGCCATTTTTCTACTCTGCTGCTGGACGCGCTCGCCGCCGGAGCGCCAGCGGCCATGTCTCGCCTATGCCGCCAGAACGCGGTCGAGGAAGCCGCGACCATTTTTTTAATTAACTCTATAATATTTGTCGTCTGTTGAACATGTGGCTGACGGCAAAGCAATGTCGGGCCCACCTACTAATGGAAAATCCTAAACCTCACTATGTTGTCTACCATGGAGAAAAACCTGATGGCAAAGTCTTTGCTGTCATCCCGACGAAAAGATGACAACAAGGTACCGCTTTGCAGCTACGGCGTTGCCATCTAACTTTGCCATCAGCTAGCTAACGGCAAAGTCTTTTCGGTCAATTATTCGTCCTTTGCCATATGTACTTCCCTGACAGTAAATTAGTTGTTTCTCTTAGTGCTCGGTAGGACGGAGATCAATTTTGATCAAACCGAATTGCTTGGTTTTTGGCTGTCGCAATGGGAATGATCATCTCGGTGGGTCCGGGGTTGATGATAGCGGTGGGACCGAGTTAAAGAATTAGGGTTTGGACATATGTGTTTGAGAAAATGACTGAGGGTTTTCGGAGCAATATCACTAAGCACTTGAGCAACAACCTCATCGTCAATATCTCATCCCTGTTTAATAGTATTGGCTTTCCTAAGGGACTCAATGTGATCTTGGATCACTAAACCATAAATGTAAAGTCTTGGAGTTGCCAATTCTTGTCCTTAGCATTTTGAGGGGTCCACATCCATTCGTCCTTGCCATGCCAATCATTGATCATTTCTGAAATCTATTTGCAGTGAACATCAGATCAATGATATATATGTTGTTATTAATTACCAAAACTACCTGAGGGATTAGTTGCACTTTCAATAGGGCCATCAGAGAATGAGCTCCTGAGAAACCAAGGTCGGGGCCCTTGTTCCAACCAGCCAAACACATGAAGAAATTCTAAGTAGTTCAACTTGAGGACCCCAGCAAAATACTAGCGATCGGGAGAGACCTAAGAGAGAGAGCAAACTATAATATATTTTCCTGGAGGCCCCTCGACATGTCGGGTGTACCAACCGACAAGGCCGAACACAGCCGAAACATCCGCCAGGACGCGAGGCCTGTGAAAAAAGACATTGTTTCATTTCGCCACAGAAAAATGAATGGCAATAAGGGAAGACATATGACAGCTACTCGCGGCCAAATTCGTAAGGGAAGTCGTGCACCCAGAATGGCTCGCAAACCCAGTAATGATGCAGAAAAAGAGCCCGACATGGTGCGTGTGCGTGGACTGCAACTAGCTGAACAAAGCATGCCCCAAAGACCCGTTCCCACTAACCCGGATAGATTAGATCATCGACGCCATGGCAGGATGTGAGCGCCTATGCTTTCTGGACGCATACTTTGGATATCACTAGATACGTATGAAGGAATGTGATAAGGAGATGACCTCCTTCATCACACCTTACAGACCATTCTGTTTCATCCCAATGCTTTTCGGCCTCAATAACCTGGGAGCAACATACGAGCGAACAATGCAGAAGTGTTTCAACAAACAGATCGAAGTCAATGCAAAGGTCAACATCGACAACATTGTGCTCAAATCCAAACAGGGCTCCAGCCTCCTTAGCGACCTTCAGTAGACCTTCTACAACCTCCGCAATTTTAGGATGAAGCTGAACCACAAAAAGTGTGTTTTGACGGTCCTCGCATGACAGCTGATGGGATTCATCGCATCATAGCAGGGAATTGAGGTGAACCTAGAAACAATTCAAGCAATAGAAAACCTCCAGCCTCCGGATACAGTGCGCGAGGTTCAGAAGCTCGCAGGATGTGTGGCAGCCCTTAGCCAATTCATGTCCCCACTAGGAGAGAAAGCTCTACCCTTATATCGCCTCCTTAAAAAGGGCGACAAGTGCTATTGGAGAGAGGAGGCCAAACAAGCATTCACAGACCTCAAGAACCTCCTATATAGTTGAACCCACTCCTCGTGTCACCAGCCCAGTTAGAACCTATGCTTCTATACATATTGGCGACCACTCAGGTGGTCAGCGTTGTCATCGCTGAGGAACGGGAGGAGGCCGGAAAGGTGCAACGACGGGTACAACACCGGGTGTACCATGTCAGTGAGGTACTCACACCCTGCAAGACAAGGTATCCACACTACCAAAAGATCACATATGGGGTGTTCATGGCCGCAAGGAAGCTACGGCATTATTTTCTTAGGTAATTTACTTAGAAAATTTCGCTTAGGTAATCTGCTATTCAATATGTATGCATGATGTCATATATGCGTGGGTAATTTGCTTAGACAATATGTATGTGATATGTTCTTGTATGAACATTTTGCTAGTACTATGAAATGAATTGTGGGAGCGGAAAATATAGGTTGTCATGGTAGCTACACATAGCTGCCACAGTGGTCTGTAACGTAAATGTATTTCAGGAACTTCTCCTACGCATAAACCCATAATTTATTGCTTTCAAAACAGCCATCCTACATACCTATCACGACAGTTCTATGGTGTTGGGAGATATGTTGTCACGCAATATTTTTCGTCATTACATGACTAGAGATGTTATTTCGTTTCATTTTTTCACATCTTCTATGTTAGATCATTGCACATCTTGGTACACTGCCAGAGGAATTCTTAGAGTTTCGACATCATGTTTATCATTTGTTCAGCTGAGTTGTAAGTAAATTTAAAGTATTTATCATTATAGAGTATTGCTCATACTTCCAGACATCATAGGAAGGATGCACCATGGAGGTATCATAGAGAAAAAAAAAGAGTTGTGAGAGAATAAAAATAAAGAGAGGGAGCAATAGTATTCTTTTTAGTTTACACTTGTGCTTCAAAGTAGCACCTGGTTTTATAGCCGGAAAAATAGTTCCAGCTTTCAAAAAAATGGAAATTATTTGTACAAGAGGACTTAATGGCCCAAATAAATCTCATGAACTCCAAATAATATTCTAGTCATTATCAACTATATATAATTGGGGACAAGTCTTATTATCTCCTCTCCGACAATTGCCTTGCGTTGTATAATGATTAGAATATATAAAAGGTCCAAATTAAAAATTCAACTAGATATTTGGGAATGACCTCTTACTCCCTATCATTTGAATATTCAATAAACTCCAAAATTTTCAAATCCTTGTCAAAATTAAAATAAAAGTAACCAACACAAGAAAGTTATAATTTATCCTATTTGAATAATTGACCTTACAAAATTTAGAATTTTGGGATGATAGAGGGTTCGGCTTCACTAACAATTGATGTTGCGGTAGAAACTTGGACATCTTGCATTTTAACAAATTCGCCGACACCGTCCATTGCAGCATGGATTTGCACTTGATCTGCAGCAGCTTCTGGAACTAGGGGTGCGGTAACAACTCCGAAAGCTTCAGTTTCAGCGAAAGCGGCCACATCAACAAGGTCTTCTATAACAGTAGCAATGTTCGTCCTTGCAACGAGCTGATCTACAGCTTCACCATATATAACAGGTGAGGTAACCGCAAGCACATCCGCTGCGCCTTCATATGTTGTTGGAGCTTCAGCGCAAGCTGGGGAGCCTGTCACACCAGCTTGTGTGACCGCATTTGGAGAAGTCGCCATGAGTGGTTCTTCAATATCAACCACTGCTTGTTGCGGCGTCTGTGATGATGTGGCTCTGAACCGAGTAGCAGTCCTAGTCTTGGAAAGAGAGACCTTCCTCACAGCCTTCCGTACCTTTTTATGGCTGAAAATAGAAACAAAAAAAGGGAGAAGGAAAGAAGTTATCAGATATTAGTACTGTATAAATTGTCATCCTATTTGAATTAAGTTATCTATGTTATAGAAAGAAATGGTAATAAAAAGAGAGATGACAATACGAGACTCGCCTTGATGTCATATCACACGTGTCATCGTCCTTCGGGGTACTTACATGAGACCTATTACAAAAAAGAAAGATAAAAGGTGATAATCAAATTGGTGTGTCTTTTATGAAACAGAAAAGAAAATGAAAAATCTAGGAATTGAAAGTACCTTGTTCCTGAGACACTGGATGACGCCTTAGCCATATCAACCTGCTTGGTAGATCTCCTGCAGAAAAATGAGAAAGTGGTGAACAATGTATAAAAATGAGAAGTATAAGTTATCAGTGTTAAATACCGAAGTTACTACAGGATCACACCTAAAATTACTGTACAATGACTCCTATAATTACCATACAGTGACGATGAAACTGAAAAGAAGAAGGAAAGGCAATGGTAGCTCACCTGCACGAATCTACCTTCTTCTGACTGGGGTGTGTAATGGTCTCACCGGTGCCCTTATCGGGCAACCGAATACCAAGCTCTTGGATGACAATTCTCTTGATATGGTAATGAGTTTCAGCTTCCGACAGCATGGTAGGGTGAACTGGTGCAATTTGTGGTGGCGGAGAAGGTAGCTTCAATTTATTGCGCCTCGTGTAAGTCCTATCAAAAGCCTTCACAAGAAAATCACTGGATCTCTTCAACGAAGATTTTGTGGCCACCTCAACCTGCATGTCTATCATATCTGGCTGGCTAGGCATTCCTTCCCCTCCATCAACTAATGTCGTGGGGGACTTCAACTTCGTCAAAGAAGCCACCTCCTGAATCGCGGCCTCTCCTATGTGTTTCCTTTTCATTGTGCCCTGTCGCATATAAGAAGACGAAACAAGTTAAAGATGTTCCGCAAAATAATCTAAAAATATATAGAAGTACCAGAGGGGAGAGTTTACTTCATAATCAAAGAATAAAAACACCACATGAAGAACCGTACCACCCCTTCCAAACGTATATCATGAAAAATACCCCGAAACAACCTGGTGAAATCTACTACTACAAGCATGGTAATTTGAATACAGTGCACATGGTAGTTTGTACACAATAGTCCCGGAAACTACAACTTTATAGTCATAGAAATGGACAAAATTTACTTACGGAATATCAATGAATATGTTGGTAAGCTTGCTTATAATTGACTATTACTCCATCAGTTCCTAAATACTATAAGCTTATTTAGATATTCCAATGCGGAATACATATGAAGCAGAATGAGTGAATCTACACTCTAAAATATTCCAATGCAGAATAGATTTGTATGCAGTCCATATTGAAATCTCTAAAAAGGCTTATATTTAGACAAGGAAAAGTCTTCATAATAGTGATGGTAATTATGCGAAGTACAGACCATAGCCTACCCCAACTTGTTTGCGGCTAAAGGCTTTGTTGTTGTTTGTTGTTTGTACAGACCATAGCCATGAAGCAAAAGTGCAGAAAAGCATGTTGAACACATAGCAACAAAAGAACTGCGGTGATGCGCACTAACAAACAAGAATCAAATCAATTTTGCACATGAACAGAAATTAATAGACTAGTAATTTTGCTACAGCAGACATGCAGATCTGTGAAGGGGAAACCTGATAACTACTATATAACCGACGAGCTGAAGAAACAAATGCCAGAGCTTACAGACCTTGGTGCATTAGAACAGCAATCACGGTAAAATAAAACAAAACTAGCATGGTAAAATATTAGGACAATGAGCACTATTAGCTTTAATGGGAAAACTGAAATGACAAAATGATCTACAGTTGTCAGGCTACAAACCTGATTACTAAGATGCAATAGGACTGATAACTATGGAACATCCAATATGCGGATAACTGGCGGTGGATAAATACTGCACATAATGTCAGCAAAATATGTCTCCGAATTAAGCTGAGCCAGAGTAACATCTCAACGGCATGCCTGATTACTTATTTGAAAAAAGTCTGATAACTACAAAGTGCATCAATCAGCCAATTTCAATCCACCACCATAATTTTTTGTGCTGATGGCAAAGGAAATTTCAATTCCATATTGTAACACAGGAGCAAATATCATGGTGATGAAATCAAATCAAGCAGCAAATATAGCAAATAAAAACACCCAAGACACTCAATAGACTTGAATCCCCTATAAACTATCAGCAACAGCGCCAATTCAGATACAGCAAGTACATCCTAAGTAGGCTAAAATAATAAGTGCAGCCTAAACCTGACACCTAGCCGACCTTGCGACCTCAGTCAACGACAGCGGCGTAATCAGCGGCAGGACGAGCGACCTCATACAGACAAGAGACAGCAATAAATCTCAGACAATGACCTCAGACAAACAACGGAAACTTACACATAGAATTTTGTGCTGATAGCGAAACAAATTTCAATTCCAACATGACACAGGGGCAAAAATCATGGTGATGAAATCTAATCAAGCAACAAATCTAGCAAATAAAAACACCCAAAATACTGAGTAAACTTCAATCCCCAATAAATTATCAACAAACCAACTACGAATCTCTGTATCCGCCGATTTCAAAACCATCCCAAAATTTCCGCGAATCGTTTCTTTTTTTTCGGCAAGTTTACTGGAATAAAATTACCGCTGTTGGGAAGAAAAACAGAGAGCAGGTGGAGGAAGGACTGCAGGCTCACCAACCAGTCGCTGCCGTCTGCCGATTCAAAACCTTCGCCTGCGTCCTACACAAAAATAACCACACATTTAATTCTGTGGCTCGCCAGATACAAATCTCAATATATAATATAAGCAAAAAGGGTGAAATGGCCATTTTAAATTCCGCACTGGAAGAAAATATAAGAGCGTCTAGATCACCACTTTATTGATCTAAACACTCTTATGTTTATTTATGGACGGAGTACAGCCTATGTAGGCCAAAAAGAAAGAAATACTGCCTAAGCTTGACACCGGGCCGACCTTGCAACCTCAGTCAACGACAGCCTTGCAATCAGGAACGGGCCGAGCGACCTCAGACAGATAAGCGACAACAATCAATCTCAGACGGCGACCTCAGAGAGACTCACGGAAGAGCACAAAATAACAACGGGATCTTACACATATTACGAGACCTGGAGTGGACACGGTTCTCTCTAGGAACGCCACCTCCGCTATACCGATCACCGCAGGAAGGGAACTGAAGCGGAATCCAAAATCCATCCGCCACAGGATGACACTAATAACAGGATGACACTAATACAACCAAAATCCTAATAAAACTTTAACAGACGACAAATAGCCAAAGCGGCCGGCCGTTCCTCGTTCGTTTCTATTAATTCCGGCGCCCCAGATCCCCGGCAACGCACGTCAGCCCCGAACTTTCATCAACTCGCGGATCGGCCAACGAGCAGAGCACAGCGGACTAACTCTTAACAACCAGCGGGCCGCCTCTAAACGAACGAGGATTATCGAGGAGAGCGGGAGTAGGATTTAGCCTAGCAAACCTTGTGGTCAGGATCGAATCGTGGGGAGGAGAGGACCACCCGATTGCCGTCGCCGTCTGCCGCTTGCCAGCCCACGCACGGGGGATAAGCGACCTGGGTTTGCCCTGCTAATCCGCCCGTACCAAGCGTCGGCTGCACGGGTGGATGGGGAGGCAAGCCGACAGCCGACTGCGCGGGAGGGATGGGGAGCCAAGGAGAACGACGAGACGAGACGGGACGCCAGGTGTGGGTGGCGGCTGGCTGTGGGTGTCGGAAAATTTCGGGGGGTCGGCGCTACATATATACCTCCCGGTGAAAAGGGTTGGTAGGAGAGATGTTTAGGGCTGAAAAGGCCAAAGATAGGCAGGTGGTTGGAATTTCAAAACGGGATGCGCGGGGCCGGTGAATTTGGCCCAAAAGTTATTTATTTTTCCTTTTTTCGAGTTGTGTTTTGTCCAAAAGTTTTTTTCTTCATTTCTTTGAGTTGTATTTGGTCTAAAAGTTGAAGGTTTCAATCCACCGAAAAATCGAAATAGCTATTATATTTAGCTGAGTTCCAGCTGCATGTTGCCAAGAAATTCGGCCGCCCTTTGTTGAAATAGCGATTCAGAAACACACATTTGTTCGCCACGTTTTACTGTTGAGGGTCAGATGCTTTTGCATGCCATCCATGTCAGGGTTAGTATTGGCGTGAAATTGTGATGATTGTTATTTTAGGGTAGTGCTCAAGTGTACATGCGACTGGTTAGTTTTGGCGCGAGAAGCAACTAATTCTTTTATGAGTGTTGACATTCAACTAATGGAAATATTACTGATACATGAAGAACCCTTGGCCTCGCCGTGCCAAAATGGTTAAATATTAAGCCGTCTAGTAGCACAACATCATTGTATCAGTCAGTTACTACACTGTGCTACTTAACATTTAACAAAATGGCGTGAAAAGCTATCCAGTTTACTTCAATAGCAGTTCAAGTATTGCATCACTAGGGCCATGTCATGATTCAGCATACGAACGCATCGCCTTAGAATGGAGTATCCATTGCGGCTAGGTATAAATAGGGCACGAAAAGTTGTAGCCCATATGGCACAGTGTTAGGTGGTCCCATCGTCGATTAAATACTGATTTTTTTGCATCCTAGAATTACTATAACCTTAATTGGAGATATTCACCGCAAGCGTTTTACAAGTTACCAAAGATGTGTCGTGTGCATGGACCATGTGTAATATAACCCCAATTAAGCCACGGAGGTTAGCGATCCAATGTGTGTCGGTGTAAAAAACCGGCGGATCTTGGGTAGGGGGTCCCAAACAATGTTTGGGCCCTCTCTAAGAGGTAAAATCCTACGTCCTGCTTGATTATATTGCTTGTGTATGAGGGGGTTACAGAGTAGATCTACAACAAGATCAGACGAACTAAATCCTAACTAGTAGGATGGTGATTGTTCCTCCAGGCTCTACGGGCTAAGCCCCCTAGTTTATATAGACACCAGGGCTGCTAGGGTTTATAGGTAGTCTGTTACATCAAGGAAACTTCGGGTCTTCTATCTTAACTTGGGCGGCACACCAAGGCACAAAAGGTCTCCGGTCCGGATACGGTGCGGCCTAACAGCCCGGCCCATGTGAGATGAGGCGGCACCCCGAGGACCCCTAATCTAGGACTCCCCCAGTAGCCTCCGAACTAGCCTTCAATGCTGGCTTCTCATGACTCCCAAGACTGCAGGCTCCGGCTCGCTGGCGAGTTCCTTTTTCTTCAAATGGTACTTGATTCAGTCCGACCATACACCAAGTTGTATCCGGACTCCAGACACTTAGCCTTGAACGCCAATCATCCGAATGCAAAACAGTATCTTTGACTGGCAACTTTAGGCGAAGGGTCGCGTCCAGTCATAAACATGAAGACTCGATAAGCGTCTTGAAGCCACCCTTTTGATGGCATGTCCCTTCAAGGCAGAGATCACTGAAGGAAATATGCCCAAGAGGCAATAATAAAATTGTTATTTTATATTTCCTTATATCATGATAAATTTTTATTATTTGTGCTAAAATTGTATTAACTGGAAACTTGATACATGTGTGGATACATAGACAAAACATCGTGTCCCTAGTAAGCCTCTACTGGACTAGCTCGTTAATAAAAAATGGTTAAGTTTCCTAACCATAGAAATGTGTTGTCATTTGATGAACGGGATCACCTCATTAGGAGAATGATGTGATGGACAAGACCCATCCGTTAGCTTAGCATATTGATTGTTCAGTTTTATTGCTACTGCTTTCTTCATGGCAAATACATATTCCTTTGACTATGAGATTATGCAACTCCCGGATACCGGAGGAATACCTTGTGTGCGATCAAACGTCACAACGTAACTGGGTGATTATAAAGATGCTCTACAGGTATCTCCGAAGGTGTTTGTTGGGTTGGCATAGATCTATATTTGGATTTGTCACTCCGAGTATCGGCGAGGTATCTCTGGGCCCTCTCGGTAATGCACATCATAAGAAGCCTTGCAAGCAATGTGACTAATGAGTTAGTTGCGAGATGATGCATTACGGAACGAGTAAAGAGACTTGTCGGTAACGAGATTAAACTAGGTATGAAGATACCGACGATCAAATCTCGGGCAAGTAACATACCGAGAATAACGTATGTTGTCATTTTGGTACGACCGATAAAGATCTTCATAGAATATGTTAGAACCAATATGAGCATCTAGGTTCCGCTGTTGGTTATTGACCGGAGAGGTGTCTCGGTCATGTCTACATAGTTCTCGAACCCGTAGTGTCCGCTCGCTTAACATTCGATGACGATTTTGTATTATATGAGTTATGTGATTTGGTGACCGAATGTTGTTTGGAGTCTCAGATGAGCTCACGGACATGATGAGGAGTCTCTAAATGGTCGAGAGGTAAAGATTCATATATAGGACGATGATATTCGGACACTGGTAGTGTTCTGGGGTAACGGCCCCCCCCGGCAACTATATGGGCCTAATGGGCCAAGAGGGGAAATGCAGCAGCCAGCATGGGCTGCTGCACCCCCCCATATAGCCCGCACCTTAGGAGGAAGGAAAGGTGGAAGAGAGAAGGAAGGGGAGGGATTCGGCATCCCCCTTCCTTCCCTCCTCTCTCCTCTTTCCTTCCCCCTCCGGCGGATATGGTAAAAGGGGGGGCCGAATTGGGAGGCGCCCAAGTAGGATTCCTCCTACTTGGGGCGCCCCCTTGGCTGCCTATCCACCCCTCAAACCTATATATATGTGGGGGGGCACCGCTATAACACACATCAACAGTTGTCAGCCGTGTGCGGCGCCCGCCCCCCACCACACACACACAGTTTACGCCTCTGGTAATATTCATGTAGTGCTTAGGCAAAGCCCTGCGCGGATCAATTCACCATCACCGTCACCATGCCGTCGTGCTGATGGAACTCTCCGTCGACACTTTTCTGGATCAACAGTTCGAGGGACGTCATCGAGCAGAATGTGTGCAGGACTCGGAGGTGTCGTAGTTCGGTGCTTGATCGGTCGGAACGAGAAGAAGTTCGACTACGTCAACCGTGTTGTCAAACGCCCCGCTTTAGGTCTACGAGGGTACGTTTGACGCACTCTCCCCCTCTTGTTGTTATGCATCTCCTACATAGATCTTGCCTAAGTGTAGGAATTTTTTTGAAATTGCATGCTACGTTTCCCAACAGTGGTATCCGAGCCAGGTCTATGCATAGATGATATGCACGAGTACAACACAAAGAGTTGTGGGCAGTGATCGTTATACTGCTTACCACCAATGTCTTATTTTGATTCGACGGTACTGTTGGATGAAGTGGCCCGGACCAACCGTACATGACCACGTTCATGAGACCGGTTCCACCGACACATATGCAACTAGTTTTTGCATAAAGGTGGCTGGCGGGTGTCTGTTTCTCCAACTTCAGTTAAATCGAATTTGACTGCTGCCAGTCCTTGTTGAAGGTTGAAACAGAAAACTTGATAAATCACCGTTGTGGTTTTGACGCGTAGGTAAGAACGGTTCTTGCTAGAAGCCCGTAGAAGCCACGTAAAACTTGCAACAATAAAGTAGAGGACGTCTAACTTGTTTTTGTAGGGCATGTTGTGATGTGATATGGTCAAGATATGATGTCATATGCGTTATTGTATGAGATGATCATGTTTTTTAAAAGTTATCGGCAACTGGCAGGAGCCTTATGGTTGTCACTTTATTGTATGAAATGCAAACGCCATGTAATTGTTTTACTTTATCACTATGCGTTAGCGATAGTTGTAGAAGCAGTAGTTGGCGAGACGACCACGACACTACGATGGAGATCAAGGTCTCAAGCCGGTGATGATGGAGATCATTACGGTGCTTTGGAGATGTAGATCAAAGGCACAAGATGATGATGGCCATATCATGTCACATATTTTGATTGAATGTGATGTTTATCTTTTATGCATCTTATTTTTCTTAGTATGGCAGTAGCATTATAATATGATATCTTACTAAAATTTCAAGGTATAAGTGTTCTCCCTGAGTATGTACCATTGCGACAGTTCACCGTGCTGAGACACCACGTGATGATCGGGTGTGATAAGGTCTACGTTCACATACAACGGGTGCAAGACAGTTTTGCACATGCGGAATACTCGGGTTAAACTTGACGAGCCTAGCATGTACACACATGGCCTCGGAACACTTGAGACCGAAAGGTCGAACGTGAATCATATAGTAGATATGATCAACATAGAGATGTTCACCACTGAAGACTACTCCATCTCACGTGATGATTGGACATGGTTTAGTTGATTTGGATCACGTAATCATTTAGATGACTCGAGGGATGTCTATCTAAGTGGGAGTTCTTAAATAATTTGATTAATTGAACTTAATTTATCATGAACTTAGTCCTGATAGTTTTTGAATATCTATGTTGTAGATCAATAGCTTGCGTATAGCTCCCCTGTTTTATTTTGATATGTTCCTAGAGAAAACTAAGTTGAAAGATGATAGTAGCAATGATGCGGACTGGGTCCGTGATCTGAGGATTATCCTCTTTGCTGCAGAGAAGAATTATCTCCTTGATGCACCGCTAGGTGACATACCTATTGCAGGAGCAGATGCAGACGTTATGAATGTTTGACAAGCTCGGTATGATGACTACTTGATAGTTTAGTGCACCATGCTTTACGGCTTAGAACCGGGACTTCAAAAATGTTTGGAATGCCGTGGGGCATATGAGATGTTCCAAGAGTTGAAAATGATATTTCAGACTCATGCCCGTGTTAAGAGGTATGAGACCTCTAACAAGTACTTTGCCTACAAGATGGAGGAGAATAGCTCAGCTAGTGAGCATGTTCTCAGAATGTCTGGGTACCACAATCGCTTGAATTAAGTGGGAGTTAATCTTCCAGATAAGATAGTGATTGACAGAGTTATCTAGTCACTATCAATAAGTTACTGGAACTTCGTGATGAACTATTATATGCAAGGGATGACGAAAACGATTCCCAAGCTCTTCGCGATGCTGAAATTGGCGAAGGTAGAAATCAAGAAAAAGCATCAAGTGTTGATGGTTGACAAGACCACTAACTTCAGGTAAAAGGGCAAGGGAAAGAAAGGGAACTTCAAGAAGAATGGCAAGCAAGTTGCCACTCCCATGAAGAAGCCCAAAGCTAGACCCAAGCCTTAAACTGAGTGCTTCTACTTCAAAGAAAATGGTCATTGGAAGTGGAACTACCCCAAATACTTGGCGGATAAGAAGGATGGCAAAGTGAACAAAGGTATATATGATATACATGTTATTGATGTGTAATTTACTAGTGTTCATAGCAACCCCTTGGTATTTGATACCGGTTCAGTTGTTGAGATTTGTAACTCGAAACAGGAGTTGCAGAATGAATAAAGACTAGTTAAGTGTGAGGTGACGATATGTGTTGGAAGTGATTCCAATGTTCATACAATCAACATCGCACATTCCCTCTACCTTAGGGATTAGTGTTGAACCTAAATAAATGTTATTTGGTGTTTGCTTTGAGTATGAATATGATTAGATCGTGTTTATTACAACGGTTATTCATTTAAGTCAGAGAATAATTGTTGTTCTACTTATATGAATAAAACCTTCTATGGTCATACACCTAATGTGAATGGTTTATTGAATCTTGATCGTAGTGATACACATATTCATAATATTGATGCCAAAAGCTGCAAAGTTGATAATGATAGTGCAACATATTTGTGGCACTGCCGTTTAGATCATATTGGTATAAAGCGATGAAGAAACTCCATGCAGATGGGCTTTTGGAATCACTTGATTATGAATCATTTGATACTTGCGAACCATGCCTCATGGGAGAGATGATTAAAACTCCGTTCTCCGGAACAATGGAGCTAGCGAGCCACTGACTTATTGGAAATAATACATACCGATGTATGCGGTCCTATGAGTGTTGAGGCTCGCGGCGGGTATCATTATTTTTTGACCTTCACAAATGATTTGAGCAGATATGGGTATATCTACTTAATGAAACACAAGTCTGAAACATTTGAAAAGTTCAAAGAATTTCAGAGTGAAGTGGATAATCATCGTAACAAAAAAATAAAGTTTCTATGATCTGATCGCGGAGGCGAATATTTGAGTTACGAGTTTGGCCTTAGTTTAAAACAATGTGGAATAGTTTCACAACTCACGCCACCTGGAACACCACAGCGTAATGGTGTGTCCGAACGTCGTTATCGTACTTTATTAGATACGGTGTGATCTATGTTGTCTCTTGCCGATTTACCACTATCGTTTTGGGGTAATGCATTAGAGACAGCTGCATTCATGTTAAATAGGGCACCGTCTAAATCCGTTGAGACGACACCGTATGAATTGTGGTTTGGCAAGAAACGTAAGCTGTTGTTTCTTAAAGTTTGGGGTTATGATGCTTATGTGAAAAAGCTTCAGCCTGATAAGCTCGAACCCAAATCGAAGAAGTGCGTCTTTATAGGATACCCAAAAGTAACAGTTGGGTACACCTTCTACCACAGATCTGAAGGCAAGATCTTTGTTGCTAAGAATGGATCCTTTCTAGAGATGGAGTTCCTCTCAAAAGAAGTGAGCTAGAGGAAAGTAGAACTTGATGAGCTAACCATACCTTCTCTCGAATTGCAAATTAGCTCATAAGAGAAATCTGTTCCTGTGATACCTACACCAACTAGAGAGGAAGCTAATGATAATGATCATGAAACTTCAGATCAAGTTACTACTGAACTTCGTAGGTCAACTAGAGCACGATCCACACCAGAGTGGTACGCAAATCCTGTTCTGGAAGTCATGTTACTGGACCATGACAAACCTATGAACTATGAAGAAGCTATGATGAGCCAGATTCCGATAAATGGCTTGAGGCCATGAAATCTGAGATAGGTTCCATGTATGAGAACAAACTGTAGACTTTGGTGGACTTGCCCAATGATCGGCAAGCCATTGAGAATAAATGGATCTTTAAGAGGAAGACAAACACTGATGGTAGTGTCACTTTCTACAAAGCTCGATCTGTCACAAAAGGTTTTCGACAAGTTCAAGGTGTTGACTACGATGAGATTTTCTCACTCATAGCGATGCTTAAGTCTGTCCGAATCATGTTAGCAATTGCCGCATTTTACGAAATCTGGCAAATGGACGTCAAAAGTGCATTCCTTAATGGATTTTTTAAAGAAGAGTTGTATATGATGCAACCGGAAGGTTTTGTCGATCCTAAAGGTGCTAACAAAGTGTGCAAGCTCCAGCGATCCATCTATGGACTGGTGCAAGCATCTCGGAGTTGGAATATACGCTTTGATGAGGTGATCAAAGCATATGGTTTTATATAGACTTACGGAGAAGCCTGTATTTACAAGAAAGTGAGTGGGAGCTCTGTAGCATTTCTAATATTATATGTGGATGACATATTGTTGATTGAAAATGATATAGAATTTCTGGATAGCATAAAAGGATACTTGAATAAAAGTTTTTCAATGAAAGACCTCGGTGAAGCTTCTTATATATTAGGCATCAAGATCTATAGAGATAGATCAAGACGCTTAATAGGACTTTTACAAAGCACATACCTTGATAAAGTTTTGAAGAAGTTCAAAGTGGATCAGTTAAAGAAGAAATTATTGCCTGTATTGAAGGTGCGAAGTTGAGTAAGACTCAAAGCCCGACCACGGCATAAGATTGAGAGAGAATGAAAGTCATTCCCTATGCCTCAGTCATAGGTTCTATAAATTATGCCATGTTGTGTACTAGACCTATTGTGTACCTTGCCATGAGTTTGGCAAGGGGGTACAGTAGTGATCCAGGAGTAGATCACTAGACAGCGGTCAAAATTATCCTTAGAGGACTAAGGAAATATTTCTCGGTTATGGAGGTGATAAAGAGTTCATCGTAAAGTGTTACGTCGATGCAACTTTGACACCGATCTGGATGACTCTAAGTCTCGATCTGGATACATATTGAAAGTGGGAGCAATAAACTAGAGTAGCTCCATGCAGAGCATTGTAAACATAGAAATTTGAAAAATACATAAGGATCTAAATGTGGCATACATGTTGACTAAAACTTCTCTCACAAGCAAAACATGATCACAAATTAGTATTCTTTGGGTGTTAATCACATAGCGATATGAACTAGATTATTGACTCTAGTAAACCCTTTGAGTGTTGGTCACATGGCGATGTGAACTACGGGTGTTAATCACATAAAGATGTGAACTATTGGTGTTAAATCACATGGTGATGTGAACTAGATTATTGACTCTAGTGCAAGTGGGAGACTGAAGGAAATATGCCCTAAAGGCAATAAAAAAGTTGTTATTTTATATTTACTTATATCATGACAAATGTTTATTATTCATGCTAGAATGGTATTAACCGAAAACTTGATACATGTGTGGATACATAGATAAAACACCATGTCCCTAGAAAGTCTTTACTAGACTAGCTTGTTAATCAAAGATGGTTAAGTTTCCTAACCATCGACATGTGTTTTCATTTGATGAATGGGATCACATCATTAGGAGAATGATGTGATGGACAAGACCCATCCGTTAGCTTACCATATTGATCGTTCAGTTTTACTGCTACTGCTTTCTTCATGTCAAATACATATTCCTTTGACTATGAGATTACGCAACTCCCGGATACCGGAGGAATACCTTGTGTGCTATCAAACGTCACAACGTAACTGGGTGATTATAAAGATGCTCTACATGTATCTCCGAAGGTTTTTGTTGGTTGGCATAGATCGAGATTAGGATTTTGAACTCCGACTATCGGAGAGGTATCTCTGAGCCCTCTCGGTAATGCACATCGTATGAAGCCATGCAAGCAATGTGACTAATGAGTTAGTTGCGGGATGATGCATTACGGAACGAGTAAAGAGACTTGCCAGTAACGAGATTAAACTAGGTATGAAGATACCGATGGTCGAATCTAGGGCAAGTAACATACCGATGAGAAAGGGAATAACGTATGTTGTCATTTCGGACGACCCATAAAGATCTTCATAGAATATGTGGGAACCAATATGAGCATCCAGGTTCTGCTGTTGGTTATTGACCGGAGAGGTGTCTCGGTCTACATAGTTCTCTAACCCGTATGGTCCGCACGCTTAACTTTCGATGAAGGTTTTGTATTCTATGAGTTATGTGATTTGGTGACCGAATGGACATGAGGTATAGATTTATATATAGGACAATGATATTAGGACACCGAAAGTGTTCTGGGGGTAACGGGTACATATCGGGTCACCGGAAGGGGTTCCGCACCCCCCGGCAACTATATAGGCCTAATGGGCCAAGAGGGGAAATGCAGCAGCCAGCATGGGTTGCTGCACCCCCATATAGCCCGTACCTTAGGAGGAAGGAAAGGGGGAAGAAGAGAGAAGGAAGGGGAGGGATTCGTCCTCCCCCTTCCTTCCCTCCTCCTTCCTCTTTCCTTCCCCCTCCGGTGGATATGGTAAAGGGGGAGGCCGAATTGGGAGGCACCCAAGTAGGATTCCTCCTACTTGGGCGGCCCCTTGGCTGCCTCTCCTCCCCTCGAACCTATATATATGTGGGAGGGGGGCGCCGCTAGAAGACACATCAATAGTTGTTAGTCGTGTGCGGCGCCCCCTCCACAGTTTACGCATCCGGTCATATTCACGTAGTGCTTAGGCGAAGCCCTGCATGGATAACTTCATCATCACCGTCACCACGCCGTCGTGCTGACAGAACTGTCCCTCGACACTTTGCTGGATCAAGAGTTCGAGGGACGTCATCGAGCTAAACATGTGCAGAACTCGGAGGTGTCGTACGATCGGTGCTTGATTGGTCGGAATGAGAAGAAGTTCGACTACATCAACCGCGTTGTCAAACACTTCTGCTTTCGGTCTACGAGGGTACGTGGACACAGTCCCCCCCCCCTCTTGTTGCTATGTATCTTTTAGATAGATCTTGCGTGAGCGTAGGAAATTTTTTGAAATTGCATGCTACGGTTCTCCCTCCATCTGTTCGTTCGAGGGTTGATGTTCTACTACGGCCTTGACTTCCACGACCTAGCTCCGAATTCTTTCCTCCATATTTTGGCCTTCATCATCATTTGTGAGGCCTTCCTTCCGGTCCAGCCGCACTTTGGCCTATGGCTCAAGGTTTACATTGTTAAGCCGAAAATCATCGACGGCCAGCACGCAGATTGTGGGGGCGCCATGGTCAGCAGGCTTCCCCGACTCGGCTAACCGAAGGGACTGTTTGTTTACACGGTTAAGGACTGGCAAAAGGAATGGTTCTATATCACCGAGCCCTGTGACGCGGCCTGGGCTGCCGCTCCAGAATTCAGATCTGGGCCCCTAGCGAGGTTGACCTCATGGACCAAAAAAGAAATTGAATGTGGCTCTACCACCGAAGTGGAGGCGCTGCAAACACGCATCTCCAATATGATAAAGGCGGGGGCCGCACTAGCCAATGTGGTCCAGATTATGATCTACCACGGTCTCCTGCCTTACCAACGTCGAGCCACCCGGATGTGGTCTTGGAAGCCAACGGACCCCCGCACCGAGCCGTACCTTCATGACACCACCCGCGAGAAATTGTGGAGGGCGCTGTTCAAGCCGCAGAAAACGTGGCCAACTGAGAAGGAGGACATTGGCCTTGACGCTGAAAACCCTCCCAGGGAAGTAATGTAATGCAGTATCCTTTGTGCTTGGATGTTTATTATCTCATTTTGATTCTCAACTCTCTCAACTCGTTCTCCAGGGATGGATCCAGAAAGCTGAGGAGATGGATTGTCCGGTGCCACTGCCCGAAGATCCCATGTCGGCCACGACCGCCTATGTCCGAGATGGGGACGAGGACGAGGATGAAGAGTAGAGTGACTGCTCCCCGCTCCAATAAGAGGGCGGCGCCGGCCGAAACCGAGGGGGAACACCCTTCCCCAGCTCCGAAGAGGAGGGGGAGGGGAAAGCTCGTCATACTTGATGACAGCTCGGACTCCGATAAGGAGTCCGCAACTTCGGAGAAGATCACGGAGCGGGTTTCCAGAATCAAGCCCCGTGCCGAAAGGTAAGAGTCCAGAGACTTTCCGGGTATCAATTTCATTAACCTAATACTTAAAAGTATATGTTCTTTTGCACCGCATCCCGCCCCGCGACCTCCCCACTGACCAGGTGTCAGAGGGCACTTCTCCGCGGGCCACCCTGGGGGAGAGTGGAGGCACGTCCCATTCTGCGCCTCCCCCATTCATCGGAGATACCGGGGAGGTGCTCTCCCAGAGGACCCTACCCGTGTCGAACATGGGGGTGATGAGGATATTTTCATGGCCGAAGCTTTAGCTTGGGCCAACGAAAAATAAGGAGAAGGAGCTTGGGCAAGCCGATCCTTCCCAGATGGTGGTTCCGGAGCCTGAGTAGCCCTTCGAAACAACGCAACCGCCTTCCACCGAAGGGGGAGCAGGGGCCCCACCGCCTGTGCCAAACACTGGAGGTCGAGGTGTGGCCGAATGGCCGGACATGATGGAGGAGGCTATGAAAAGCTCCTCCATAGTCGCCGAACACCGCATCCTAATGGGTGCAGTTTTGCAAAGCGTCTGGTCTAGACGAAAAACGGTGGGGGAAGCAATGTACGTGAGAGGGGAGGTCAAACGAAATGAATGACAACATATTCTCCTCTAATATTCTCAACAAGATCCGAATTGTGACGGAATCGGTGTAAATCTGTTGGTAGCCGCCTTGGTGCACACAACAGCAAACTGATCTCCAGGCGAGATGAAATGGACATCAAGAGCTCCCGTATTTACATTGTAGTGGTCAGTTTTTTTTTTCTTCAGATAGTGTAGTGATCAGATTTTCTTTTTTGTGGGGAGGGAAGTGCAGTGGTCAGCTGGAAGCACAACTCCCCAAAAGAGAAAACCGTTTGTAGTATGGAAGGCCAAATCAGCCCATCTTATCATCTTATCATCGACTAAGTTATTTTATCGGAGCTGGGATGTACCGGTGAGAGATCCACCGTTCGTCACTGCGTATAGATTGGTGTGAGTGGATCCCACATGATTTTCATTTTCGCGTCTGTTTCTAGGATACAAGCATATACGAACGGGAATACTGGATGGACCCACATCAGTTTGTCGCTCCCACATCAGTTCCACGCCGCCGCTGCTCTCTTCCACATCTCTCTCTCTCTCTCTCTCGGTCAGTTCAACGCCGGCCCCTGCTCTCTCCGTCGTACGGCGGCCGCTGCTCTCTACCTACTACGCCGGCTAGAGTCCGTCTCCCTCCTTGAGTAACCAATCCCCTACCTCGACAAGCCGCCGTGGAAACGGAGTCCCTCGCCGGATCTGACGAACAGTCGGACGCAGTGCAGTGCCGCTGTGTTGCCGCCGGTAGCGGATCCCCGCGCCCGGTGTCCACGGCCGCCTCCCCTGGTCCTCACTCTGGAGATCCAACCGGAAATCGTGGGATCCACCCCAAGTCAACCAGATCCAGTTGTCGCCGACGCGGACGAGGAAGCATGTCAGGATCCAGCGAGGTAAGCACAACTTCCTTAACATCTCTTTCTCTGTACTTCGTGATTTTCTATTTATGCTACATGATTTCAGCTCCCACCCGTGCTTCTTCATCAGATGGACAGCTCCCCATGCTTGTGAGCTTGAAATATACTAAATGTTTCAGGTATATACTAAAATATTCAACCAATGGAAGGGAAGGTGTCAAATTGAAATTGATGTGAAGATTTGAAGCAGATTGTGTGATATATGTCACATTGTTGTTCCGACATTGAAATAAATATGTAGATATGTGGAACTGCTATGTGATGTGAAATGCAGATTTGTGAAACTAATATCCTTGATGTGAAATGAAATTGTAATTGGAATGGTTTTTCTTAAGAGTGCTTTTTAGTGTGATCTGAACTGAAATAGTTCTTGAAATATAAACTGGTATTTCTTAAGAGTGTAATTTGAAATATAAAAAAATATGAAACTACTCGTCTGAAATATATGAAATTGGTGTTTCTTAAGAGTGTATGAACGTAAATATATGAAATTACTCGTCTGAAATATATGAAACTGGTATTTCTTAGGAGTGTATTTCGAAATCTAAACGCAAATATATGAAATTACTCGTCTGAAATATATGAAACTGGTAGTTTTTAAGGGTGTAGTTAGTTCTTAAGTGTGATATGTACTGAAATAGTTGTTGAAATTAAACTGAAATTTTTTGTGACACTTCTGAAATAATAAATTTCACTCTTTTTGAATACAAATGAATTTGGAAAAGCTGAAATCACCTTCTAATTTTTTGAAATGATAAATTTCACTCTTCTGAAATACTAAGTGTCAGTCTTTTGTACAAATATGGTAGTGAAATGTGTTTTTTGAAAGGACTGAAATCAGTTTTTGGTGATTGAGATAATTAGTTTCACTCGCAATGAAATATGGCATTGGAATTGGAATAACTGAAATCAGTTTGTAGAAAGTTAAAAAAAATTATGCCACTCTTTTGAAATACTACGTGTCAGTCTTTTGTACCAATATGGTAGTGAAATTTGTTTTTCGAATGTATTGAAATCAGTTTTTGGTGATTGAGATAATTAGTTTCACTCGCAATGAAATATGACAGTGGAATGGGAATAACTGAAATATGTTTGTAAAAGCTTAAAAATCTTTATGCCGCTCTTTGAAATACTAAGTTTTAGTCTTTTGTAAAGATATGGTAGTGAAATTTGTTTTTGAAAGGATTGAAATCTACCTTTAGGTTCAAATAAACAGTTTCACTCGTTGTGAAAAATGACACTGGAATTATCCGAATAAATGAAACCAGTTAGTAAAAATTTAAAATTGCTTATGGCACTCTTTTGAAATACCAAGTTTTACTCTTTAGTGAAATGTGTTTTTGAAGGATTCAAATGTTTTTAAGAAAACAAATCAGTTCTACGAAAGTTGAAAAATAAATAGTTTCACTCTTTTGGGGAATATGAAACTATATAAATTAGTTTTTTTTTTCTAATGTGTGGAATTAGATTAAAAGTGAAAATCTATTTATCAAACTTGAATGGAATATAAGTTTCATTTGAAATTCAAATATGTGTTTTAAAAGATTTCAAATTAATTTAAAGTGAGAGAGGTTGATCCTTTGAACAAAATAAGCTGACCTTGCTATGTATGTGCTTCTGTACATGTGTGAAGTGTACGTGCCTCAGGCCTGCGTGGCTGCGTGTAAAGCGAGTGTTGTGATTGAAATCACGTGCGTGGGTCCAGCAGGTCAAATCACATGGTTGAAGCCAAGCTGGTGAAATACAGAGGCTTAAATGAAGAAAGTAGTGAAATACATAGATACAACTTATAACAACTTTTGAGGTGACAAGATTTTATTGGTTGGGGAACCACCGGTAGCTACCGGCTCCGGTAAAAAGGACTTTGCGATCTTATCATATTTTCTGCAGCTCGGCCCGTCTTAAGATTGATGGTTCCGCCTTCCACCCGGCCCATGTTCCTTCCGAGCCGTGTACCTCTGGTTGCTCGATCTGACCGGAGCAACTGACGCGCGCGCTCCCCGCCACGCCAGTCGCCCGAAGGATCCACCGCCCGCCACCTTCGACGGCTCGCCGGAACCCAGAGCCCTCGCATCACGCCGTCGCAGTCTCAGAACTCCGGTGATCTGGCTCCACCCGCCAGCCGATGCCGCCCGCGCCGCCGCTCCCGTGCCGCCTCGTGCTCCCGCTCGCCGCCTTCGTCTCCGTTCCGTTCCTGCTCCCGCTCACCCTCCCCCTCCTCCTCCTGCTCCGCCCCTCTGCCACCTCCCCGCACGCCCTGTCCTCCCACCGCCTCTCCTGGCTCCCGTCCATTCGCGTCTCGCATCCGTCACCACCGCCACGGACGGCACGAACGCCACCCCCGCCGGCACAACCGACGTCGTCACCTTCTCCACCGCCGCCGCGGCCGCTGACACAGACGGCGTCACCTCTCCCACGTCCCACACCGTCGCCCAAGGCAGCCGGTCGGGAGAAATCCGAACGGTGCGACATCTACGACGGGACGTGGGTCCCGGACGACGACGAGGAGCCGAGGCGGCCGCTGTACGCGCCGGGCACGTGCCCGTACGTGGACGAGGCGTACGCGTGCGCGTCCAACGGCCGGACGGACGCCGGGTACACGCGGTGGCGCTGGGCGCCGCGCCGGTGCCGGCTCCCCAGGTTCAACGCGACGGACCTCCTGTCGAGGCTGCGCGGCCGGCGGCTGATGCTGGTGGGCGACTCCATGAACCGGAACCAGTTCGAGTCCATGCTCTGCATCCTCCGGGCGGCGCTCCCCGACAAGTCGAGGATGTTCGAGACTCACGGGTACCGGATCTCCAAGGGCCGCGGCTACTTCGTCTTCATGTTCCCGGTAAAGTCCATGGTGCAGACAATGAATCAAGCTCCATTGGTCGAAGGTTGAAGGATGGGATTATTGCAGGATTTTGACTGCACGGTGGAGTTCGTGCGGTCGCATTTCCTGGTCCGGGAAGGGGTGCGGCTGAACCGGCACGGGAACTCCAACCCGACCCTCCAGATCGACCGCATCGACAAGACGGCCGGCAGGTGGAAGAAGGCCGATGTCCTCGTCTTCAACACCGGCCACTGGTGGACGCACAGCAAGACCGCCAGGGGGTACGTCACGTACCGCCGGATCGAGATGCCAGCACTCCGTCCATTGATTTGCAGGTTCAAATCATCCGTGGTTTAAACAGTAAATGAACAATGTCAATAATGTCAATAATTGTGTGCAGCACCAACTACTACATGGAAGGCGACACGCTGTACCCCCAGTTCAACTCGACGGATGCCTACCGGAGAGCCCTCAGGACATGGGCGCGGTGGGTCGACAAGAACATGGACCCCGACAAGAGCGTCGTCTTCTACCGGGGATATTCCACGGCGCATTTCAGGGGAGGGGAGTGGGACTCGGGCGGCTCCTGCAGCGGCGAGACGGAGCCGGCGTTCAGGGGGTCCGTGCTCGACAGCTACCCGGAGAAGATGCGGATCGTGGACGAGGTTGTGGCGCGGATGCGGTTCCCCGTGCGCCTGCTCAACGTCACGAGGCTCACCAGCTTCCGCAAGGACGCCCACCCGTCGCTCTACGGCATGGCGCCGGACAAGAGGAGGAACGTGCCCAAGAGGAAGCAGGACTGCAGCCACTGGTGCCTCCCCGGCGTGCCCGACGCGTGGAACGAGCTCATCTACGCGTCGCTCGTCTTGGAGCCCAACCCCAGGTCATGGGACAAATCATAGGCAGCTAGCTAGTAGATGAGATCATGAGAATGAGATACACATGACCTTGTAAATTGTCTGCAAAAAGTTATTTCACCCCGCTTTATTATAAATAAATACAACAAATCAGCTCAAACTACTGTAGTACAAGCAAACCCAAAAAATCAAAAATAATAATAATTGAAAAGAAAAATACCACCAAGTGACCACAACATCATGGGGTCGTCGGCGGGAGGCATCGCCCTGCCGTGTCATGTAGCGCATCCAACTGGGGCGCGGGGATCAGCAGGTGCGAGCGTTGAGAGAACGCGAGAAATTTGAAGGAAGAGTCAAATGCCCGTCGAAGGAAGACCCGCTCAATCACCATCTTATTACGCGTCGTCCAAAGTGTTCAAGTTAGAGCCGCAAAAACTAGCCAGAAGAGTCGCATGTTCCTCCCTATCCGCGTAGCTCTGGTCCGGAGGAAGTCGGCTAGTTCGTGAGCTTCCCAATCCGGGCCTGGTGCCTCATCCACAAAGCTGCAAAGCACGTGAGACGCCATGTAAGAGAAGAGGATGTGGGTTCCCCGTTTTCGCAACCCCACAAAGGTGAAATAAACCATTACCCGGGCCGTGCCTCTTGACCACCTCCATTCCTGATGGGAAGCGATCCCTCAGCAATTTCCACACAAATTTTGGACCCTGATAACAACCGAACAGTCTGTCTAGGAGCTCCCCGGAGCGAACTATTCGGGAAGGACCATCGCTCGTAACAAACGATCTTGTTCGATCCCGGAAGGAGACCACACCGAATGATTACTTCTCCTGGCCTATTTCAACTGGCCAAACAGGCACGAACCAGCCGGCCCAAAAAAAGAAAAACGCCACATTGCAACAGGCACGAGTTGAGTCCGGCTTCATGATTAATAGAAAAAACTTGGCGGGGGGGTGGCCATGTTAAATCAGGGAAAGTACACTCAATACTACGGCAAAAACTACTAAAAGTTGTTCAACAATTTGCCATGTTCTGCACAAAAAATGTCATGTTCTACTTAAACTTGCAATCTCCAAACCATTTTGTACAAAAAAATTGCCATGTCCCATGGCAGCTAGCAGAAATGAATCTAGAGGGTTGTTTCATGGATCAGCCTATATTAAAAGGTAATTTTTGCCATGTCATTAAAAGTAAAATTGCACTGCCAGAAAAATAGTAAAATTTTCCATGGCAAAAAAAGAGTAAAAATTTTCCATGGCAAAAAAAGTATAATTTACCATGTTATTAAAAGTAAAAATTGACATGGCAAAAAAGGAGTAAAATTTTGCCAAGGCAAAATAAAATATAATTATCCATGTCATTAAAAGTAAAATTGTCATGGAAAAAATAGAGTAAGAATTGCCTTGGCAAGAAAAGAGTAAAATTTTGCCGTGGAAAAATAAAGTATAATTTGTCATGTCACTAAAAGTAAAATGGCTGCAAAAATAGAACAAAAACTGCCATCACAAAAACATAATGAAAATTTGGCATGCAAAAATGAAGTAAATTTGTCATGGAAAATGAAGTGAAATTTCATATGATACTAGAAAAAGAGTATCAATAAATTCCCATGGTCTAAATATACAGATTGCCATAGACCAAAAACTAAATTAGTCATGGACCACAGACTAAATTTGCCATGGATCATAAGGTAAATTTGCCATGTTCCATAAACTAAATTTGTCACGGCAGAAAAAGTATAGTTTCCCATGTCATTAAAAGCAAAATTGCCATGGAAAAAATAGAGTAAAAATTTCCATGGCAAAAATAGAATAAAAATTGCCATGCAAAAATGAAGTAAATTTGCCATAGAAAATGAAGTAAAATTTATATATAATACTAAAAAAGAGTATCAACTAAATTGCCATGTTCTAAATATACAAATTGCCATGGACCATAAACTAAATTTTGTCATGGACCATAAACTAAATTTGCCATGGACCATAAGCTAAATTGCCATGGTCCATAAACTAAAATTGTAAAAAACAATAAATACCACGGCAAATTAGCTCTAAATTTTGCCATAACATGTGAATTGCATTTGCCATGGTTAATTAGCTTATATTGCAATGGCCCATAAGAAAAACAAAATAGTTTGTCATTGTTAGAAAAGGAAAAAAATGCCATTATCCATAAACCACAATTTCCATGCTTCCTGAACTTAAATTACCACCATACATAAACAAGAAAAAGGAAATTGACATGTTACATGAACAAAAGGAAAACTTCAATTGTCCATCGAATTGAAGTTGTCGTTATTCCATGAAAGTGAACTTGTCATGGTCTATGAAGTGATATTTGCCACGCTCCATGTAAGTGAATTTGCCATGGTCTTGAAGGAAATATGCCCTAGAGGCAATAATAAAGTTATTATTTATTTCCTTATATCATGATAAATGTTTCTTATTCATGCTAGAATTGTATTAACCGGAAACATAATACATGTGTGAATACATAGACAAACAGAGTGTCACTAGTATGCCTCTACTTGACTAGCTCGTTAATGGAAGATGGTTATGTTTCCTAACCACAGACATGAGTTGTCATTTGATTAACGGGATCACATCATTAGGAGAATGATGTGATTGACTTGACCCATTCCGTTAGCTTAGCACTTAATCGTTTAGTATGTTGCTATTGCTTTCTTCATAACTTATACATGTTCCTATGACTATGAGATTATGCAACTCCCGTTTACCGGAGGAACACTTTGTGTGCTACCAAACGTCACAACGAATCGGGTGATTATAAAGGTGCTCTATAGGTGTCTCGAAGGTACTTGTTGGGTTGGCGATTTCGAGATTAGGATTTGTCACTCCAATTGTCGGAGAGGTATCTCTGGGCCCACTCGGTAATGCACATCACTTAAGCCTTGCAAGCATTACAACTAATGAGTTAGTTGCGGGATGATGTATTACGGAACGAGTAAAGAGACTTGCCGGTAACAAGATTGAACTAGGTATTGAGATACCGACGATCGAATCTCGGGCAAGTAACATACCGATGACAAAGGGAACAACGTGTGCTGTTATGCGGTTTGACCGATAAAGATCTTCGTAGAATATGTGGGAGCCAATATGAGCATTCAGTTTCCGCTATTGGTTATTGACCGGAGATGTGTCTCGGTCATGTCTACATAGTTCTCGAACCCGTAGGGTATGCACGCTTAAAGTTTGATGACGGTTATATTATGAGTTTATGAGTTTTGATTTACCGAAGGAGTTCGGAGTCCCGGATGAGATCAGGGACATGACGAGGAGTCTCGAAATGGTCGAGACGTAAAGATCGATATATTGTACGACAATATTCGGACTTCAGAAAGGTTTCGAGTGATTCACGTATTTTTCGGAGTACCGAAGAGTTACGGGCATTCGCCGGGGAGTATATGGGCCTTATTGGGCCATATGGGAATAGAGGAGAGAGGCCAAAAGGAAGGAGGCATGCGCCCCCTCCCCCCCTCTGGTCCGAATTGGACAAGGGGTGCAGCCCCCTTTTCCTTCTCCCTCTCCTCATCTTTCCTTCTCTCCTACTCCAACAAGGAAAGGAGGAGTCCTACTCCCGGTGGGAGTAGGACTCCCCCCTTGGCGCGCCCTCCTAGACTGGCCGCCTCCCCCCTTGCTCCTTTATATACGGGGGCAGGGGGGCACCCCAAAGACACAAAAATTGATCCCTTGGATCTCTTAGCCGTGTGCGGTGCCCCCCTCCACCATAGTCCACCTCAATAATATCGTAGCGGTGCTTAGGCGAAGCCCTGCATCGGTAGAACATCATCATCGGTCACCACGCCGTCGTGCTGATGGAACTCTCCCTCAAAGCTCGGCTGGATCGGAGTTCGAGGGACGTCATCGGGCTGAACGTGTGTTGAACTCAGAGGTGCCGTGCGTTTGATACTTGATCGGTCGGATAGTGAAGACGTACGACTACATCAACCGCGTTGTGCTAACGCTTCCGCTTTCGGTCTACAAGGGTACATGGACAACACTCTCCCCTCTCGTTGCTATGCATCACCATGATCTTGCGTGTGCCTAGGAAATTTTTTGTAATTACTCTACAATTTCTCTACAATTTCCGGTCTACAATTTTTTTAATTACTCTACGTATTCAGTTAACAGGAGCAAAGCAGTTCTTCCTGACGAACAGGAGCAGAGCACCAACTCCCGTACACTGATCATATTCAGCACAGGGAGCAGAGGAGCAACTCCTTACGGTACCTTCTTCCTCTTGACGAGCGGGAGCTCTGGCGGCAGCACGGGCAGACGAGCAGCAGCAACACCGGCGGTAGGGGAGAAGCAGCCGCACGGGCGCGCAGGCAGGGGAGTAGCAGCCGCACGGGCTCGCGCGGAAGATTGAGGAGGGCGCGCGGGCAGGGGAGAAGGAGGACGCGCGCGAGCTCCTGGTCAACCGGATCGTGGAGGCAATTTCCGGCGACGCCCGTAGGGGATCGCGGCCGGGATGAATTGCGGCGGCGCGCGCGGGAGCTCGAGGAGGATGCACTGGAGCTTGAGGAGGATGCGCTGGAGCTTGAGGAGGATGCGTGGGAGCTCGAGGTGGACGCCCGCGAGCTCGAGGAGGACGTGGCCGGAGGTCCCGACGATGCCCGCAGGTAATCGAGGCGGGAGGGGATCGCGGCGACGCAGGTCTGAGCGGGGGAGGCGGCAGAGCAGGTACTTGGCGACGGAGGCGGCGGAGCAGGTAGGTGGCGACGGCGGCGGAGCACTTCCTGATGGGCGGCGAGTCGCACAGTTACGGGCGCCGCCCCTATCGACGCCGGAGGAAGAAGACGGGCGAGGGGCTTGTTTCGATTTATTTTAAAACTACAAGGGCTTTTTTGCAAAATCACCAATGAACTGCGCCCCCGACATGTTTTTCGGGACGGAGGGAGTACTACGTTCCCCAACAGTGGCATCCGAGCCAGGTTTTATGCGTAGATGTCATATGCACGAGTAGAACACAAGTGAGTTGTGGGCGATATAAGTCATACTGCTTACCAGCATGTCATACTTTGGTTCGGCTGTATTGTTGGATGAAGCAGCCCGGACCGACATTACGCGTACGCTTACGCGAGACTGGTTCTACCGACGTGCTTTGCACACAGGTGGCTGGCGTGTGTCAGTTTCTCCAACTTTAGTTGAACCTAGTGTGGCTACGCCCGGTCCTTGAGAAGGTTAAAACGGCACTAACTTGACGAACTATCGTTGTGGTTTTGATGCGTAGGTAAGAACGGTTCTTGCTCAGCCCGTAGCAGCCACGTAAAACTTGCAACAACAAAGTAGAGGACGTCTAACTTATTTTTGCAGGGCATGTTGTGATGTGATATGGTCAAGATGTGATGAGATATAAATTGTTGTATAAGATGATCATGTTTTGTTCAAGTTATCGGCAACTGGCAGAAGCCTCATGGTTGTCTCTTTATTGCATAAGATGCAAGCGCCAAATAATTGCTTTACTTTATCGCCATGCGATAGCAATAGTTGCAAGAGAAATAGTTGGCGAGACGACCATGTAATGACACGTTGATAGAGATCAAGATGATGGAGATCATGGTGTCATGCCGGTGACGATGGAAATCATGACGATGCTTTGGAGATGGAGATCAAAGGCACAAGATGATGATGGCCATATCATGTCACATATTTTGATTGCATGTGATGTTTATCTTTTATGCATCTTATCTTGCTTTGTTTGACGGTAGCATTATAAGATGATCTCTCACTAAATTATCAAGGTATAAGTGTTCTCCCTGAGTATGCACCGTTGCGAAAGTTCTTCGTGCTGAGACACCACGTGATGATCGGGTGTGATACAACGGGTGCAAAACAGTTGCACACGCAGAATACTCAGGTTAAACTTGACGAGCCTATCATATAACAGATATGACCTCGGAACACGGAGACCGAAAGGTCGAGCGTGAATCATATAGTAGATATGATCAACATATTGATGTCCACCATTGAAACTACTCCATCTCATGTGATGATCGGACATGGTTTAGTTGATTTGGATCACGTCATCACTTAGAGGATTAGAGGGATGTCTATCTAAGTGGGAGTTCTTAAGTAATATGATTAATTGAACTTTGATTTATCATGAACTTAGTACCTGATAGTATCTTGCTTGTCTATGTTGTTGTAGATCAATAGCTCGCGTTTAGCTCCCCTATTTTATTTTGATATGTTCCGAGAAAATTAAGTTGAAAATTGTTAGTAGCAATGATGCGGACTTGGTCCGTGATCTAAGGATTAACCTCATTGCTCCACAGAAGAATTATGTCCTTGATGCACCGCTAGGTGACAGACCTATTGCAGGAGCAGCTGCAGACGTTATGAATGTTTGGCTATCTCAATATGATGACTACTTGATAGTTTAGTGCGCCATGCTTAACGGCTTAGAATCGGGACTTCAAAGACGTTTTGAATGTCATGGACCATATGAGATGTTCCAGGAGTTGAAGTTAATATTTCAAGCAAATACCCGAGTTGAGAGATATGAAGTCTCCAACAAGTTCTATAGCTAAAAAGATGGAGGAGAATAGCTCAAGCAGTGAGCATGTGCTCAGATTGTCTGGATACTACAATCACTTGAATCGAGTGGGAGTTAATCTTCCAGATAATATAGTGATTGACAGAGTTCTCTAGTCACTATCACCAAGTTACTAGAACTTCGTGATGAACTATAATATGCAAGGGATAACGGAAACGATTCCCAAGCTCTTCGTGATGCTGAAATCGACGAAGGTAGAAATCAAGAAAAACATCAAGTGTTGATGGTTGATGAGGGAGTTCCGGACTAGGGGGTGTCCGGATAGCCGAACTATCATCAACGGCCGGACTCCAAGACTATGAAGATACAAGATTGAAGACTTCGTCCCGTGTCCGGATGGGACTTTCCTTGGCGTGGAAGGCAAGCTTGGCGATACAGATATGTAGATCTCCTACCATTGTAACCGACTGTAACCCTAGCCCTCTCCAAAGGTCTATATAAACCGGATGGCTTTAGTCCATAGGACTAACAACAATCATACCATAGGCTAGCTTCTAGGGTTTAGCCTCTTTGATCTCGTGGTAGATCCACTCTTGTAACACACATCATCAATATTAATCAAGCAGGACGTAGGGTTTTACCTCCATCAAGAGGGCTGAACCTGTAAAACATCGTGTCCCTTGTCTCCTGTTACCATCCGCCTAGACGCACAGTTCGGAACCCCTACCCGAGATCCGCCGGTTTTGACACCGACATTGGTGCTTTTGAGAGTTCCTCTCGTGCCGTCACCATCGGGAAGGATGCCTTTTCCGCCTTTAAAGACGGCGCCGCCGTCAAGGGAGCTTTGGCCGCCGCCGACTATCCGCTAGGCGGTTTTCATGACCGCCTGTTCGCCACCGCCCGACAATGACCTCTCAAGTCATTAAAAGCGATCTTCACGTCAGCTCGGAATTCGCCGAGCAGCTAGATCCGATTGAGCTTTCCTCCGTAAACGGGCTCTTGGATCACATCGCCGCCCTGGGAGTCGCTACCGACTACAATCAGATTGGGCTTAAAACCGATCTGAGAGAAATTAACTCTCCCCAGGTTACCCACCACGTTGTCGTGGTAGAGGAACAATGTGGCGACTCTTCTTCTATGTTAAAATCCAACTATGTCCGGATTCCGGATCCCTCCATGACGGATTCCCGCGGAGGGACGGACGCTAATCAAATACTGAACCTAAAGTCAGGCATCAGACCAGATTTGTTGGAAAGCGCTCAGCAAACCAAGCTTCCAAATCCGGAAGCTTCTTGGCCTTTGAGCCTCAGACCGGGCAGGGTTCCGAACTTAATTCCACCCGCCCACCCAAACATAAGCGATCTATCTCAAATACGGCAAGAGCCTGATGAAACAGTACATCATTACTGGGCCAGATTCCTCCTAGTTATGAACAAGATAAAGGACTGCCGTGAAGAAAGCGCGATTTCAATCTTCTGCAACAATTGCACGGACAAGGGAATCATAAACGCCATCAGTCGTCGCGAAGTTTCACGCCTCACCGACCTAGCGACCATCGTACAAAAATACTGTGCGATGGAGATTGCATGGAAAACCGAAACTAGGTTTTGGGACAATCCGGCCCTGAATACAAACCCAGTCCGAAATAAAAGGGTGCTTCATACTCAAGCACCTGGGTTAGAAACCAAAAAGCAAAAACCCCCTAATGGGTACGGAACCGTACTAGAGGGATGGCTCAACGGACCCTGCAAAATCCACAGTACGGAGGGCGCCACTCCAACACACAGCCTTCGAGCGTGTTGGATACTACGGCAGGTGGCCAAAAGTGGCGTAGGCTTTTAGCCCCGGGCAACCAACCCAGCAGTACCAGTACGGTATTAACAGTCTTCGAGACTTTCGCATCAAATAACATGCGGAAACGAACAATCCGCAGCCTCGCCGAAGTCTACCAAGTAGCAACAACAAATCCATGGAGCGACACGGCTATCACCTTCAACGCCAGCGACGAACCTAAATTCTGAAAAGCTAGAGCACCAGCCGTATTGGTCCTCAGTCCGATAGTGGATGGTTTTCGTCTTACTAAGGTACTCATGGATGGCGGCAGCGGATTAAACCTCATCTATGAGGAAACCCTTCAAAAAATGGAAATTGACTGGAGCCGCATTGAGCGAAGCAGCACAACCTTCAGAGGGATAATCCCTAGTCGAGAAGTACGCTGGACAGGAAAAATCACACTAGATGTAGTGTTCGGCTCACCGGACAATTACAGGTCCGAGGAGGTCACGTTCCAAGTGGCCCCATTCAGCAGCGGATATCACGCTTTGTTAGGGCGAGAGGCATTCACAATCTTCCAAGCTATACCCCACTACGGGTACATGAAGCTCAAAATGCCTGGACCCAATGGGATAATCACTCGCCAGGATCCAGATACAGCACTCCAGCTGAAAATAAGACAGCCGACCGGCCCTAGAGGCATTGTCCAAGCCCTAGCGGCAGAGGAACTAACTACGCCTGCGCCCACGGTGGATAGGGACGATGTGATACTCGATAAGAGGTCCAAGTCCACCTCTTTTGAACCAGCGACGAAATAGTCAAAATTCAGGTCCATCCAACGGACCCCACAAAGACGGCCTCCATTGGGGCACAATTAAGTCCTGATGTCGGTCAAGACTACGAGAATTCCTTCGAAAAATTGGGACATTTTGCTCGGCACCCTTCGACATGCCAGAATCCCACGCAGTCTGGCAGAGCACAGCCTAAATATCCTAAAAGGATTCAAGCCACCAAACAAGCTCTTCGGCGATTTTCCCAACCCAAAAGACAGGCAATGGGAGAGGAGCTAGCCAAACTCTTAGAAGTCGGATTCATCAGAGATATAAAACATCCGGACTGGCTAGCCAATCTAGTAATGGTACCAAAAAAGGACAAATCCTGGCGCCTCTGCGTCGATTTTAAAGATCTTAACAAGGCCTGTCCAAAGGACAGTTTCTCTGGAAAGAAGTGAGTGGGAGGAAAGTAGAACTTGATGAGGTAGATGTACCTTCTCTGGAAGTGGAAAGTAGTTCATCAAAGAAATTTGTTCCAGTGATGCCTACACCAATTAGTGAGGAAGTCCATGATGATGATCATGAAACTTCAAATCAAGTTACTACCAAAACTCGTAGGTCAACCAGAGTACGTTCCGCACCAGAGTGGTACAGTAATCCTGTTCTGGAAGTCATGTTGCTAAACCATTACAAACCTATGAACTATGAGGAAGCGATGATGAGCCCAGATTCCTCGAAATGGCTTGAGGCCATGAAATCTGAGTTGGATCCATGTATGAGAACAAAGTGTGGACTTTGGTTGACTTGCCCGATGATCGGCAAGCCATAGAAAATAGATGGATCTTTAAGAAGAAGACTAATGCTGATGGTAATGTTACTGTCTACAAAGCTCGACTTTTTGAGAAAGGTTTTCGACAAGTTCAAAGAGTTGACTACGGTGAGACCTTCTCACCCATAGCAATGCTTAAGTCTGTCTGAATCATGTTAGCAATTGCCACATTTTATGATTATGAAATTTGGCAAATGGATGTCAAAACTGCATTCCTTAATGGATTTCTTAAAGAAGAGTTGTATATGATGCAACCGGAAGGTTTTGTCGATCCTAAAGGTTCTAACAAATTGTGCAAGCTCCAGCGATCCCTTTATGAACAGGTGCAAGCCTCTCGTAGTTGGAATATACGCTTTGATAGTGTGATCAAAACATATGGTTTTATACAGACTTTCAGAGAAGCCTGTATTTACAAGAAAGTGTGTGGGAGCTCTGTAGCATTTCTAATATTATATGTGGATGACATATTGTTGATTGGAAATGATATAGAATTTCTGGATAGCATAAAAGGATACTTGAAAAAGAATTTTTCAATGAAAGACCTCGGTGAAGCTGCTTATAAATTGGGCAGCAAGATCTATAGAGATAGATCAAGACGCTTAATTGGACTTTCACAAAGCACATACCTTGATAAAGTTTTGAAGAAGTTCAAAATGGACCAGTCAAAGAAAGGGTTCTTACTTGTGTTACAAGGTGTGAAGTTGATTCAGACTCAATGCCCGACCAGTGCAGAAGATAGAGAGAAAATGAAAGTCATTCCATATGCCTCAGCCATGGGTTCTATCATGTATGCAATGTTGTGTACCCGACCTGATGTGTGCCATGCTATAAGTTTAGCAGGGAGGTACCAAAGTAATCAAGGAGTGGATCACTGGACAGCGGTCAAGAACATCCTGAAATACCTGAATAGGAGTAAGGATATGTTTCTCGTTTATGGAGGTCAAAGAGCTTGTCGTAAATGGTTACGTCGCTGCTAGCTTTAACACTGATCTGGATGACTCTAAGTCACAAACCGGATACGTATTTATATTGAATGGTGGAGCTGTCAGTTGGTGCAGTTCCAAGCAAAGCGTCGTGGAGGGATCTACGTGTTAAGCGGAGTACATAGCTGCTTCAGAAGCAGCAAATGAAGGAGTCTGGATGAAGGAGTTCATATCCGATCTACGTGTAATACCTAGTGCATCGGGTCCAATGAAAATCTTTTGTGACAATACTGGGGCAATTGCCTTAGTGAAGGAATCCAGATTTCACAAGAGAACCAAACACATCAAGAGATGCTTCAACTCCATCCGCGATCAAGTCAAGGAGGGAGACATAGAGATTTGCAAAATAGATATGGATCTGAATGTTGCAGACCCGTTGACTAAGCCTATTCCACGAGAGAAACATGATCAACACCAAAACTCCATGGGTGTTACAATCATTACAATGTAATCTAGATTATTGACTCTAGTGCAAGTGGGAGACTGAACGAAATATGCCCTAGAGGCAATAATAAAGTTGTTATTTATATTTCCTTATATCATGATAAATGTTTATTATTCATGCTAGAATTGTATTAACTGGAAACTTGATACATGTGTGAATACATAGACAAAACAAAGTGTCCCTAGTATGCCTCTACTTTACTAGCTCGTTAATGAAAGATGGTTAAGTTTCCTGACCATAGACATGTGTTGTCATTTGATGAATGAGATCACATCATTAGGAGAATGATGTGATGGACAAGACCCATCTGTTAGCTTAGCTTAATGATCGTTAAGTTTTATTGCTATTGCTTTCTTCATGACTTATACATATTCCTTTGACTATGAGATTATGCAACTCCCGAATACCGGAGGAACACCTTGTGTGCTATCAAACATCACAACGTAACTGGGTGATTATAAAGATTCTCTACAAGTGTTTCCGTAGGTGTTTGTTCGGTTGGCATAGATCGAGATTAGGATTTCTCACTCCGAGTATCGGAGCGGTATCTCCCGGCCCTCTCGGTAATGCACATCACTATAAGCCGTGCAAGCAATGTGACTAATGAGTTAGTTGCGGGATGATGCATTACGGAACGAGTAAAGAGGCTTGCTGGTAGCGAGATTGAACTAGGTATGAGGATACCGACGATCGAATCTCGGGCAAGTAACATACCAATGACAAAGGGAATGACGTATGTTGTCATTGCGGTTTGACCGATAAAGATCTTCATTGAATATGTAAGAACCAATATGAGCATCCAGGTTCCACTATTGGTTATTGATCTGAGATGTGTCTCGGTCATGTCTACATAGTTCTCGAACCCGTAGGGTCCGCACGCTTAACGTTCGATGACGATGTGTATTATGAGTTATGTGTTTTGGTGACCGAAGATTGTTCGGAGTCCCGGATGAGATCACGTACATGATGAGGAGTCTCGAAATGGTCGAGAGGTAAAGATTGATATATTGGAAGATGGCACTGGGACACCGGAATGGTTTCGGAGAGGTTCGGGTATTTTTCGGAGTACCGAGGGGTTACCAGAACCCCCCGGGGAAATAATGGGCCTTCATGGGCCATAGGGGAGAGGGGAGGCAGCCCACAAGGGGTTGCCGCGCCCCCTCCCATGGGGAGTCCGAATTGGACTAGGGGAGGGGGGCGCCCCCCTTTCCTTCTCCTCTTCCCTCTCCCCCCTTTCCCCCTCCATGAGAAGGAATAAGAGGGGGGCGAATCCTACTAGGACTGGGAGTCCTGGTAGGACCCCCCCCTTTGGCACGCTCCCTAGGGCCAGCCTCCTCCCTCTCCTTCATTTATATACGTGGGCAGTGCACCCCTTGGAGACACACCAATTGTTCCAAGCCGTGTGTGGCATCTCCCTCCACAGTTTACTCATTCGGTCATATTCACGTAGTGCTTAGGCGAAGCCCTGCGCGGATCACATCACCATCACCGTCACCACGCCGTCGTGCTGACGAATCTCTCCCTCGAGCCTTTGTTGGATCAAGAGTTCGAGGGACGTCATCGAGCTGAACGTGTGTTGAACTCGGAGGTGTCGTACGTTCGGTACTTGATCGGTTGGATCGCGAAGATGTTCGACTACATCAACCGCGTTAACCTAGCGCTCCCGCTTTCGGTCTATGAGGGTACATGGACACACTCTTGCCCTCTCGTTGCTATGCATCCCCTAGATAGATCTTGCGTGATCGTAGGAAATTTTTTGAAATTGCATGCTATGTTCCCCAACACAAACATGGTGAGTTATTTATCTCTTGAATCTTTTGAGGTATTGCTACTATATGATTAAATTAAAGAGCTTTGCATGCTCTTCGATTGTGTATTCTTTGGCCAAGTTCAATGGGTTTTTCATGAGAATAACTGGAGCTTTGTAGTGGGTTCAATCCTACGGTGATCTAATCTATTGACAAAAAGGGCTAAGGCACATATTGTATTGTTGTCAAAGGATAAAACGACCGGGTTTGGTCATATTTTAGTTCTTCTTGTCTACATTATGCCATGTTGCTTATTGCGATGCTCTTGAAAACTTAATACCTTGAGATGCATGCTGGATAACGGTTTTGGGGTGGAGTATTAGTAGTAGATGCAGCAGGATTAACACCCCATTTTCATGGACGTACTGCCTACATAAGTGTTGGGGAACGTAGTATTCAAAAAAATTCCTACGATCACACAAGATCTATCTAGGAGAAGCATAGCAACGAGCGGGGAGAGTGTGTCCACGTACCCTCATAGACCGAAAGTGGAAGCATTAAGTAACGCGATTGATGTAGTCGAACGTCTTCACGATACAACCGATCAAGTACCAAACGCATGGCACCTCCGCGATCTACACACGTTCAACTCGGTGACGTCCCTCAAAATCTAGATCCAACTGAGGCCGAGGGAGAGTTTCGTCAGCCCGACGGCGTGGTGATGGTGATGATGAAGTTACCGGTGCAGGGCTTCACCTAAGCACTATGACGATATGACCGAGGTGTCAAACTATGGAGGGGGGCACCGCACACGGCTAAAGTTCAACTTATCTTTCTATGGGGGTGCCCCCCTCCCCCATATATAAAGGAGGGGAGGAGGAGGCCGGCCGTCCACAAGGGGCGCACCCAAGGGGGGAATCCTACTGCAAGTAGGAATAGGTACCCCCCTTTCCCAGTCCAACTAGGAGAAGAAGGAAGGAGAGGGAGAGGGAGAGGGAAAGAGGGGCCGCACCCCCTCCCCTAGTCCTATTCGGACTCCCCTTGGGGGGGCTGCTACCTCTTGAGCACTGCGTTGGTTTTCCCTTGAACAGGAAAGGGTGATGCAGCAAAGTAGCGTAAGTATTCCCTTAGTTGTTGAGAACCAAGGTACCAATCCAGTAGGAGACTACATCCAAGTTGCCTTGTACCTACACAAACAAATAAGAACCTTGCAACCAACGTGATAAAGGGGTTGTCAATCCCTTCACGACCACTTGTAAAAGTGAGATCTGATAGAGATAATAAGATAAATATTTTTGGTATTTTATGATATAGATTGAATGTAAAGATTGTAAAGTAAAATAGATTGGAAACTTATATGACGGAAAATAGACCCGGGGGCCATAGGTTTCACTAGTGACTTCTCTCAAGATAGCATCTACGGTGGGTGAACAAATTACTGTCGAGCAATTGATAGAAAAGTGCATAGTTATGAGAATATCTAGGCATGATCATGTATATAGGCATCACGTCTGCGACAAGTAGACCGAAACGATTCTGCATCTACTACTATTACTCCACACATCGACCGCTATCCAGCATGCATCTAGAGCATTAAGTTCATAAGAACAGAGTAACGCATTAGGCAAGATGACATGATGTAGAGGGATAAACTCAAGCAATATGATATAAACCCCATCTTTTTATCCTCGATGTTAACAATACAATGCGTGCCTTGCTGCCCCTGCTTTCACTGGGAAAGGACACCGCAAGATTGAACCCAAACCTAAGCACTTCTCCCATTGCAAGAAAGATCAATCTAGAAGGCCAAACCAAGCTGATAATTCGAAGAGACTTGCAAAGATATCAAATCATACATAAAAGAATTCAGAGGAGATTCAAATATTGTTCATAGATAATCTTGATCATAAACCTACGATTCATCGGATCTCGACAAACACAAAGCAAAAAGAATGACATCGAATAGATCTCCAAGAAGATCGAGGAGAACTTTGTATTGAGATCCAAAGAGAGAGAAGAAGCCATCTAGCTAATAACTATGGACCCTAAAGTCTGTGGTAAACTACTCACACATCATTGGAGAGGCCATGGTGTTGATGTAGAAGCCCTCCGTGATCGATTCCCCCTCCGGCGGAGCGCCGGAAAAAGCACCAAGACGGGATCTCACGGGTACAGAAGGTTGCGGCGGTTGAGGGAGTCCTGGACTAAGGGGTCCTCGGGCATCCGGCCTGTTATCCATGGGCCAGACTGATGGGCTATGAAGACATGAAGACCGAAGATTGTACCCGTGTCCGGATTGGGCTCTACTTGGCATGGAAGGCAAGCTCGGCAACCGACTATGTAGATTTCCTCTGATGTAACCGGCTCCATGTAACCCTAGATCTCTCCGGTGTCTATATAAACCGGAGAGCATAGTCTGGATAGTTAGACTCATTACCATATTCACATAGGCTAGACTTCTAGGGTTTAGCCATTACGATCTCGTGGTAGATCAACTCTTGTAACACTCATATTCATCAAGATTTATCAAGCAGGAAGTAGGATATTACCTCCATAGAGAGGGCCCGAACCTTGGTAAACATCCTGTCCCCCGTCTCCTGTTACCATCGATCCTAGACGCACAGTTCGGGACCCCCTACCCGAGATCCGCCAGTTTTGACACCGACATTGGTGCTTTCATTGAGAGTTCCAATGTGCCGTCGCCAAGAGGGTTGATGGCTCGCCTTGTTGTCAAGGATAATATCATCTCCGGAGGAGCCCTGGCCCCGGGCCAGACCCTCCGTCTCAGCGGCTTCTTCATGACCGCCGGCCTAGGCCCTTAAGCCGACGATGACCTCTCAAGTCATCGAAAATCGCCTCCGCGTTGATCTCGAATATTCTGCCCGCATAGATCCAATGGAGTTATCGTCATTGAACGAACTCCTGGATCGCATGGCCGCCTTGTGGGTCGCTACAGACTACGATCAGGTCGGGCTTAGACCCGACCAGAGAGAAATTAAAACTCCACCGATCACCCATCAGATAGCGGTAGTCGAGGAGCGGAGCAACTCGTCTACTATATTGAAGACGAACTATGTTCGGATCGCCGATCTGAAAGAGCCGGATATTTTCCGGCAGAAAAGCATGTCTCTTCCTCCGAACATAGACTCGGATGACGAGCCTAAAAAATCAGTCGATATCCCGGGGCCCGAACAGTCCGGCCCGGTAGACCTCCAAACTCCGGATCCAAAATCGGGTCTGGGTTCGGATTCAATTCCACCCACCAACCCTGACATAGATGCTCTCAGGAGCATCAAACAACAGTCTCAGGAAATGGTCCACCACTTCTGGGCCAGCTTCCTCCTTGTTAAAAACAAGGTAAAAGACTGCCATGACGAAGACGCGATAGCAGCTTTCTGCAACAACTGCGCGGACGAAGGTATCCTTAACGCCATCAATCTCCGCCGCATACCAAAGTTCGCTGACCTAGCAACTATCATACAAAAGTACAACACGATGGAAAGCACCTGGAAAGATCAGGCAGCTTGCTGGGAACCATCCCGGCTCCCCATACAGGCAAAAAGGACACGCCTGCGGCACGCCCAAATTTAACAAATCAAAAACATAAACCTATTACATTGCATGGCACCGTTCTAGAGGGATAGCTCAATGGCCCATGCAATATACACACGACGCCGGATATCATGGCAACCCACAGCCTTAGAGCATGCTGGATACTTCGGGAGGTAGCCAAGAGCGGCGAGGACATCCTTATCAAGGACACCCCAGAACAATACCCTCCAACAAACGACGACAATAGAGTATTGGCAGTCTTCGAGGCATTCGCTTCAAACAACAAGCATAAAAGGGCCCTGCGCGATCTCGCCGAAGTTTGCCAGGTCGCTGCAATTGACCCCTGGAACGACACGGCCATAACTTTCAACGCCAGTGACGAACCTAAATACAGAACAGTCTGAGCGCCAGCTGCCCTAGTCCTCAGTCCCATCGTGGACGGCTTTCGACTTACAAAAGTCCTCATGGACGGCGGCAGCGGACTAAACCTCATCTACGAGGACACGCTCCACAAGATGGAAATAGACAGGAGCCGCATTGAGAGGTATCATTCCCGGTCGGGAGGCTCGATGTGCAGGAAAAATTACACTTGATGTGGTGTTCGGCACACTGGATAATTATTGGTCCGAAGAAATAACTTTCCAAGTGGCCCCTTTCAACAGTGGGTACCACGCCCTGTTAGGGCGAGAGGCCTTAATGCGCTTTCAAGCCATACCTCATTATGGGTATATGAAGCTAAAAATGCCCGGGCCTAATGGAATAATCACCCTCGTCAGCGATCCGAACATAGCCCTCTGCGCCGAGAATAAAACCGCATCCTTGGCCCTTGAGGCATTGTCTAAGGCCCTTGCGGCCGAAGAACTAACCGCACTACGCTCCACCACGGATAAGGACGATGTGATCCTGGACAAACGACCCAAATCCACTTCTTTCAAGCCAGCAGAAGAAATAGTCAAATTTCATGTCCGTCCAACAGAGCCGAAGAAGACAGCGTCTATCGGAGCACAACTCATCCCTGCAGTCGACGCCACACTACGAGACTTCCTGTGTGAAAACTGGGATATATTCGCTTGGCATCCTTCCGATATGCTAGGAATCCAGCGCGAGTTGGCCGAACATAGCCTCAACATACTAAAGGGATATAAGCCGGTCAAGCAAACTCTGCGGCGCTTTTTCGAACCCAAACGACAAGCTATGGGGGAGGAGCTAGCCAAACTCATCGAGGCCGGATTCATCAAAGACATTAAACATCCGGACTGGCTGGTAAACTTGGTAATGGTACCAAAGAAGGATAAATCCTGGCGCCTATGCGTAGATTTCAAAGACCTTAACAAGGCTTGCCCTAAGGATCCCTTACCCCTACCCCGCATTGATCAAATCATTGACGCTACCGCAGGTCACGACTCGCTGTGCTTCCTTGATGCATATCCCGGATACCATCAAATCAAAATGAAGGAGTCCGATCAAGCCGCAACAGCATTCATTACACCATACGAGCCGTTTTGCTTCAACACCATGCCTTTCGGGCTCAAGAACGCTGGTGCTACCTACCAGCGCATGATCCAAACATGCCTCGAGAAACAAATCGGCAAAACAGTGGAGGCCTATGTGGACGACATCCTTATCAGAACTAGACACGTCGAAACACTAATAGACGACTTGTGTCTCACATTCGACAACCTCCGCACATAGGACATCAAGCTTAACCCGGAAAAGTGCGTCTTCGGCGTCCCCGTCGGTAAACTATTGGGCTTCATCGTTTCCAATAGAAGAATTGAAGCAAATCCAGCCAAAATCCGAGCTCTGTCACAACTGGCTACGCCAACCGAACTCAAGAAGGTCCAAAAACATGCTGGGTGCGTGGCAGCTTTAAGCCGCTTTATCTCCAGGTTGGGAGAAAAGGCGCTGCCGTCTATCGCCTTCTATGGCGCACCGATAACTTCAAGTGGACAGACGCGGCGATGGCCGGCCTGGAAGAAATAAAAGCCCTTCTGGCAAGCAACCCAATCCTGGCCGCGCCAAACGTCGGCAAACCAATACTCTTATACATATCAGCAACACACCAGGTGGTGAGCGCCATACTCGTCATCAAACGAGAACAGGACGGACACAAATTTCCGCTCCAGAAGCCGGTATACTATGTATCCACCATCCTCACACCATGCAAATCCCGGTACCCTCATTATCAAAAAATAGCATATGCAGTCTTCATGGCATCTCAAAAATTGTGACACTACTTTCAGGAGTGCTCTATCACGGTGGCCTCCGAAGTGCCCCTCAATGATATAATCAACAACCGGGATGCAACAGGCCGGATTGCCAGGTGGGCCATTGAGCTCCTGCCATTCGACATCACGTACAAACCACGTCGAGCCATCAAATCCCAGGTACTGGCTGACTTCGTCGCCGAATGGACAGAGGTATTCCAACTGGGTTATGCATTTTGACGGCTCCAAAATGTTGGCAGGGCTGGGGGCGGCATCGTATTAACGTCCCCCACAGGAGATATCGTCCAGTATGTACTCCAAATATTATACACAGACTCCAACAACACAGCCAAATACGAGGCCTTACTACATGGCCATCGGATGACCGTATCAATGGGCATATAACGCCTGGAGGTGCGTGGGGACTCGAACCTTGCAATATCCCAAATTAATGGAAGCTTTGACACCAAAGATCCAAAGATGGCAGCTTATCGCAATGCCATCTTAAATATGTCAGCTCGGTTCGAGGGGCTCGAATTTCATCATGTCGCTCGCGGAAGTAATCAGGCAGCAGACGTCCTTGCTCGCATCGGCGCTTAGCGCGATCCCGTCCCACCTAACATCTTCCTTGAAAGGCTCTTTAAGCCATCCATGGTGTGGCAAGGGGGAGACAGCAACGACAGCCCCGTTCCGAACATAAACATAGATAGCGAACACGCCGATATCATCGGAGGCTCAGCCACCGAAATAACACCATCGGCCCACCACATCATGGCAGTAATTGCCCCGTGGACCGAACCATTCTTGGCCTACTTTAACAAGAAGGAGCTCCCAGAAGATCAGAATGAGGCTCGCAGCATTGTCCGGCGTTCGAAGGCCTATAAAGTTCACGAAGGAGAGCTCTACAGGAAAGAACTACCGGAGTCCTTCAAAGGTGTATCTCCGAGGAGGAGGGGCGGCAACTCTTGGCAGAAATTCACGCCGGTCTCGGTGGGCACCACGCCGCAGCCCTGGCACTTGTCAGCAAGGCCTTCCGGGCAGGATTTTATTGGCCTACGGCCCGGGCAGACACACAGGACCTCGTCCAGCGCTGCGTTGGATGCCAACTCTTCGGCAACCAAAGCAATATGCCCCCAACCGCTCTGCAAACAATCCCCATTACATGGCCCTTCGTGGTCTGGGTCTTGGACATGGTTGGACCCCTTAAAGAAAAAATATGTACTGGTCATGGTGGACAAATTCACCAAGTGGATAGAGGCTTGACCAGTTAAAACGGCCGAGTCCGGACCAGTGATTACATTTATATCCGATGTGGTGCACCGTTATGGTGTCCCGCACAGCATCATCACTAATAACGGTTGCAATTTCATAGCCAATGAGGTGAAAACCTGGTGTGCTAATCTGGGCATTATGCTCGATTATGCCTCTGTCTACCACCCGCAAACAAACGGTCATGTCGAGCGAGCTAATGGACTTATTATGAGCGGCATCAAACCCAGGCTAGTGCAGTCTTTGAAAGAATCAAACAAGCACTGGGTCGAGGAGCTCGACTCCGTACTCTGGGGGCTGCGGACCACGCCCAACCGCACTACCAGATACACACCTTTATTCATGGTTTACGGTGCAGAGGTTGTATTGCCCTACGACATTATACATGACTCTCCTCGAGTGTGTATGTACGAAGAGAAAGAGGCTGAGTTGGATTGGCAGGACAGCCTAGACGCCCTGGAGGAGGAACGCGACGTCGCCAAAGCCCATTCAACATTTTATCAACAGCAGGCTCAAAGATATCAAAGCAGAGAAGTACGGGCCAAGACTTACAATGTTGGCGAACTCGTTCTACGCTTGCCGGAGAAGGAAAAGGACAAACTCAAGCCCAAATGGGAGGGTCCCTTCATAATTGATGAAGTTCTTACCAGAGGAGCGTACCGTCTTCGTGACGCATCAGACAATCGCCTAGAGCCGAACCCCTGGAACGCGGCCAGACTCTGAAGGTTCTATGCCTAGCGCCGAACTCTTTGTTAGTCTCCTTCTCCCCTATAGTTTCCATTACTTTCTCTCTCTCTCTCTTTTACACATTTTTTCGCTTTAAAGCTCTCATTCGGCTTCACCGAACACTGCTGACCTACACATCTTTACATATGTATGCCCATTATACCTTGGGGCTTCTTTAACAGAAGCTTGCTAACATTATTTTCTGAGCGTCAAGCTCATTACACATACACGTTTCTCCCGTATGTCTTTTCTTCACCATTATATGCATCGATATGACTTAAGTTTTGGCCAAGCTGGGTTTCCTGGCTCCTGTGCTTACCCCTACATTCCTGATTGTTCGGCTAGGTGGTAAAGGGAGTACCTCTGCGATTGTTACTGCCGGGTAATCCGGATGTGTACCTCAGACTGGGTGAAGCCGAAAGCTAGCGTTCTTAAGGGAATATTTGGTCGGTGGATGAAAAATGTTTTTTGCACTCACTCTATTATGAACCCCCAGAAGCTATACACACTGTGATTTTACATCACAATTGCATATGTCTACTAATGCATGCACACCTGTGGAAAGGAACCCTTAACGGAACTATTCTCCCTGGAAGATGTTTCTTACAATCTCAATGTAATATAACATAACTAGTCGGATACAACTTGTCTGTTCAAGCAACTATGACCACTACGCTTATTGTTCCACGCATACCCCGGCCTATTCGGCCGTGACGGTATTCGGAAACACTCCGCACCTTCAGGTCCGGAGGTTGAAGCGAAAAGGTCTGCCATGACAAATGATATACAATTCAGCTAGAATTCTACATGGTGAGGAAAGTACATAGTCACTTGGACTCAAACACTTCCTCCTCTATACCATCTAACAGGCTGCCTAACTTACAATCCTGTTGGGAATATTTGGCGGCCACCTCTACTTGGTCATATACTAAACTAACAGGAATTTCTTCCCCATTTGGCCCTAACGGTCCAACCCGGGCCATGTGATTAGGATTCAGCTTGGTATATCGCGTTTTCACCATGGCCCAGGCCTCTCGCGCACCCTCTCGGCAGGCTGATATCTTCCATAATCGGATACGCCGCCGCGCTCCCTTGAACAGCTCTACAGGCTCCTCCATACTTCCTGGAGGGGAGGCAGATGGCCATAAGGCCTTGGCAACACTCCGCATGGCCAACCGAGCATGCTCGTGCACTTGCGACAGTCTTTCCAGCAGATCACTTGCTGATCTGGACACCTCCTCTTCAGGACGGCCTGTCAATATACCTGCAAACATAGCTATATCAGTCCCATTTATCTCCGTACTACTGAAAAAAACAAGTTCGGCAACATACTGAATATGCCGCCCCGCAGTTCGGAATGGGCTTCAACACCCAGAAATAACTCGCACAGATCAACGTAACCTGCAATGTGTAGGATAGAGGCGGGAGTGAAGTTGTGCAGCTGGAGGCCATAATATTCCAGAAGCCCTCGGAGGAACGGATGGACGGGGAATCCAACGCCTCTTAGTAGGTAGGGGACAAAGCACACTCGCTCTCCCCCGGATGGATTAGGGAAGTCCTCTGCCTGAGTCACGCGTTGAAGGAGGCCGACCCTGCTCGGACAGGGACAAGATCCGCGGGAGGAATAAATCCCTGCGTTTGCAACTTTGCTAGTTGACTATGAGTCACAGAGCACTTCTCCCACTCGCTTCTTTTTGGGCTGGAGCGGGAGGAGGAGCTGGGAATGCTAGCCATGATGGAATGGTTTCTCCTGGCAGTCTCCAGGGATTTTCTCGGCGCAGTGCCGCCTGGATCTATGATCCAGTATGTCGGTGTCAAAACCGGCGGATCTCGGGTAGGGGGTTTTGTCTGCTTTTCGATGGAGCGATCCTTCGTAGCGTCCCGTTGTTCCTCGTCGTCGCTTCCTTTAGGTGTGTCCACCATGTATACATCGTGAGATGAGGTGGTTCTCCAGTGCCCTATAGGTGCTGGTTCCTGCTCCTCCCCTACATCGTCGTCCATGCCGTCGATGTCTTCGGAGTCGAAGTCGAGCATGTTGGTTAAATCATCGACAGAGGCTACGAAGTGGGTGGTGGGTGGGCTTTGAATTTCTTCGTCGTCTGCATCCCAACCTTCCTGACCATAATCCGGCCAGGGCTCTCCTGATAAAGAGAGAGACTTTATTGAATTCAGGATATCGCCAAAGGGCGAGTGCTGAAAGATGTCCGTGGCAGTGAATTCCATGAACGGCACCCAATCGGATTCGATTAGCGGGGGCGCGGAGGGCTTGGAGTCCGGAGAGGAGTCTGGCGCCTTGGAGTCACGAGCTTCGCAAAGGACGGGGTAGGTGTACGGCTCAATCGCCGTGGAGATCGCAGCCCCCGAGGCGGTGTCCAGCCACCCATCCTTGATCGGCGCGGTCGGCTCCGAGCTAAAGGTCGGAGCGAACTCTGGTGCGGCCTCCAGGACACTGTCCGGCGGTAGAGATAGATCATGCCCCTCGGGACAGTGCGGCGCGCTTGGCTGTGGCTCGAACCCGTCGAAGATCAAGTCTCCGCGGACGTCCGCCGCGTAGTTCAAACTTCCAAATCTGACCTGATGGCCATGGGCGTAGCTTTCAATCTGCTCCAGATGGCCAATCGAATTGGCCCGCAGTGCAAAGCCGCCAAATAAGAAGATCTGTCCGGGGAGAAAAGTCTCACCTTGGAGCGCATCGCTGTTGATGATCGGAGGAGCCATCGGGCCTAAAGACGACGACACAGAGGAACTCTCAATGAAAGCACCAATGTCGGTGTCAAACCGCGGATCTCGGTAGGGGGTCCCGAACTGTGCGCCTAGGCGGATGGTAACAGGAGACAAGGGACACGATGTTTTTACCCAGGTTCGGGCCCTCTCGATGGAGGTAAAACCCTACTCCTGCTTGATTAATATTGATGATATGGGTAGTACAAGAGTAGATCTACCACGAGATCGAGAGGTTAAACCCTAGAAGCTAGCCTATGGTATGATTGTTGTTCGCCCCACGGACTAAAACCCTCCAGTTTATATAGGCACCGAATAGGTTAGGGTTACACAGAGTCGGTTACAATGGTAGGAGATCTACATATCCGTACGCCAAGCTTGCCTTCCACGCCAAGGAAAGTCCCCTCCGGACACGGGACGAAGTCTTCAATCTTGTATCTTCATAGTCTTGGAGTCCGCCGTGGCGATAGTCCGCTATCCGGACACCCCTAGTCCGGGACTCCAAGAGCCCTGAACCAGGCTTCAATGACGACGAGTCCGCGCGATATTGTGTTCGGCATTGCAAGGCGGGTTCCTCCTCCGATACTTCATAGAAGGTTTTGAACACAAGGATAGTGTCCGCTCGCAAAACAAGTTCCACATAACACCGTAGAGAGAATAATTTTTGCATAGATCTGCTGAGGTATTCCGCGGCGTGACATCACACCACGGCCAGGCCTTTATATGAATCGTTTTTTGTTGTTCTACCTCAGCGTGTTTAGCGAGGCGGTTTCCTTGGCACGTCTTATCAAAGCATAGATCGCGCCCCCTTATTCCGGGATTCTCATCAATACAGACGTGGGTAACCCATCCGCACCATTGATTACGGCGCTTGGGAAATAAGCGAGTTTTACCAGGCTAGTGGGGGACGCACAGCTTCGTCCGTCTATATAAGGGGATAAGGATCCACCTTTTCACCTACGCCTTCTTCCTCCTTTGCTTATCCATTTCCGTGCACTCGAGCTCCAGCGCCCAAGTCCGCACATCCCACCTCAACCTTCTCCAACCATGTCGAGCGGGAGGCAGGTGGATGGCCTCCTCCGTCCTGAGGGGCACATCACAAGATCTGCGGAAGCCGGATACTTGTCCGCAACATCACAAGACAGGCTGCCCGAGCGGGCAGCTTATTCCAACCCCAGGCCCCATGAGAGGGTAGTGTTTCTCCCCACTTCCTCCGCGGACTAGGTTTTCCACTTCACCCATTTTTCCGGGGCTCATGTTCTATTACGCCTGACTTCCACGATCTGGCCCCAATTTCATCCTCAACATCTCGGAGTTTATCGTCGGTGCGAGGCTTTCCTCTGCATCCAGCCCCACTTCGCTTATGGCTGAAGATCTTCAACGTCCGCCGAAGGTAGTGGGCGGCCGCTGCGGAGTGCGGAGGCGCCATGGTTGGCAAGATGGCCAAAGTCCCATGGCTCAAGGCGCCTTCGTGGAGACAATAAAGGTGGCAATCGGGTGGTTCTACATCACCGAGCCCCGCAACACCAAATGGGTGGCGGCCCCGAGTTCAGATCTGGCTTCCCACACGGCTCTCGCCATGGAAAGAGACGGGCCTGACGGGGGAATTCGGACGAGACATCCGGACTTCAAACATGCGTCCAAAACCTGGTGGCCAAGAATCTTTGGCTTGTCGACGAATCCGGTGATGCTCATCCACCGGATTCTCCCATGCCAACAACGGGCCTTTAACTTGTGGGAGTTCGATCCGGCACAGCACCAAACCTTGAGCCGGCTCTTCGACACTACGTACGAAGACGCCTGGAAGGTGCTGTTCAAGGGCACTGGTTCCCAAAGATCCGCTACCAAAGATCGCGGATACAGCTCGCAGCGTCAAGCCGGCGAGGTAAGTTTATTTTACCCTTTACGGGACTCTTTTTTCATAGATTGACTCTACGTGGGATCTAAAACTCCCTAATCTTTGACAGGACTGGCTGGAGACGTCCGGACAGATTAACTGTCTGGCTCCTTTGCCAGAAGACCCAGCGGACGCCCGATTGACGGGGCTGCTGGCTCCGGCACCCCATGTGGTGCCGGAGAAGAAGGCCAAGAAGGAGGCCACGGGAACTCGAAGGAGCTCCCGACACCAGGTGCTGTCAGATTCCGAAGCGGAATCTTCTCCTGAAGATGAGGAGGAAGAAGAAGAAGCTCCTCCCCCAGCGGGGGAGGAGAAGAAAAGGAAGGCCGCCCCGACTGGGGAGGCCGGAGGGTCCAAGAAGGGAAGAATCCTTCCTCCGGACTTCTCCACCAACGTCGACGACGACGAGGAGGATTGGCCTACAAGGGCCAAGCCCCTGGCGAGATCGTAAGTGTCCGGATACCCATGGCTTTTTATTATTGCAGAGTGTTCTCTAATGTCGAACAACCGTGCAGCCCGCCTAAGGGCGAAGTTCGCCGATTCATCGAAGGGTCCTCGGGCTCGCCGGAAATGGAGAGTACTCGCTTCGACCGCCTCCTCGCCTCACGCTGTGGACGACGCCACAAGGGGCCCCAAGAGGGGCTTGGTCAAGAGGAGGTAGCGCAGGAGGTGCCACAATGCAACCTCCCGGATTCCAGCGCTGCTTGGGCAAGACCCTGTGGGGCTCTAAGCCCGACCTCGTCCGACTCAATGCCGAACCATCAGCGGTTCCAAGTCCGGACAGCGGATCCTTCGCAAGAAGGTAAGATGCCGGTGTCCTCCGGCCCAACCGAGGCACCGGATAGCTCACTGGAGGCGCTCAACGGCCTCCATTGAGGAGGAGCACCGCACTGTTATGAGTGCGGTGATCCGGACAGTTCAGTCCGCCAAGAGCGGACTGACCGAAGCCTGTACCAGCCTTCTAACAGGCTTTGAGGTAAGTTTGAAACATGTAAAAATATTACCGCATAGACAGTAGCCCCTGATGCTTAGTTCGGTGTTCGGAAAGAAAAGCCGGACTAAGGATCTAAAAATATATACGCAGGAGTCTAACATAAGTATGTCAATATGGGAATGCAGGCTGCGCTGCTGACCTCTGCTGCACTGACTGCGGAGGTCAATGCATTGAAGCAAAACCTCGAGCGGTCCGAGAACGAGCTCGGACAAGCCAAGAAGGAGCTCGAGGACAAGGAAGGTAAGTAATACCTTATTAAAGAAATACCTTATAGAAAAGGTTTTGGTTGCGAAAAATAACAGGAATAACATGGGTACTGCACGGGCCACGAACGAGGTGGCGACCTTGAGGGAAGCGGTGTCCGTGGCCGAAAACAAAGCGGCTGCGGAACGCACCGAGCGAGAGAAAGGGGAGGCGCAGCTGGCGGAGGTGCGGCAAGAGCTCCAGATTCTCATGAAAAAACACGAGGGTTTGGAGCGTGACTCGAAGACCCGAGAGTCCGAGCTTGCCTTGGCTCTTGAGAGTGCCAAAGCTGCTAAGGACGAGGCCCAAAAAGCCCTCCAAGAAATAGAAGCACTAAAGAAGATAGCGGCGGGTAAGGCATTCTTTATGCAAAGCAAGAATGTAAAAGTCAATTACCTGTTACTTACCCGGATTCGGAGCTCTCCAGGAGCATTCACAGATTTTCCCGTGAGGCCCCGATGCTGCCGCATTCTACCGCGCCAGAGGGAGCTCCACGGAGAAGGTGTTCTGGTCTCAATATGCTGAGGCCGACCATCCGGTGCCCCTGAGCGACCAGCTGAAGTAGCTGGTCGAGCTCCATAAGGTCGCCGAACAGGCCATGAAGGGCCTTATAGCGCGAATTTGCCATTGGAGGCCATGCCCGGGAGCTACTTCGGCTTGGTGCAGCGGCTGGTGGATGCCTGTCCGCGGCTTGAAGTCATCAAGCGCTCCGTCTGCATTGAAGGTGTTCGTCGGGCCCTTGCCCGTGCTAAAGTGCACTGGGGCAAGCTGGATGCGGAGAGGCTTGTGACGGACGGGCCATCAAAGGGCCATGAGCATCGCACGCCTGAAATGTACTATGAGGGCCTCCTGAAGGGTGCCCGTCGAATAGCGGATGAGTGCTCCAAAGATGTAATTTTTGAATAAACTCGCATTTGTTATCCTGTACACTGAAAACTTGTTCATATGCGCTAAGTAACGCTTATTAATTAAAAATATTACCTTCTGTGCGGCCGTTTATCAAATTTGAGAGATGGCAAGTCGTTGGCTTCAGCCCCCATGCCACGAGTGCTGGGGTGTTCGGGATAAACTTGAGCACTCTTGTTCCCATTCTTGGGTCCATCTAGGGAGGTGCTCAACACAACGAACAAGGCAACCGGACTTATAATGCTTGAACACTCTCACTTAGCCATAGATTTCTATAATTTTAAATTTCGGCGAAGCCCCTAGTATTCGGAAGACCGAGTTCGGGGCGCTATCCATGCCTTGGCCGGACAATTCTGGTTCCTCGCTCTAAGCGGCATAAGTCTTTAGGGACTCGAAAAAACCTCTCGAACAGCGACCGGCTCTTGCCTTACCATGACGGTCAGTTTTAGCTTTCTCCACTGAGGTGCTCGACCCAACATAACTGGGGCACAATCGCAGTGGTTCTCCCGGTGATACCTTAGTCGATATAGCGGAACGTAAGGTACCAAAACACGGGAGCCGGGCAAACCCAACTATTGACCCAAGACATGATTCGGAGCCAATTCATATAATGCTATAAGTTCGGGTGCCGACTTGTGAAAGTGTTCAGACTTATCACACCATAATTTTGGGATACTTAAGCCCTCGGTGTATTGGCCGTACCAAAGTGTACGGTTGCAACATGTCGTGAAATGAACATATGTATATATAAAGGAAGTAGAGCAATAATAAGCAAAAGCTATGTATTGTTTATTCAAAAAGGTACTGCAATGGAAGCAGAACGATACAAATAGTGCGGTAAGCAAGGGATGGGACTATCTAACATGTCCCCCTCCAGGGGTAAGCTGCTGGATGATATGTAAAACAGGTATAATGCTCGTAATAGAGACCACCTGAACACTCGACGTGGCTTTCCGCTTCCCTGGCTGTTGCATCGTGAGTTCGGCGATTCAAGTGCCGGACAGGACTTCTCAAAGACGGAGTCCTGAAAGTAAAAAAAAGGAAGAAAGAAAAAATAAAAAAGAAATGACACAAACGGGAGCCCCTGGTGCGGTCGAGCCGCATTCTTGGCGTGCCGTTGTATTTCCCCTCCCCATATGCCCATGGTATCTCCAGAGCGTAATTATGTACGCGTAATACTAGCTTCGCAATTTCACGAGGGCTCGGGTTGGGGCCGGATTGCTACTCGTGCTTGAATCGTGCCAGGTGGTCTTGTTGCAGGTTACTCCAGGCGCGCTTGGCGGTGTCCGGACGCTTAGTGGCCGGACTCGAGAATTGCCGTGAGAGGCTGCTTTGCACCTCCGCCGCGAGGGCGCCAGATGCTCCTCCGCTCGAGAGAACGCTCGTGTTTCCATTGACCGTGATTACTCCTCGAGGGCCTGGCATCTTGAGCTTGAGGTATGCGTAGTGCGGCACCACATTGAACTTTGCAAATGCGGTTTGTCCAAGCAGTGCATGATAGCCGCTGCGGAATGGGACGATGTCGAAGATTAACTATTCGCTTCGGAAGTTATCCGAAGATCCGAAGACCACTTCGAGTGTGACTGAGCCTGTACAATTGGCCTCTACACCCGGTATGACGCCTTTAAAGGTCGTCTTTGTAGGTTCAATCCTTGAGGGGTCTATGCCCATTTTGCGGACTGTATCCTGATACAGCAGGTTCAGGCTGCTACCGCCATCCATCAGGACTCTGGTGAGGTGAAATCCGTCAATAATTGGGTCAAGAACCAATGCGGAGAAGCCGCCGTGACTGATGCTAGTGGGGTGGTCCCTTCGATCGAAAGTGATCGGGCAGGAAGACCATGGGTTGAACTTTGGGGCGACTGGCTCCATCGCATATACGTCCCGTAGTGCACGCTTCCGCTCTCTTTTGGGTATGTGGGTTGCGTATATCATGTTCACCGTCCGCACTTGTGTGGGAAAACCTTTCTGTCCTCTATTGTTCGGCGGCCGGGGCTCTTCCTCGTCATCGCTATGCAGCCCCTTGTCATTGAGTTCGGCACTTAACTTGCCTGCTTGCTTGAACACCCAACAATCCCTGTTGGTGTGATTGGCTGGTTTTTCGGGGGTGCCATGTATTTGGCACAAGCGATCGAGTATGCGGTCCAAGTTGGACGGGCCCTGGGTATTTCTTTTGAATGGCTTCTTCCGCTGACCGGGTTTAGAGCCTCTGAATCCGGCACTGACGGCCATATCTTCAGTATTGTTCTTGTTGTGACGCGACCTGCCATTGCTGTCCTTGGTATCCGGACTATCAGGATGTTTGGCCAAGTTGTTGCTTCGAGCTAGCCAGCTGTCCTCTCCCGCACAAAAGCGAGTCATGAGGGTTGTGAGGGCTGCCATAGATTTCGGCTTTTCCTGTCCTAGGTGCCGGGCAAGCCACTCGTCTCGGATGTTATGTTTGAAGGCTGCGAGGGCCTCTGCATCCGGACAGTCAACAATTTGATTTTTCTTTGTTAGGAACCGCGTCCAGAATTCTCTGGCCGATTCTTCTGGCTGCTGAATTATGTGGCTAAGGTCATCAGCGTCTGGTGGTCGCACATATGTGCCCTGGAAGTTATCAAGGAATGCAGCTTCCAGGTCCTCCCAACAACCAATTGATTCTGCTGGCAAGCTATTGAGCCAATGTCGAGCTGGTCCTTTAAGCTTGAGTGGGAGGTATTTGATGGCATGTAGATCATCACCAAGGGCCATGTGGATATGGAGGAGATAATCCTCGATCCAGACCGCAGGATCTGTGGTACCATCGTATGATTCGATGTTTACGGGCTTGAAGCCCTCGGGGATTTGATGATCCATTACTTCATCTGTGAAGCATAGTGGATGTGCGCGCCCGATTGGGCTATATCACGACGTAGCTCATATGAGCTTTGTTCATCGTGTTCGCCCGCCGGTTTTGCTGTATCCGGCGCGACGGTAATCATACCGCATTGCTAGGCGCCCACGCGATCCGTAGATCGATCTTGTATGTTTTGCCTTATCCTCCAATATATCTCGCAAGTCCGCGCGCTTTCCGTGCCTTGGTACTTTTGAGCGGCGCCGGGTGTGGCTTGTGCGGAGGGCCGAGAGGCTTCTCTGTCGCGGCCACGGGGTGGCCGGTCTGCCATGTCATGCGCTGGTGACTTGGGTGCTTCCTCCTCTAGTCGAGGCAACGGCCTGCGTTTGGGGTAGCTTTTGGAGGGGCGTTCGAGTTCATACTCTTCGGCTGCAAGGACTTCAGTCCATCTGTCAGCTAGCAGGTCTTGGTCACTCTAAGTTGGTTGCTGCTTTTCTTGAGGCTGCTTGCCGTGGCTATAAGCCTGCGCTTGAAACGCCTCCTGTTCGGCGGGATCCTCAGGCACGACAAATTCGTCGTCGTCGAGGCTTGCCTCATCTTTGGAGGGAGGCGCATAATTATCGTCCTCGACCTCTCTTTCTGGCGCACTGTCGTGCGGACTTGCTTCTCCCTCCTCCTGCGCTGAGTCCTACTTGAGGGGGTTCTCTTTGGCACTGTCCGGGGTGTTATTATCTCCCGTGCCGGAATCACCGTTTTTATTGTGGCGGGATTTAGTGCGGCGCCGCTGACTTCGGCGCTTCGGCTGTTTCTTGGAGGGGTCATCCTCCGTTGTTCCATCGTCGTTCCCATCTTTTGGGTTGTCCACCATGTATATGTCATATGACGAGGTGGCCTTCCCGTGCCCTGTAGGCACTGGGTCTTGGTCGTCTCCGGCATTGTCGTCCATACCGTTGATGTCTTCGGAGTCGTAGTCTAGCATGTCGGTTAAATCATCGACAGTGGCTACCAAGTGGGTGGTGGGTGGGCGTTGAATTTATTCGTCGTCCGCATCCCAACCTTCCTGTCCGTAGTCTGGCCAGGGCTCTCCGGATAAAGAGAGAGACTTTAGTGAATTCAGGATGTCGCCAAAGGGCGAGTGCTGGAAGATGTCCGCGGCAGTGAACTCCATGACCGGCGCCCAATCGGATTCGATTGGCAGGGAGGGTTCGAGTCCGGAGAGGACTCCGCACCCTGAGTCGAGGTCTTCGCAGCGACAGGGATGGAGTTCGCCCAATCGCCAGAGATTGTAGCCCCGTGGCGGTGTCCAACCACTCGCCCTCGATCGGGGATCCGCCCGATTAAGGGTCGGAGCGGATGCGGTGCGCCTCCGTGGCACTGCTCGCTGCAGAGCCAGATCATGCCCATCGAAACAGTCCGGCGCGCTTGGCTGCGGCTCGAATCCGTCGAAGATCAAGTCTCCGCGGATATCGGCCGTATAGTTTAAACTTCCGAATCTGACCTGATGGCCAGGGGCGTAGCTTTCGATCTGCACCAGATGGCCAAGCGAATTGTCCTGCAGTGCAAAGCCGCCGAATACGAAGATCTGTACGGGGAGAGAAGTCTCACCCTAGACCGCGTCGTTGTTGATGAACGAAGGATCCATCGGGCCTATCGGTGACGACACACAGGAACTCTCAATGAAAGCACCAATGTCGGTGTCAAAACCGGCGGATCTCGGGTAGGGGGTCCCGAACTGTGCGTCTAGGCGGATGGTAACGGGAGACAAGGGACACGATGTTTTTACCCAGGTTCGGGCCCTCTCGATGGAGGTAATACCCTACTCCTGCTTGATTAATATTGATGATATGGGTAGTACAAGAGTAGATCTACCACGAGATCAAGGAGGCTAAACCCTAGAAGCTAGCCTATGGTATGATTGTTGTTCGTCCTACGGACTAAAACCCTCCGGTTTATATAGACACCGGATAGGTTAGGTTACACAGAGTCGGTTACAATGGTAGGAGATCTACATATCCGTATCGCCAAGCTTGCCTTCCATTCCAAGGAAAGTCCCCTCCGGACACGGGACGAAGTCTTCAATCTTGTATCTTCATAGTCTTGGAGTCCGGCCGTGACGATAGTCCGGCTATCCGGACACCCCCTAGTCCGGGACTCCCTCATAGAACCTTTAAATAGGCATCCTGCCTCACGTGCATGGGGTGTTATTCGCAAAAATACCCTAACTTTCCACATTCGCTCGACACGTGGAAGATGAAGCTATTAACGCACAGAAACTGAGGGGAGCGATATTGGATCAACGGCCGAATATATTACTTGGAGAAGGAACTCGCCTTGCAACGCCGAAGACAATCTGTGCGTCGAACACCTTGTAGTTGAAGCCTGGTTCCGGGGCTATTGAGGGAGTCCGGATTAAGGGGTCCTCGGGCGTCCGGCCTGTTATCCGTGGGCCGGCTGATGGGCTGTGAAGACATGAAGACTGAAGATTTTACCCGAGTCCAGATTGGGCTCTACTTGGCGTGGAAGGCAAGCTTGGGAACCGACTATGTAGATTCCCTCTGATGTAACCGGCTCCATGTAACCTTAGATCTCTCCGGTGTCTATATAAACCAGAGAGCGTAGTCCGGATAGGGAGACTCATTACCATATTCACATAGGCTAGACTTCTAGGGTTTAGCCATTATGATCTCGTGGTAGATCAACTCTTGTAACACTCATATTCATCAAGATCAATCAAGCAGGAAGTAGGGTATTACCTCCATAGAGAGGGCCCGAACCTGGGTAAACATCGTGTCCCCCATCTCATGTTACCATCGATCCTAGACGCACAGTTCGGGACCCCCTACCTAAGAGCCGCCGGTTTTGACACCGACATCGGTGGAAATAGGGTTTCATGGTGCTCTTGGATGTTTTCAGGGTATATGAGTATATATTGGCGAAAGAATTAGGTCGGTGGAGCCACGAGGGTGAGGGGCGCACCTACCACCCCGGGCGCGCCTCCCTGCCTTGTGGCCGCCTCGTTGCTTCCTTGACATCCACTCCAAGTCTCCTGGATCACGTTTGTTCTAAAAATAACTCTTCCGAAGGTTTCATTCCGTTTGGATTCCATTTGATATTCCTTTTCTGCGAAACACTGAAATAGGCAAAAAAATCATCAATTTGCACTGGGCCTTTGGTTAGTAGGTTAGTCCCAAAAAATAATATAAAAGTGTATAATAAAGCACATTAAACATCCAAAACAGATAATATAATAGCATGGAACAAACAAAAATTATAGATACGTTGTAGACGTATCATGCATCCCCAAGCTTAATTCATGCTCGTCCTCGAGTAGGTAAATGATAAAAATAGAATTTTTCATGTGGAATGCTTCCTAACATAATCTTCAACGTAATTTTATTTATTGTGGCATGAATTGTCAGATCTGAAAGATTCAACATAAAAGTTTAATATTTACATAAAATGATAATACTTCAAGCATACTAACTAAGCAATTATGTCTTCTCAAAATAACATGGCCAAAGAAACTTCATCCCTAAAAAATCATATAGTTTGGTCATGCTCCATTTTTTTCACACAAGAATTCTCTCATCATGCACAACCCGGATGATAAGCCAAGCAATTGTTTCATACTTTAGTAATCTCAAACTTTTTCAACCTTCACGCAATACATCAACGGAGAAAGGAGAAAGTCTCACGCAATACATCAACGGAGAAAGGATATAGCACTATGGGTGTAATAGAATATAATGATGGGGGTTATGTGGAGAAGGAAAAAAAGGAGAAAGTCTCACATTGATGCGGCTAATCAACGGGCTAGGGAGATGCCCATCAATTGATGTCAATGCAAGGAGTAGGGATTGCGATGTGACGGATGCACTAGAGCTATAAATGTATGAAAGCTCAACGAAAGAAACTAAGTGGGCGTGCATCCAACTTGCTTGCTCACAAAGACCTAGGGCATTTGAGGAAGTCCATTGTTGCAATATACAAGCCAAGTTCTATAATGAATAATTCCCACTAGTATATGAAAGTGACAAAACAAGAGACTCTCTATCATAAAGATCATGGTGCTACTTTGAAGCACAAGTGTGGAAAAAAAGGATAGTAGTATTGTCCCTTTTTATTTATTTTCCCCCCCTTTTTTGGGCCTTTTTTTTGTTTGGCCTTTCCCCTTTTTTATTTTTTTATTTGGGACAATGCTCTACTAATGATGATCATCACACTTCTATTTATTTACAACTCAATGATTACAACTCGATACTAGAACAAAATATGATTCTACATGGATGCCTCCGGTGGTGTACCGGGATGGGCAATGAATCAAGAGGGGACAATTACATTTTTGACCCTAGTTGGAACCTACCCACGGTGTTTACCCTTACTTTTCGACTCTGCTCAGTTTTGCCCTTATATTTTCTCCCGAGGTCGCCCGAATGCCCTTTGAGCGTTTGACTAATACTTTGAAAATTCATAACTAATTGATATGAACTCAGAAAAACGTAAACAATATATAAAAATGTTCAGATAAATATTACCTTTATGTGTATGCCATGTGCATTCTGAAAAAAATACCATTTAAAAAACCTAAGGTTATTAACGTTATTAACATTATTAAAAATAAAAAGGTATAAACAATACTTTTAGAATAAATTTACATGCAAATGTAGGTGACGTTTCTAAACGTCTTGATATCTTATTTGCATTTTTCTGAGTTCATATCAACTTGTCATGAATGTTCAAATGACAATGTCCATTATTTTGAAACTTCATAAGAAGTTGATATGAACTCAGAAAAATGCAAAATAAGATAGCAGGATATTCAAAAAAACGTCACTTACTTTTGCATGTAATTTTTATTCCTGAAAAAGATATTGTTTATATCTTTTTATTTTTAATTATGTTAATAACATTAATAATCTTAGGTTGTTTAAATGGTGCTTTTGTCCTGAATGCAAATGACATACACATAAAGGTAATGTTTATTTGAACATTTTGATATGTTATTTGCATTTTTCTGAGCTCATATCAATTTTTTATGAATTTTTAAAGTATTGGTCAAATGGTCAAAGGCATTCGGGCGACCTCGGAGGAAAATCTAAGGGCAAAACTGAGCAGAGTCAAAAAGTAAGGTCAAAACCCGTGGGTAGGTTCCAACTAGGGGCCAAAATGCATTTGTCCCAATCAAGAGTGACATGTATGATGAATTATGCACGGTGTCTTTGCCACAAATACGATGTCAACTACATGATCATGCAAGGCAATATGACAATGATGAAGCGTGTCATAATAAATGAAACGGTGGAAAGTTCCATGGCAATATATCTCGGAATGGCTATGGAAATGCCATAATAGGTAGGTATGGTGGCTGTTTTGAGGAAGATATAAGGAGGTTTATGTGTGATAGAGCGTATCGTAATCACGGGGTTTGGATGCACCGGCGAAGTTTGCACCAACTCCCAAGGTGAGAAAGGGCAGATTGCAGTCAAGGGCTAGCAATGATGGAAGAGTAAGAGTGCGTATAATCCATGGACTCAACATTAGTCATAAAGGACTCACATACTTATTGCAAAAATCTACAAGTCATCAAAAACCAAGCACTACGCGCATGCTCCTAGGGGGATAGATTGGTAGGAGAAGACCATCGCTCGTCCCCGACCGCCACTCATAAGGATGACAATCAAAGAACACCTCATGTTTCAAATTTGTTACACAACTGTTACCATACGTGCATGCTACGGGACTTGCAAACTTCAACCCAAGTATTTTTCAAATTCACAATTACTCAACTAGCACGACTCTAATATTATCATCTTCATATCTCAAAACAATCATCAAGTATCAAACTTCTCGTAGTATTCAATGCACTCTATATGAAAGTTTTTATTATATCCATCTTGGATGCCTATCATATTTGGACTAATTTTATAGCCAAAGAAAATTACCGTGCTGTTATAAAGGACTCTCAAAATAATATAAGTGAAGCATGAGAGATCAATAATTTCTATAAAATAAAACCGCCACCGTGCTCTAAAAGATATAAGTGAAGCACTAGAGCAAAGTTATCTAGCTCAAAAGATATAAGTGAAGCACATAGAGTATTCTAATAAATTCCGATTCATGTATCTCTCTCTAAAAGCTGTGTACAGCAAGGATGATTGTGGTAAACTAAAAAGCAAAGAATCAAATCATACAAGACGCTCCAAGCAAAACACATATCAGGTGGTGAATAAAAGTATAGCATCAAGTAAAGTTACCGATGGACAAAGACGAAAGAGGGGATGCCATCCAGGGCATCCCCAAGCTTAGGCTTTCAGTTGTCCTTGGATTTTACCTTGGGGTGCCTTGGGCATCCCCAAGCTTAGGCTCTTGCCACTCCTGTCGGTGAAACGACACCTATGGGATCACTGGAATCCCTTCTACGGTTGGCGGGCGCAGGGTTGTGCAAAGAGCGGGTCTGACAGGAAGCACAAAGATCGTTTACCCAGGTTCGGGCCGCGAGGATGCGTAAAACCCTAGTCTTGCGTTGGTGTATGTATTTGAGTGTTCTTGAGTGCTTGAGCTAGCTACGGTGTGTCTCTAGTGCAAAAGATCCGAATCCTTCTCCTGGTCGCCTCGGGCCTCCTTTTATAGGCAAAAGGGGTTGCCACATTGGCACACAGGAGGTGGAAAGGTCTATAGTCGACGAGTCTATCCTCTTGCGTCGTCGGGGAGAGCAAGGAAGCTCGTCCCAGCTGTCGCCGCCTCGCCTGGCTGCGATGCGCGTCCGAGCTGACGAGGCGTTGTAGAGCCACGTTGGCTGGCTGCTGGGCTGGCGCGGTGGTCGAGTCTTCACGAAGATCTGCATGCCACCACACAGGTTCTAGCTGAGTCGGCGTAGAGGCCTCATGCTGCCACGCAGGTGCCTGCCCAGCTGGTTGAGCTAGCAGCTTCATGGGAGCGGCGGTGTAGTCTTCGCAGATGTGGGCCTGGCCGCGGCCCCGTAAGTGTCTTTGTCAAGGGCCTTGCCGGGGCCCTGGCAAGGGTCTTGCAGCGGCACCGTGGTCGTCCCTGACAAGGGTCTTGCCGGGGGTCTCGTGGATCTCCTCGGCAAGGATCACGCCAAGGGTCGTCGTCTTCTGGTCCTCATCTCATCTTGTGTGTTTATGATCTTGACGAAGATCTGCATGCCACCACAGAGGCGCTCCTGAGCCTTGGTTCCAATGTGGTTGGTTGGTGGTGTTGGAACCCGTGGGCTCAAGGCTGGCTCGCTCTGCTGGAGTTGGGCAAGTTGCCTCGGTAAGGCTCTTGCCGGGGCCGCGGAGGCTGCCCCGATAGAGTCTTGCCGGGGGAGTCCACCTCTCCATCTTGCTCTTTGCGTCTCTTGGTCTTGGCATTGCTTTGGTTGCCTTGCGCTTCAGCTTCCTTCTTCTGCCCTGCTCAGTGTGGTCGTGGGCGTGGCTCTGACTGCCCGTGCTCAAGTAAAGGGGTAAAAAAGGAGTGCCCCTACTTTTTTACACCGACAGGAGCCTCCAGGCCTGGGCCACACATAAGCGCGACACGTTGTTGGGCCAGGCCCAAAACGGTGCGCGGGCAGGTGGGCCGATTTTTACCATGGTAACTTTTTCGCTCGCCTGCACTTCCCCACGACCCCTGTTGAATGCGCGTCATGGAGGGTCATGCGTGACGTGGGGGCATGCGTGGGATGGTTCCCGCACGCATGCGTCACATCACAGTAAAGAGGCGGCTCGCGCCTTCCCCATAAAAAGAGGAAAAACGCAGAGGCGCGGCTCATTTACTGAGCGGACTCAGGTCGCGGTCTTCAAGGCGTATGTGCCCCGCGATCACGGGGTGGGGAACGGTCGCCTCACCCGATTTTTGCTTTCTCCCTATGTGTTCCCCATGCCTTCAAGTTCTAGGCGGTGGAGGCGGGAAACCAGGCCGTCGCTGATTGGAGCAGCGGGTCGGTCTCGATTCCCTGCCTCCCTGATGATCAGATTGATTGAGTGGGGCGGCCGAGCCCCGGCCCCGCCCCTATATAAGAAGGGGGAGGGGATGTCATCCCACATTCTTCCATCATCCATCTCCTTCCACTTCTGCTCCTTTCTTCCATCTGCCATGGCGAGAGGGGGCGCCGGCCCTTCAACGGTGGCGGCGAGGGTCACTGCACGACAGCGCATCCCTCCTTCCCAAGATCCCGCGCCGGCAGAGCCGGCCACGAGAGGAAGGGGGAGGGGGCGAGGCCGAGGTCGCCGTGGTGCTCAGGGAAGAGGGGGACGGGGCCGGGCACCGGCCTTGCCTCCGCCAGCGATGCCTCCTGCGACGGAGGGCCACGTCGGGGACCAGCCCTGTGAGTTCTTCATCAGGCTGCACCGTTCACCGGGTCATCGTCTCGGTCTTCCTACCCCATTTGCTCGGGAAATGGAGCTCGATCCGCCGCAGACCCTCAGGTTGCACATGAGGGGCTGCGGGAACGGCGGCACGGGGGTCGACGCTGACTTCCCCGCTCCTCACGTCATGTACCTCCGTCGCGGATGGAAGACGTTCGCCCGTGTCCACAGCCTGACGGTGGGGCTCGTCCTCTACTTCAAGTTAATGGAGGACGGCCTGCTCTCCGTCAATGTCTTTGGAGATCTTGGAACTCGCCTAAAGTGTTGCGTGGAGAGCTCCTCCGACGATGAAGATTCCTCCTCAAGCGGGAGTGACGAGGAGGACAGCGACAGCTACGACGAGGACGTCGAGCGGCAGGACGCCGACCTCGACTCCGACTGACCGCGTCGCCCCTCCCTCGGCCACGCGCCCTGCCGAGGGCCTTCCTCGTCAAGCTCTCCATCGACGCGTTCCCCGTCGCCTCCTTGGGCGGCTGGCGTAGGAGGGTCAGAGAAGGCGAAGAAGGCGGGTGGCGGCCGTCAAGTTAGAGTACGCGGGCATCTACGCCTTCGTTGCGTATTGTCGACCTGATGCCTCATCTTCCAGCTCCCCTCCCGGCACCGGGATGTTCTCTTGGTGTCTTCTGCTGCTCGTACCTTGCCTAGGCGCTCTTTTTGCCCTCCTGCTACCTTGTTCCATCTTCTGAGGAGAGGGACAAGAAAGGGATTACGGTCATCTTATCTCTTTTTAGTTTGTAAGCCTGCGGGCACTTGTTAGATTTAAGATTTGTAATCCCCTTGCTAATGTTTTTCATCCCGTATGAACTATACCTGTATGGGACGTTTTTAATGAAAAAGGGTGCTTGCCGAGTTCTTTGTGCCACGGAGTGAATCGTTGTTATTTTTAATATAAACATTGTCGCCCGGCAACAGGCCTTGCCGTCCCCTCAATTCGTTCGACCATTCTCATGCTCTTGGCGGAGGCCCATGCCAACGAGTGAATCGTTGTTATTTTTAATATAAACATTGTCTCCCGGCAATACGCCTTTCCGTCCCCTTACTTCGTTCGACCATTCTCACGCTCTTGGCGGAGGCAGGGTGAAGTAGAGTTAGGCCCTTTGCTTATTTCCTCGCCACCGCGACTGCACCCAGTTCTGACCCATGGAATAGCTCCTGGGTACAGAAAGAAAGCGAAGCACGGCGACCTAGGAATAAAACGAGGTTTCACACGTGCTAACTTCATATGGGAATGCATAATAGGGGATGAAAGACTTATCTGGATCCGCAGCTGTCGGTGTCAAAACCGGCGGATCTCGGGTAGGGGGTCCCGAACTGTGCGTCTAGGATCGATGGTAACACGAGACGGGGGACACGATGTTTACCCAGGTTCGGGCCCTCTCTATGGAGGTAATACCCTACTTCCTGCTTGATTGATCTTGATAAATATGAGTGTTACAAGAGTTGATCTACCACGAGATCGTAATGGCTAAACCCTAGAAGTCTAGCCTATGCGTATATGGTAATGAATGTGTCCTATCCGGACTATGCTCTCCGGTCTATATAGAAACTGGAGAGATCTAGGGTTACATGGAGTCGGTTACATAAGAAGAAATCTTCACAGCTGGTCTCCTAGCTTGCCTTCCATGCCAAGGAAAGTCCAACCCGGACACGAGTATGGTCTTCGGTCTTCACGTCTTCACAGCCCATTAGTCCGGCCCATGGATAGCAGGCCGGACCCCCGAGGACCCCTTAGTCCAGGACTCCCTCAGAACCCCCTGAACCTGGCTTCAATGACGAGGAGTCCAGCACGCGGATTGTCTTCGGCATTGCAAGGCAGGTTCCCTCCTTCCGAACTCCGGAATCGTCTTAGGATGTAGTAGGTATATGCGGACCTGTATATATAATTGCAGAAAATATACGAGCCTAATTTATAGGTAACTGTTTATGACATCACGCCTGCCCGTTCACTATTTCCAACCATTGGCTAGTGCGCCGTCCCACGTCTCGGGACGCGGTTTTACTGGCCTGTCTTGCCAAGGCAGAGACCGTGTTCCCTTATTCACGGGATTTTTATTAATGCAAGCATGGGTAACCAACCGTCCCCCGGGTACAACTCTCTGGAGATTGGTAAGTTTCGAGACCCAGGTGGATACGCTTAGTACTTGAGGTCTTTATATAGGGTCCCAGACTTGTCTTCTTCCTTCGCGCTCGCTTCTTCCTCAACCCTAGCCACCCCGACTTCTAACCCTCGGGTTCTCATCGCCACCAGCCCCATTCATGTCCCGATCTAGCCGTCTAGGATGGTGGGTGGCTTCTTCTACCACAAAGGAGGATATTGCGAAGCTCCGCTCAGCGAGGTATCTGACCCCGGAAATCCTCCATCGTCTTCCTGCACAGAGGCATGTCGTTCCTACCCCCAAATCCGGTCAAAGAGGGTAGTGTTTGTGTCCCACTTCCTCCATGGGTTAGAGTTCACGCTTAACCCCTTCGTCCGGGGGCTCATGTTTTACTATGGGCTAGACTTTCACGATCTGGCCCCGGACTCTATTCTCCTCATCTCGACATTAATTGTCACATGTGACGCCTTCCTCCGGACTCCTCCGCACTTTGGTTTGTGGATCAAGACCTTTGACATGAGGCCGCAGGTGACAGAGGAGGAGCAGGCAGAATGCGGCAGCGTCACAATAGGCAAGCTTGCTAGCGCGGTTTGGTTTGAAGGATCTTTCGCCAAGTCTTCCGACCTATGGCAGCAGGGGTGGTTTTATATCAACGAGCCGCGGGGCTCCAAGTGGGCGGCTACTCCTGCGTTCCGACCCGGCCCTCCAATTCAGCTTGCCTCATGGATCAATAAGGGACTAGACTGGGGATCCTTCAATGAAGTGCAGACTCTGCAAGATCGCATCCGAAGCCTTATCGAGAAGGGCATCGGTCTTGTGAACGCTGTTCAAGTAATGCTAGTCCGCTGGACCCTGCCATGTCAGCGCTGGCCTCTCCATATATGGGAGTTTAGTCCCGAAGGATGGCGGACTATTCAGCACTTCCTCGGCACTGCGCACGAGGGAATGTGGAAATTATATTTCTGGGAGCGAGAGCAATGGCCGGACACCACCGAAGATGTTGGCCTCGACTCCAATCATCCGGATACCTCAGTAAGTATTCGATCTCCGCACTCCCTTTGTTCGAGTATCTCTTGGTAAGATATTGAACAATTCGTCCCTTCACATGACTGGGTAAAGAAAGCAGTGTTGATCTGGTGTCCGGCGCCCCTTCCCGAAGACTCTGCGAACACCCTACTAACGAGGATGCTGACTCCGACCCGTACCGGGTGTCTGCGAGGGAGGGCGAGAACAGGAAGGTCGGAGGTGTTCTCTGCCCCTAGGATAAATCAGATGCTGTGTTCTGGGAAACCGAAACCCTCTTGCCCAAGGGCAAAGGTGCAGAGGAGGCCTTCCATGGCAAGAAGAGGGCCGCTCCTGAAGGTCAGGAGGGGAAACCTTCCAAGAAAGGGAAAATGCCATCGACGGGCGGCTTGGGCCGAGCAAGCGATGTTGACGTGGAGCTTTATGATGAGGATAAACCTCTGGCCATACCGTAAGTGCAGCAGGGTAATTTAGCCATACCTCCTTCCTTTATTATTACTGAAGTAATCCTCCGATATACGTATATCCTCGCAGGTTAAATGCCTGGGGTTTCCCAATCCTCCTCCTCCTCAGGAGACCTTCTTCCAGAGATGATGGAGAGTGACACGCCTTCTACAGTCCCCTCGCCCAACAGGGCGGATGATTCTGAGGTATCGTCCCGGGGGGCTCCTCCTGGTCGGCAAGCAGTGCAGGAAACAAAGAGGGCATTACCCGAAGGTGGTGCCTCTGTCACTCAGGGTTCGGGACTCAAGCATGGCGGCCCCGCCCTATCCGGTTTAGAGCCGGAGACGATTCCAGGGGCGAGTGGGCGGATTCCTTCAAAGGAATACTATACTCCGACGGTGGCTTCCGAAGACCCAGAAGCGCCGGAAATGCTGACGGACATGCTGCGACAAGCGTCCGTTTCGGAGGAACACCATGCCTTGATGGTTATGGTGGTTGAAAAGGTTCTATCCGTGAAGAGCGGGTTGAATGAGGCCTTCACGAGCCTCCTAAGGGGTTTTGAGGTTTGTGATGTAGTTTTGCCAATTGAATAATATTGACAGAATGCACCTGTTGTATATATAGTAGCCCCTGAGACTTGGATTGCCTTCCGTCGGAAGCGATCGGAGGATCAAAAAGATGTGCTCAGTTGTTAACCTTGATTTAACTTGGAATACAGGCTGCCTCCCCTTCTGCGGCTACCCGAAATATGGAGGTGGCGGAACTGCAGCGAAAGCTGGATATTGCGGAAGATGACATTGCATTGATCAACAGGCGTCTTCATGACTCGCAAGGTATATATGTCGAGCATTCCTTACACCAATGTGCTTGTGATTTAGGCCTGACGCCGAAAAGGGCTTATATGAAATGTGCATGATTGCAGATGGTGCCGCCGCCGTTGAAGCTCTTCGGGCGGAGCTAGCCCGGGTCAAGGAGCAGGCCTGGCGTAGTGATGCGGCTGCCGAGAAGGCATCGGCGTATCTAAGAGCCGAACAAGCAGGTCGGCGCCAAAGTGAGGAAAAGATATCCGCACCGGCACTTGAATTGAAGAGTACTGCCAGCCGCTGTGAATTCCTTGAGAAGGAGAATAAAGCCAAAATGGTTGAGCTTGATAAGGACGTACGAGAGGCGAGTGAAGCTTGGTCTGAATCTAGGGCAGCTCGTGAAGAGATTCGGCAGGCTAAGGAGATAGCGTCCGGTAAGCCCTTTTTACTTCAGACCAAGTTTGGCGATCCGGACTATGCTCAGCTGAACCAGGTCTGGAGTTCTCCAGCTGAATTTTTGGACTTGCTGAAGAGTTCTTCCGATGCGGCGCAAATTTACCACGCACAAAAGGGGTATGCAACGGAGAAGCTTTTCTGGTCACAGTTCGGCACGTCGAAGCACCCTCTGTTGCTCAATGAACAGATGTCCCAGTGGGCCGAGCTTCATAGGATATCTGGCGACGCCATGAAGAACGTCATAATCCGGTTGTGGCCAAGTGAGCCTATTCCGAGTAGTTATTTTGTCCTGGTGCGGCGGCTTGTTGACGCGGTGCCACATATCGACGCTATGAAGCGGTCGGCGTGCATTGAGCGTGCACGGATGGCCTTTGCCCGAGTCAAAACATTTTAGGGAAAGATGAAGGCCATTGATGTTGCGGCAAGGAGTCCACCCAATGGCCAGGACCGTAATGAGCCGGGGCACTATTTTGAAGACGTCTTAGATGCCGCCCGCTTAATAGAGGGTCAATGCTCGAAAGATATAATGTTTGAGTGATTTATATAATGACGTAACAGACAACTTTATAGTTAATCTATTTATATTTTACTCAAAAGCTTGAATTCCTCCTTTGTGGCCGTTTTAGTATAATCTGAAAGTTTTCCAGTCGCCGGCTTCAGCCCCCTCGTAGGAAGTACGGGGGGGTTCAGAAAAGCATTAAATCACTCTTTATCCAATGTCTTGGTCCATAAAGGAGGTGATAATGCGGCGAACCAGGCAATCGGACTATAGGGCGTTAACACTTTCACTTAACCATAGGAGTTTTATGGTGGGGCTACGAGATAGCACCTGGTATGTATACGGCGCATAGTGCCTTACATATGTTGATCTAAAAAAGATCCCTCGTGTGACACAGAGAATCACTAAAGATTCGAATAAGTCATCAAGTGGTTGACCAGCTCTCGCCGCATCATGACAATCAGTTTTCGGCTTTCTCTACTAAGATGCTCATCCGGTCTAGGCCAGGGCACAATCGCAGTAGTTCTCCCTTTACTACCCTAGTCGATAGAGCGGAACGTAGGGTAGCAAGCACGGGAGTCGGGCAACCCAACTATTGACCAAAGACAATGATTCGGAGCTGATGCATATAAGGCCAAAGTTGCAACGCCGAAGTACGCTATAGAGTTGTTCGGACTTTTACTGGCGACTCGTTTGTTCCCATACCGGGCACCTGGCAAGTTATGCCGAGGCGCGTCTTGTAAGGCAGCCGTTACGGCCGGACTCATTGTAGAAAGAGCATAAAAGATTAGTTCGGATAAAGTTTACTGGGAGCGGAGCAATATGCTGATGATAAAACTATATATAAAGAGTAAATACCACAACCCAGCTATTTGACATGCTCGGGGTTGGGAACAGAGGAAAAGGGCATGGTACAGGCTCAACAAGAAAGAGTGCGGTCTACAAAAGCTTATTTTGGACCTCCTGTCGCACGTCTGCACCGCCCGTCCTCGGGGAGGGGAATCCTTAACGGGAGTGGCCCCATAGGTGAGTGTGCGGATCTGAACTTCGAGAGAGTCCGATGTAGATGTTGTCTTGATGGTCACCTATTTTTAAGAAATAATACAGGAAAATAAGAAAGACGGATTAGAACGTTACGGGGATACTTGCAGGGTTGTCCATTTTGTGCTTCCGCCGATGCCCATGGTATCTTGAGCGCATAGTGATGTACCGTGGTGTGAACTTTGCTAGTACAGTAGGTGGGCGGCGGAAGCCGAACTGCTATTTCCGTTCTGGGAGTAGACGAACTTCAGAGGGAAAGTGTTTCTGGCCCTCGGTGTTCGGCTGGCGAGCCGATCCGTCGTCTCTATCGCCTGGTGGCCTCCTCCCCTTGTGATCGGCGTTGAGCTTGCCTGCCTGCTTGAGGACCCAACAATTTCTGTTGGAATGATTAGCTGGCCTATCCAGGTGACCGTGAATCTGACAAGGTCGGTCCAATATCCTGTCAAGGGTGGATGGTCCGTCCTAGTTTGCCTTTAGAGGCTTCTTCCATTGTCCGGGATTCAGATAACAGAATCCGGCGTTCACCGCTGTGTCGCATATATTACTGCGACTGTTGTGTTCGTTCGTCGTGGCTTGCCGTTGCCGTCTCGAATTTCGGAAGTGCCCGGGTCACTGGCATTGTTGCTTTTATGAGCAAGCCAGTTGTCTTCTCCCGCACAAAAGCGGGTCATTAGAGCGGTAAGGGCTGTCATGGAATTAGGTCCTTCCTGGCCGAGGTGGCGCGCTAGCCATTCATCCCGGACGCCATTTTTGAAGGCTGCGAGGGCTTCTGCGTCCAGACAGTCGACAATTTGGTTCTTTTTGACTAAGCAGAGCTCCCTGGCTGACTCGCCGGGCTTCTAGACAATGTGACTTAAGTCATCGGCATCTAGCGCTGGGCATACGTTCCTTGGAAGTTGTCTGGAAAGGCGTCTTCCAAATCTTCACAGCTACCAATTGAATTTTCTGGTAAACTATTTAGCCAGTAGCGAGCTGGCCCTTTAAGCTTGAGAGGTATGTATTTAATGGCATGAAGGTCTTCTGCGAGGAGGTAATCCTCAATCCATACCGCGGGATCTGTTGTTCCATTGTATGATTCGATGTTAATGGGTTTAAACCCGTCTGGAAATTCATGCTTCATTACCTCGTCAGTGAAGCAGAGAGGGTGTGTGGCTCCCCTATGCTGAGCCACACTATGAAGCACTTCCGGCGGACTTCATTTATGGAGTTCGGTCTGGGCATGGTCAGCTCTTTAGTGTCTGAATGGGTGACCATCATTGTCGGTCGGGGTGTATCTCCGTGATCTGTTCATCAATCTTGTGTGCCCTGCTCTGTCCTCCAGGTCGCGATTGATGTCGCGAGTGTTCCCTCGAACTGTTTTGCTCTTGATTTGACAGTCGGATGGGATGGTATGGTGCTCTGCTTGGGATGCTGCTTTGTCTGGACCGAACTTTCACTACAAAAAAAGACACATCCATGATATTTTGGGCCGAACGAATTTTTTTCTGTCATACGTATGACACTTCTATGACGATAATTGTGACAAAACCCGGTATCATCATAGATGTGGTGGGCTCCTACTTCTATGACAAAAAATCATGACAGAAAATGGGCTTTTCGTCCCGGGCGGGCCGGAGACACAGCTGCATGACATTCTTTGGGCCGTCCATGATGGAAAAAAGCACGGTAGAAGCAAGTGCGAGGAAAATTTTGGGGAGTTGCCGGTTATGGTGGGAGGTCGGGGGCCGAGCGATGCGCGTTTATCTCGTACACGTGCGAGGCGTTGGCTCTAACTGAACTCGAGCAAGGCGTTGGGCTCTAACTGAACCCGAGCGATTGCACTACAGGCTACGTGTTACTGAACCCGAGCGATCGATCGATAGCTGTTAACTGAACCCGATCGAGCGATTCCTTCGCTACTGCTGCTAACTGAAGCCGATCGATGCTTCCTCTGGGATGAACAGTGAGCGTTGCGGGGGGAGGGGGGGTTGGATGAACAGTGAGCGTGGCGTTTGGCGTTGCCTCTGGATGAACAGGTCCCTGTGGTGTGGAGGGCTGGATGAACAGTAGACGGTGGAGGGGTGGCCGTGGAGGGGTGGTCGAACAGTACCCCGTGGTGTGGAGGGCTGGATGAACAGTAGACGGTGAAGGGGTGCCCGTGGAGGGGTGGTTGAACAGTAGTTGGTGGAATAGCGCGCGGTGGAGGCTGGATGAACAGGAGCCTGTGGAGGCTGGAGGAGGTCGACGGTAGCCCGTGGAGGCTGGAGGAGGTCGACGGTGGAGATGAACATTATCCCGTGAGTCCTGCTTTTGCACGCCACACCCTACCGGCGAACAGACCCCGCTTTGACCGTGGCGCCCAACACAAGTCTGTTTCATCCGCTTTGCGATCGCCACACCCTCCCGATCAACAGGACCCCGTTTGACCGTAGGAGGTCCGTTTCGTCCGCTTTTGATACGCCACACCCTCCCGATCAACAGGACCCTGTTTCACCATAGGAGGTCCGTTTCCTCCGTTTTGCGGTACTCCACACCCCTCCTAATCAACAGGACCCCGTTCCGAATGTGGCCGGTTGAACACAAGGCCGTTTCCTCCATTCTGCCTACGCCAGGCCTCGTTTCCATCACCTGTTCCGTCCAAGCCGGTTGGCTCCCACGCGTTCCGTTGCCTCCCGATGAACACGACACATTCTGTTGCCTCCCCATGAACACGACGCATTCCGTTGTCTCCCCATGAACACGACGACGACGCTGTTTCTCCGTTCTGACCCAGCCATGTACACGAGCCCTGGCCGTACGTATGCGTGAGTAGGCGTTCGAGACCCCGCCCGAATGTACACATACGTGGCCGTATTTTCTTTCTTGCACCCTGGCCGCTGTACGTACGTGTACATGCTACGTGCACGCCTCTACTACGACACGTGTGCGCCTCTACATCGACCAGTATGTACGTACACATTCGCGACCAGGATGACAACGCTACGTACGCTTCGACCAGGTGGGTCCCGACTATCAGGCACTTCCTTGCCTGCGAAGATGTAGCTGGTGGGTCCCAGCAGTCAGGGGGGCGAATCGTTTTGTTTTTTTTTTGCTCGGACGCACTTCCTTCCGTGCGAAGGTGTAGCTGGTGGGTCCCAGCAGTCAGGGGGCAAATCATTTTTTTCGGACGCACTTCCTTGCGTGCGAAGATGAAGCTGGTGGGTCCCAGTAGTCAGGGGGAAACGTTTTTTCCGTGAAATATAGTGGCCCGTCCGGTGGTTCCTAGCTGTCAGGTCAAGGAATCATTATTTTCCGCGTAATAAGGAGGCACTTCCTTGCTGCGGTCGTGGACCCAGCTGTCAGCCTCTCCACGTACAGTCCACGTCCGATGGAAGTCGTTCCTTGATCACGTTGACCAGGCCGCGCCGAGAGCACCACGGCGGTGGACGACGGCGAGACCTAGGAAGGGGACGACACGGCAGTGGAAGCCCGCGCGAAGAAGAGTACGAGGGTTCACTGGTTCGGCTGCAGTGTGAGGCTGCCGTCGCCGCAGGGCCTGGCCAGCGGTGGGAATAGTAGGGGGCGGTGAGGCCTCCGCGGCAGCACAGCCGGCCACGGGAGGCAGGAGCATGCGGCACGACCGGCGCTGCTTTGGGTGGCTGGAGCAAGAAGACCAGAGGTTGAAGAAGCACTATGGCCGTTGGATGTACGGTCACTGGAGCTCGAATCGTTCATATTGACTAAGTTGACAAAGCCCTCCATCCCCGTCAACTTAGCTGGCCCACAAGTCATCCTCCCACTATGGTGGGCCACAGCTAGCAGGGTGGGTATTCATTTTTTTGCGTAATAAGGAGGCACTTCCTTGCGTGCGAAGATATAGCTGGTGGGTTCCACATGTCAGCGGGGGGAACGTTTTTTTCGCGAAATACAGAGGCCCTTCCGGTGGGTCCCAGCTGACAGGTGGAGTGACACGTCTCCGTCGTATCTATAAATTTTGATTGTTCCATGCCAATATTATTCAACTTTCATATACTTTTTGGCAACTTTTTATACTATTTTTGGGTCTAACATATTGATCCAGTGCCAGTGCAGTTCTCTGTCATTGCATGTTTTTGGTTTCGCGAGAATATCCATATCAAGCGGAGTCCAAGCGGGATAAAAACGGACGGAGCTTATTTTTGGAATATTTGGAAAATCTGGGAGAAAGATCAACGCGAAACGGTGTCCGAGGTGGCCATGAGGCAGGGGCCCACACCCGTACCAGGAGGGCACACCCCCCACCCTCGTGGGCCACCCGTAAGGCGGTTGAGCCCTTCTTCGGCTGCAAGAAAGCTAATTTTTGGAAAAAAATCACGGCGAAGGTTTCAGTCCAATCGGAGTTACGGATATCCGGATATAAAAGAAACGGTGAAAAAGCAGCGAATGTAATGCGAAAACAGAGAGAGAGAGAGAGATAGATCCAATATCGGAGGGGCTCTCGCCCTCCCACCCATGGGAGCCAAGGACCAGAGGGGAAACCCTTCTCCCATCTAGGGAGGAGGTCAAGGAAGAAGAAGACGAAGGGCCCCTCTCCCTTCTCTTCCGGGTGGCGCGGAGCACGCCCGTGGCCATCATCATCACCGCAATCTTCACCAACAACTTCACTGCCATCATCACCAACTCTTCCCCCCTCTATGCAGCGGTGTAACCTCTCTCTTACCCACTTCAATCTCTACTTAAACATGGTGCTCAACGCTATATATTATTTCCCAATGATGTATGGCTATCCTATGATGTTTGAGTAGATCCGTTTTGTCCTAATGGCTATTTGATGATCAAGATTGGTTTGAGTTGCATGTTTTATTATTGGTGCTGTCCTATGGTGCTCTCCGTGTTGCACAAGCGTGAGGGATTCCCGCTGTAGGGTTTGCAATATGTTTATGATTTGCTTATGGTGGGTGGCGTGAGTGATGAAGCCTGAGACCAGTAAGTAGGTTTTTGTGTATGGGATAAAGGGGACTTGATACTTTAATGCTATGGTTGGGTTTTACCTTAATGAATCTTTAGTAGTTGCGGATGCTTGCTAGAATTCCAATCATAAGTGCATACGATCCAAGTAGAGAAAGTATGTTAGCTTATGCCTCTCCCTCAAATAAAATTGCAATAGTGATTACCGGTCTAGTAACATAGTCAATTGCCTAGGGACAATTCCACAACTCCTACCACCACTTTTCCACACTCGCCATATTTACTTTAGTTGTGTTTTTATCTAAGCAGCCCCTAGTTTATGTTTACGCTCTATTTATTTTCTTGCTAGCCTTTCCGAAAACACCTACAAAGTACTTCTAGTTTCATACTTGTTCTAGGTAAAGCGAACGTCAAGTGTGCATAGAGTTGTATCGGTGGTCGATAAAACTTGAGGGAATATTTGTTCTACCTTTGGCTCCTCGTTGGGTTCGACACTCTTACTTATCGAAAACTGTTGCGATCCCCTATACTTGTGGGTTATCATGGAGGAATCATTATTTTGCGCGTACAGTCCACGGCCGATGGATGTCGTTCGTTGACCATGTTGACCAGGCCGCGCCGAGAGCACCATGGCGGTGCACGATGGCGAGGCCTAGGAAAAACGACATGGAGTCGGGGAATACTAAACAACGGTTTCCCACGATGGGGAATCTGAGGTTAATCTGGTCCGGCTGCCATCGCCGAAAATAACAGGAGGTGTGGGTGAGTAGAGGAATGGCACGGCCAGCAATGAAGTAGGGTGGGGCGGTGCGGCTGTCTTGCAACTACAGCCTGCCACCAGAGGCGGAGCAGTGCAGTCCCACGGAGCTGGTTTGGTGGCTGGAGCAAGAAGATCAGATATTGAAGAAGCAGCCGGCCGTTGGATTAACATCCAGCAGTCCTTTGCTGCTAGAATCGTTAATGGACTAAGTTGACAAAGCCAAAATGCAGCGTCAACCTAGTAGACCCACAAGTAGGCCTCCAAATCTGTCCCAAACAGCATACAACCCGAAATTTCTAGCCAGATTCAAATTAATTTTAAATCCAAATATACCTTAATTTAAATTCAATGAAATTTTACCCTCACAAAAAAAATGAAATTTGAAATATCAAAATCCGAAAGAAAATAGTATTTTGGAACCAATTGCCTGTTTGCTGTATTTTTTTCATTTTACAGCCCATTTATTATTACTTATTGCCCATTTCTTATTACTTATAGCCCATTTCTTATTACTTATAGCCCATTTTCTGGGCAAAATGCATCCCTCCTCGTCTTGAAAGATTTCCGGCCCAGCAGGGCGTAGAAAAGCAAGTAGGCCTATGTTGGTTATTATGCAAAAAAACAAAATAGCGAGCTAGCCATTTTTCAGAAAGGAAAAAAAAACAAACTGGGCAGGTCATGTGTTAAATATATGAAATAAAAGCCTGGCTAGACGGGCCACGGGTTCCGCACAACCCAGTTGATACCCTTCTTCGTCCCGAAAAAACAAAATTACTGCGCGTGCTGCTGGTTCCCTACTGTCATCCTCACCATGTACAGTCATCTCCTTATTCCTCTCGGTTGTTGACCATGTTGACAACACCGAGAGGCGGCGCCACATGCCGCGAACCAAGCGGAGGGCGATGGTGAGGCCTCGGACGGAGCGAGCAGAGTCGGGGAAGGTCACAGCCAGCCGTGGGAGGCGGGAGCAGGCGGTCCCACCGGCGCTGGTTTGGCTTTGGCGGCTCGAGGAAGAAGATACTGAAGAAACGTGAGAGACGTTCAATGTTAATCCAACGGCCAAGGTTGGCACGATCGTTTTTTGACTAAGCGGACACCAAGTAGCATATTCTTCTATATATAGGAAGAAAACTGCGGGTAAAATCGTTAAATCTGCCGTCCTCCTCACGAGGCGTTAAGCCACATAAGTGAGTAGCACCCTTGGTTTTCAACCGAGAGGTCTTGGGTTCGAGTCGAGGAACTCTCAATTTTGTCCTCCTTCCTTCCTCGCAAAAAAGGGAAAGAAAATCAAAGACTTGGGAAGGCGTCAGAAACAAGCTAGTGTACCCGATAAAGAGACGTTGCGAGTTTTAGAAAAAAGAAAGACGCGTCTTTGTTGTAGCTGGTTCGAATCCAAACCTAGACTATGACTATATATGGTGCTATGCTACTCTGCAAGTAATAAACTGACATATCCAACGTTAAGCTTCTCCTCTTCTCTACTTACTCGGCTAGCATCGAAGCTCGGCCACAGCAACCATGTCCGCTTGCTGCTCGTCCACCTGCTCTTGAGGCAACAACCAGATATCGCCAAGTCGCCACCCGTACCATCGCTGTGGGTCTCATCACACCCCGCGACCGCAGCAGCACCGTAGCCGATTGCTCATCGCAACCCGCTGCCGTTGGTGTGGTGCCACTGCTGCAAATCACGCAGAGTCATGCGTCGCGTCTCAACCACAATCCGCAACCCTGGTCGAGTCTTCTACAAATGCCCGAAGCATGGGGTAATAATATGTTTAAGTGTTGTTCTGCTGCTTTGGTTGCTGATTTTTTAATAGTTTGGTTGATGATCTTCCAATTTGATTCGTGCAGAAAAGGAAAGATTCGTGTGAATTGTATTTCTGGGAAGTTGCTGATGTGGGGGAATGCAACTACGCTGATTATTGTTAGCCGAGGAATCCCAATACCAGCAGGTTGGGGTGTTGGACAAATGGCGAAGGAGCGGCGAGAAGAGGAAGATCACGAGCGGAAGGTTAAAGATGCAGTTCCTCTGATCATGGCCAAGCAACAGCTGCTGAACGGCCTTGACAGCAATGAGGAGATGAAAGAGCTTGTGAAGATAATGGGAAAAATCGATGTGCTCTGTAGGATGATTGTCTCTTTATTTGTAGTGTATGTAGCACTCGTGATGTATTTAGTGGCTACGACATGAGCACTTTGCTGAAACTAGTAATGAATGAAACCTGTGTAGCAGGCTGGGCGTAGTGTCGTGAACATCTAATGATTTCTATTAACGGAAATCAGGGGGTATCCCCTTTTGCTCATATAAATAAATAAATAGCAGAGGCCTTGTCGGGTCAGCTTTGTTCTCATTCGAAGACGTCGAGAAAATTGCAGTCCAACAGCAAACTATGTCATCAAATTCAAGTTTCACAGCAAATATGAGTACAAGTAAACAACAATGTCATCATGTTTTAGTTGCCATACAATCACCAAACACAAATCAGCATACATAACAAGTGATGTTCTCACCGCAAAATACAAAACAACATGTTCATCGGGTTTCAGTTGTCATAGCAAACACAATTTCACATAGTAGATAAAAAAACGTCTTCTGACAGGCAAATACGACAAAGCAATGTAATCATCATCCGCAGCAGCAGCATCAACATCTTCGCCATGTGTATCAGTCTGAATCATAATTCCCCATGGTGTCATCTTCTTCTTCGTCCTCAACGTCCTCAAACGTTGGCTTCTTCTTGATTAACTCTTGTATGTCCACAGCACGACAGGCAATCTTTTCGTCGGCGTCATTGACGTGATGGTTCTCAAACATATTAGGAACATCTCTGTTATCTTGTACATCAGGAGCAGTGTAAACATCATCTTGTTGTGCAACTTCATTAAACGGATTCCTCTGCTCCAACCTTTGCAATACTTTCCAGTCATCGCTACGTGCAAATGTGTCTTCCAAGAAAAATATCTGTGTTGCTTGATTTGCCAAAATAAAAGGCTCGTTGGTCTGGTACGCCGCCTTGACATTGATGGGTTTGAAATAATCATCAGCTCTGGGTTTTGCGATCCTGGAAAACAGGTTATACCAACGACAGCACGACAGAACCACACACCAATGATCCTCGAAACTGGAGATATACTGCAACTGAACAATGTCTATTATGTTAGCATACATTTCATTTGTCCCTTTGTCATACGTATCCGTGCTCATGATGGCACTGTTTTGTGTCTTCCTGCCTCGTGCAAGGGTGTTGTAACGCACATCTCCAACAACGCAAGATTCATAATGTCTTACCCGAGTATCAGGACCCATTGCTAGTGAGTAAAGGGCATCATCAACTACCTGCCCATCCTCCTGCATCTTCTTAACCTATGGTTAGAAAATAGACAAGCTGATCATCTTATGTACTCAATATATTAAAAAAACTAATAGTGCACTTCAAAAGCTTACATGGTTCTTGAACCATTTCGCAAATCCTGCCATAACCAGTTTGTCAATGTTTCTTGGATTTTGCAGCAGTAACTCTTCTTTGTAGATGTTGCACAACATAGTGATCGCGTCAAACATCTAAATATATAAGAATGTGCTGCAAGATTAGTAGATTACGATGTATAAGCTGCAGTACTTCACTTACTTGATATAAGGTAGTATCTCAGGACAGTTATTCAACACATACCAAACCATTTTGTCCAAATCTTTAGGTTTGTCCTCTTGTCGACTCTTCCCTGTAACTCAAACAGAATAATCGAAAACATTGGGCCCGGGATTGTCTTCACCCACCTCTTTGCTAAGCTGATCAGCTGTTTCAATGTATTTTGAGCAGAATGTCAACGCTTCTGTAGCAATGTAGGCCTCTGCAATGGAACCCTCGGGTCAAGCTTTGTTCCTAACATAGCCCTTGAAAGTGCCTACCCGCCTTTCAATAGGGTACATCCAGCCATACTGTACTGGACCTCTAAGTGGTGCCTCATCAGGTAGATGAACAGCCAAATGCACCATCACATCAAAGAAGGCTGGAGGATATATCTTCTCAAGGTCGCATAGGATAGTTGGTATCTTGTCTCTAAGACGCTCCAAAGCATCTATCATGATATTTCTACTGCAGAGTTCCCTAAAGAAGTGTCCCAACTCTGCAACTGCTCTGTATAAGTCAGGGCGGCCCAATCCTCTAAGGATAACAGGTAAAACCCTTTGAAGTAGGACATGGCAGTCATGAGTTTTCAACCCTTGTACCTTGTTTCCATCTGCACTGACTCTCCTTTCAGGGTTGGAAGCAAATCCATGTGGGAATCTCACACGTGACAGGACCTCACCGAATTATTTTCTTCTTACCTTGTCCAAGACATACACAGCTGGTGCCATATCCGTGGTTTACCTTCATCTTGCACCAAAATCCTTTCGATACCAGGTGTGTCAAATCAATCCTAGATTTTAAGGTATCTTTAGTCTTGCCTTCAATGTTAAGAAGTGTGCCGATAATGTTGTCACATATATTTTTTATCGATGTGCATCACATCAAGATTATGCCATGATCAAATCTTTCCAATACTCCAAGTCCCACAAAATGGACCTGCGGGTAAACAATAATCTCTCTTCTATCGTGCCACGCTTCCTTTTCCGCTACACATCGGGAAGCTGGTCGTGTCCCACGAACACCTATGGGACCGGGTCCTTGTGGTTGATGGGAGGCGGAGAATGCACAAAGCGGATCGGCGATGCACGAGCAGATTGCCCAACCGGAGCTCTCGGAGATAACCTCCTCTGCTGCTTGGTGGATTATATTGTGTTCTTGCTAGGGAGCAATGGGAGCTACAAAACCTAGCCTAAATGAGGTCTCGAATGAGTCGGGTGAAGCTGAGCGGGCAGACCGAACCCTTTCTCGTTGCACTTGGGCCTCCTTTTATAGGCACAAGGGGTCACCACAGTTGGCAAGTAGATAAGGGTAGAATAGTAAAAGCAGAGGTTGGTACACGCTTTGTATAGTGTACGGTGATCTATACCTAACTTTCGGCGGCAAGGGACAAGAGTCATAAATGCCCGTCTCGATCGCTGAGCGATTAACGAGGACCGTCAAGTGCGCCTCCGTTTGCCACGATGGTGGCTTGTCGGTACCGCTTATCGCTGCTCCCGCTGCGCTGGCCCATTGACCGCGTGCACAGGAAAGCCCCATGGCGACACGTTGGCGGATGAGCTGGGCGGAGATGAAGAGAGTTACTGCGCGGCAAGGTCCTTGTCGCTTCGGGAGCTTATCGCTCGCCAAGCCTTCGGCAAGCTCCTCTTGCGGGGCCTTATTTCGCCGTGCCTGAGTGGCCTTCCGACAAGCTCCTCTTGCGGGGCCTTGATTACTTTGTTCTTGAATGGCTCGGAGGTGCCGCTAAGGATCTTAGCGGTCACCAGGCTAGCCCCAGCCGCGGTGCTGCGGCTGTTACCGTGCGAGTTCGGGATACTAAGGTACCCTACTCTAGTGCACCGGCAGAGCCCGAACTGGGCGGACACTGGCGTAAGCTCTGTTGGGCCAGGCCCAAAAGCGATGCATGGGCGCGGCTGGATCACGCAGTTATTAAACCGGACCCACCACGTCCCCCACGAGCGGCAGGTTCGGACGTGGCGTCGTGGGAGAGATCGTGGGGGCTTTCTTTAATGGGAAAATCGGGCGCCCGCCCCTCTCCCCCTAATAAGCAGGGGAAGCAGGGGCAGAGCAGCCCACTTGCCATTCTTGTCACGCCGAAACCTCCGCGGTCCTCCCTTCTTCTCAAGTCCAAAGAAGCGGCGCTCGCCCCTCCCATTGCCACCGGCGCCACCAAAGCCGTCGGATCCCTCCACCACCTCTGCCATGGCTCCGGCCGACAAGGGCAAAGGGTGAAATCGGCCAGCCTTGGCTTTCTCATGGCGCTGCGGAAGAGAGGCCATCTTGATCCGTTGCTCGGCGGGAAGGAGCTGCGGGAGCTGTATTATCTTTACAGTCGGCGGAGGCAGGCGCACCAGCGCTGCGAGGTGATCTCCGCTGCCACATCCGAAAGGTTTCCATCGGGTACCCTTTCTTGGCGCTTTTCTTCCACTGCGGGCTCTGCCCGCCTTTTCAATTCTTTTGCGATGTCATGAACACGTGTGGCCTCCGCCTCCTTGATTTCACCCCAACGCCGTCCTCACCATGGCTGTTTCGCACACCTCTGCGAGAACTTTGTCGGGAGTCCACCAAATGTAGCACTTTTCGCCATTACATCACGCCCGTGTAGAGAGAGAGAGAGCCGCTTGCTGGAGGAATGCATGGACCTCCGGGATCGGCAAGAAAGAAGCATATCTTGACGGAGAGCTGCGCGGCAAGTGGGAGGAGTGGAGAGCTGACTGGTGTTGGATCTTAGAAGAGGAGCCGCAGCCTTTCACTGCCTGCGCCAAACCCCCATAGTCTTGGGCAATGATTGGAGCAACTTGGCACGGAGGATGCCAAGTTGAAGATGCCGTGACTAGGATCTTGCGCCTCGGGCATGCGGGCTAACCGTAGGAGCAGTTGGCGCGGACTTCCTTCGCCGCGCATTGCGCCCTTGCGAGGAGAGGGAGGCCTGCTTGGGAGTTCAAAGCGGCGGACATCATGAGGTTGCGCCGGGTCTGAATTGGAACTTCACCGTGTTGGAGCTAGATGGCATGCTGCGGGAGCTGTTCAAGCCGGATGCAGATCATCGAGTGGTTCATGTTGCGAGGAGTCGTGCCCTTGTGCAACAACTTCGTCGCTTGACCGCATCCGTAGCGATGATGCCGTTGTGCGATTCCCACGGAATCTTCAACTTGGCGAGGAGCCGCCGACGGCGTCGTGCAGCAGTTCTTGACGACTTAGAAGAAGTGCCGATCCGTGCCGGCAAAGCGAAGCGGCTCACCAGCGACACCACCGAGCAAGAGATGGCGCACATCACCACAAGGTTGGAGGAGGCGGCGAAGCTGCTGCTGCTTGGCGTGTTTGGAGTTCAACTGTCGAGGCGAGACAGCGAGCGGCAAGCCTTGCCGATCGAGAGGAGTTAAATCGGTGAGGAGGAGCAGGCGAGCCCAGGCTGACCGACCGAGCGAGCCTGCGGGGCGCCTCCCTCCGCCGTCAAGTAGCTTGCAGCGGGAGGAGCCCAGCCCGCCAAAGAAAGACGCCTCCAAGGCGGGAGAAGTGGCGGGGGCGGCCGGCCAGGGCAACAACCGCCTCGCCGCCCAGCGGCGCTCCACCGCAGCAAAATCTGGTTGCAGCGGGAGCACCTCACGCCCGCCCGACAGCGGAGTGGGGCCTTCAGAGCCCGGCACTGATCCGCCAAGCGTCAGGAGTCTACTCCTCGGCTCGTCGCCTTTGGGCGGAATTGACTTCTCCGCTCTCAGCTCAGGAAGAAGAGGAAGAGTAAGATCTTGTCGCTGCTACATGTAATTCTTCAATTCTTGCTTTGCCTTGTATCGACTTGCTTCATTCTGAGCTCTTTCCTTCTTGGGGCGCTGGCTCGGAGGCGTCGAAGAGGGCCAAGACTCCGGTGGTTGTCGTCTCGGATGATTCCCACAATGGCGACGGGAGGCCGTCTGAGACTCCTTGCGGATCCGGCAACCCTTCAACAGAGCAGCCCAGCTGGCCCAGTAAGTGCTTGATTCATTTCTTATGGTTGGGTGTGCTTGGGTGCTCCTTCTTTACTGATTTCTGGCTTGTGGATTTGTGTAGGAGCGGAGAAGCTTCATCGGGAGGTCCCGAGGTCACTCCTAAAGTCTGTGCTGCTTCAACTCGCCACCAAGGAGAATCCCGCCAAGGCGCTCTCCGGCAAGGAGGCCTCTCCGAGCAAGGGAGCTTCTCCGACAAGGGGCAGCGCCGGCGACCCTCGGTGGTGGAGACCCGCAAGCAGATCCCCTGCAGGTAATCTTCTTGCTTGAGAATTTCCCTTGGGTTCTTTTCTTACATTCTTCTTTTGAACATTTGCTTGACTTGTTCTTTCTTTCTCGATCATCAGATCCATCTGCGGAGGGCGATGGAGCCCAGAGCTGTCGGCGAGGAGGGCCTTCGCGGCAACAATGGCAGCGCCGCCAATATGGAGGAGGAGGCCGGCGCCGATGGGTCCGCCCGGCGAGGAGGGTCAGCGATCGCCTTGGCAGCCTGAGGCGCGGGCGCCGGCGCTACACCGACCGCCGATCCCCGCCACCGATGCCGCACTGGAGACTCGAGCCCCAGCCAGCGCCTATCTGAAGGCGGCGAAGGTGTCTTCATCAAGCTTCCGTGGGCGTCAAGCTCCAGGCGCCCGGTCGAAGGAGACCTTGACGTGGAGCTGCTTGCCTCCGCTGGGCTGTCGCTGGTTGTGCGCGCAAGCAGCAGCGATGGCGAGCACGAGGAGGCGATTCTTTGAAGAGGTTGATGTCGCTCTACCGCGCCCGACAAGCCAAGCTGGGTCGCGGGAAGCTCTTGTCGCGGGGCGGGAGCTGACATGGAGAAGCCTTGAGAGGAGCTCGGCGGCGCCAACAAAACTCTCGGGAAATAGCGGCGCGGGAGCAGCTTCGTGAGGCGCACAGCTTTCATCTTGGAAAAGGCCGAGGTCGAGGAGCAGCAAAGGCTTGCGGCGAAGCTCTCCAGCGCAGAAGGTGAGCTGGCGCAGCGGAAGATCAACCTCGACAGCTATGAGGAAGATCTCGCAGCGTGAGCAATCAATTGGCGGGCCACTCCGGGAGGCAAGGGCGCGCCCGCAGCTGCGAGGCCGCCAGAAGGAATTGGAAGCGAGGTGGCCCAGCTGGAGGTCACCCTCGGAAAAGCGCCGAGGAGGTCACGGGCTGAAGCCTTGAGCGAGAGGCGCCTACACTCTTGGCGAGCTGCAAGGTCGTTCGCCGAGAAGATCAAGGCTCGGCGCCGCCAAGGACTCGGCGGATCTGGAGTTAAATGCCACCACAGCGGAGGCGCTGAGCAGCGCCAAGGAGGGAAAGCAGGCCTCTTTGGAGAAGATTAAGGCCAGCGAGGAGCTGTTGGCGAAGCCGTGACTGCCCAGAATGATCTCAGAGATTGCATAATGCACTGGACAGAAGGTCTTGTGGACACTGCCGCCGCCATCCATAATGAGTTGATGGAGCTAGGAATGGTGGATCTTGGGTACTCCATTGATGAGAACCTCAACCCAGCACCAAGCTCAGCCTATTCTTCAAGGGCATGTTGGCGGGTCTCCGGCTCGGGAGGAGATCCCAAAGCAAGCCCGGCGAGTCGCGCCAAATCTGTGCGGGGCTCTCCGGAAGGTCTTGATGAAGGTGGCCTTCCGCAACCCAGAGTCAACTTCACCGCGTCCTCAAATCCCTGCCTCCATCTGCCGGCGTTAGGCGCTCAAGGCCCTTATCGCACCCATCGTGGACAGGGTGGCAGAGTCAAGAGGCTCGATGGCGACCCGCGTGGATTAGGCCGCAAGCTATCTTTCCCTTATCAGCTCTGTTCATGTTTAGAGCAATCTATTAGATCTGCGACAAGTCATTTGTAATATACTCTATCTTAGGCATCAATTGCAATGTTATTCCCTTTACTTGATTTCTTCCTTGTATGTTTGTGCCCTCGCTTTTAGGGAACTTGTCGTCATGAGCACCTTTGCGCTAAGCGCTGAGTCGGAATGTCGGCAGCCTGCTGGCGATGCCGCCTCCGACAAACAACCTTATGCAACTAGTTGCAGCTTGCACTTAAGTTGTTGAGAGGACTCGAAACAAAGTAAGGAATGCGACTAGCTCTGAGTCGGTTCCTCCAGCGCACAGGTTTTCCATACAAAGTACTATCGTTCGAGGAAGATAACTTAAAAATTTAAAACTGATTGCTTAAACTTAGCAACAAGCTTTTACATTGTTTGCTTCGGCAAGGTGATACTTCCTCGGCGACACTTGGTGGTCCACATCATTATCTTCTCCTCCCCGGTTAACTTGTGGGTGGATGAACCTTGCTCTCTTTTGAGAAGAAAGAAGAAAATAAAGTTATGGAGCCTAGTGGCTCGTTATAAACTTACGGGTGTGGATGCTGCACAAAATGTCGGATAATACATGCAAAATAATGACAAAAGCATGAAATTGACAAACTGTGTGCAACATGAGCTTCTTGATGCAGCAGGTCTGCATGGCTTTGTACAAAGGATTATATGCAACAGCGGCAAGACTTGCGCTCTCTGAGTAAAACTTACGAAGATGCTCTATATTCAGGAGTTGCTCACGGGCGCCATCTTTGGTCTCAAAGGCGTACAGCGCCAGAGCCTAGTGATTCGTTTCACCCGATAAAGGGCCTTCCCACTTGGCGTCAACTTGTTAGAATTCTTGGCGGATTGAGCGCGCCCGAAGAACAAGGTCGCCTTCCACGAAGCTTCGGCATTAACTGCGGCTATGGTAGCGGCAAAGCTTGCTGATAACGAGCAGCTCGTGCGGCAGCTTGAAGGCGATCCTCCTCGAGGAGCAGCGTCATCTTATCGCAGCTGCTCTTGCTCAACTCATCATAAGAGAGTACCGAGGTGACCCGTATCTGAGTTCCGTGAGGAGAACTGCCTCTGCTCCATAGACTAGGCGAAAGGTGTCGGCGATGGCTCGATTTGGCGTCGTCTGATCGACCAAAGAACCACCGGGAGCTCCTCAATCAATTTCTTCCGCGCTTGCGCAGCTGTCAAAAGTTCTGGTCTTGAGTCCTCGCAGCACTTCAGCATTGCCCTCTCTTTGACCGTTGCTTCTCGGGTGAGCAACGAAGCAAAGCAGACCTTGGCGTAAGATCTTGGGCGTCTGCATGAAGGTGCGACTCGTGAATTGGGAGCCGTTATCGGTGATGATCCGGTTAGGTATCCCAAAGCGGCAAACAATTGACTGAAGAACTTATTCTTGTTGTCTTTGTCACCTTCCTCACTGGTTCCACTTCGGCCACTTTGTGAACTTGTCGATTACGGCGTACAAGTACTCAAAGCCCCGACAACTTCGGGGAAGGGGCGAGATGTCGAGCCCCAGACCGAAAATGGCCAGGATAAAGGGATTATGCGGAGAGCTTGAGCTGGCTGGTGTATCTATTTTGAATGGGCCTGCACGCTTCACACTTGGTTACTTGTGCGATTGCATCTGGAGGAGCTTCGGCGAAGAAACCTTGCGGAAAGCTTTGCGGCAAGTGCTCTTCGCCAATGTGGTGACCACATATGCCTCCGTGTATCTCCGCCAACAGCTTCATCCATCTTCGGCAAATACACTTCAATTTCACTCCGTTGAGTCTTCTTACATACAAGATGTTGTCAACAAACTGGTACATACTAGACTGCCGGGCTACTCTTTCCGCTTCTTCTTGCTCTTCGGGAAGTTCTCCTGTCTGAAGGAAATGGACGATCTGCTGCGCCCATGTTGGAGCCTGCGGCTCGACAACAAGGACTAAAGGCACATCTGTCGCTGCGGGAACATCAGCTTCTGCGGCAAGAATCGTGGTTCTTGCGGAGCTTGATGATCGGCAAGCTTGCGAACAAAACTTGTCGGGGCGTCGCTTCAGAAACAAACCCTAGGGCTTGTCGGAGCAGACTGCTCCTCAGCGATATTCGCGTTGATTTTGGGGACCTTCTTGGCGGCGGCAGGGAGCTCTGCGGAAAGTAGTCACCGAAACCAACTTCCTCTTCTTGCTCTGTCCTGTTGATGGTGTTACAGTTGGTTGAGTCAGCTTGAGCACAAAAATTCCTGGTTCCACAGGTAACTTGAGTGCAGCACACTTTGACAGGCCATCAATCATATCATTCTGAGCTCTTGGAACATGTTCCATTTGCAGGCCTTCAAAGTGTTCTTCTAGCTTTCTCACTTCATCAACGTAGGCTTCCATCAACGGACTCTGATAATCTTTGTTCACTTGGCGGACGACAAGCTGCGAGTCCCCCCTGACGATAAGCTTCTTGATCCCAAGGTCTACTGCAATCCTGAGACCGGCAAGCAAACCTTCATACTCTGCAGTATTATTTGTTGCTTGCTCCTTGGGAAAGTGCATTTGGACTATGTACTTGAGGTGCTCTCCGGTGGGTGCGATAAGCAGCACGCCGGCACCGGCGCCTTGCAACGAGAAGGCACCATCAAAGTACATCAGCCACTCTCTACTTGTTTCCTTGACGGGGATGCTCGTCTCTGGAATTTCTTCATCTTGCGTTGGCGTCCACTCTGCTATAAACTCTGCCAATGCTCTGCTTTGGATAGTTGAAGTGCTTTCAAACTTAAGGCCAAAGCTTGACAGTTCCAGCGCCCACTCAACAATCCTGCCTGTTGCCTCTAGATTTTGCAATATCCTTCTTCAACGGAAAGCGAGTGACAACTGTTATCTCATGTGCTTGGAAGTAATGGCGCAGCTTTCTCGAGGCCATGAGGAGGCGAAAAGCAACGCACACGGAGTACCTTGACCTAGCTCCTGCGAGAAGGGGCTGACAAAATGGTAGGCGCTGCACCATCCTTTTCTATATCTTGTCGCAATCCTGCGCAGATCCGTCCTTATCGGGACGAGAGCTTGGCGAAGCCCCACCTTGTCGCTGGATGCATCTGCCTCGGTTGCGGCTCATCATCCGCCTCCCTCTCCGCTACTAACACAGCACTAACCACTTGATTGGTTGCCGCTATGTACAGCACAACTTCTCTTGTGGCCTAGGTGCGACAAGTATTGGAGTGGAGGACAGGTACCTCTTTAAGTCTGGGCGCAGCCTCCGCCGAGAGTCCATTTCATTGGACCTGCCTTTTCAAAATCTTGAAAAATGGCGGTAGCCTCAGTGACTTAGAGATAAACCTCTTTGAGCAGCACGCATAACCGGCAAGCCTTCTTACATCCTTGGCGCTTTAGTGCTTCAATCTGCTCAATGGCTTTGATCTTGTCGGGGTTGGCTTCAATTCCCCTCTGAGACACGAAGAACCGAGAAGCTTGCGGAAGGACTCCAAACACGCACTTCTCGGGGTTGAGCTTGAGGTTGATCTTAGCAAATTTGCAAAGGTCTCATCTAAGTCTTGGACCAGAGTTGCTTTGTCCTTGCTCTTGACCACTATGTCATCCATGTAGCTTCTACATTTACGTGTATTTGTGGCTCAAAGGCATCATGGACTACTCTTGCAAACTTTGAACCAGCATTCTTCAAACCGAAAGGCATCCGTATGAAACAGTATGTGCCACATGGTGTAATGAATGCAGTTTTCTCTTCATCTTCCTCTGCCATGAAAATATGATGATATCCTGAATATGCATCAAGAAATGAAAGCAAATCACATCCAGCCGTGGAGTCAACAATCTGGTCTATCTGGCGGCAAGGGAATGGGTCTTTGGGACAAGCTTTATTAACATCTGTGAAGTCAATACAAAGTCTCCATTTCCCATTCGCCTTGCGTACAACTACCGGATTGGCCAACCACGTGGGATGGAGCACTCCTCTGACAAGACCTGCTGCTTCCAACTTCTTGATCTCTCCTGCTATGAACTCTTGGCGTTCCACTGCCTGTTTCCTAACTTTTTGCTTGACGGGCCGCGCGTGAGGATAGACAGCTAGGTGGTGCTCAATTACTTTCACAGGAACACGGGGATGTCGGATGGTTGCCATGCAAACACGCCGACATTAGCCGCAGAGAGAAAACAACGAGCTCGCCTTCCTATTTAGGGTCAAGCGTGGCGATGGTGAAGGTACCACCGGTGCCGTCCTCCTTAGCGGGCACCTTCTTGGTCTTGGCGAGCTACCATCATCTTCTTGCACTTGCGGGTGGAGCTCGATGGTGCGTCCTCGGCGGTAGCGCAGCACTCGAAGAGGTGCGCTTGCGGAGTGGGCATCGAGCTCTTGCGGACTTGGTATTCTTCTTCCCGGGGAGCTTGGCGGCAAGTGGTTTGCTATCTGTCGCAGCTGCTGCATCCGGTAAATCTTGTCGGCGCAGATAAGCGCATCCTTCTTATCGCCATGAACAGAAATGGCGCTTATCGGGCGGGCATCTTGAAAGGTTGTAGGCGTAGTGAGAGGCCGCCATGAACTTGGCAAGTGCTGGGCGGCCAAGTATCCATTGTAGGGCAATGGGAAATCAACAACGTCGAATGTGACCCTCTCAGTCCTGAAATTTAACTCACGCCAAATGTTACGGCAATGTGATCTTCCCTTTGGCTTGCTCCTTCTGGGTTGATTCCTTGGAAAGTGCCGGTTTCTTGAGCTCGTTGTCGAGTTTGAAGCTTACGAGCACTGCGAGAGGAGATCAGATTCAGGCGGCCCGTCGTCAACCAACATTTTAGTGACCTTGAGGTTGCGGATGGTTGGTGAGACCAACATCGGCAAGCACCCGACGCGATTATGCGATCGGGGTGGTCCTCAATATCAAAAATGATGGGCGTCTGGACCGCTTGAGGTCTACGTGCCTCCACGGATGGTTACGCGCATAGACCTCCGCATCCATTGCTTGAGTTGGCGGTGCGGTATGCAAAGCACCACCGTCAGCGCAAAGAACTTCTGTTGCCTTAAAACTCCTGCTCATCAGCTTCATGCGTCTTCCATGTCTTCATCATCTTCTTCTTCTTCTTCGTCCTTATCGCGGCCAGGGGAGGTGTGTCTCCTTGCCGCTGCTTGGCCTTGCAGCGGCATCCTCCCGGCGGGTCTCTTCTTACTAGCTGCACCAGCACCTTCTGGGCCTTCTCCTTGTCTACTTGCTCGTATTCAGCCCTCTGTACCTCAACAAGCTGCTCGACTTTCTTACAGCTCTGGAGGTCGTGGCCCTTAGTGCAGTGAATCTTGCGATCTTGTTTGTTGGATCTGTCGGGCTTGTCGTGGCCGCCACGACTTGGCGGTCGGTGTCGTGACAACCTCCTTGCGGAGTCGCCAACCTTGGCTTTGTTGGCGGCACCATCCTTGCCGGACTGCTTTCGACAACTAGTACTTCTTGGCTCTTCTTCTTCCTGTTATTCCGCCGCCGGCTCTTCCTTGCAGGGCGGTCTCCTCCTTGTCGGATTCTGCTCCCACATTCTCTCTGAAGTCTTCTTCCCTCCTCGTGCGTGCACCTTGTCGGCCAGGTTTACAGCTCAGCGGCGTCCTTGACTTTGCACATTGCCATCTCCTCCCTCATCCTGCGGTTCCGCGCGTTACGATGAACAGCTGATCACTGCGGCAGGGTGGGCGTTTGGGATGTTGTAGTACTGCGGCTGAATCTCTAGATAAACTTGCGCGAGGACTCTCCTTCCTACGGGCGGCGGTGAAGGTCACTCTCTTGGCCATGAGGCTTGTGGCAGCTGTGAAAGCGCCAACAAGCTGATAACAAATCTGCCAGAAGAAATGGAACTGTCCGGCAAGTGCATGAGCCAAGATCGGCGTTTGGCTTGAGCACGAGAGGAAAGTAGTTGGCGAGGATCTTGTCGTCTCGTCCCCGCAGCCTGCACGCGATGGTGTAGATCTTGAGAACTCCGATGGGTGTGTCCTGCCATCATACTTCTCGGGCACATCCGGCGAAGTTTTTCTTGTCGGGCCACTAGACTTGCCGCAACTCACGAGTGAGCGCGGGGCAACCTACGCGTCTGACAAGTCGCTGGTTCCCCAGGCGCGCATGTCAGCAGTGGGCCCGGCCGCTGTCGGTTGACGCGCGTTTCTCTTGGCGCTCGATGCGGGTTCGGCGTCTTCTTGTTGCCGTTCCTTAAGAACTTGGCGCTGATCGCGGCGAGCTCGTGGATCCGACGATGCGGTGAAGTCGCTGTCAAGGTGGATCCGAGGAGCTGGTGATCTTGGCCTTCTGGAAGGGGATTGCATGGTGGTTGCACCCCCGCAAGTGTCGTCACCACCGGCTCGTGCCTTGTCGTCGGCGCGGCAGGACCGCGACTGGTTGCCGTGGGGCGTCTCCGTTAGCAAAGCCGATGAGACTACGGATTGTGGCCCTCCATTACGTCGACCTTGTCGGCCGTTGGAGGTAGTCTAAAAGTAGCTGAGCTCTTGCCAAGGCTTCCGCTGGAGTGGTGGGTGGCAGCGGCGTGCGGGCGAAGAAGCGGGATGTGCTCGAACTCCTAACCAAGTTAGGAGGCAGCATCCATAGCGACCGTACCCACTCGTACGGCATCTTTGGCGTGCATCACGGGTCTCGAGGCCTTAGGATCCTCGGCAGCCTTGATCAGCGGCGTATGGTGCTGCGAGCATCATGGCGCTGTCGGTCCCAGCGCTTCACGAGAAGAAGCGGCGGTGCGGACCAGACGCGAAGCTTGCGCCGCCTTGTCCTTGGACCTGGCTGCGTCATGGGCTCTCGGCGCGCCCGTTCCTCCGCGACGTCTTCCCCACCACTCGTCGGCTCCGGTGGTGGTGGGTTTAGCGGGCACTGGCTCTGCTACCCGAAGCCTTCTTCTTCGGTGGCATGTTGGCTGAATGTTGATGAAGAAACTGCTCGTGTGAGCTGGATCGGGTTCACACAGCCTCGGCCTACTACTGGCGCCAAAGATGTCGGGAAGCTGGTGCGTGTCCCACGAACACCTATGGGACGGGTCCCTTGTGGTTCGATGGGGGCGGAGAATGCACAAAAGCGGATCGGCGATGCACGAGCAGATTACCCAGCCGGAGCTCTCGGGAGATAACACTCTCTTGCTGCTTGGTGGATTATATTGTGTTCTTGCTAGGGGCAATGGGAGCTACAAAACCTAGCCTAAATGAGGTCTCGAATGAGTCGGGTGAACTGGCGGGCCAGGGCAGACCCTTTCTCGTTGCACTTGGGCCTCCTTTTATAGGCACAAGGGGTCACCAGTGGCAAGTAGATAAGGGTAGAATAGTAAAACAGAGGTTGGTACACGCTTTATACGGTGTCGATGATCTATACCTAACTCGTGACAGGGACAAGAGTCATAAATGCCCGTCTCGATCGCTGAAACGATTATAACGAGGACCGTCAAGTGCGCCTCCGTTTGCCACGATGGTGGCTTATCGGTATACCGCTTATCGCTGCTCCCGCTGGCCGCACAGCCCATTGACACGCGTGCTGCAGGAAAGCCCCATGGCGACACGTTGGCGGATGGTGGAAGCGGAGATGAAGAGGTTACGCGCTGACAAGCGCCTTGCAGCGGCAAGGTCCTGTCGGCCTTCGGGGAGCTTATCGCTTCGTAAAGCCTTCTGGCAAGCTCCTCTTATCGGGGCCTTGTTTCGCCGTGCCACGGTGGCCTTCCCGACAAGCTCCTCTTGCGGGGCCTTGATTACTTTGTTCTTGAATGGCTCGGAGGCCCGTGAGATCTTAGCGGTCACCAGGCCAGCCACCTGCGAGGAGCTCTTGTTGTCCGTGCAGTTTAGGATACTAGGGTACCCTAATCTAGTACACCGACACTACCATTACGGGATGGTTTCTGGTGTAATATACTGACCTTCTCTAATTCCACTTGCAACTCATCGGCGGTGAGCCTCTTTGGCGCATCACGGTTTTCATGCTTTGCATTGAACACATGTCTTTGGTATTTTCTAGGATCGGCTTGTCCTTGGGAAGAAGCGGCGGTGTCAATGTAACAGATCTTGCTAAGTATTGCGTATGCGGTAGTTCTGTCCACAGCGAACACATGCATTGTAACTATGTGTTGTTCACCACGACATAGTGCCCAAAGCCCGGATAATCATGGATGCACCAAATTACAATAGCAGCGGAAAGAAATCAGTTGGTGGGCTGCTATATAGGTCTCGGTGAGAACACCCTTCCATAGCTATTGAAGTTCCTCCACAAGAGGCTCCATGAACAAATCGCCTTTCCAGGAATTTTTGGACTGGGATGAGCAAGGCCATCATGTAGTTTGATTCTTTAGTGCAGACATTTGGAGGCATGTTGTGAGGATAACAAGCACTTGCCACATGCTATATGTGGCGCTTGTGGTGGCCAAATGGGTTAAATCCATCTGAAGCTAAGCCAAGTCTAATGTTTCTCGAATCGTGAGCAAACTCTTTATGTTTATCATTGAAGCTTTTCCTCACTACCATGAGATGGATGGCTCATTACATTCGATCTCTGTACTCCTGGTTCCTAGAATGCCCACAGTACATCCTCTCTTGTTTCAGCATCATGAAACAACCTCTGCAATCTTGGGTAATTGGAAAATGTCTCGAGAACATTATGAGGAATCCTCTTCACAGCATCGCCATCTTTCCATCTTGATGATTTGCATTTGGGCATTCACTTAAGTTGGCATAATCCTTCGGAACAGAACACAATTATTCTTACAAACATGGATCATATCATATCAATTCCAACTGCGAAGGAAATTCTTCATTTTATTGTAGGTGTGTGGCAGCTCGGATGCATCTGGGAAAGATTTGCGGAAAGCAGCCAACATCGCATCAAATGATTTGTTGGTCATCCGCTCAGATGTCTTCACGAAGAAAGGTGACCATAGCTGGAGAATCTTGACAGCTTATTTCCTGGGGTGACAACAGCGTTGCATTGTTCCAACATGCGGGCCCACCGTTTTTCTTCTGCGGTGAAAGTTCACGGAATGCATGAGCATTTCGTAGCATTGTTTCAATGTTGGTCAAACTCCTTTGGCTCGCCACCACCACCTCCTCCTCCTCTTCCACTGAGCATCGGGCGAGATCAAGATGGTGATCTGCTGCTTCCGTAGTCAATAACATTGGCGTTCACATCTTCACCATGATGAACCCACCTAGTATATGTGACCGACATCCCATATAAGTGTAGATGATTTTGCACAGTTATTTGGGGTCTTGTAACTGAATTCATACAAGCTGCTACGGGCAGAGCACATCTGATTTGGGACCACCGTACTCAGCTCGATAAAGTTCATGAAGTTTTCAACCCCTCGACATATGCAGCGGAGAATCTTGAGCAGAAGTTATCAAGTC